>CP106727.1:78886269-80086269 GCA_025506655.1 Gossypium rotundifolium
GGAAAGTAGAGTTGAACATGTTTGTGAGTGTTACAATTAATCAGAACAGAAGAAGGTTCGTTTGGCTACGATGGAATTCACTGATTACGCTTTGATCTAGTGGGATCAATTGCTAATTAGTCAGAGACGCACCGGTGAAAGTCCAGTGAGAACGTGGAATGAAATGAAACAAATCATGCATAAGAGATTTGTTGCTTCTCATTATCATCGTGACTTATTCCAGAAGTTGTAAACGTTGAAACAGGGGAGTAGGAGTGTTGAAGACTACTATAAGGAAATGGAAATGTCCATAATGCGAGCCAACATTGTTGAGGATCGAAAGGCTACTATGGCATGTTTTCTTGCAGGTTTGAATTTCGAGATTGCTAATGTTGTTGAGTTGCAGCATTATGTCGAGTTGGAGGACATGGTGCATATGGCGATAAAAGTTGAACGACAGCAATGTAGGAAGTCTTCAAATCATGGTAATACTCCATTTAAATCATTTTGGTTGTATTAACGAATAGTATTTGTATTGTCTTCAAGTTATTTGTGTGTTAATTAATAAGTATGCACTTGTTTACAACTTATTAGACCATGTTATTATTAAGTTTACATAACTTTGATAAGTATTATATTGTTTTGTAACATGTATACGAAAGGACTCTAGCTCACGAGCGAATATGCAGCTCACCTTCACCTTAGGACAACTCAGAGGCTTGTTTCCCAGCTCAATTCAACTCAGAGTGCTCTACATCAGCTCATGTAAGCTCATTTCATTTTTAGCTAGCTGAATTTAGCTCGATTCACTCAGGTCAGCTCACCTCTAGCTCCACTAGCTCAACTTGGTGACAAGTCCGTAATAATGAATAGTGTCCTACGTGTCGGGGAGTATGCCAGTGCACATGTGGTAGCTTAGGTGGCATCCAAGCATGTGGATGTGCATGTGCCAGCCTTGAATGCATGTGTGACCAAAAACCATCCCATTCTTGTGCATTTGTATGGCAATTGAAGAGATAATGACAAGGGAAGTTATTTCAATTCAAATTTAAATTTAAAGTGATAAACATGCCAACTCACTCTTTTTTTTTTTACTTGGCTACAAATTAATCTCACCCAAAAGGAGTTATTTCAATTCAAATTTAAATTTTTAGCCACACAATGTAATTTGGTCACCTCTTCATTTCTTCTTTGGTCACCTCTTCATTTCTTCTATATATTTGTAACTTCAAACATTGTTAAGATACATAGTCTTTTGGAAATAAAAAAATTACTTTGTGAGTTTTCTCTCAAATTTGGTTCTTTTTGTTGAACTTCTTTCTTGAAATTTCAATTCTAAATTGTTGTGTCAATCTTGTGATACTTCGGGTTCCTAGATTACTATCTAGTGGGTCCAAGTCCGTTGACGTAGAACAGATTCGATTCAGGTGTCCATAATAGATTCTGCTAGTTCTTTCAAGTTCTTCGTTGTTCAAATTTCCAGCCAGTTCTTGCATTATTTTTTCCATTTTTTTTTGAATGTTCAAGGCTACCATGGATGAATTTTGAAGCATTCATCTTCTACCTTCTTCAAATGTGTCTAGAAATTCTAGCAACTTCTTTTCTTCTTCCAATCTGTTTAATTTTTTTTAAAAAATAAAGTCTAAACCAACCTCTTTATTTTGTTAATTGCAGGGAAGTGCTTGCTACAATCCTAGATCCGTAAACATTCAAGGATCGTTGTTTCGCCAAGCAACGCCTTATCATAAAGTCTACTAAAGTAGCCAGTGTTTTCAACCTTGACGCGGTCACCATGTTATCTAACCAGGTAGAGCTTTTAAATAAAAAAATTTGATGGTTGGTATGGTTCTATGCAGGTACATCCGGTAATACAGTATGATACAGATGGAAGAGGGGCGAACAACACAGATAATCTATCCTACAAACCTAGCACAGAGAACGAACAAGTCAACTATATGGGTATGTAACACCCCAAACCCAGCCTAGAAGTTAGGCCCGAATCTAGCGTGTCACATGCAAGTGTTTTTTTTAAACCATCTTTGCGATTGTTAAAAACTTATTTGAGAATTACAGCCTCTTTGTTAAAACCCAAAACACTTAAGCAATTTTTATCTACTTGAAAACGTAATTATCTTTAAAAACCTTTTTGGTTGCAAAAACATATTTGAAATAAATGATTTACAAAAATATGACGTTTGGAAATAGAGTTGCAAAAGCATTATGAAAATATTGCGAAAACGTAGATAAAATACAAGTATTTTTTAGAGGTTGATTGATGAGTTGAAAATCGAGGTAGTGAACTTTAACCGTGACTTTTGAAAATGTCGTTGATAATTTGAACGAGAATTTTCGAGTTAAATCATTTGTAAAAGTTTGTTATGAAAATCATTTGTTAATCTATTTTGGAAAACTTTTACTTAAGATTTTTAGAAAAATCCCAGTTTAAAAATAATTCAAGCATAATACTAAGTACGACAAAAACATAAGCAAAATAAAATATTCCAGAGGCCTTATTACAACACAAAATAAACCCGAAATAGTAAGAATAATAAAGTGAACGAAATCAGGAAACTAAAGTTCAATAAAAACCATTTTCGAAGTATGGCCTCCACCGAGTCATCCATGGCCCAAGTCCACGTCACTGAGCATTACCTACAAGCGTTAAGAGAAAAGGGGGGTGAGTTACAAGAACTCAGTCTGAAATCCCCTTACCGTTGTTTACTGGGCCAAAATTTCATTAAGCAATTATTTGGCCCTAAGCCCACATACAATAATAATAATGTAATGAATGTAACATGAATATGAAATACAATTCCCAAACCAAGCCTAGTATTCCATCCGCTACATACCACCCGTACCAACCAACACACCTGTGGGGAGCTTTAGTCACCCACCCCGCCAACACACCAAACGTAGGCATTAAGCCATTTATATCAAATTTGTGGACAAGCCACCAGATTAACAGAATTTACATGGCATTGCCATTTTTTCAGATTTGTGGCAGAGCCACCAGAATTATGTAGCAAAGCTACCAAAACTTCTCTTCATCAATATCCCATCCCATGCAATTCATGTATATGCATCATACATATCAAATCATGATATTTACAAATACAATAACAATAATTAAAAATTCAGAAATTTATGACAAACAAATTGACCTAATAACACTTTGCAAAATCGACCCATTAGAGCAATATATCAAATCGGCCCATTTTATCACATATCCATTCGGCCCATTTAATCACATATCAATTCTGCCCATTTAGTCACATATCAAATTGGCCCATTTAACAAAATATTAGATCGGCCCATATAGTAAAATATCATATTGGCTCATTAATCAAATTGTCCAATCGGCCCATAAGGCAATATGTCTATTTAGTCTATTAAGCAATATCGTATTTTAGCCTTTTAGGGGCATTGTGGTAATTCGATAATCTTACCCACTAAGGGTATTTTAGTAATTCGGCCCATAAAGGCATTTTTGTAAATTGGTGATATTACCCACTAAGGGTAATTTGGTAATTTCGCAATCCAGACTTAACTACTAATTTGGGCATAAAAATTTAAATTGTCTATCTGCGTCGTACTGACTAAATTGACTATAACTTGAGATAGGAAACTTGATATCTAAATCTGTAAATTTTTCTTGAAACTAGACTCATATATATTCTTACTACAATTTTTCCAGAATTTTTGAATTAACCATTTAGTACAGTTTATTCCTTAAAGTTTCCCTTGTTCCACTATCTAATGATTCTGACCTCTCCTTCCTTAATTTTAAATATTCCACTGTACGGTTTTCATATACTGCTCCCACTTATTTCTATTAAAAATAGGCTCACTAAGGAATCCATAAATATAAATTATATCCCATAATTCACTTTTTACAATTTTATATGATTTTTTCAAGATAGATCAGGGAACCACGAAGTCATTCAGAACCAGTCTCACTAAAATTAACATATTTCAGAATATAAAATTCTTTTTCCTTCTCCGTTTCTTCCTTATCAAAATAGATACAGTAAGATTTTATTTGATATCTCATTCACTTTCTAATTCCATTTCTCCTATTTTTCGTGAATTTTTAAAAACACATCACTATTTCTAACCGAAACTATTTTATTACAAAATATAATTACTACGAAGATCATACGCACGCCCGAGTGATTACGGATGTTGATTTTTGGTTTTCTTTGGTATTTTGACCGATTCACAGAATATTTCATACAAAATTTCAGAGAAGTATGAGATTACACACCGTTTCAGATATGTATACGGAAGGTACGGGATTACACACCTTACTACGGGATCCGTAACATGATACTCTTTGCGGCACCTAAAAGTACAATTGGTCAACAATTAGTCCAAACCCAATTTACCACTTCAACCAAATATTTCGATTGATTAACAATCTATATCACTTACCGGTAATCCAAGTCTCTTATTACGAGGGATAGATCGAGCGATTTACTCCCTAAAAATATAATCCATTAGTCACAACCACTATTTCGTTGAGCAAAATAACCGGTCAATGAAAAGATCCAAAAAGAACCATGATGAATCCCTTACCTTAACGATATTAGTTCCAATTTCTAATGATTGTACAATGGCTACGGATGAGTCAAAGTTTTAGCTTTCCACTATAACTCGATTGATCAAACGAGTGAGTGTCAACAAAAATGAGTAGAAATGATTAAAAGAAAGGAGAAGATGTATCAAGGCGTTTGGAGTGTTTCGGTCAACACCAAAAGAGATATGAACCAAAGAGAAATGTGAGTATTTCGGCAACAAGAAGAATGGTGAAAGATGGATTAAGGTTTCAGCATGCAAGGAAGAAGTGAAGAAAATATGCTCACTAATGGCTTGTAAATTCGACACAAAGCAAAAGAAGGAGTTTGGAGAAAAACACAAAATAGTGCAAAAGTGATTTTTGCCTAACAACACCAAAATTCTACCAAATGACCAAGCAAAATTCAGCTACCTCCCTCTCTCCCAAAACCGTCTACATACATAACCATAATGGTCAAAAGTTGGCCAACCATACTTTCCATAACACTTCCCTTGAAAAAGGCCACATGTTCCCTTACTTGCCCTTTTCTTTTGATTCCTTCCATCCATTCTTCCTTACCATATTTCCTTAGCCACCTTGCCTTATTAAAAGTCCACCTTGCTTTATTTTCTTCCTCAATCTCCTCTCCATCACCTCGATTTCCTCTCCATCTCCATGATTGTAACATCCTAAATAATTCAGTACCAAAATGTTGCTAAATGTTAGTTCGGGTTTACTTGGAGTTAGAATAAAATATTAGTTAAGTGTATTTTAAGTAAAGAAATTAGGTGTTCTTGAGACTTAAATTAATTAATTACTAAAAGATGGCATAAGATGAGTTAAGGACATAGTGGTGATGGCGCCATGAGTTGGACATGAGGGTAGAGGTTCGAATCTCCTAGCTTGCAACTTGAAAATTTTTATTTTTTGCTTTCATCTATCAAGTGTCTGCCAAGAAACAAACATGGCAAGTTTGACTTCTTTATTTTTGGTATGATGGCTAAAGGATTAAGGAAATATTTAAGTTGAGGAAAGAAATCATTAGGATAAGGTAAGTAAGGGGAACAAATGGCTTAAATTGGGGAGTGTGCTAAGGAAAGAAAGGGTGGCAAAAATTGGTCTTTGATAGCCAAGTATTTGGACGGTTTTTGGGCAAGGGGCTGGCTGAAATTTTGAAGGCATTTAGATGAATTAGGGGCTAGTTGGGCATATCTTCCTCTTTTGGTCATTTGTTAATTTTTCTTTTTCCTCTCAAAGCTTGTTTCTCTCAAATTCCCTCCCCTTAGCCGAATGCTTTTTGGACAAAGGTAAACAATATTTTTGTTCTCTTTTCTTTTGGTCATTCGGGTTTTGACCATTTAGGTCTTATTTTACATATTCTCTAAAAATTTTTCCCCTAGTGCTGAAACCATCATCACAAAGAAAGCTAATCTTTTTCTTTTTCTTTCACCCTTGCTGAATGCACACAAGTCTCCAATTTCAATTCATTGTTCATCTTTAGTTCTTGAAAAGAATCCAAACATAAACACCATATGTTCTTTTAACCTTCTTCATCTCTTTCTCTTTACAAAAAGAGTTCTCAAACAAACTTTTCCCTTTTATTTTATCCATGGCTGAATGTTAACCCATTCTTGTTCAAAAATTTCTTTCATTTTCTTTGATCACAACCGATTTCCTTTAATCATAACCGAATTCTTCTTACTCAATTTCTATTTCAAGCGTGGATATTAGTGAGATTTTGGAGGTAGAAACTCAAGGTGATCTTTAGAATTTTGAACTTTGGAATCGATTCAAGAATCAAGGTAAGGAGTTTTTCTTTTAAGGATTTATATTTATTATATTAGTATAGTTAGTATTAATCGATTTCGTTTTAGGGATGCAATCGCCGATCGTTTCTCGAGGAATGAAGATAAATCGTGGTAAGCCAAATCTCAAACCTTACAAATCGTTAGCCATATTTTAATTTTTATAGTCGACTAATGATCATATATCTTTAGAGACTTTCAAGATAGGGCGAAAAAGGCGTCCATAGTCTTGAAAGAGGGCGGTTTCATAAATCCCTAAATATAAACGAAGGGCTATTTCGAGAATCTGAATTTTCCACCGGGTTGCGGACCATCAACCGAGGAGAATCAATTATTTGAAGTAGTTCGTACTCGAGCCTTTGTACGTTCGTGGATTCTCATCGGGCAACGAATCAATAAACGAGGAGAAACCAAAAATAGAAGTGGTTCAAAATCAAAGGGGTAAGGATTTAGATCGAATACCAATAGTGTATTTTGATAAATGATAGTGTTCTAATGGTTCGTATTACGTTTAGGTGTTGACGAGCGGGAAGGTTTAGTACTCACGATATCAAGGTGTGTAACTTCACACTTTTCTCGGGTTGGATGTCATTCGTGGTATTGAGTAAAATCGTAAAAACGACAAAATCGGTATAATACGTAATAATTGGCATTTTGGTGAAATAACATGAAAACGATTAAAATTGTGAAAAATTATGAAAATGTCCTCGATGAGTTAGTTGTTAATATGTAAATTTTATGTCTCGTAAAAATGGGCCGAAATCTCTGTTAGATCAAAAATGGGCCGAAATCTCTGTTAGATTGTAAATGGGCCGTAATCTCTGTTAGATCGTAAAATGGGCCAAAAATTTTGCTAGATCATTAAAGGGGCCAAAAATTTTGCTAGATCGTTAAATGGGCCAAAGATGCTAAATTGTTATATGGAATAAATGATATTTTATATTATGGGCCTTAAGAAAAACCTGAAATATTGACTCATATGTATATAGATTATTTTGCATACATGTTGCATGGGTTGGGATTAACGATGAAGAGAAGAAAGGCCTGTTGCCAAAAATCTAGTTCGGTGGCTCCACCACAAAATAATTAATGGCTCATTGCCTCTAGTTTGGTGGCTATGCCACAAATAATTTAATGGCTCAATGCCTCTAGTTCGGTGACTTTGTCACAATCTAGTTCGGTGGCTTTGCCACAAATATAAAATGGCTTAATGCCTACGATTGGTGTGTTGGCGGGGTGGGTTGACTTGATCCCCACCGGTGTGATGGTTGGTACGGTGGTGTGTAGCGGATGGAAATTAGGTTTGGGTGGGAATATTTCATTTTCATGCATCTCATTATTTATATTGATAATCACGCTAATGGGCTCAAGCCCAATGTAATGACTTGATGATCTCGCCCAATGGATAAAGTAAGTGAGTTATACATCGAGTTCGAGTAACTCACTCCTTCAAATTTTCATCTCGGGTAATGGAAATTGACGTGGACTTGGGCGATGATGACTTCGTGGAGGCCATACTACAAATAAGGGTTAATTAAACTTTGAACTTTTAATAAAGACATTTCTATAATTTTCTATTTTGGGTTTGATGTAATAAGGCCTCTATTAATGTTTTATGGATTTTATGTGTGGATGAATTTAAATTATGTTTTGGACTATTAATATGGGCTTATAATTATTTTGTTTTCTTAAAATAATTTGGGTTTTCAAATATATGAATTCCTTTATATATTTTTTAAAATTTTAAATATTTGAAACTCTTATAAAAATTACTTTAAAGATTTTGACAATTTAATATTAATGATATTTTCAACTAATATTTTCTCATATTCATCAAATTTAAAATACTCTTTTGCTTTTATTAAACTTTATTAATAAAATGATTTTGAAATTTCGATTCACCTTAATTATTAAGATAGTTCGATCTATGTAACAAACCAAATCTCGTCTTTACGCATAGACCGGGTTTGGGGTGTTACATTTAATGGTATCAGAGCCAGTTTCAAAAACTCGGTTATGGTTGGGTTCAACAAATAATTTCCGTAGGAAAAACATTTCAATTATGTTTTAAAGATCAGTATGGCACCACAAGCATTCGGCACCAAGTCAAGTAAGTATCCATTGATAAATGATTATTATGATGATGATGATATGATCATAGGAACACTCTAGAACTACTAGTTTTAGATGTTAAAATTAAAGAGATTGAGACTATAGGATGTGTTGCGAAAAACAACTTTATCTCCCAAATCTCATAAAACACCGTTAATAAACATCGAAACAATTTTACGATTCATAAAACTTGTAATCGATTAAATCGAATTAGTCATCATGAGCACTAGAGGGCGTGGTCGTGGACGCCAGTGAGCGTGACCGTGGTGGAGGCCGAGTCTTTGCGTCAAGCACCAAATCATATGCTGAAAATGGATGCACTGCGTCATTTGAGAGTGAGACGGGATCACGTGATCATATGGAAGAAGATAATGCTTTGACGCAAGCAATGCTGCGAGTCCTGAAAAGGGTCGCTGGAACTAGAATTGGGTCAACAACTCGTGGGTCAATTTCGGAATGACTCAAGTCAAATAATGCAGAAGTTTTTAGAGGAGTTTTCGGTGTAGCTCCAAATGTGGCTGAATATTGGCTCGAAGCTATGGAGTGAATTATGGATGATATGGAATGCACTGTCGAGTAGAAACTGAAAGGAGCTGTGCCCTTGCTAAGAGATGAGGCGTATCAATGGTGGCTTACTATTCGAGAAGGTACCAAGTCGACCGATTACTTGGGAATTCTTTAAAGTCGCCTTCCAAGGAAATATGTTGGAGCGAGTTATGTAGGCGCTGAAGGAAGGAATTTCGAATCTTGTCCAAGGGAGTAAGACGGTGGCGGCGTATGAAGTCGAGTTTTATGCTTGAGTCGCTATGCTCGGACAATAGTGTCAACGAATCATGAGCGTTGTGTGCGATTTGAGGATGGGTGAATGATGAGTTGAGGGTTCGATTGCCCCACAACAAGTTAGAACTTTTTCCACGCTTGTGGAGAAGGCCAAGATAGCCGAAGAGGCTAAGAACTCAGAGCAACAGAATCGGGAAAGATTTAGAAACAAGAGAGATATAAAGCAGTCGGGTTCTTCAAAAAGATTTCTGAAGAGGCCTCGGAATGATGAACCAGCTCAAGGTAAAGCACCTGTAGCTAATAATCAAAGTCGAGATTGTGCTGAATGTGGGAAAAGGCATTCTGGAGAGTGCTGGAGGAAAACGGGCGCTTGTTACAAATGCGGTTCAATGGATCACCAGTATAGAAATTGCCCACGACGTATGGATACAACTCAAGAAGTTTGTATATTGATGCACGGTGGCCGAGGTACTCGGCTGACCAGAGGTCGTGGACCGAGTTGTGGTGGTAATGGGGTGGACGTGGTCAAAGTGCACCGGGTCGAGGCAATGGTCCTAGAGGAAACACGGATGCAAGACACCAGGATCGGTCTATCTGAGTTAGACGCCCGAGTATGGCAATGCACGATGTAATAACGATACGTTCTTCATCTTGATGTACTATTATCGCTTTAATAGATATTGGTTCTACCCACTCGTATGTTGCTAGCGCCATATCCGAAACCTAAATCTAGAATCAAATTACCGATAGTGAGATGACAGTAATTAGTCCTTTAGGACAATCGGTAATTGTAAATAAAATGTTTAGAGATGTGGCCTTAGAAATTCAAGAGGAGGTATTTTGGCAAATTTGATGGAATTGCCTTTCTATGAGTTTGATCTCATTCAGGCATGGATTGGTTGGTTAAACATCGGCGCATTTGGATTGTCTGAAAACAGTGTCAATAAGAACCTCGGATGATAAGGAAGTCATAATAATTGGTGAACGAAGGAACTACTTGGCAAACGTGGTATCGGCGTTGAAGGCAGAAAAGTTGGTACGGAAAGGGTATGGAGCATTCCTAGCCTTTATTTGTGCTTTGGATGCCAAAGAGTTATCTGTGGATGATGTGAGAACGGTGAAGGAATTTTCAAATATTTTTCCCGATGAACTTCCTGGTATACCTCCAAATCGGGAAGTAGAATTTAGCATTGAGCTTTTGCCCGGTACGGCTCCAGTGTCCATTGCTCCATATAGAATGGCACCGAAGGAGTTGGCAGAGCTTAAAGCTCAAATTCAAGAATTGCTGGATCGGGGATTTATTCGACCGAGTGTGTCTTAGTGGGGAGCACTAGTTTTGTTCGTGAAAAAGAAGGATGGGTCGATGCGTATGTGCATTGATTACAGACAATTGAATAAATTGACGATCAAGAATAGGTATCCTCGTCGAGAATTGATGACATGTTTGATCAATTAAAGGGAGCTTCATTTTCCAAAATTGATTTGAGATCGGGTTATCACCGACTTAAGGTGAAAGAAGCGAGATATTTATAAGGCGGCATTTGAACTCGTTATGGACATTATGAGTTTGTAGTGATGCCGTTTGGATTAACCAATGCACCACCGCATTTATGGACATGATGAACCTAGTCTTTCAACCATATTTAGACCAGTTTGGGGTAGTGTTCATAGATGACATTTTGGTTTATTCAAGAAACGATGAGGAACATGACACGCATTTGCGTATTGTATTACAGCTACTTCGAGATAAGCAACTTTATGCCAAATTCAATAAATGTGAATTTTGGCTAAAGGAAGTGACTTTCTTGGGTCATGTGGTATCAGCTGAAGGAATAAGGGTGGATCCTCAGAAAATTGAGGCTGTACTGGATTGGAAACCACCAAAGTCGGTAGCTAAAATTTGGAGTTTCTTAGGATTGGCTGGTTATTATAGACGCTTTGTTGAGGGATTTTCGTTGATTGCTGCACCCTTAACTAAACTATTGCGGAAGGGAGTTCCATATATTTGGACTGAAAAACAACAAGAGAGTTTCAAGAAATTGAAGAAGATTTTGACGGAAGCACCAGTTTTGATTCAGCCGGAGGCTGGAAAAGAATTTACTGTTTATTGTGATGCGTCTCACATGGGTCTAGGTTGTGTGCTGATGCAAAATGGAAAGGTGGTGGCCTATGCTTCTCGTCAATTGAGACCGCACGAAATAAACTACCCTACATGATTTGGAGTTAGCTGCAGTGGTTTTTGCTTTAAAGATTTGGAGGCACTATCTTTACGGTGAGAAGTCTATCATCTACACGGATCACAAGAGTCTTAAGTACCTCTTTACCCAAAAGGAGTTGAATTTGAGACAAAGAAGATGGGTAGAATTATTAAAGGATTATGATTTCTCAATCAAATATCATCCTGGAAAGGCTAACGTGGTTGCTGACGCGTTAAGTCGTAAGGTAGTATTTGATTTGAGAGCATTGTTTGCTCATTTGAGTTTGTATGAGGATGGTAGTCTGTTAGCAGAACTTCAGGTGAAGCCTCTATGGTTAGAGCAAATCAGGGAAAAACAAACATCAGATAAAAAGTTGGGACCTTTATTCCAGCAGGTTGAAAGGAGTGAAATAGAGGATTTTGGTATAAACATGAATGGAGTGTTGTGTTTTCGTGGAAGGGTTTGTATACCTAAAGACTCAGATTTGAGACAAATGATTTTACGGGAGGCGTATAGTAGCCCATATGTTATGCATCCCGGAGGGAATAAGATGTATCGAGATCTCCGTGAACAGTATTGGTGGCCAGGGTTGAAGCGTGAGATTTTTGAGTTTGTAGGGAAATGTTTGACTTGTCAACAAGTGAAGGTGGAGCATCAATTACCGTCAGGTTTGTTACAACCAGTAAAGATTCCTCTTTGGAAACGGGAGAGGATAACTATGGATTTTGTTAGTAGGTTACCTTTAACACCTACTAAGAAAAATTCTGTATGGGTAATAGTTGATTGTTTGATGAAGACTGCTCATTTTCTTCCAGTTCATACGGATTATTCATTACAGAAATTGGCTAAGCTGTATGCATCTGAAATCGTGAGGTTGCATGGGGTACCAGTGTCTATTATATCAGACAGGGATCCTAGATTTACATCACGATTTTGGAAAGCTCTGTATGAAGCCTTAGGGACAAAGTTGAATTTCAGTACGGCTTTGAGAGAGTAATTCAGATATTGGAAGACATGTTAAAGGGATGTGTGATCGACTTTAGAGGTAGTTGGGAGGATTTTCTACCATTGGCAGAATTCGCGTATAACAATAGCTATCAGTCTAGCATTCAGATGGCACCCTATGAGGCGTTGTATGGTCATAGGCGCCGTACTCCTACTTGTTGGACTGAATTGAGCGAACGGCAGATGTTGGGTCCTGAGATGATATCTGAAACTGAGGAAAAGGTAAAAGTTATTCGAGCACGGTTAAAGGAAGTTTGGATGAGCGAAATCGTATCTGGCACGAACGAAAGGATATCGAGTTTCTTTGTGGGAGAGCGGGTCTTCTGAAGGTCTCACCTTGGAAGAAAATTTTAGATTCGAAAAGAAGGGCAAGTTGAGCCCTAGGTTCATCGGGCCATATCGTGTGACGAAGCGTGTTGGTTGATGGCTTATCAGTTGAATTACCACGGAGTTGAGTCAAATTCATAATGTTTTCCATGTTTCCATGCTGAGACGCTATAGATCGGATCCATCTCATATAGTACCGATAGAGAAAGTGGAATTAAATTCAGACTTGTCTTTTGAAGAAGAATCAGTGGAAATTTTAGACCGGGATGTTAAAGTGCTAAGAAAGAAGACTGTGCCATTGGTCAAAGTTTTATGGCGTAATCACGGAGCGGAGGAAGCTACGTGGGAGCCTGAGGAAGCTATTCGGCAGTAATATCCTCACCTCTTTTAATCAGGTAAATTTTGAGGACGAAATTTTCTTTAAGGGAAGTAGAATTGTAATATCCTAAATAATTGAGTACCAAGATGTTGCTAAATGTTAGTTCGGGTTTACTTGGAGTTAGAATAAAATATTAGTTAAGTGTATTTTTAAGTAAAGAAATTAGGTGATTTTGAGACTTAAATTAATTAATTACTAAAAGATGGCATAAGATGAGTTAAGGACATAGTGGTGATGGCGCCATGAGTTGGACATGAGGGTAGAGGTTCGAATCTCCTAGCTTGCAACTTGAAAATTTTTATTTTTCGCTTTCATCTATCAAGTGTCGGCCAAGAAGCAAACATGGCAAGTTTGACTTCTTTATTTTTAGTATGATGGCTAAAGGATTAAGGAAATATTTAAGTTGAGGAAAGAAATCATTAGGATAAGGTAAGTAAGGGGAACAAATGGCTTAAATTGGGGAGTGTGCTAAGGAAAGAAAGGGTGGCAAAAATTGGTCTTTGATAGCCAAGTATTTGGACGATTTTTGGGCAAGGGGCTGGCCGAAATTTTGAAGGCATTTAGATGAATTAGGGGCTAGTTGGGCATATCTTCCTCTTTTGGTCATTTGTTAATTTTTTTTTCCTCTTAAAGCTTGTTTCTCTCAAATTCCCTCCCCTTAGCCGAATGCTTTATGGACAAAGGTAAACAATATTTTTTGTTCTCTTTTCTTTTGGTCATTCGAGTTTTGACCATTTAGGTCTTATTTTACATATTCTCTAAAAATTTTTCCCTAGTGCCGAAACCATCATCACAAAGAAAGCTAATCTTTTTCTTTTTCTTTCACCCTTGCCGAATGCACACAAGTCTCCAATTTCAATTCTTTGTTCATCTTTAGTTCTTGAAAAGAATCCAAACATAAACACCATATGTTCTTTTAACCTTCTTCATCTCTTTCTCTTTACAAAAAGAGTTCTCAAACAAACTTTTCCCTTTTATTTTATCCATGGCCGAATGTTAACCCATTCTTGTTCAAAAATTTCTTTCATTTTCTTTGATCACAACCGATTTCCTTTAATCATAACCGAATTCTTCTTACTCAATTTCTATTTCAATCGTGGATATTAGTGAGATTTTGGAGGGTAGAAACTCAAGGTGATCTTTAGAATTTTGGAACTTTGGAATCGATTTCAAGAATCAAGGTAAGGAGTTTTTCTTTTAAGGATTTATATTTATTATATTAGTATAGTTAGTATTAATCGATTTTGTTTTAGGGACTTAATCGCCGATCGTTTCTCGAGGAGCGAAGATAAATCGTGGTAAGCCAAATCTCAAACCTTACAAATCGTTAGCCATATTTCAATATTTATAGTTGGACTAATGATTGTATATCTTTAGAGACTTTCAACATAGGGCGGAAAAGGCGGTCCATAGTCTTCAAAAGAGGGACGGTTCATAAATCCCTAAATATAAGCGAAGGGCTGTTTGAGAATCTGGAATTTTCCACCAGTTGCGGACCATCAACCGAGGAGAATCAATTATTTGAAGTAGTTCGTACTCCGAGCCTTTATGCGTTCGTGGATTCTCATCGACAACGAATCAATAAACGAGGAGAAACCAAAATAGAAGTGGTTCAAAATCAAAGGGTAAGGATTTAGATCGAATACCAATAGTGTATTTTGATAAATGATAGTGTTCTAATGGTTCGGTATTACGTTTAGGTGTTGACGGCGGGAAGGTTTAGTACTCACGATATCAAGGTGTGTAACTTCACACTTTTCTCGGGGTTGGATGTCATTCATGGTATTGAGTAAAATCGTAAAACGACAAAATTGGTATAATACGTAATAATTGGTATTTTGGTGAAATAACATGAAAATGATTAAAATTGTGAAAAATTACGAAAATGCCCTCGATGAGTTAGTTGTTAATATGTAAATTTTATGTCTCGTAAAAATGGGCCGAAATCTCTGTTAGATCAAAAATGGGCCAAAATCTCTGTTAGATCGTAAATGGGTCGTAATCTCTATTAGATCGTTAAATGGGCGAAATTTTGCTAGATTGTTAAATGGGCGAAATTTTGCTAGATCGTTAAATGGGCGAAATTTTACTAGATCGTTAAATGGGCTAGAAATTTTGCTAGATCATTAAATGGGCCAAAGATGCTAAATTGTTTTGGAATAAATGATATTTTATATTATAGGCCTTAAGAAAAACCTGAAATATTGACTCATATGTATATAGATTATTTTGTATACATTTTGCATGGGTTGGGATTAACGATGAAGAGAAGAAAGGCATTGCCAAAATCTAGTTCGGTTGGCTCATACAAAATATTTAATGGCTCATTGCTTCTAGTTAATTGGCTATGCCACAAATAATTTAATGGCTCGGTGCCTCTAGTTCGGTGACTTTGTCACAATCTAGTTCATGGCTTTGCCACAAATATAAAATGACTTAATGCCTACGATTGGTGTCTTTGGTGGGGTGGGTTGACTTGATCCCCACAAGTGTGATGGTTGGTACGGTGGTGTGTAGCGGATGGAAATTAGGTTTGGGTGGGAATATTTTATTTTTCATGCATCTCATTATTTATATTGATAATCCTACTAATGGGCTCAAGCCCAATGTAATGACTTGATGATCTGGCCCAATGGATAAAGTAAGTGAGTTATACACTGAGTTCTGAGTAACTCACTCCTTCAAATTTTTCATCTCAGGTAATGAAAATTGACGTGGACTTGGGCCGAGGATGACTTCGTGAAGGCCATACTACAAATAAGGGTTAATTAAACTTTGAACTTTTAATAAAGACATTTCTATAATTTTCTATTTTGGGTTTGATGTAATAAGGCCTCTATTAATGTTTTATGGATTTTATGTGTGGATGGATTTAAATTATGTTTTAGACTATTAATATGGACTTATAATTATTTTTTTCTTAAAATAATTTGGGTTTTCAAATATATGAAATTCCTTTATCTATTTTTTAAAATTTTAAATATTTGAAACTCTTATAAAATTACTTTAAAGATTTTGACAATTTAATATTAATGATATTTTCAACTAATGTTTTCTCATATTCATCAAATTTAAAATACTCTTTTGCTTTTTATTAAACTTTATTAATAAAATGATTTTGAAATTTCGATTCACCTTAATTATTAAGATAGTTCGATCTATGTAACAAACTAAATCTCGTCTTTACGCATAGACCGGGTTTGGGGTGTTACAATGATTTTCTCCATGAATCCTCCACTTGTCCCTTATCATCTCTTATCCTTTTTGGTCCATGAGATTTGAACCCTAATTCTCCCATCAACCAATTCACACCCCTTGCCACTAAGCCAAAAGCTCCTCCTGTGTCTCGTAAATGCACCCATTTATTCCTAAGTCCTGCTTCCATCAGCCATATCCACTAAAAGTCCAAAAATAAAAATTCTTCCTATGGCCTAACTTGAACCCGAGACTTTATAAAAATCTCGTAACCTTCCAAATTCACTTAAATAATAAGTCTAATTTGTAACATTGTCATTCTCTTATTCTTAATTATTGTAAACAATCCTACGCCCAAGGCCCATTGGGCCCAATCCTACTAGGCCCAATTTTTGGATGTTACTGGGATGTTACAGGGTAACTATTCTAGACCTCAAAATAATCTTTATAGTAATACTTATAATGTAGGTTGGAGGTACCATCCCAATTTCTTGTGGGGAGGTCAAGGTAATCAAAGACCGCAACTTCCTTCAGGTTTTCAACAACCACCTCACCAGTAAGAAAAGAAGCCAAACCTTGAGGAGATGCTGACAAAATTTATAGCGATGTCAGAAACTTGTTTCCAAAACACTAAAACAACACACAAAAATCAAAAAACATGGATTCAAACGATCAAGAACTAGTTAGATCAGCTTGCTAAGATCATCTCAGAATGACCACAAGGAAGCTTGCCAAGCAACACCGAAACTAACCCAAGAGAGCAACCTCAAGCAATAACTGCTCACGATAGTGAAGGTTTAGATGAATCAAAATTGAAGCAAGAGAATTTGGTAGAGGAAGGTAAGGTTGAGGTAAGCCATGATAAACCAAACCCAGTAATTACAGAGTACCAACCACGTGTTTCATTCCCCAATGCGATAAAAAAACCACACAGAGGAACAATTCGATAAATTTCTTAAACTTCCAAAGAAATTATATATTAACTTGCCATTTCTTAAAGCTCTTTCGCAGATGCCAGATTCAAGAAAATTTTTAAAAGAGTTTTTAACAAACAAACAGAAGTTAGACAATACGTCGCATGCGGAGCTAAACGCAGTGTGCCCAGCAACTCTACGAAATAAACTACCACGTGAGCTCACATTTTGGGTACTGTCAGATGCAATCCAGTCTCGAATAGCCGCTTCAAAGCTTAATACAAACGGTGTGATTCCTTTTACGACACATAAGGTCTTTCCATACAGAACGGTCAAGGTAACACATTCTAATTTCGACACTTTTGAGGTAAATATTACTCGACTCAAACCATATGTTGATAGAATTGATAGTAAGAAAAAGGAGTTTTGACTCCATGAACCATCATGGTCATACGAATAACAGGTAAGTCTAGCTCAAGACTTTAAATGAGCGCTTCTCGAGAGGCAACCCGAGCACTAACCCAATTAATTTTTATATTTTTGAATTTTAGCATCTAACTAAGAACTAACCAGACTTTTAGGCATAGGTTTTCATACCCACATGGCCTTGCACATGACCGTGGCTGTGGCCGTGTGGCCACCACAGGAAGGTACAAGGCCGTGGGCAACCACCAGATCCATGATTTCTATTTAATCTCGTTCTTCTGTTCACTTTCTTCCCTAAAAGTCTTCTTCCCTTTTCCCCTTTCTCTTTGAATGCATATCCACTTTTCATTATTTATTTTTATTCTTTTTTTATATTTATATTTTTATTTTCTTTATTATTTTCTTCTTATTCTTCATGCCATTTAGATTAAGCTTAGGATACAATAAGATTAGACTGGCTACTTCAAGGATCCAATTTCAAACGGTTTGAGGTGTTCCCCCGTTTCTTTTCATTGACTCCATCCAAAATTCAGGAAGTTTCACTTCTCTCCCTATCTTATGATTTTAATATTATTCTACTATTATCTATCTTTGTACATTGAGGACAATGTACATCTTAAGTGTGAGGGGTTAACTATAGTATTATTTAAAATCCTAAATTTTGTCTTATTCTTAAGTAATCTTCTCATATTACTAATTAGAATGAATCTTCTATTGATTTATGATTTTTATTGATATGCTTTGGATTAAGAAATAGTTAATTATACATTGATAATTTAAACTTTAGGAAACTAGAGAATCAAGCATGATAAGTCTATTTTCAAAAACTAAAAAAAATTTTGGTTGTCTACGAATCTAATTATTACTTTGACATTTAAAATTTACAAGGTTGTCATTAAAAACCCATAATTTTTGTGAGATTTTGAGCCTTTTAGAGCATACATTCTTTTCGTGCTCACTTTATTGATTATGAGTGTGTCAACATTGATTTGTTATTCTAGAACTTGCTTTGATTATACATGTCGAGATGATATCTTTGATTTGATATATTGAGATGATAAAAGCACTTAGGAATTAACCCACTTACTCCATTAAAAAGCCTACCCTCACAATTAACCCCTAGTGAACCCCTTTGATCCTAACAACCCTTTTATTGACTCACCCACTAATATTAACCTAAAACCCATCTTATATTTGTTATCACCATTCCTCTTCACTACCTGATACAGTCCACCTCGGGAAGAGTTGAAAAGTATACGAGTTGCCCAATCGTCTACGAGGAGTAAATCAAGCCTTCGGGAATTAATAGGAAGTATATGGATAAGATAGCTAAGTTTGCGGAAGCTTTTAATGAATTTATTTTGAAGATGGTTTAAGTTAGGAATGGAGGTTTGAGAAATGATGGGAACAGTTTAGATGAACGAAAGGATAGGTTTGGTTTAGGGTGAAAGAAAGAAGATAATGATATGGATTGACTCGATTTGATATAAATAATGAAGATGGACATATGATAAGTGATAGTTAGGTGGAAATGGACAAATGAACTTAAACAAAGAAATGATTTAACATTAGCAAATGTCACCCCGGTTTTTATATTTGCTTAAGGTGGTAATATAGATATCGATGACGGACCACGACCCGTTATCTAGGTAGATAAGAATCGATGGTATAGTTTGATGGAAGAGATACGTTTGACGCCACAAGTGAACTTTATAAGTCAAGATGAAACTCATACGAAAGATAGAGAGGAGATAACTCACTCAATGACCCAAAGTTCATATGTGTTTTTTTAGTTAAAGATTAACCAACCTTGCAAATGAAAAATAACAAGTATTTATAGGCCTATGAGAGCTAGCCTAATGGTCATCCAAGTATCTTAAAAGCTAAGAAAAAATTAAACTAGATTAAGCTAGAAAAATCTAGAATAAAGCCTTTTAGCTTGCTTGGCTAGGTTGGCCGAATATGGCCCTTGGTGTGCTTGTACATTCGGCTAAAATAATGAGGCTTCCTTTTGGTCATTGTTTTTCACGAAATTGGCCCTTAGAGAACACCAACCAGCAGCTCATCAATGGTGTCCATGCATGCCCAACATCCCCTTAAATTCGGCCAAGAACTTGCAGCAAATTAATTGCTCAACAATGTCTTAAATGCTGCTCCCTTTTTTCATTCACGAATCAGCTCCTTAACTCCCTTTATGTTTCACGAAAATGCATTCAAAGCAATGCCCATTGTTTTACTCAAAATATGAAAAGGAGACTTTTCAGCCTTGGGTTCTTCAAGAGGTAGCAACCATTTATTCTCCCATTAATTTTATTCTTGGAGAGATTAAAAGGCTCCAGCAACTTAATTAATATGGTTCCTTTTCCAGCAACTCAATGAATGTGCCGCCCATGCATATCCTTTTGCATTAATTTCATCCATGTATGCTAGACAGGCTATTTATTGCCGTTTCATGCATGCTTAGCCTCTATTTAAATTGCTGCCGCCCAAGCAATGAAAAAGATAGTAAACATCTCATTAATGTCGTCACAAAGCACATAAATTTGGCTCACTTGCTTTGGGAAATAAATCAGCAACAATGGCTTTAATTGCCGTCCAACCATGCACCAGCATCTCCATAAATGATGTCCCATGCATGCTGAACATGGCTCTTTAAATAGACGCCCCATGCTTCTCCAACAATGCATTAATTGATGTTCCGAGCTTGATGCTCATTAAAGGTGCCGTCCATGCTTCCAACAGCTTATCAATTCGGCCATGGGGTACGGTGAAAGACTCCTTAATTGCTGCTGCAATTCACGAAACAAGTATGCTTTAATGTTTCAATAAATTCGGCTGAAAAGTAGCAACAATAAGTTAAATTCGTGATACGGGCACGCCCGGGGCACCTACGAAATTCAAAGTTCCAAGTGCCGGGGAGCTTGTGTGCATCTGCACGTACTTTTAAATTGAGCCAGACTATTTGGGCTCGATTTGAGCTCACTTGAGCTCGCCCCAGCTCTTTGAGCTGATTCGTTAAATTAATGCTTTAAATAAATTGAAGTAGTTTTAGTTAGTTAAAATTAGCTTAACTTAATTAACTAAATAAATCTGGTCATTTTAATTATTAAAGATTAAATAAGTTTTATATTAATGAGTGCTATTAATATATTCATATGCCTTAAAACTCCAGCTGAATTTAATATAAGCCTTGACCAACCTTTAATTAATGTGTTCAGCTTAAGACATGTGTTAAATGGTGTTTTAATGTGCATGGGATTTAATGTGACGAAATTTATTACTTGTAGGTGCTTTTGGGACATGCATTTAAAGCATGGGCAGCAAGCACACTAAAGGAGCCTTGGGAGCATGCAAGGGACATGGGTGGCTGCCTTTTGTGCTCCCCAACGTGCCTCATTGTCTACTACCGTCCATTGAGGGGACAACATTCAGCAAGCTGAATCTTTATTTAATGACGTGCTGGTGCATGCATGGGACAGCTTTTAAATGCCTTAATTTGTTGATTCCAATTCCCCAACGTCCATTGATGTGTTCATAGCATGCATTTAATTGTTTTCAGCTGAATTGAAGTGATTTAATACAAATTCATCTCCTTTTAGGTTCAATGAAATTCTCCAAAGCATTAAAGGAGATGTTGGAAATATACATGGGGACGCCATTATGAGTGTCTTGATGCTTGGAACATCATTTATTTGATGTTGGAGCATGAATGGATGAATTAAAGGCTGATTGTTCACTTCCAAAGCTTCTTTTCGTGTTCAGCAAAAGCACTATTAATGTGCTGCACTTTTTGGCCGAATTTAATACCTTGTTTTAGCCATTTCGGGAATACAAAGGGACAAACATTGTCTTTGCTTTCCCATGCATGTACATCCATTTAAATGAACGTTGGTGGCCAAATTAAAGGATGGGTACAAAGCTTGGACGGCATTTAATGGCATGCTGGACAAGGGGGTGACGTTTAGACTCTTCAAGACACCTTTTCAAGAGAAGTCACATGGAGTTAATGGGCTGCTGGTTGCTTAATGCGTGAACATCATTTATGGCTATGTTGGGACATACATGGAAGCTATTTATTGAGCTGCTGGAATTTTTCAACAAGGGAACATCATTTAATGACTTGTTAATGGATGAATTTAATGTTATGTTCAAGGGATTATCAACATGCATGGACGGTCATCAATGAGCTGCTGCTGGTTTCTCTCCCCCATACACACATCGTGAAGCAATGAGGAGTTATTATGGCTGCCATTTCATTCTCCCATGCACCCATTTAGCTAACCACACATTGGCCGAATTTTTGCAAGCACAAGGAAGGCTATATTCATCCAAATTTGACAAGTGCATCCACCTATCTTGAAGGTGACTCTTTGCCTTCACATGCAGCCGAATTTAGCCAAGTACCAAGGGCCATGTTCGGCCAACTTAGCTAAGCAAGCCAAAAGACTTTTTCTAGATTTCTCTAGCATTTACTAGTATAATTCTAGCTTAGTCATTAAGGTATTTAGATGACCATTCGGTTAGCTATTAGTTGGCTATAAATACTATGTTATTTCTCATTTGTAGAAGATGAATCTTGAATTAAAAACATATGAACTTTTGTTCATCAAGTGAGCTAGTCTCCTTTTCAATTTCGTGCAAGTTTCCTAGACTTATCAAGCTGCTTGTGGCGTCTAGACTTGTTCTTTTCATCCAATTATACCATTGGTTCTTATCTACCTAGATAACGAGTCGTGGTCCACCTTCGATTCCATTTTCCACCTTAAACAACATAGAACCCGGGGTGACACTTCTTAGTGTCGAATCGATTCTTTGTTTAAGTTCCTTCATCCAGCTCCATCAAAATTATCCTTTTATCTATTTTTTTTATTATCTCTTTCTATCAAACCGAACCATCTACTATTCAATTAAAGCTTCCGCAATCTCATCCATATTTTCCAATTATTTTTGAAGGTGAATCCTCCTCGTGAGCGATTGGGCAACTCGCATACATTTCGACTCTCCCCGAGGCGGACTGTATCAATTCGGCTAGACCTTTATTAAGCATGAACACTCATTAATTCAAGCCAAATAAGTTGACCATAATTAAAACATACTATAGACACAATAATGGATGTTTTTGACATCTTAAAGACACCATTAGAAGCATTGAATTTTTGATAGCCCCTATTTTAATGAAAAAAATTGCACATTTAATTTATGTTTTAAACAACTTAAAAACATATAATAAAATGTGACAAATTAATTTAAGCCTAGACAAACTAATTTAGACACCAAATAAATTATTTAGACATATTAATTTCTTGTAGAGAAATTAATTAAATTAATTATTCAATTTAACGAATCAGCTCAATGAGCTGGAGCGAGCTCAAGTGAGCTCAAATCGAGCCCAAATAGACTAATTCGGCTCAATTTGAAAATGCACGAAAGTGCATATTAGCTTCACGGCACTTGAAGCATTAAATTCGAGCTCCATAAATTTGAAAATCGTTGGTGCCCCGGGGGTGCCCGTATCATCCCTTCCCTCTTCAAGACGATTCGTCCTCAAATAGACCTGTTGATTTTCTGAACAAAATTCCTTTTGACTCGATTTTTCTCGATCAAACCAGATGGATGATAGCACCTGAAAAGAAAATTCAAGAATTGGCAAGAAATGTTTTAAACATACTTGCAACCCGAATAAAAACAACACCAAACAAATAAATCGCATGCGGACAGGCATAAGCACTTTATCATACAAAAGGATCAATGCCTTGTCAAATTTTTGGAGCAAAAGCGGATAAGCTTCAAAGCATGCATATGATCTAATTGGATTCCACAAGACAAGATGATCATGTGAGTAGTACACCAAAAAATAGATATATTCGTCACAAACAAGTAGTGGAGAAAGTGCATATGGCACTCGAAGTTGAACATCCAAACCTTGCTTTGTACGAAATAAGGAACCACTCACACATGAATTATAACAGGTATCGAACAAAAGAATCTTTTTGTCAATCATTAGAGCAGATAGACCATCAATAGGCAGTATGGAAAATTTGAACATATCAAGATCTAAATGCTTTACAAAAACAAAATCAGCACAATGTGTTCTATCAACATCCAAAACAGATAAATCATGAGCAATAAAATTGGAATAACTAAGTATATCATGATCTAATTGCTTTGCAAAAGGCAGTTCATCAACACAATGCATGCCATTATCTGACGAGAGCAAAAATATATCAACTATTTCAAAAAACTTACCTTTAGGCACAAAAAGACAGAGACCATTCTTACCTTGATTGTCTTCACAAGCTGAAACTCGAAGATCAAATTTACCTTGCTCGATATAGACGAACCTTCTCTCCTCAGGCATGTAATGTTGTCGATGCTTTACTCGCAAATCAACCTTTTTTAAACAAAATGGGAACTCCATGGAAACGAATTGCATGTACAACCACAAAACTTGCCTAAGGAATGAATAAAAATTGAGAACAAAGTTGACAAAATTCGTTACCTTATTTAGAAACCTTGTATCAAGAAGATAGAAATCTTTCAAACATACCAGATGATACTTGAGTTTTCCAAAAAACTCATCAGTACATATGCTCGGTTTAAAAAAATGATTTTGATTATTAAATTCAAGATGTGACAACGGTTTAGAAAAATCAAACACGTTAACCCAATAGGAATTGTGCAACTTCAAAATTGAATGATCAAATCTCTGAACATGTTTCAAAGCCGATTTACAAAAACTTAAAGATTTCGTATTAGACAATGAATAAATCTTGTAATACCCGTAATCAAACAAATGGGGATTAAAAGAAAAGTCATTGTCATACTTACTTGAGTCTTGTGTTTGTTGGATATGTGTCTCTCCACCTTCATACTTTGCATCACATTGATTATTAGTAGACAAACTCATCTTACCATCATTTAAAACATCAAAAATGGTCGAAGGATGGCATTGGACGATATTATCCACATGTTCACAAACATTAGAAAGTTTTAGTGGAGACTGAATCTCATCAAAGCACTTACCTTCCTTACCTTTTTCAATCAAATGAAAACGCCTTTCTTCGGGAAGGTACTGAAGTTGGAGATCATTGTGCGATACGTTGGGAACCTGAAATGAAGAAACAGAAGAAGAGCAAATTTTAAAAGGGTTAGTTGAAAAGTCACTCTATTTTTCTTGCTCATCTCGTTCTCTCTTTTCTTTTTCCAACTCTTCTTTTTCACTTTCAATTTTTTTTCAATCTCAATTTTCTTTTCAATCTTTTCTTATTCTTTCTCATTTTTATTTTCTTTTTCTTGATTTTCTTTTTCTCTCACGATTTCTTTTTCCTCTTTTTCAATTTCTTTTTCTTGATTTTTTTTCTTTTTTTCTCGATCTCTTTTTCATTTGATTTTTCTTTTTCATTTTGATTACAACAAAAAGAATCAAAAAGAGATCGGTTTGACTCAAGGAAAGAAGTCATTTTCTCGTAGAAATCATTTGCTATTCTTTGTGAAAGGTTCTTCGAGTGGGACTTCTTTGAACCGTTAAAAGAGTAGCTCATACTTTCTTCTTGTTCGTCACCATAGTAGGCTTCAAACTTGAAATCCACTTTGCTTCACCTTGAACCTCTCGTCGAATAAGATTCATGATTGATATTTCTTCTCGGACTCTTTAAGGAGTAGGAGTCATAGCTTGAATCTCCTTGTCTCGAAATTGATGGCGAATAGGAATCACGATTGGATTTCTTCAAGTAGTATTTGGGAGTATACCTTTGTGGAGATCGCAGTTCCATTCTTTGACTTAAAGAAAGTCTCTCTTGTCGGTCTCGTTCCTCGAATCGATCCAATCGCTTATACAACTTGTCAAACTTGGTATTCATGACTCTTTGCATTCTGTTCAACAAGTATTGATAATTAGACCCTAAAAATGCTTCTTGATTCATGTTTATTTTCTGAAAAGAAAAATTGTTAAAAAGAATAAAATAGAAAATTAAATCTTCACCACAAAATCCTCACAAGTCACTCGCAAAGAAAAATTGCTCACACTCGTGTTTCACTCGTATAAGGCTTTTTCTTTGATGGATTCTCTAGTGCCTTTTACTGCTCTTTTCTCATCTCACAATTTTGTATTTCGTTTCGATAGACTCATCACGGCTTGAGGGTCGACTTCAAAATGGGTAACAAGGGAAAATGTTAGGTGTATGGGAAGGCCAAACAAAGAAAAGAAAAAAATTTTAGGGGTGTGGGGCATTGTGGTTTTGAAGGATTGGGGGTAAGAAGGATGAAAATGAATAAGACTTGTAAACTTTCAAAACTTCACACTTTTTTTACTTATCATTTTTTTTTTCACTTTTTGAAATACAAGATGCTCAAATACAAGAAGATAAATTACAACTTTTTTATTTTTTAAATTACTTAATTAACTTCGGCTTCATGATCATTGTCGTAGATTCTCATTTTATAGCTCGATACCGGATGATCTGATCCGCCTCGAGAAGAGTCAAAAGTATATGAGTTGCCCAATCATCTACGAGGAGTAAATCAAGCCTTGAGAATTAATAGGAAGTATATGGATAAGATAGCTAAGTTTGCGAAGCTTTTAATGAATTTATATTGAATATGATTTAAGTCAGGAATGGAGGTTTGAGAAATGATGGGAGCAGTTTAAATGAACGAAAGGATAGGTTTGGTTTAGGGTGAAAGAAAGAAGATAATGATATGGATTGACTCGATTTGATATAAATGAATGAAGATGGACATTTATGATAAGAGATAGTTAGGTGGAAATGGACAAATGAACTTAAACAAAGAAACGATTTAACATTAGCAAATGTCACCCCAGTTTCTATATTTGCTTAAGGTGGTAATATGGATATCGATGATGGACCACGACCCTTTATCTAGGTAGATAAGAACCGATGGTATAGTTTGATGGAAGAGATACGTTTAATGCCACAAGCGAACTTGATAAGTCAAGACGAAACTCATACGAAAGATAGAGAGGAGATAACTTACTCAATGACCCAAAGTTCATATATGTTTTTTTTTAGTTAAAGATTAACCAACCTTCCAAATGAAAAATAACAAGTATTTATAGGCCTATGAGAGCTAGCCGAATGGTCATCCAAGTATCTTAAAAGCTAAGAAAAAATTAAACTAGATTAAGCTAGAAAAATCTAGAATAAAGTCTTTTAGCTTGCTTGGCTAGGTTGGCCGAATATGGCCCTTGGTGTGCTTGTACATTTGGCTGAAATAATGAGGCTTCTTTTTGGTCATTGTTTTTCACAAAATTGGGCCTTAGAGAACACCAACCAGTAGCTCATTAATGGTGTCCACGCATGCCCAACATCCCCTTAAATTCGGCCAAGAACTTGCAGCAAATTAATTGCTCAACAACGTCTTAAATGTTGCTCCCTTTTGTCATTCACGAATAAGCTCCTTAACTCCCTTTGTGTTTCACAAAAATGCATTCAAAGCAATGTCCATTACTTTACTCAAAAAAGCACTCGAAAAAGCACTATGAAAAGGAAATTGAAAAGGAGGAAAAAGAAATCGTGAGAGAAAAAGAAAATGAAGAAAGAAACATTGAAAAAGAATGTGAGAACAAAAATAAAATAGAAAAGAAAATTGAAATTGAGAAAAACATTGAGAAAGAAAGTGAGAAAGAAAAAGATGTTGAAAAAGAAAGAGAGAAAAGAACGAGCAAGAAAAGGAGAATGACTTTTCAACTAATCATCTTGAAGTTTGTTCTTCTTCTGTTTCTTCTTTCCAGGTTCTCGACCAATTTCACGATGACCTTCAACTACAATACCTTCCCAACGAGCGACGCTTTCACATGATTGAAAAAGGTAAAGTTGAATCACGCGAGATTGAAGGTAAGGAAGGTAAGTATTTTAAAGCGATTCAATCTCCATTGAATCTTTCTAAAGATTGTGATTATGTGGATGATTTTTTCATTGGCCATCCCTCGAATAATTGTGATGTTTTAAATGATGATAAGATAACTTTATTCCGTAATGATCATTGTGATACGAAGTATGAAGGTGGAGAGACGCAAATCCAACAAATGCAAGACTCGAGTAAGTATGACGATGATTTTTCTCTTAATCCCAACCTGTTTGATTGTGGATATTACGAGATTAGTTCATTTTCCAATATGAAAACTTTGAGTTTCTGTAAAACAGTTTTAAAACAAGTCAAGAGTTTTGATCGTTCGATTTTGAGTTTGCACAATTCTTATTGGTTTAACCTGTTTGATTTTTCGAAACCATTGATACATTTTGATTTAAATAATCAAACGCATGTTTTTAAACCGAGAATACATTCTGATTTGATTTGTGGAAAACTCAAGTATCATCTAGATGGTTCTTCTTATTTGAAAGTTTCCCATCTTCTTGATATAAGGTTCCTAAATGAGGTAACGAATGTTGTCAACTTTGTTTTCCATCTTTATTCGTTCCTTAAACAATTCTTATGGTTGTTCACCTACCATTTGAAAATGGTTGAATCGAACGCGAAGCTTCGACTATGCTACATGCCTACGGAGAGAAGGTTTGTGATGCTTGAACAAGGTAAGAATAATCTTTGTCCTTCTGCGCATAAAGGTACGATTTCTGAACTTGTTAACGCCTTTCTACTCCCTACGGATGGTGAAAAGCTTTGCGTTGCTGATTTCGTTGTTGTGAAACATTTAGATCATTACATGCTTAATCGTTCTTTTCTGCCCATTTATGATCTATTTGTTTTCTCGATGAATAATGAGAGGATTCTTACGTTTGATAATTTTGATAGTTTTCTTGTGAAAGAATCCATCTTGCGTTACTTTGAGATGTTTTCGTTCTCTTCGAAAGTTAATAGAACACATGATACCGATTTCGTTTTGATAAATCATTTAGATCATGAATTGTTTGAATGTGTTATTCTGCTTAGTGATGGTCTACCTATTTCGATGATTGACAAAAGGATTTGTATCATCTGGTATCATCGTGTGTTTGATAAATATTGTAATTCTTGTGTAAGTAACATGGTATATCGTTCGATGCAATAATTGGTTGAACAATTTCGTGTGCCTTATGCTTTTTCTCAATTGCTAGCTTGTGACGAATATACCTATCATTTGACATGTTATTCGTATGAAAATTTTGACTTGCGGGATCCATGTGAATCAAATACGTGTCATGAAGCTTATTCACTTGTGATGCAAACGTTTGACAAGGCGTTATTCCTTTTATATAAAGTGGTCATTCCGTTCGCGTGCGATTTATGTGTCTGTGATGTTCATATTTGGATTGCAATATTGTTTGGAAGCGATCTTGCTAATTTATATTTATCTCTTTCGGTGTTACGATTATCATCCATCCCATTTGATCGAGGAAAATCGAGTCAAAAGAAATTTTGTTTGAAAAGTCAACATGTCAATTTGAGGACGAATCGCCTTGAAGAGGGGAGGGATGATGCGACCACGCCCGGGGCCTCCAATGTTTTTCGAAGTGTTGAGCTCGGATCGTCGAGACCAAGTGTTGTGGGGCTCATGTGCATCTTCGTTCACTTCCAAATTGAGCCGGATTAGCTCATGCCAGCTCAATTGAGCTCATTTCACTCATCGAGTGATTGCTTAAATTATAGCTTTTAATAAATTGAGTTTTATTTTATTTATTTTTCTAAAGCATTTTAATGCATCTAAAACATTTTAAATTGGTTGAATTTAATTTTTTAGCTCAAATTAATTTTATTACATTTTATTACATGTTTTAGGATGTTTAAAACATGAATTAAATGTGCAGATTTTTATGGTTTAATTAGGGGCTGCCAAATTTTCAAGTGTCCTCAATGGTGTCCTTTAGTTGTCCAAACGTCCCTAGATGAGTCCATTGCATGTTTTTAATGTTATTCATCTGATTTGGATTGAATTAATATGGATTCATGGTCTTTGTAGGTTCAGCCGAACCTTTGGAGTGAATTGATGAAGATACATGCACCTAGGTGCATTGTACCTAGCCGAATGTATCATGAACCTTGGAGATACATGGGACGGCTGGAAGCATGCATGTTGTTGCTCTTTATGACCCTTCAAGACACCTTATTCAGCCAAGGATCAATGGCCCTTCAAGCTCCCCAAGGTACAGCCAAATGTACCAATGCATTTAAGAAAGGTTCATGCACATTAAGTGCATTGTATGTGGTCGAATGCTTCCATGTGCATTGGTAGATGCATGTTCTATTGGACAAGGCTTAAATGCTGCTCATTACTCATCAAAAGACATCAATTAAAGAGCATAATTAAGGCAAGGGACGTACCTGGCTGTTGCATGCATCCTTGAAGGCTTTAAAATGCATTCATCCTTCTAGAATGATGCCCCTTGACATCCCCAAAGGCTGCCCATTAACTTGGACGAATTTTTGGACATTCATCCTTCTAGAAACCGTCCATTGGAGTGCCCTTACTGTCCAAATACAATCAGCTCACTTCCTTCTCCATTAAGGTGGCTATTGGTGTTCCCAGAAGCTGAACATGGACATGTCTTCAAGCCTTCATCTTTCAAGTGAATTCACCCATCTAGAAGTTGTCCATTTGGCTACCAATCAGTCGAATTTTTCCAAGGATTTCAATGGTTTTCTTTCTAGATTTTTCCAGCAATTTATGGCTGAAATTAAGCTTAGTTATTAAGTGTTCTATGACTATTCGGCTAGCCCATGTTAGCCTATAAATATGTTGTTAGTTTTCATTTGTAAAAAGCTTATTTTTGTTCTTTGAATATTAATCATGTATTATGGACTTTTGTTCATTGAGTGATTTTATTCTCCTCTTCTATTTCGTACAAGTTTCATAGACTTATCGAGCTGTGCTTGTGGCGTCTATCACTTGTTCTTCCATTTAACTATACCTTAGGTTCTTATCATCTTTGATAACGGGTCCTTGGTCCATATCGATTTCCATCATCCACCTTAAACACATTAGAAATTGGGGTGACACATCTTTGTGTTGAATCATTTCTGTTTAAGACCTATCTTCCATTTTCCACCATCTATCTTTACCCTTTATTTTTTTCTTTGTTAAAACCGAACCTATCACCTAAACCGACTCCTTTTCATTTCTCTAAACCTCCATTCCTAACTTATCCATTTCTTAAATATAAATTCAATTCAAAGCTTCCGCATTGCTACATATTTTCGCATAATTTTTGAAAGGCTTGTAACCTCCTCGTAGACGATCGGGCAACTCGCATACATTTTGACTCTCCCAAGGCAGAATCGTATCAATGAGTTAAGTTCATTTAATGATGCTTTATTGAATTAAGCTAGTTGCTGGAATAAATGATGTTTAAATGTTAGTTTATTTAATTAAGCTAGTTGCTAGAATAAATGATGTTAAGTGTTAGCTTATTTAATTAAGTTAGTTGTTAATTTGTTTTAAGTTTAATAATTGCATTAATGTGTCGGTTACATGTGTTAATTGTAGGTGACTTTTCAACTCACATCCATTACTTCAAAAGGCTGTTATGAATTCAATAGGATGGCTTTTCAAGTGAATTCGGTTACACAAGAGGGGGGCTGATATAAAGGGGCTTAATATATCATTAAGAAGTTGTTTTGATATTAAAGAAGAGCATTATTCTTCTTTAATTTCAGCAACCTCTTTGTTTTCTACATCCATAACTGATTGCTTTATGAGTAATCACTTCATGCAATCAATTCTCCATCAAAGATGCTGGTGACTTTTCGGTTGGACATGAAGACTTCAAAAGACTTTAAAAGCAATTAATCACATCATTCAATTCTCCATCAAAGATGCTGGTGACTTTTCGGTTGCTCATGGAGACTTCAAAAGGTTTTCAAAGAATCTTAAATAAAGAAATTACTCACATTGAAGGATGGAGTTAGGTGACTTTTCAATTGGTCATGGAGACTTCAAAGGACTTTTATAGCCACTTAATTAAAGAAATTATTCACATTGAAGATGGAGTTATTTGGGCTAGAATTTCATAAGTTGAGACTTTTCACTTGAGCTCATTATTAGCTTAATTAGAAGTGACCATTCAACTAGCGTCTATGACACTATAAATACATGTAATCTACCTATTGATGGACAACTTATGGAATTTGTTAATGTTATACTGCTCAATTTGTGAGATTATTTTCTCTCATATTTCGTTGAAGACTCGTTGGCTTATCTAGTCTTTAGTGGCATCAACCCGTTTCTTCTATCCGAACTTATCACTATTATATAGTGTGGCATTCACCTTTATACCAAGGTTCCTATTTTTCTAAGTAGTGGGTCGAGGTTTCTCTACTCCCATTTTCCACCTTAAACAAATATAGAACCCGGGGTGACACTTTCCTAGTGTTGAATCGATTCTTTGTTTAAGTTCTTCTATCCCTCTCCATCAAATATCTCTTATCATTTAACCAAAATATCACCTAACATTTATCCTTTGTTCTCGTTTGTTAAACCGAACCTATCTCTATCTCCTATCCAAATCTTAACCGTTTTGATAAGCTTCCGCAACTTTAACCTTATTTCACCCTTTTCCCGACAACTTTTCAATTACTCCTCATAGACAATTGGGCAATTCACATACGACTCGACTCACCCCGAGGCGGATCGTATCAACTTGGACATCCACTATCGCACACAACCAAGTCTTGTGATAGCCATTTGGATATTGACTCACCAAAAAAACACATCAACTTCAGGATTTCCAAAAGTAAAAATCTTTTTGCCACCCTTCAAAACTACATATTATCGTCAATCAAAGAATGACAATTATCCTTACCTAACTTACCTTTAGGTGAGTGTGGACTAATTTCACTTTCGATCTTACCTTTCTCGATCATTCGAATTCTTCTCTCATCCGAAAGGTATTGAAGCTGGAGCTTATCGAATGGATCTTCAAAAACCTGGAGAGATGAAGCAAGAGGAGGACTCACGAGATGGTTAGTAAAAACACTCCTCACTTTTTCTTGTTCGTCTTTTTCTTTTGTTTCTTTTTCTAACTCGACTTCTTTTCTTTCTTCATTCTCTCTCTTTTTCATTTTCTTTTTCTTTTTCTTCTTTTTCAATTTCTTTTTCTTTTTCACTTTCTTTTTCTTTTTCTTTTTCCTCTTTTTCTATTTTTTTTATTTCATCACAACTTGAGGATGATACAAAGGAATCGAAAAGATGAGTGTTTTTCTCAAAGAAAGAGAAAGTATTCTCGTAAGTATCTCGATCAAGTCTTCGTGAACGTTTCTCCGAGAGAGACTTCTTTGAAACATAAAAAGGATAACTCGTACTTTCTCATTCATCACCTTGAAAAATTTCACACTCGAAGCTTTCTTTTATTTGTCTCGAAAGCCTTGTTGAATAGGAGTCTTGATATGAGTCTTTTCTTAAATAATGTCGTTACTCCGTCTCTCGACTTGGTGGGGTTTGCTTCCATCGGGTTATTGCTCGAGGTTCTCACTTTTCTTGAATGGGCTTAATCTTTCGGTCGAGCATATTCTCCATTTCTTTCAACAAGTATTAAAACTCGAACGCTAAAAACTCGTCTCGAGACATGGTGAATTAATGAAAAGAAAAAGTAAAATGTTAAGAAAGAAACAAAAATAATTACTAATAAGGTGTTGCTTGGCGAAACAACGATCCTTGAATGTTTACGGACCTAGGATTGTTGTTTAGCCAAGCAACGCCTTTATCATATAATAATCGAGCCCAGGTTGGATTTTTTTAGCACATTCTGCACTCAAAATCAAGAAAACAAATTAAAAAGTTAAAAAAAAAACAAATTTGAAAATTCAAAAAAAAAAATACAAAAAAATCAAATTCGAAAACAACAATAAAACAGAAACAAAAGAAAAAAAATAAAAGAAAGTGTGCTAATTTGTTGCAATGATAAAAGATGCTCATATTATGCCTGAAATGCTTGGAAATCAACCGAAACAACTTATTCTTGTCTATTCGGTGATAGGGTCATTGTAAGCATTTCTGTTGTAGTAAGTTGTTAATTTTTTTTTCTCTTATTTTTATCCTTATTTTTCTTCATTTTGTTTGTTAATTTTCCAACCTTGTATTTCATTTTTTTCTTCAGCCTTATTTTTATTCTAACCCTTTATTCTTTATCCTTGTTGTTTCTTACAAGTTGACACAATAAACAGATTCTGAAAGAACAAAATTAGTTCCCTTAAAGAACTAATTATGGGAGATTGAGTGGAAAAGGCAATTGAGTGTAGGAGATCAGAAGGGGAGACATAAAGAGCCTTTAAAGTATTCTCCCGAGTGAAACACGAGCACTGAGTGAAATTGTTGAGTGTTCTTTCTTTGGGAGCGATCAGTGAGACTATTTTGAGTGTGCTGTGAGGTCCATTCCTTTATTTTTACTAACCTTTAATAGTTTTTTTTACTTATTTCTTTTTATTATTATTTAAATGACAGGTTCGAATGAGAGCAACCTTGGGATGGTAGCAACCAAACTTGCAAATGTAGGCCATAACATATGAACTTCAGCATCTTTTAAGACAAGAACTCGAACCTCTACAATCAAGGATGGATAAAATTGACGGTGGTGGTTCCCAATCAGTCCCTAATGAAGGAAATGACGAGAATGAAGTTGATCAATCTCCGAGGCAGAATTTGAGAAGACATATACAACTTGATGATTATCTATCTAACATTAAAGTTGCTATTCCATCATTTCAGGGACGAACAAATCCTGGTGCTTATCTCGCTTGGGAAAGCAAAGTCGAACATGTTTTTGAGTGTTACAATTACTCAAAATAGAAGAAGGTTCGTTTTGCTGCGATGGAATTCATTGATTATGCTTTGATCTGGTGGGATCAATTACTAATTAGTCAGAGGTGCACCGTTGAAGGTCTAGTGAGAACATGGAATGAAATGAAATAAATCATGCATAAGAGATTTGTTCCTTCTCATTATCATCGTGACTTATTCCAGAAGTTGCAAACGTTGAAACAGGGGAGTAGGAGTGTTGAAAACTACTATAAGGAAATGGAATTGTCCATAATGTGAGCCAACATTGTTGAGGATCGAGAGGCTACTATGGCATGTTTTCTTGCGGGTTTGAATTAAAGATTGCTAATGTTGTTGAGTTGCGACATTATGTCGAGTTGGAGGACATGGTGTATATGGCGATAAAAGTTGAGCAGCGGTAACATAGGAAGTCTTAAAATCGAGGTAATACTCCATTTAAATCATTTTCAAATCCTTTATCTACTCCTAATAATTTCGGAAGCCTACACCACAAGCACCACTTACGAAACACCCCAAACCAGCCCAAAAAGCCCAACCGGATTTGTTATGTTCCTCGAATCTAACTTTTCGCAAACTCTAAATAAAAATTTGACGATTTTGTAGAAAGCGGATTTAACTTAATATTTTAGGTTGAAATCAAATTGTAAAGTAAATTTTATCTTTTAAAACATTATTTTAGAAGTAATTAAAAGGAAACCAAATTTAAGAAAATTACTTTAAAACATTTATATATTAGTGACAAAAACATTTTTAAAATATTTATCAAAAACCATTTAATTATTTACTTGATAATTGTTCATGACAAAATAAAATAAATTCAAACACCCAAAAATTTAAAATAGTTTATAGTGGCCTTATTACATAAAATTGGCAAACCCATAATAAAGTCTAAATAATAAAAATTAACTTAATAAGTTTAAGTAGGAAAATTTCCAAACTTCATTATTTGAGCATTGGCCACCTCGAAATCCTTCTTGACTGATCCATCGCTACGAATCATCTAAAAGTTTATCCCACAAAGGGTGAGTCATAAACTCAATGTATAACACATACATTAAAAAGCCCATTTTCATATCACATTTATTCATAGGCCCATTTAAGTCATATTTGGCCCAAAAGCCCATTTAGCTCATATTTAGCTTAAAAGCCCGTTTAGCTCACATTTAGCCCAAAAGCCCATTTTCATAGCAGATCAAATAATAATCATTCAATATTCATGATTATGTACATGAAATGAAATGCAAGCTTAGCCCATCTAAATATCCATCCGCTACACACCACCGTACCAACCAACACACCGTGGGGATTACTAAATCGACCCTCCATCCGCTACACACCATCGAAGGCGATTCTTTGCGATCAACATGCACATCGCCCTTATAATATTGTGGCAAAGCCACTAGACAGATGTGATCGAAGTCACCTGACCGAAGTTACAAAATTTCAAATACGTGACCGAAGTCACCAGATTCACATATGTGACCGAAGTCACCGGATTTCAAATATGTGACCGAAGTCACCGGATTCAAATATGTGACCGAAGTCACCGGATTTCAAATATGTGACCGAAGTCACCGAAAATGTGGTAAAACCACCAGAATACTTCCTCCTTTATCAAATATACCCATATGCCCATGCACATACATATCGATAAATTTTCATGCTATTTACCCCACAAATCATAATATAGCCATACTTATCTCACATTTATGCATATAGCAAAATGAACAAAATATTGGGGTAAACATACCTGAATATCGCATACCACTGAATGGTATCCAAAATCACAATCATACACATGGTCATAATATCACATTTAAAAATATGTAAATCTATGAGCATTTTAATGTAAGATTACACACCTCGTGATAGTGAGAACAATACTCTCTCGCTCGTCAACACCTAATTAATTAACACACTTGATTAGTATAAACTTTAACTAATAAAACTATGTTTATTGATGAGGGATCTAAATCCTTACCCTCGGATTCTCGAACGACAGTTATTTGTGGTTTTTCTCCACTAGATGGATCAAAACCCGCTGATATTCCACCAACGTAAAGTGGTTCGGTTGTCCGCACTACTTCAAATAACCAATCCTCATTAGTAGAGGGTCCACAACCCGGTGGAAAGTCTCTAACCGCCGATACTGACCCTTCGTTTGAAGTTTGATGGTAAAGGAATACCTCCTCTCTTCCAAACACTCCGTCTGGCTCTTTTCTTACCTATCTTGTTGGTCTTAAATTGCCCTAAAATAACGTTGATTAGCGATCCATTCAAAAGATTTGATATAACCAAAAGGGAATAATCTTACCTTGGATGATCCGAAAGATCACTTCTTAAAATTTAGCTTCAACAAGGATCCTAGAAATCCTTTCCAAGGATTGACCTAGAGAGAAAATAAAGATTATGATTCTAAATTGGCCATAGTGAAAAGAAATGATGAAAATGATTGACAAAACCTTACTTTGAGTTCTTGAAGATTGGCCTTGAATAAGAAAAGAAGAGAATAAAAAGTAACTTGGTGATTTGACACACAAAAGAAAAGAGAAAAGGATAGTGATTTATGGCATAAAATAGTTTTGGTTTTCAATAGAATAAAAAGAAGAAAAGAAAATCGAAATAGAAATTGATTCGGTTGTCAAAAGAGATGAGAATGATGTTGATTCTCAAAAGAAAAGAGATTGGTTTTGGAACCTATGCACATTCGACCAAGGGAAAGAAATTGAAAAAAATGGTTCTTAAACTTTTGTAGTTTTGGTAAAGAGGGAAAGAAGAGAGAAATAGGATGAAAAGAAAAGAAAATGAGAAATGATCAAAGAGAATAAATGGGTTTGGTTATGGAAGAAATTGAATAAAGAAAAAGTTTTTGGTAATGGTCAAGTGAGAAAAGATGAAAGAAAATGCCTTCAAAAGTGGTAATATTTTGGTACCAAAAGAGAAAATCTTGAGAGGAAAAGAAGAAAAAAAGTACCAATTTGGCCAAATATGATAGCCAAAACAAAACAAAGTTTTCACCTAATGCAAATGATAATTTCGGTTAAGGAGAAAGATTTTGGAGAAAGGAGAAAAGATGGACAATTTGCTAGGATTTTTGGCCAACTAGCACCCTAATGGCTACACAAAATTTTTGGTCAACCTTAGCCAACATTATCCCCCTTTTTCCTCCTTGTTTCTTCCCCATCAAATCCAAAATTTCCAAGACAATACCCCTATTTCAAGCCTTTGTCCCCTCTATCTTATCCTCCTATCTTGATTCCATGCCATAATTCTTTTGCTTGCCTTTTTCACATGGTCAAATAGCCAAAATTAAGAGAATGCTCATCCATTCTAGAAGGATCTTGGCCGACACTTATAGGGAAGGAAACAAAAAAATAAAATCCTCCCTTATGCTAGCTAGGAGATTCGAACCTCACTCCTCAAGCACACATCCATGCATCCTAACCACTTTGCCAATTACTCAACTTATGCTTAAAACTCCTTGTCATTAATTCTTAAGGCCTAACTTGCTTAGCTCTCTCTTAATTATTAGAAATTAAAAGTTTCACTAAGCATTCACTTAATTAATGAAGCTCAAATAACTTCCAAAATACACTCAATAATAATTAAGCATGCAACATCATTCAATCAAGTAAGATGCATAACCCCCAATTATCAGGATGTTACAACTTCAGATTCGAGATAAGGCAGAGTCAAGCAAACCAAAGACTCCTATTACTGAAAATAGGTGTGATAAGCAGGTGGTGACACAAGAATGTTTGAGGGACATTCTATGTTTCAAGTGCCTTGGTCGAGGGCATGTTGCCAGTCAGTGCCCAAATCGGAGGACCATGATGTTGTTGGAAAGTGGGGAGATTTAATCTGAGTCTGAAAAAGAAGAACAGGAGCACACTATAGTGAATGTTGAAGAAGATGATGACAATGTGCAGACGTTAGCCACCGATGAAGCACTTGTTATCAAGAGGAGTTTGAATACTCAATCGATTCAGGATGAAAGCAACGAGAAAACATCTTTCACACGAGATGTCTCATCAATGACAAGGTATGTGTTGTAATTATCGATGGTGGTAGTTGCGCTAATGTTGCTAGTTCTGTGATGGTTGATAAGTTGGGTTTGAAGACGACATGGCATCCAAATCCTTACAAATTACAGTGGCTAAATGACAGAGGAGAAATTAAAGTGACTAAGCAGGTTCTTGTGCCATTTACCATTGGAAAGTAAAAGATGAAGTACTTTGCGATGTTGTTTCGATGGATGCGAGCCATTTACTGTTGGGACACCCATGGCAGTTTGACAAGAGGGTGGTACATGATGGTTTTACAAACAGGTATTCTTTTGTTTATGCATATAAAAAGATCATCTTAGTTCCTTTGACACCGAGCCCAGTGCAAGAAGACCAAGTGAGATTGCGAAAGAATATCGAAGAAGCTCGAGGGAAAAAGAAGATGAATGTGTACGCTAGCAGCAAGGAAATTAGGAAATGTCTTTCCTCTCAGCATTCTATGCTTATTTTGTTGTTTAAAGATAATTGTTTATTAGCGGAGATTCCTAGTGATTTGCTTGTTTCTATTTCATCTCTTTTGCAGGAATTCGAGGATGTGTTTCCTGATGAAACACCAAAGGGTTTACCCCTATTCGTGGCATCGAACATCATATTGAGTTTATTCCAGAAGCCACGATTCTGAATAGACCAGCATACCGCAGTAACCCTGAAGAGACAAAGGAAATTCAAAGACAGATTTTTGAGTTGTTGGACAAGGGGTACATTCGAGAGAGTTTGAATCTGTGTGCTGTACCAGTGTTGTTGGTACCCAAAAAGGATGGAATTTGGAGGATGTGTGTTGATTGTTGAGTAGTGAACCAGATTACGATCAAGTATTGACATCCCATTCCTCGACTTGATGACATGTTAGATGAGTTGTGCGGAGCAACTATCTTCTCCAAAATTGATTTGAAGAGTGGATATCATTAGATTCGCATGAAAGAAGGTGATGAGTGGAAGACAGCCTTCAAGACAAAGCTAGGACTGTATGAATGGTTAGTGATGTCTTTCGGTTTAACTAATGCTCCTAGTACTTTTATACGTTTGATGAATCATGTTCTGCGATCTTTTATTGGTAAGTTTTGTGTTGTGTACTCTAATGACATTTTGATTTATAGCAAGACTTTGCAGGATCATGTAAAACATTTACGAGCTATTTTGCAGACTTTGCGAGAAGAGAGATTGTTTGGTAACAAGGAGAAATGTGTGTTTTGTACTGATAAACTTATATTTCTTGGTTATATTGTTAGTTCTTAGGGAGTTAAAGTTTATCCTGAGAAGATTAAGGCGATTCAAGAGTGGCCACGACTGACATCGATTAGCCAAGTTAGATCGTTTCATGGTTTAGCTAGTTTTTACCATCGGTTTGTTCCCCATTTCAGTTCTATTACCACCCCATTAACCGAGATTATAAAGAAGAATTCAGTCTTCTCATGGGGTAAAGAATAAGAGGATGCCTTTCTAAAAATAAAAGAGTGTTTGACAAAAGCACCAGTTTTAGCCTTACCTAACTTTGATAAAATGTTTGAAGTTGAATGTGATGCTTCTAGAGTTGGTATAGGTGCTGTTTTGTCACAGGAAAAGAGGTCCGTTGCATATTTCAGTGAGAAGCTTAGTGGAGCAATGTTGAACTATCCTATCTATGATAAGGAGATGTATGCACTGATTCGGGCCTTGGAAACTTGGTAGCATTATTTGTTGCCTAAGGAGTTTGTGATTCACACTGATCATGAGGCTTTGCGATATATCACAAGTCAACATAAATTAAACAAATGACATGCTAAATGGGTTGAATTTCTTGAGTCTTTCCCTTATGTCATTCGTTACAAGAAAGGTAAAGACAATGTCATTGCTGATGCTTTATCACATTGGTATGCACTTTTAAATTATCTTAATTCTCATTTGATTGGATTTGCATATATTCGTGAGCTATATATTGATGATCCTGATTTTAGAGATAAGTTTAATGCTTGCACAAAAGGTGCAGAAGGAAAATTTTATAGGCATGATGGCTGTCTTTTCAAAGAGAATAGGATATGTAGTCCACAAGGATCTATGCGTGGTATTTTGACCCATGAAGCACATGAAGGTGGATTGATGGGTCATTTTGGAGTCACCAAAACATTACAAACATTAAAGGAGCATTTATTTTGGCCTAAAATACGTAGGGACGTTGAACGGTACTGTGAATGTTGTGTGACATGTAAGAAAGCAAAATTGAAGGTTTCACCACATGGTATGTACTTGCCTTTACCTATTCCTGATTCCCCCTTGGACTGATATTTCGATGGATTTTGTTTTGGGATTGCCTAGAACTAGGACCGATAGGATAGTATATTTGTTGTGGTTGATAGGTTCTCAAAGATGGCACATTTTATTGCTTGCCATAAGGCGATGATCTTTGTAAATGTGGCTAACTTGTTCTTTAGGGATGTTGTTCATTTACATGGTATTCCTAGGTCAATTGTTTCTATGAGGATGTAAAGTTTTGAGTCATACGGAGGACTCTTTGGAGCAAATTAGGTACAAAACTTATGTTTTCTACTACTTGTCATCCCCAGACTGATGGGCAAACTGAGGTTGTTAATAGAGTTTTATCTACTTTACTTCGTTCCATAATTAAAAAGAACATAAAAACTTGGGAAGATAGTTTGCCACATGTTGAATTTGCTTATAATCACGCTGTACATTCTGCTACTAAGATGTCACCATTTGAGGTTGTTTATGGATTTAATCCTATTAATCCTCTAGATATGTTGCCTTTGCCACAAGAACAGGTGATGAACAGGGACGATAAAGCGAAAGTAGAATATGTGAAGAAGTTGCATCAACAAGTTAAGGAGATCTTAGAACGGAGGACCCAGCAGTATGAAAAGCAAGCAAATAAAGGAAGAAAGCGAGTCACCTTCAATGTTGGTGATTGGGTATGGGTTCATTTTCAAAAGGAACATTTTCCAGCCCAAAGACGGTCTAAGCTGTTACCGCGAGAAGATGGACCTTTTCAGGTGTTGGATAAAGTGAATGACAACGCCTACAAATTGGACTTACTGGGTGAATTTAATGGGGGGCTGATGTGGGCATATCCAGGCCAATCAAGGAGGCTGATCCAGAGGTCTTGCCATTAGGACCTATCACACAATCTAAGGCAAAGAAATTCAGGGAACTTTTTTCTTTCACTTGTGCTAAAGTTTCTAAGTCTTTTGAAAGTGAATGTGCCTTAGAAGATAAGTTTTATAGTGTGTTGCATGCTAATATGTGACATACTTATGCCATACTACTTATATTGGTGTGTTTAGTATGTATATATTATGCTAAGTATGTTTTTGGATTGGATCGATAGTATTTGTATTGTCTTCAAGTTATTTGTGTGTTAACGAATAAGTGTGCACTTGTTTACAACTTATTAGACTATGTTATATTAAGTTTACATAACTTTGATAAGTATTATATTATTTTGTAACATGTACACGAAAGGACTCTAGCTCAGGAGTGAATATGCAGCTCACCTTCACCTCAGGACAACTCAGAGGCTTCCCAGCTCAATTCAACTCAGAGTGCTCTACACCAGTTCATGTTAGCTCAGTTCATTTTTAGCCAGCTGAATTCAGCTCAGTTCAGCTCCAGTCAGCTCACTTTCAGCTCCACTAGTTCAACTTCAGCTGACAAGTCCAGAAGTAACTAAATAGTGTCATACGTGTCGGGGAGTAACCCGTGCACATGTGGCAGCTTAGGTGGTGTCCAAGCATGTGGATGTGCATATGCCATCCTTGAACACATGTGGTGCACATGTGTGACCAAAAACCAGCCCATTCTTGTGCATTTGTGTGGCAATTGAAAAGATAAGAACAAGGGAAGTTGTGTGTTTGAATTTCAAATGAAATTAGCACATATTTAAAGTGATAAACATGCCAACTCACTCTATTTTTTTACTTGGCTACAAATTAATCCCACCCAAAAGGAGTTATTTCAATTCAAATTTAAATTTTAAACTCCTTTAATGTTAGCCACACAATGTAATTTGGTCACCTCTTCATTTCTTCTATATATTTGTAACTTCAAACATTGTTAGTATAGATAGTCTTTTGGAAATAAAAATTACTTTGTGAGTTTTTCTCTCAAATTCAATTCTTATTGTTGAACTTCTTTCTTAACATTTCAATTCTAAATTGTTGTGTCAATCTTGTGATACTTCGAGTTCCTAGATCACTATCTAGTCGGTCCAAGTCTGTTGATGTAGAACAAATTCGATTCGGGTTTGCATAACAGATTGTGTGAGTTCTTTTGAGTTCTTCGTTGTTCAAATTTTCAGCCAGTTCCTGCATTATTTCTGCCATTTTTTTTGAATATTCAAGGCTACCATGGATGAATTTTGAAGCATTCATCTTCTACCTTCTTCAAATATGTCTAGAAATTCTGGCAACTTCTTTTCTTCTTCCAATCTGTTCAATTTTTTTAAAAAAAATAAAGTCTAAACCAACCTCTTTGTTTTGTTTAATTGCAGGGAAGTGTTTGCTATAATCCTAGATCCGTAAACATTCAAGAATCTATTTAATTCCGTCGGGTTATTGCTCGAGGTTCTCGCTTTTCTTTAATGGGCTTAATCTTTCGGTCGAGCATATTCTCCATTTCTTTCAACAAGTATTGAAACTCGAATGCTGAAAACTCATCTCGAGACATGGTGAATTAATGGAAATAAAAAGTAAAATGTTCAGAAAGAAACAAAAAATAATTACCTCACCACAAACCTCGCAAATTCACTCGGAAAGAAAAATTCACTCCACTAGTGTTTACACTCAAAATCGACTTTTTCTCCTCTCAAATGGACTCACCACTCTCTTGCCTTTTTCCACTTGACCTCTCTCTCGCAATTTCGTATGTCGTCTCAAAAGACCTATTTGCTTGCTCGGGGTCGGCTTCAAAATGGTTAATAAGGGATAAAAAAATGAGCGGGTGTAGGGTAGGTTGAACAAAAAGAAAATTTGGGTATGTGTGGCGTTGGGGTGGAAAGGATGATACCAAATGATGGTAGTATGATGTTGATGATCGAGGTAGAAGGCTGAAGGTAGAATGATGGCTCTGAAATTGGGGAAAAAAGAGCTGAAAGAAGATAAACTTGCAAAAACTTTCACCAATTTTTTTAATTTTTTTACTCAAATACTTTTTTTTCTTTTTTAAACTTTGATTTTTTGAATTTTCTTATTATTTTTTTTTTTTTTCAACTACAATATGCTAAAATACAAGGAAAATAAATTACAACTTAAATTTTTTTAATTTTTTTGCTCTTTTTTTCAATTTATGAATGTAACATCCCAAAATTGGGAGTAGTAGAATTGGGCCTAATGGGCCTTAAGTGTAGGAGTGTTTAAAAATTTTTGAAAATAAGAGAATGACATTATTTCAAGTTGGACTTATTAGGAAGGTGATTTTGGAAAGTTATGAGGCTTCTAGGAAGTTCCGGGTTCAAGTTAGGCTATAGGTAAATCTTTGTGTTTATGCACTTAAGGGGGAGAAGGTAAGGGGCATCAAGACTTAAGGAAATAAGTGTGCATTTTGCTAGCACAAGGAGTATATATTGGTAAAGGTGGAAAGTGGCATGTGAAGTGTACTATTGGTCTGAGGTTCGAATCCCATCTATTGCATTTTTGAGTAAATTTTTGTGCTTCTCTTCCATGTGTCGGTCATGACTTTATTATGGTAAGGAAGACTTTTTATTTTTGGAAAGGTGGCTAAGGAAATAAGGTAAGGATGAGTGGAAGGAAAGAAGAAAAAAAAGAAAAAGAAAGAGTAGGGAACATGTTGGCCCAAAGTGAGGAAGATGTTTTGGAAAGGATTTTGGTCAACATCTTTCCTTTAGGCAAAAGGTAATACACGGTTTGTAAGGGAGGAAAGGGATAGCTGAATTTTCTTTAGGCAATTGGTAATTTTTGGTGCTTGAGAGGTTGTTTTCTCCTTAGCTTTTTGGTGTCATTTTCTTCAATTTTTTTCTCTTAGTCGTAGCTCCAAAGCTAAAAAGAGAGCATTCTTTCTTTGTTTTGCCGAAACTTTCAAGCCATTCTTTGATGCTACTTATCATTCTCTTAGCCTTGGTTTCAGAAGTTAATTAGTAAGTGGGTGATTAGGCCAAATATTGGTGGAGGCCATATTTCAGAGATGGTGTTTTATTGATACGATCCGTCTCGAGATGAGTCAAAACGTATTTGAGTTACCCAATCATCTACGAGGAGGAGATAAGCATTTCGGGAAATAATAGGGAAATACGGATGAGTTCACGGAAGCTTAAGTGAATTTGTTTAGAAGATGGGTTAAGTGTGGGAATGATTCAGATATGGAGAAGGATAGGCTCGATTTTATGATGAAAGAAAAATGGATAAAAGATAGATGATGCTTTGGTGGGAATGGATTAAAGAACTTAAACCAGAAACGATTCAACACAAGTATGTGTCACCCCAGTTTCTATAACGCTTAAGGTGGAAGATGGTAGTCGATGATGGACTAAAGACCCGTTACTTAGCGAAGTAAGAATCAATGGTATAATTGAATGGAAGAGAAACGTTTGACGCCACAAGTAAGCTTGATAAGTCAAAAATGAAACTCGTACGAAAACGAAGAGGAGATACTCACTCGAATGAACAAAAGTTCATATGATATCATTAATGATCAAAAGTCTTAAAAAATTCCCTTTTTATAAAGTAATAACAGGTATATATAGTGCTTACATGTGGTTAGCTGAAGAGATAAATGAATTCAACTTTAATATACAATTAAATGGCTAAAATAAAATCTAAAAACTCTTGAATTCCTCCAGCCAAATAACAGCAACTTTATGACTCCTAATGAGATGATTAAATGAATTTGAATGCTTTAAAAATGTCCTTTGAGTTGCCTTTGGCTAGCCGAAAAGTCTCCAGCAACTAATGGTGTTTTTAAAGGCTTAAATGTCCATCATGAATGCTTTTAAAATATGTCCCTTGAGTTCTTCCATGATCAACTGAAAAGTCACCAACCAAATGAAGAGTCTCAACCTTTGGAATTCTAGCCATGTAACTTCCATCAAATGAAGGGTCTCAACCTTTGGAATTCTATCCATGTAACTTCCTTCTTCAATGTGAGTAACTCTTCGTCTTTAGAAATAATAGTTGTAAGATGAAAAGTCTCCTACAATTATCACATATAACCGACAAATTAATGCAATTATTAAACTTAAAACAAATTAACAACTAACTTAATTAAATGAACTAACACTTAAGCTTCATCTATTCTAGCAACTAGACTTAAATAAATGAACTAACACTTAAACTTCATTTATTCTAGCAACTAGACTTAAATAAATGAACTAACACTTGAACTTGATTTATTCCAGCAACTAACTTAATTAAATAAAGCATCATTAAATGAACTTAACTCATGCATCAATAAATTAACCTAATAACTAGATTAATTAAAGACACAACTATTAAATTCACTAAAAGAACTCAATTAATTAAACTAAGTTGAGTTGAATTAATGACCAGCAACCATTTATTGAACTAAGATGCTTAAATGCAAGTATTTTAAATGCAAAGTAAATGCAAAGCTAAAAATTAAATAAAGAGCTCAATTTAGTTGGATCGATTCAAATAGCTGGAATCAGTTTTATTTTGCACTTTGGCCCCTTGAGCTTAGGCCACTCTCGATGGCATCGGATGGAGTCGAACCATGATGGGACTAGGCTCGCATCATACCCCCCTCTTAAAAGCGATTCGTCCTCGAATCGAGCCGATGGTTCTCTCGAACAAAATTCCTTTTGCTCGACTTCTCTCGGTCAAATGGGGCGGATGATAATTGTATCACCTGAAGAAAATAATCATGGGTTAGCAAGAATTGTTTCAAAATAACTTGCAACCCAAATATAATTATCACCAAATAAATAAATCGCATGCAAACAGGCATAATCACATTATCATACAAAAGGAATAAAGCCTTATCAAATATTTGAATCTGAATTGGATAAGTTTCATGGTATGCATACAATTTAAACATATTCCAAAAGTCAAAATCAACATGTGAGTAACACATCAAATGATAGATATATTCATCACAAGCAGATAGTTGAGAAAATGCATATGGCACTCGAAAATGAACATCTAAATCTTGCATTGAACGACATATGTAATCACTCGCACATAAAAAAATTATCAAAACAAGATTCTTTTTGTCAACAAGTAGACCATCATTAAACATGACAGAACGTTCAAACATTTCATGATCTAAATGATGAAAATTAGCATCATGTGTTCTATCAACAACCGAAGAGAACAGAGACTTCTCAAAATTTTCAAATGGATCACACATGTGACGCAATATAGATTCTTTCACACGAAAATTATCAATCTCAAAAATCCTATCATCATTCATCGAAACATATAGATCACAATCAGGCAAAATAGAACGATTAATCTTAACATGATCTAAATGTTTGGCAAAAACACAATAAGCAATGCAAAGCTTATCACAATCTAGAGAGAGCAAAAATGCATCAACAGTTTCAGAAGACTTACCTTTATTCTTAGAAAAATAAAGATCAGTCTTACCTTGATTGAGCAACACAAACCTTCTCTCCATGACCAAGTAGTGTAATCGAAGCTTCGTGTTCAATTCAACCATTTTCAAATGGAAAGTGAATTTCAAATACAACCATAAAAATTGTTTAAGGAACGAATAAAATTTGAAGATAAATTGAACAAAATTCATTACCTTATCCAAGAACCAATTTCCAAAATGATTGAAATTTTTCAAGCATAATTGTCGTTGCTTGATTTTCCAACAAGACATACCAGATGGTACAAAACATATTCCCGGTTTAAAAACATGATTTTGATTATTAAATTCAAGATGTGACAACGGTTTAGAAAAATCAAACATGTTAAACCAATAGGAATTGTGCAAACTCAAAATTGAACGATCAAATCTCTTAACATGTTTCAAAATTGATTTACAAAAACTCAACTATTTAGTATTTGACAACGAACAAATCTCATAATATCCACAATCAAACAAATGGGGATTAAAAGAAAAATCATCATCATACTTACTCGCGTCTTGTAATTGTTGGATTTGCGTCTCTCCACCTTCATATTTTGCATCGCATTGATTTTCATGAGATAAACTCGCATTACCATCATTTAAAACATCAAAAATGATCGAAGGATGGCAATCAACTGTATTATCCCCATAATCACAAACATTAGAAAAATTTGGTGGAGACAAACACGATTTGGGACACTTACCTTCCTTACCTTCCGGTGTAGGTGGTTCAATTTCACTTTCAACCTTACCTTTTTTGATCATTTGAAAGCGTCGTTCTTCCGGGAGGTATTGAAGTTGAAGAACATCTTTTGGTCCTTCGGGAACACGAAATGAAGAAACAAATGAAGAACAAACTTCAAATGAGTTAGTTAAATCAACTCGCTCTTTTCTTGCTCATCTTGTTCTTTCACTTCTTTTCTATCTCAACTTCTTTTCTTGCTTTTCAACATCTTTTCTTTTCAAATTCTTTTCTTCTTTTCAACTTCTTTTGTTCACTCTCATTTTCTTTTCTTTTCTTTCGAACTCTTTTTAATTTCTTTTTGTTCTTTCTCTTTTCTTTTCTTTTTCATTTGATTTTTCTTTTTCATTTTGATTACAACAAGAGGATGATTCAAAAGAATAAAAAATACAAGGAATTGATTCTAAGATCAAAGCGATGTTCTCATAGATATCACGATCAATGCTTCATGAAAAAATCCTTCGTGCTCGACATCTTTGATTCATAAGATGAGTAACTCGTACTTTCTTCTTGTTCGTCACCATAGTAGGCTTCAAACTTTGCTTTACTTCACCTTGAATCCTTCGTCGAATAAGAATCACAATTTGAACTACTTCGAGATCAATCTTTCATAGAGGAATACTTGGACGCATATGAACCACATTCACTTCCTCGTTGATAACTTTGAAAAGTTTCAAATTTGTGGTTTGATTTATACCGTCTCAAACTTTTTAACGAATAAGAATCTCAGTCACAGTCTCTCCTCGAATGTTCTTCTAAAGTGCGTCTTCGAGATGACCTTGACTCCGTCCTTCGATTTGAAGAAAGTCGCTCTTGCTAGTCTCGTTCCTCAATTCGATCCAATCACTTATACAACTTGTCAAACTTGGTATTCATGACTCTTTGCATTTCGTTCAACAAATATTGATATTCAGACTCTGAGAACACTTCTTGATTCATGTTTATTTTCTGAAAAGAAAGACTTTCAAAAAGAATAAAATAGAAAATTAAATCCTCACCATAAAATTCTCACAAGTCACTCACAAAGAAAAATCGCTCACACTCGTGTTTCACTCGTATAAGGCTTTTCTCTAATGTAGAACTCGTGCCTTTTACCGCTCTCTCGCTCTCACAATTTAGTACTTTGTTTTAAAAGACTTATTGCAGCTTAAGGGTCGGCTTCAAAATTGGTTAACAAAGGTTTGACGTTGGGTATCGGGTAGGCTAAAAGAATGAAAAGGCAAATGGAGTAAGGGTGGGTGGTGTTGGGTGAAAAGAAAAAATACCAAATGATGGTAGAAGATTTTTTTGTGAAGATCGGGGTAAGAAGATGAGACTAGAAACAACCAGTACTTGCCAAACTTTCAAAAGAAAACTTCACTTCTTTTTTTTCTTCTTTTTTTCTTTTTTTCTCTTTTTTTTGTATTTTTTTCCACTTTAAATGTAAAAAGATGGATACAAAAGAAATAAAATACAACTTTTTTTCAATTTTTTGAATTTACGCACTTACTTTAGATTTACGATGTTCACCGTAGCTCCTCATTTTCTAGCTCGATACCAAATGATATGATTCATCTCGAGATGAGTCAAAACGTATTTAAGTTGCCCAATCGTCTACGAGGAGGAGATAAGCCTTTCGGGAAATAATAGGGAAATACGGATGAATTTGCAGAAGCTTAAGTGAATTTGTTTAGAAGATGGGTTAAGTTAGGAATGGAGGTGTTTAAGTGTGGGAATGATTTAGATATGGAGAAGGATAGACTCGATTTTATGATGAAAGAAAAATGGATAAAAGATAGATGATGTTTTGGTGGGAATGGATTAAAGAACTTAAACCAGAAACGATTCAACACAAGTATGTGTCACCCCAATTTCTATAACGTTTAAGGTGAAAGATGGTAGTAGATGGTAGTCGATGATGGACCAAAGATCCGTTACTTAGCGAAGTAAGAACCAATGGTATAATTGAATGGAAGAGAAACGTTTGACGTCACAAGCGAGCTTGATAAGTCAAAAATAAAACTCGTACGAAAACGAAGAGGAGATAACTCACTCGAATGAACAAAAGTCCATATGATATGATTAATGATCAAAAGTCTTAAAAAATTCCCTTTTTACAAAGTAATAATAGGTATATATAGTGCGCACATATGGTTAGTTGAAGAGACAAATGAATTCAACTTTAATATGCAATTAAATGGCTGAAATAAAATCTAAAAACTCTTGAATTCCTCTAGCCAAATAATGACATGATACGGCACGCCTGGGCACCTCTGAAATTCAAAGTTCCAAGTCTTGGGGAGCTTGTGTGCATCTGCATGTACTTTTAAATTGAGCAGGACTATTTGGGCTCGATTTGAGCTCACTTGAGCTCGCTTGACTCTTTGAGCTAATTCGTTAAATTAATGCTTTAAATAAATTGAAGTAGTTTTAGTTAGTTAAAATTAGCTTAAGTTAATTAACTAAATAAATCTGGTCATTTTAATTATTAAAGATTAAATAAGTTTTATATTAATGAGTGCTATTAATATATTCATATGCCTTAAAACTCCAATTGAATTTAATATAAGCCTTGACCAACCTTTAATTAATGTGTTCACTTAAGACATGTGTTAAATGGTGTTTTAATGTGCATGGGATTTAATGTGACGAAATTTATTACTTGTAGGTGCTTTTGGGACATGCATTTAAAGCATGGGCGGCAAGCACACTAAAGGAGCCTTGGGAGCATGCAAGGGACATGGGTGGCGCCTTTTGTGCTCCCCAACGTGCCTCTTTGTCTACTACCGTCCATTGAGGGGACAACATTCAGCAAGCTGAATCTTTATTTAATAACGTCTTTGGTTCAAAATTAAGCCAAAGCATTAAAGGAGATGTTGGAAATATACATGGGGCGCCATTATGAGTTCTTGATGCTTGGAACATCATTTATTTGATGTTGGAGCATGAATGGACGAATTAAAGGCTGATTGTTCACTTCCAAAGCTTCTTTTCGTGTTCAGCAAAAGCATTATTAATGTGCTGCACTTTTGGCGAATTTAATACCTTGTTTTAGCCATTTCGGAATACAAAGGGACAAACATTGTCTTTGCTTTCCCATGCGTGTACATCCATTTAAATGAACATTGGTGGCGAATTAAAGGATGGGTACAAAGTTTGGCGACATTTAATGGCATCTTTGGACAAGGGGTGACGTTTAGACTCTTCAAAACACCTTTTCAAGAGAAGTCACATGGAGTTAATGGGCTGCTGGTTGCTTAATGCGTGAACATCATTCATGGCTATGTTGGGACATACATGGAAGCTATTTATTGAGTCTGGAATTTTTCAACAAGAGAACATCATTTAATGACTTGTTAATGGATGAATTTAATGTTATGTTCAAGGGATTATCAACATGCATGGACGGTCATCAATGAGTCTCTTTGGTTTCTCTCCCCATACACACATCGTGAAGCGACAAGGAGTTATTATGTTGCCATTTCATTCTCCCATGCACCCATTTAGCTAACCACACATTGGCGAATTTTTGCAAGCACAAGGAAGGCTATATTCATCCAAATTTGACAAGTGCATCCACCTATCTTGAAGGTGACTCTTTGCCTTCACATGCAATAGAATTTAGCCAAGTACCAAGGGCCATGTTCTACCAACTTAGCTAAGCAAGCCAAAAGACTTTTCTAGATTTCTCTAGCATTTTCTAGTATAATTCTAGCTTAGTCATTAAGGTATTTAGATGACCATTCAGTTAGCTATTAGTTGGCTATAAATACTATGTTATTTCTCATTTGTAAGAGGTTAATCTTGAATTAAAAATATATGAACTTTGGTTCTTTGAGTGAGTTAACTCCTCTCTATCTTTCGTACAAGTTTCGATTCTGACTTATCAAGCTTGCTTGTGGCGTCAATCGTTCTCTTCCATAACCTTATACCAACGGTTCTTATCTATCTAGATAACGGGTCGTGGTCCATATTGATTTCCATATTTCCACCTTGAACCTTATAGAAACCGGGGTAACACTTACTAGTGTTAAATCATTTCTTTGTTCAAGTTCGTTAATCCATTTCCACCAAAATATCACCTATCTTTTATCCATCTTCCTTCATCATAAAACTGAACCTTTTATCTAAACTGTTCCCATCATTTCTCAAACCTCCATTCCTAACTTAATTCATTTCTTAAAATAAATTCATTTAAAAGCTTCATGACACTTCCATATTTTCTCATTATTACCCGAAGGTTAGAAATCATCCTCGTAGACGATTGGGCAACTAGCATACATTTCGACTCTTCCCGAGGCGGACTGTATCACAGCAACTTTATGACTCCTAATGAGATGATTAAATGAATTTGAATGCTTTAAAAAATGTCTTTTGAGTTGCCTTTGGCTAGTCAAAAAGTCTCCAGCAACTAATGGTGTTTTTAAAGGCTTAAATGTCCATCATGAATGCTTTTAAAATATGTCCCTTGAGTTCTTCCATGATCAACTGAAAAGTCACCAACTAAATGAAAAGTCTTAACCTTTGGAATTCTAGCCATGTAACTTCCATCAAATGAAGGGTCTCAACCTTTGGAATTCTATCCATGTAACTTCCTTCTTCAATGTGAGTAACTCTTCAATGAATGCATAATGACCTTTAGAAATAATGGTTGTAAGATGAAAAGTCTCTGCAATTATCACATGTAACCGACAAATTAATGTAATTATTAAACTTAAAACAAATTAACAACTAACTTAATTAAATGAACTAACACTTAAGCTTCATTTATTCTAGCAACTAGACTTAAATAAATGAACTAACACTTAAACTTCATTTATTCTAGCAACTAGACTTAAATAAATGAGCTAACACTTGAACTTTATTTATTCCAACAACTAACTTAATTAAATAAAGCATCATTAAATGAACTTAACTCATGCATCAATAAATTAACCTAATAACTAGATTAATTAAAGACACAACTATTAAATTCACTAAAAGAACTCAATTAATTAAACTAAGTTGAGTTGAATTAATGACCAGCAACCATTTATTGAACTAAGATGCTTAAATGCAAGTATTTTAAATGCAAACTAAATGCAAAGCTGAAAACTAAATAAAGAGCTCAATTTAGTTGGATCGGTTCAAATAGCTGGAATCAGTTTCATTTCGCACTTTGGCCCCTCGAGCTTAGGCAACTCTCAATGGCATCGGATGGAGTCGAACCATGATGAGACTAGGTTCGCATCATTTATATTGAACTTTAGATTTTTAATTCCGTTCACTTAATTACTTTTACTATTTTGGGTTTTGTGTTGTAATAAGGCCTCTGGAATATTTTACTTTTGCTTTATGTTTTACGTACTTATTATTTTGCTTAAATTGCTTTAAATGGGAATTTTCTAAAACTAAAATAAATGTTTTCTAAAATAGACTAACAAATAGATTTCATAACAAACCTATACAAATATTTTAACTCGAAATTTTCTCTTAAATTATCAATAATATTTTCAAAGGTCACCGTAACACCCCAAACCCGGTCTATGCGTAAAAGGCGAGATTTGATGTGTTACATAGATCGAACTATCTTAATAATTAAGGTGAATTGAAATTTCAAAATCATTTTATTAATAAATTTTAATAAAAAGCAAAAGAGTATTTTAAATTTGATGAATATGAGAAAATATTAGTTGAAAATATCATTAATATTAAATTGTCAAAATCTTTAAAGTAATTTTTAAAAGAGTTTCAAATATTTAAAATTTAAAAAAAATAGATAAAGGAATTTCATATATTTGAAAACCCAAATTATTTTAAGAAAACAAAATAATTATAAGCCCATATTAATAGTCCAAAACATAATTTAACTCCATCACACATAAAATCCATAAACCATTAATAAAGGCCTTATTACATCAAACCCAAAATAGAAAAGTATAGAAATGTCTTTATTAAAAGTTTAAAGTTTAATTAACCCTTATTTGTAGTATGGCCTCCACGAAGTCATCCTCGGCCCAAGTCCACGTCAATTTCCATTACCTGAGATGAAAAATTTGAAGGAGTGAGTTACTCAGAACTCAGTGTATAACTCACTTACTTTATCCATTGGGCCAGATCATCAAGTCATTACATTGGGCTTGAGCCCATTAGCAGGATTATCAATATAAATAATGAGATGCATGAAAAATGAAATATTCCCACCCAAACCTAATTTCTATCCGCTACACACCACCCGTACCAACCATCACACCTGTAGGGATCAAGTCAACCCACCCCGCCAACACACCAATCGTAGGCATTAAGCCATTTTATATTTGTGGCAAAGCCACCGAATTAGATTGTGACAAAGTCACCGAACTAGAGGCATTGAGCCATTAAATTATTTGTGGCATAGCCACCGAACTAGAGGCAATGAGCCATTAATTATTTTGTGGCGGAGCCACCAAACTAGATTTTTAGCAGGCCTTTCTTCTCTTCATCGTTAATCCCAACCCATGCAACATGTATCCAAAATAATCTATATACATATGAGTCAATATTTCGGGTTTTCTTAAGGCCCATAATATAAAATATCATTTATTCCATATAACAATTTAGCATCTTTGGCCCATTTAACGATCTAGCAAAATTTCTAGCCCATTTAACGATCTAGCAAAATTTCTGGCCCATTTAACGATCTAGAAAAATTTCTGGCCCATTTAACGATTTAGCAAAATTTCTGGCCCATTTAACGATTTAACAGAGATTACGGCCCATTTACGATCTAACAGAGATTTCGACCCATTTTGATCTAATGTTGATTTCACCCATTTTGATCTAATCTAGATTTGGTCCATTTTACGAGACATAAAATTTACATATTAACAACTAACTCATCGAGGCGTTTTCGTAATTTTCACAATTTTAATCGTTTTCATGTTATTTTTCTCAATACCACGAATGACATCCAACCCAAGAAAAGTGTGAAGTTACACACCTTGATATCGTGAGTACTAAACCTTCCGCTCGTCAACACCTAAACGTGTCTGAACCATTAGAACACTATCATTTATCAAAATACACTATTGGTATTCGATCTAAATCCTTACCCTTTGATTTTGAACCACTTCTATTTTGGTTTCTCCTCGTTTATTGATTTGTTGCTGACGAGAATCCACGAGCGCATACAAAGGCTCGGAGTACGAACTACTTCAAATAATTGATTCTCCTCGGTTGATGGTGCAGTAACGGTGGAAAATCCAGATTCAAAGCGACCCTTCGTTTATATTTAGGGGGATTTGCAGAACCGTCCCTCTTTCGAAGACTATGGACTACCCTTTTATGCCCTATCTTGAAAGTTTCTAAAGATATACGATCATTAGTCCGACTATAAATATTGAAATATGGCTAACGATTTGTAAGGTTTGAGATTTGGCTTACCACGATTTATCCTTATTCCTCGAGAAACGATCGAGCGATTGCGTCCCTAAAATGAAATCAATTAATACTAACTATACTAATATAATAAATATAAATCCTTAAAAGAAAAAACTCCTTACCTTGATTCTTGAAAACGATTCCAAAGTTCCAAAATTCTAAAATCACCTTGAGTTTCTACCCTCCAAAATCTCACTAATATCCACGATTGAAATAGAAATTAAGTAAGAAGAATTCGGTTATGATTAAAGGAAATTGGTTGTGATCAAAGAAAATGAAAGAAATTTTTTTGAACAAGAATGGGTTAACATTCGGCCATGGATAAAATAAAAGGGAAAAGTTTGTTTGAGAACTCTTTTTGTAAAGAGAAAGAGATGAAGAAGGTTAAAAGAACATATGGTGTTTATGTTTGGATTCTTTTCAAGAACGAAAGATGAACAAAGAATTGAAATTGGAGACTTGTGTGCATTCTAAGGGTGAAAGAAAAAGGAAAAGATTAGCTTTCTTTGTGATGATAGTTTCGGCACTAGGGGAAGAATTTTTAGAGAATATGTAAAATAAGACCTAAATGGTCAAAACCCAAATGACCAAAAGAAAAGAGAACTAAAATATTGTTTACCTTTGTCCAAAAAGCATTCGACTAAGGGGAGGGAATTTGAGAGAAACAAGCTTTGAGAGGAAAAAGAAAAAATTAACAAATGACCAAAAGAGGAAGATATGCCCAACTAGCCCTAATTCATCTAAATGCCTTCAAAATTTCTACCCCCCTTGCCCAAAAACCATCCAAATACTTGGCTATCAAAGACCAATTTTGCCACCCTTTCTTTCCTTAGCACACTCCCCAATTTAAGCCATTTGTTCCCTTACTTACCTTATCCTAATGATTTCTTTGCTCAACTTAAATATTTCCTTAATCCTTTAGCCATCATACCAAAAATAAAGAAGTCAAACTTGCCATGTTTGCTTCTTGGCCGACACTTGATAGATGAAAGCAAAAATAAAAATTTTCAAGTTGCAAGCTAGGAGATTGAACCTCTACCCTCATGTCCAACTCATGGCGCCATCACCACTATGTCCTTAACTCATCTTATGCCATCTTTTAGTAATTAATTAATTTAAGTCTCAAGATCACCTAATTTCTTTACTTAAAAATACACTTGACTAATATTTTATTCTAACTCCAAGTAAACCCAAACTAACATTTAGCAATATCTTGGTACTCAATTATTTAGGATGTTACAATTCTACTCCCCTTAAAGAAAATTTCGTCCTCAAAATTTACGATTAAAAGAGGTGAGGGTATTCTTCTTTGAATAGCTTCCTCAGCTCCCACGTAGCTTCCTCCGCTCCGTGATTACGCCATAAAACTTTGACCAACGGCACAGTCTTCTTTCTTAGCACTTTAACATCCCGGTCTAAAATTTCCACTGGTTCTTCTTCAAAAGACAAGTCTGAATTTAATTTCACTTCCTCTACCGGTACTATATGAGATGGATCCGATCTATAGTGTCTCAGCATGGAAACATGGAAAACATTATGAATTTGACTCAACTCCGGTGGTAATTCAATCTGATAAGCCACTGAACCAACACGTTTCGTCACACGATATGGCCCGATGAACCTAGGGCTCAACTTGTCCTTCTTTCCGAATCTGAAAATTTTCTTCCAAGGTGAGACCTTCGGGAAGACCTGCTCTCCCACAGCAAACTCGATATCCTTTCGCTTCAAGTCGACATACAATTTCGCTTCATCCAAGCTTCCTTTAACGTGCTCGAATAACTTTTACCTTTTCCTTGGTTTGGATATCATCTCGGGACCCAACATCATCTTTTCGCTCAATTCAGGTCCAACAAGTAGGAGTACGGCACCTACGACCATACAATGCCTTATAGGGTGCCATCTGAATGCTAGACGATAGCTATTGTTATCTGTGAATTACGCCAATGGTAGAAAATCCTCCCAAGTACCTCTGAAGTCGATCACACATCCCCTTAACATGTCTTCCAATATCTGAATTACTCTCTCCGATCGACCATCGATGAGGATGAAAAGCCGTCTTGAAATTCAACTTTGTCCCCAAGGCTTCATGCGAGCTTTCCAAAATCGTGATGTAAATCTAGGATCCCATCGATATAATGAACCGGTACCCCATGCAACCTCACGATTTGGATACATACTGACTTAGCCAATTTACGCAATGAATAATCAAATGCAATTGGAAGAAAATGAGCGGTCTTCGTCAACGATCAACTATTACCCATACGAAATTTTTCTTAGTAGGTGTTAAAGGCAACCCACTAACAAAATCCATAGTTATCCGCTCCCATTTCCAAAGAGGAATCTTTCTTGGTTGTAACAAACGACGGTAACCTTCACTTGTTGACAAGTCAAACATTTCCCTACAAACTCAAAAATCTCACGTTTAACCACGCCACCAATATCATTCACGGAGATCTCGATACATCTTATTCCCTCGGGATGCATAGCATAGGGGCTACTATGCGCCTCCGTAAAATTATTTGTCTCAAATCTGAGTCTTTAGGTATACAAACCCTTCCACGAAAACACAACACTCCATTCGTGTTTATACCAAAATCCTCTATTTCACTCCGTTCAACCTGCTGGAATAAAGGTCCCAACTTTTTATCGATGTCTGTTTTTCCACGATTTGCTCTAACCACGAGGCTTCACGAAGTTACGCTAATCGACTACCATCCTCATACAAACTCAAATGAGCAAACAATGCTCTCAAATCGAATCTTGCCTTACGACTTAACGCGTCGGCAACCACGTTAGCCTTTCTAAGATGATATTCGATTGAGAAATCATAATCCTTTAATAATTCTACCCATCTTCTTTGTCTCAAATTCAACTCCTTTTGGGTAAGGAGGTGCTTAAGACTCTTGTGATCCGTGTAGATGATAGACTTCTCACCGTAGAGATAGTGCCTCCAAATCTTTAAAGCAAAAACCACTGCAGCTAACTCCAAATCATGAGTAGGGTAGTTTATTTCGTGCGGTCTCAATTGACGAGAAGCATAGGCCACCACCTTTCCATTTTGCATCAGCACACAACCCAGACCCGTGTGAGACGCATCACAATAAATAGTAAATTCTTTTCGACCTCCCATTTGAATCAAAACCGTGCTTAGTCAAAATCTTCTTCAATTTCTCAAAACTCTCTTGTTGTTTTTCGGTCCAAATATATGGAACTCCTTCCATATGCAGTTTAGTTAAGGTGCGACAATCAACAAAATCCTCAATAGGCGTCTATAATAACCACCAATCCTAAGAAACTCGAATTTTAGCTACCGACTTTGGTGGTTTCCAATCCATCTGACCTCAATTTTCTGAGGATCCACCCTTATTCCTTCAGCTAATACCACATGACCCAAGAAAGTCACTTCCTTTAGCCAAAATTCACATTTACTGAATTTGGCATAAAGTTGCTTATCTCGAAGTAGCTGTAATACAATACGCAAATGCGTATCATGTTCCTCATCGTTTCTTGAATAAACCAAAATGTCATCTATGAACACTACCACAAACCGGTCTAAATATGGTTGAAAGACTCAGTTCATCATGTCCATAAATGCGACTGGTGCATTGGTTAATCCAAACGGCATCACTAGAAACTCATAATGTCCATAACGAGTTCGAAATACCGTCTTATAAATATCTGCTTCTTTCACCTTAAGCTGGTGATAACTCGATCTCAAATCAATTTTGGAGAAAACTAAAGCTCCCTTTAATTGATCAAACAGGTCATCAATTCTCGGTAGAGGATACCTATTCTTGATCGTCAATTTATTCAATTGTCTGTAATCAATGCACATACGCATCGATCCATCCTTCTTTTTCACGAACAAAACTGGTGCTCCCCACGGAGACACACTCGGTTGAATAAATCCCCGATCCGAGAATTCTTGAATTTGAGCTTTAAGCTCGCCAACTCCTTGGTGCCATTCTATATGGAGCAATGGACTTTGGAGCCAGAGAGGCAAAAGCTGAATGCCAAATTCTACTTCCCGATCTGGAGGTATACCAGGAAGTTCATCGGGAAAAACATCTAAAAATTCCTTCACTGTTCTTACATCATCCACAGATAACTCTTTGGCATCCAAAGCACAAATAAAGGCTAGGAATGCTCCATACCCTTTTCGCACCAACTTTTCTGCCTTCAACGCCGATACCATGTTTGCCAAGTAGTTCCTTTGTTCACCAATTATTATGACTTCCTTATCATCCGAGGTTCTTATTGACATCTATTTTTCAGCACAATCCAAATGCGCCTGATGTTTAACCAACCAATCCATGCCCAGAATGAGATCGAACTCGCCGAAAGGCAACCATCAAATTTGCCAAAAATACCTCCTCTTGAATTTTTAAGGGCATGTCTCTAAACATTTTATTTACAATTACCGACTGTCCTAAAGGACTAATTACTGTCATCTCACTATCGGTAATTTTAGATTCTAGATTTAGGTTTCTAGATATGGCGCTAGCAACATACGAGTGGGTAGAACCAATATCTATTAAAGCAGTAACAGGTACATCGAAGATGAAGAACGTACCAGTTATTACATCAGGTGCATTGCCATCCTCGCGTCTAACCTGCATAGACCATCTGGCCATCTTGCATCCGTGTTTCCTCTAGGGCGATTGCCTCGACCAGTGCACCTTGACCACGTCCAACCCCATTACCACCACGACCGGTCCACGACCTCTCGGTGGTCGCCTTGAGTACCTCTGGTGGTGTGCATCGAGATACAAACTTCTTGAGTTGTATCCATACATCGTGGGCGGTTTCTATCTTTGGTGATCCATTGAACCGCATTTGTAACAAGCGCGCTTTTCCTCCGGACTCTCCGAATGCCTTTTCCACATTCAAGACAATCTCGACTTTGATTATTAGCTCTGGTACTCTACCTTGAGTGGTTCATCATTCCGAGGCCTCTTGAAATCTTTTGAAGAACCACGTTGCTTTATATCTCTCTTGTTTCTAAATCTTTCTCGATTCTATCGCTCTGAGTTCTTAGCCTCTTCAGCTATCTTGGCCTTCTCCACAAGCGTGGTAAAAGTTCTAGCTTGTTGTGGGGCAATCAGAACCCTCAACTCATCATTCAGCCCATCCTCAAATCGCACACAACGTTCATGATTCGTTGACACTATTGTCCGAGCATAGCGACTCAAGCATAAAAACTCAGCTTCATACTCTGCCACTATCTTACTCCCTTGGACAAGATTCAGAAATTCCTTCCTTCGGGCGTCTACATAACTCGTTCCAACATATTTCCCTTGGAAGGCAGCTTTAAAGATTCCCAAGTAATCAGTGCAGCTTCGGTGCCTTCTCGAACAGTAAGCCACCATTGATACGTCTCGTCTCTTAGCAAGGACACAGCTCCTTTCAGTTTCTACTCGATAGTGCATTCCATATCATCCATAATTTGCTCCACAACTTCGAGCTAATATTCAGCCACATTCGGAGCTACACCGAAAACTCCTCTAAAAACTTCTGCATTATTTGACTTGAGTCGTTTCAAAATTGACCCACGAGTTGTTGGCCCAATTCTAGTTCTAGCGACCCTTTCTAGGACTCGCAGCATTGCTTGCGTCAAAGCATTATGTTCTTCCATATGATCACGTGATCCTGTCTCACTCTCAAATGACGTAGGTGCATCCATTTTTGGCATATGATTTGGTGCTTCAGACGCAGTACCTCGGCCTCTACCACGGCCATGTCTACCGCGTCCACGACCACATCCTCTAGTGCTCATGATGACTAATTCAATTTAATCTGATTACAAGTTTTATGAATCAGAAAATTATTTCAGTGTTTATTAACGGTGTTTTATGAGATTTGAGAGATAAAGTTATTTTTCGCAACACATCCTATAGTCTCAATCTCTACAAATTTTAACATCTAAAACTAGTAGTTCTAAAGTGTTCTTATGATCATATCATCATCATCAATAATCATTTATCAATGGATACTTACTTGACTTGGTGCCGAATGCTTGTAGTGCCATACTGATCTTTAAAACATAATTGAAATGTTTTTCCTACGAAAATTATTTGTTGAACCCAACCACAGCCGAGTTTTTGAAATTGGCTCTGATACCATTAAATGTAACACTCCAAACCCAGTCTATGCATAAAGGCGAGATTTGGTTTGTTACATAGATCGAACTATCTTAATAATTAAGGTGAATCAAAATTTCAAAATCATTTTATTAATAAAGTTTAATAAAAAGCAAAAGAGTATTTTAAATTTGATGAATATGAGAAAACATTAGTTGAAAATATCATTAATATTAAATTGTCAAAATCTTTAAAGTAATTTTAAAAGAGTTTCAAATATTTAAAATTTAAAAAAATAGATAGAGGAATTTCATATATTTGAAAACCCAAATTATTTTAAGAAAACAAAATAATTATAAGCCCATATTAATAGTCCAAAACATAATTTAAATCCATCCACACATAAAATCCATAAAACATTAATAGAGGCCTTATTACATCAAACCCAAAATAGAAAATTATAGAAATGTCTTTATTAAAAGTTCAAAATTTAATTAACCCTTATTTGTAGTATGGCCTCCACAAAGTCATCCTCGGCCCAAGTCCACGTCAATTTCCATTACGAGATGAAAATTTGAAGGACTGAGTTACTCGAACTCGATGTATAACTCACTTACTTTATCCATTGGGCGGATCATCAAGTCATTACATTGGGCTTGAGCCCATTAGCGAGGATTATCAATATAAATAATGAGATGCATGAAAATGAAATATTCCCACCTAAACCTAATTTCCATCTGCTACACACCACCGTACCAACCTTCACTTTGTGGGGATCAAGTCAACCCACCCCGCCAACACACCAATCGTAGGCATTAAGCCATTTTATATTTGTGGCAAAGCCACCTAACTAGAGGCATTGAGCCATTAAATTATTTGTGGCATAGCCACCAACTAGAGGCAATGAGCCATTAATTATTTTGTGGTGAACCATTTAACTAGATTTTGGCAACAGGCCTTTCTTCTCTTCATCGTTAATCCCAACCCATGCAACATGTATGCAAAATAATCTATATACATATGAGTCAATATTTTAGGTTTTTCTTAAGGCCCATAATATAAAATATCATTTATTCCATATAACAATTTAGCATCTTTGGCCCATTTAACGATCTAGCAAAATTTTTGGCCCATTTAACGATCTAGCAAAATTTCTGGCCCATTTAATGATTTAGCAAAATTTCTAGCCCATTTAACGATTTAACAGAGATTACGGCCCATTTTTGATCTAACAGAGATTTTGGCCCATTTTTGATCTAACAGAGATTTCGGCCCATTTTTACGAGACATAAAATTTACATATTAACAACTAACTCATCGAGGGTGTTTTCGTAATTTTTCACAATTTTAATCGTTTTCATGTTATTTCACCAAAATACCAATTATTACGTATTATACCGATTTTGTCATTTTTACGATTTTTTTCAATACCACGAATGACATCCAACCCGAGAAAAGTGTGAAGTTACACACCTTGATATCGTGAGTATTAAACCTTCTTGCTCGTTAACACCTAAACGTAATACGAACCATTAGAACACTATCATTTATGAAAATACACTATTGGTATTCGATCTAAATCCTTACCCCTTTGATTTTGAACCACTTTTATTTTTGGTTTCTCCTCGTTTATTGATTCGTTGCCCGATGAGAATCCACGAACGTACAAAGGCTCGGAGTACGAACTACTTCAAATAATTGATTCTCCTCGGTTGATGGTACGCAACCGGTGGAAAATCGATTCCCAAAACGACCCTTCATTTATATTTAGGGGATTTTGAATCGCCTCTCTTCAAGACTATGGACGCCCTTACGCCCTATCTTGAAAGTCTCTAAATATATCACGATCATTAGTCCGACTATAAATATTGAAATATGGCTAACGATTTGTAAGGTTTGAGATTTGGCTTACCACAATTTATCTTCGTTCCTCGAGAAATGATCGGCGATTAAGTCCCTAAAATGAAATCGATTAATACTAACTATACTAATATAATAAATATAAATCCTTAAAAGAAAAACTCCTTACCTTGACTCTTGAAATTGATTCCAAAGTTCCAAAATTCTAAAGATCACCTTGAGTTTCTACCCTCCAAAATCTCACAAATATCCACGATTGAAATAGAAATTGAGTAAGAAGAATTCGGTTATGATTAAAGGAAATCGGTTGTGATCAAAGAAAATGAAAGAAATTTTTGAACAAGAATGGGTTAACATTCGCCATGGATAAAATAAAAGGAAAAGTTTGTTTGAGAACTCTTTTGTAAAGAGAAAGAGATGAATAAGGTTAAAAGAACATATGGTGTTTATGTTTGGATTCTTTTCAAGAATGAAAGATGAACAAAGAATTGAAATTGGAGACTTGTGTGCATTTGGCAAGGGTGAAAGAAAAGAAAAGATTAGCTTTCTTTGTGATGATGGTTTTGCACTAGGGGAAAAATTTTTAGAGAATATGTAAAATAAGACCTAAATGGTCAAAACTCGAATGACCAAAAGAAAAGAGAACAAAAATATTATTTACCTTTGTCCAAAAAGCATTCGGCTAAGGGGAGGGAATTTGAGAGAAACAAGCTTTGAGAGGAAAAAGAAAAAAATTAACAAATGACCAAAAGAGGAAGATATGCCCAACTAGCCCCTAATTCATCTAAATACCTTCAAAATTTCAGCCAGCCCCTTGCCCAAAAACCGTCCAAATACTTGGCTATCAAAGACCAATTTTTGCCACCTTTTCTTTCCTTAGCACACTCCCCAATTTAAGCCATTTGTTCCCCTTACTTACCTTATCCTAATGATTTCTTTCCTCAACTTAAATATTTCCTTAATCCTTTAGCCATCATACTAAAAATAAAGAAGTCAAACTTGCCATGTTTGCTTCTTGGCCGACACTTGATAGATGAAAGCAAAAAAATAAAAATTTTCAAGTTGCAAGCTAGGAGATTCGAACCTCTACCCTCATGTCCGACTCATGGCACCATCACCACTATGTCCTTAACTCATCTTATGCGATCTTTTAGTAATTAATTAATTGAAGTCTCAAGATCACCTAATTTCTTTACTTAAAAATACACTTAACTAATATTTTATTCTAACTCCAAGTAAACCCGAACTAACATTTAGCAACATCTTGGTACTCAATTATTTGGAATGTTATAGTCACGGTTTTATAAGATCATTAGTTCAAATTATCGATTTATCAACAACTTTCGAAGTTAGTAGTATTTTATCAAATATTTCAAATCAAGCTTATTTTTTTAATTATAATGAAATAATACCTATTTTTATTTGAATGAAAAAGATTTAACATGTTTTCCTCATGTGACATGTCAGATCCGGTCATAACGCATGGGCAGGGTTTAGGGTGTTATGTTTTATGGTATCAGAACTTGGTTGCAAAGCTCAGCTTTAGTTTGGGTTCAAAAATATTTTTAAAGCTGTTTAAAATTTTAATTTGTACATGCATGTTCTAAAGGAAGTATGGTACCAGGGGTATCTGGCACCAAGTCAAGTAAGTTTATGTTTTCAATTTATGATTATTGTGGTATGACTGTAGAAATACTCTAGAACTTTTAGCCTTAGGAGCTGAAACTATAGAGATTGAGACTTTAGGATACGTTTTGCAAAAATAACTTTACTTCCTATACTCCATAAAACACACTTTAATAAACATTGAATAGTATACTGATTCATAAGACTTGTAATCAGATTAAATCAACTTAGTGAATATGAGCGTTAGAGGACATGGACGAAGTAGACGTGGCCGTGGTAGAGGCTGAGGTACTAGAGTTGTATCTGAGGCATCGAGACATATGCTTGAAATGGACGCACCAGCTTCACTAGTGGCTAAGACGGGATCTCATGATCGAGCTGGGGTTGGTGAGCTGACTCAGTTAGTTAAAGAGGTATTGGAGGATGTTAAAGGAATCGGTGAGGCACTTCAAGTTGGGTGCGTGGACTGTAAGAAGAAAAAGAATCGCGCTTCTTTAGGGTCACAGTCTTATTTCGTAAAGCGTGTTAAGGCACGTCCAAACTTTTTGGCTTGTAATTATTGCAGAAGGCGTCATCCGGGTGAGTGCTGGAGGAGGTCAGGAGCATGTTTGAGATGTGGGTCTAAGGAGCATAGGGCTCGGGATTGTTCCATCATCATTAAGATGGGTATGTTTTGGTTGAATGTACAAAATTTTATGAATGAGTGATAAATACATGTTTGCTTCTGAGGATCAGATATTTGATGATGTGAAGAGTTTCCAAGATTAAGATAGAAAGCGAATTAGTGTTATTAAGATCAAAGTGCGCAGAAAAAATGTAGTATGCTAGGTTAGGATGTGCGACTATTCCCATAGTTGGAAATTTAGAGGACAAAATTTCTTTAAGGGGGTAGAATTGTAACATCCTGAAATTGGGCCTAGTAGAATTAGGCCTAATGGGCCTTGAGTGTAGGAGTGTTTAAAAAATTTTGAAAATAAGAGAACGGCATTATTTCAAGTTGGACTTATTAGGAAAGAGATTTTAGAAAGTTACGAGGCTTCTAGGAAGTTTCGGGTTCAAGTTAGGTATAGGTAAATTTTTGTGTTTATGCACTTAAGGGGGAGAAGGTAAGGGGCATCAAGACTTAAGGAAATAAGTGTGCATTTTGCTAGCACAAGGAGTCTATTGGTAAAGGTGGAAAGTGGCGTGCGAAGTGTACTATTGGCCTGAGGTTTGAATCCCATCTATTGCATTTTTGAGTAAATTTTTGTGCTTCTCTTCCATGTGTCGGTCATGACTTTATTATGGTAAGGAAGACTTTTTATTTTTGGAAAGGTGGCTAAGTAAATAAGGTAAGGATGAGTGGAAGGAAAGAAGAAAAAAAAAGAAAAGGAAAGAATAGGGAACATGTAGGCCCAAAGTGAGGAAGATGTTTTGGAAAGGATTTTGGTCAACATTGTTCCTTTAGGCAAAAGGTAATACACGGTTTGTAAGGGGGGAAAGGGATAGCTGAATTTTCTTTAGGCAATTGGCAATTTTGGTGCTTGAGAGGTTGTTTTCTCCTTAGCTTTTTGGTGTCATTTTCTTTCTCCAATTTTTCCTCTTAGCCCAGAATCGCAAAGCCAAAAGAGAGCATTCTTTCTTTGTTTTTTCAAAACTTTCAAGCCATTCTTTGCTGCTACTTATCATTCTCTTAGCCTTGGTTTTGGAAGTTAATTGGTAAGTGGGTGATTAGGCCGAATATTGGTGGAGGCCATACTTCAGAAATGGTGTTTTATATTGAACTTTAGATTTTTAATTTCGTTCACTTAATTACTTTTACTATTTTGGGTTTTTGTGTTGTAATAAGGCCTCTGGAATATTTTACTTTTGCTTTATGTTTCACTTACTTATTATTTTGCTTAAATTGCTTTAAATGAGAATTTTCTAAAAACTAAAATAAAGGTTTTCTAAAATAGACTAACAAATAGATTTCATAACAAACCTATACAAATATTTTAACTCAAAATTTTCTCTCAAATTATCAATAATATTTTCAAAGGTCACGACTTTATAAGATCATTAGTTCGATTATTGATTTATCAATCAACTTTCGAGGTTAGTAGTATTTTATCAAATATTTAAAATCAAACTTGTTTTCTTGATTATAATGAAATAATACCTATTTTTGTTTGAATGAAAAGGATTTAACATGTTTTTCTTATGTGACATGTTAAATCCGGTTATAACGCATAGGCCGGGTTTGGGGTGTTACAACGAACCTACTCTGGGATCTTCACGAACGTCTGCACGCCTCATTTTAGTAGCTCTGATACCAAATGATGTGATTTAGCCCACGTTAATCGAGTCATTTTATGTAGTTGCCCGATCATCGATGAGGAGAATGTTCGGTGCGTTGAAAATGCAAGTTTGGCTAAGATATGCGGAAGCTAACAAAGTGGTTTAGAAAAGAATGGTAGGTTTAGAAAGATGTAGTAGGCACGGTTTAACAAAAATAACAAAGATAAGTAATTTGAAATAATTTATGGGGATGGATAACTGTAACATCCAGAATTTGGGGGCTATGCATTTTTAATTTAATTGTATGTTGTTGCATGCCTATGTGTAGTTGAGTGTACTTTGGAAGTTTTAGGAACTTCAGTATGTAAGAGAATGCCTTAAAGAAATATTAAATTTTTAAGACTTAAGATGGAACTAAGCAAGATAGGCTTTAAGAAAATTTGGCATGAGGTTTTAAGCATAACAAGTCAATTTGCAAGGTGGTGTTGGCGCATGGGTGAATGCATGAGGGGAGAGGTTCGAATCTCCTAGCTAGCAATTGGAAGGATTTTAATTTTTTCTTTCTTTCCTATAGTGTCGGTCAAGCCTTATCTAGAATGGATGGACTTTCTTTTATTTTTGGATAGTAGACCAAGGGGAAAAGGCAAGTTAGAAGTTATGGTATGGAATCATGAGGTTATGGAAGGATAAGGGGACAAAGGGCTTGAAGTGTGGATGATGTTTTGGAAGTTTTTCCATGGTCATTTGACCATGAACCTAGACAGCATAAGGGGCTAAGGGGGATTGGTTTAATTGTGATAGGAATTAAGGGGATGATAGGGAAGAAATGGGGAGGAAAAAGGGGGGTTATGTTGGCATGTGTGTTGGCCGAATTTGGCAAAGAGATTAGGGGGTGATAGTTGGCCAAAATTCTAACATTTTGTGCATCTTTTCACTTTTCTCCAAAAGCTCTCTTCTTAGCCGAATTTGTTAATGACATTAGGTAAAAGTTTTGCTTTGTTTTGGCTTTCATTTTTGACCATTTTGGTTTAAGTGCCTATTCTCTCAAGTTCTTGTCCTCTATAGCCAAAAGCACCAAAAAGTTTGAATTACATTTCTCTTTTTCCCTCATTACCGAAAACACCAAAGAATTTTAGAAGACAATTCTCTTTTCTTTTCTTCCTCTCTTGTGCCGAAATCATCAAAGGCATTTCTCATCTTTTCTTTTTCTTTCTCTTTCTCTTCCTCTTTCTCTTTTCTTCTTCTTGCTCTTAACCGAAACCATCTTCCACCATAACCAAAATCACCATCTATTTCTTTCTTCTCTTTTGTTAAAACCGAACCATCCTCCATTTTCATCTTCTTCTTTCTTTTCTTTTATTAAAAATTGAAACCATCATAGCCAAAAACACTATCTTTTCTCTTCTCTTTTTGTCCAAACCGAAATCACCATTTCTTTTCCTTTTAATTACTAAGGCTGAATCCCTCTATAGTTCAAGTAAGGGTGAATCAATCTCCGTATTACGAGTAAGGATTTTCTATCAATCGTTCTCTTTATTTTCTTTTAGAATAGCTGATTTTAGAAATCTAATTCTCTTATTTTCTCCTTGGTGAATCTTTGAAGGGATTTTAAGGATTCTTTTATAGTCATCGATTAAGGAGAGATCATTGGGATCATTCAAGGTAAGGATTGTCATATTATTGGTTATATCATTTTTTTAGAAAGATTACTAATCGACTTCATTTTAGGGCACTCTATCGCTCGGACAATTCCCGTAAACGTAAGATTTTGGGACTAACAAAATAGGTTCGAAAAGAGCGGTAAGGAGTGTTTGGAAGAGGGGTGTTTCAACTTGGTATCAGAGCCCAGTTTTAAACTCTTGACCTTGGGTTTTGAAGCCCACAACGTTTTCAAAATCAGGCCCAAATGACTTTTCAAAAGTTTTCTTAAGTTAAAATAGTTTTATAGAAGCATGGCACCCGAGTTCTCGTCCCAAGTCCATTAGGTAAGTACTTTTATTGATAAAGTGATGTGAATGTATGATATTTTAAAGTGATAAGCCTAAGAAAACTATACTTTAGAGACATGGACCCTAGGTGTATGTGTACTACTACGGAAAAACCAATCGAATAAATATCATTGCATAAAACTTTCTTTTAATAAGAAGTGAAAAGACTCTAATGCATAAGACTTTTTAGTAAAAATAGATAAGACGCGTAGTAGACATGAGTTCTAGGGGCGTGGTTTTCGTGGAATTGATAGAGGAAGAATGGTCGTGTCGTAACCGTTAGATCTGGTCAAGGTTCCAAAATGAAGCTCGCCATCGGGTCATTGGGGTGGAATTTCAAGAGCAAAATGGAGGAGATGATGCGATATCACAAGTTGTCTTTGCGAGTTGGAACAAGTAGCGAGGAGCTAGTATGGGAAATGGGTCTCGAAAGTCGATGGTGAGAGACTTAAATCAAATGGAGCCGAGATTTTTAGAGGAGTATCTGGAGTACCTCCGAATGTAGTAGAATACTGGTTAGAGGCAGTCGAGAGAATCATGGACGATTTGGACTGCCTTCTTGAAGAAAAGTTAAAGGTCTTTGTTTCACTACTTCGTGATGAGGCCTACCGATGGTGGCTCACTGTCAAGGAGAGTACCCATGATCGAGTGGATTGGGGGTATTTTAAAGTTAAGTTCGAAGGAAAATAAGTTGGAGCTAGCTACATCGATTCTCAGAGAAAGGCATTTCTGAATTTAGTGCAAGGAAATAAGTCGATAGCCGGGTATGAAGTAGAGTTCTTGCGACTTAGTCGATATGCCAGAGGGATAGTAGCTACTGATTATGAGCGGTGTGTTAGATTCGAGGATGGACTGAGAGATAAACTGCGAGTGTTGATTGCTCACTTAGGAAAGAGACTTTGCGTCTTAGTGGATAGGGCAAGGATAGCTGAAGAAGTTAAGCATCGAGAGGCGAACCGGACAGGAGGCGAGAATAAGAATAAGAGGAGCTTTGGGTCTTCAGGGTCATCTAGGAATTTTCAAAAGAAACCTAAAGTTGATGGGCCACGAAGTCAGCAGATTGCTACGGGAGGACAACATCGTACTTGTGTTCAATGTGGAAAGATGCACCCGGGAGAATGTTGGAAAAAGACTTGGGGATGTTTCAAGTGCGGGTCTAAAGATCATATGATTAAAGATTGTCCGATGAATACTGAGATAAGAACCGCTTTCGGTAGTCGTGGTATTAATCAGTCGGGAGGTGGACAACACCGATAAGGGTCGTGGTCCAAATGGAAGAAGTAATGGTTCGGTAGAGGTCGCGGGACTCAAGCGAGGCGATGGTAGCAGGCGAGGCGGCCAGTGTCTGGTATTTGCAGTTCATCGCAGAGAAGATAGTGGCCTTTTGATGTTATCACGATGCGTTTCGATTTACAGGTTGCCCTTTGTTGCTTTGATAGATATAGGGTCAACTCATTCATACATCGCTAGTGAAGTATCTGGAACTCTGCATGTGACTTCTGAGACTATACCTAGGAAGATGACTGTACTTAGTCCTTTAGGACAGACAATAGTAATAGATAAGCTCTTTAAGGAAGTGCCTTTAGAAGTTCAAGGGATGTAGTTTCCGGCTGACTTAATGGAGTTGCCATTCGGGAAATTTGACCTGATCTTGGGCATGGATTGGCTAGTGAAATATCGTGCAAATGTGGATTGTGCTGCTAAGCGGATGTCCTTAAAATCTATTGATGACAAAGAAGTTGTGGTGATGGGCGAGAGACGAAATTACTTATCAAATGTAGTATCTGCCCTTAAGGCAGAAAAGATGGTTAGAGAGGGATGTGTAGCCTTTCTGATGTTGGTTAGTGCTTTGGAGGCTAAGGAAGCAGATGTTGAAGGAGTCAGGACTGTAAGAGAATTTGTAGATGTTTTTCCGGGAGAACTTTCAAGATTGCCTCCAGATCGAGAGGTAGAATTTGGGATTGATTTATTGTCTAGAACGGTGCCAGTTTCTATTGCTCCGTATAGAATGGCACCAAAGGAGTTGGTTGAGCTTAAGGCTCAGATCCAAGAGTTGCTTGATCGTGGGTTTATCAGACCCAGTGTGTCTCCATAGGGAGCACCGGTCCTATTCATGAAGAAGAAGGACAGAACGATGTAAATGTGTATAGATTACCGGCAGTTGAATAAGCTAACCATCAAGAATAAGTATCCTTTGCTGAGGATTGACGACTTGTTCGATTAGCTTAAGGGAGCTGCGGTATTCTCAAAGATAGATCTAAGGTCGAGGTATCATCAGCTTAAAGTGAAAGAAGTGGATATCCATAAGACAGCTTTTCGAACAAGATGTGGGCATTATGAGTTTTTGGTAATGCCGTTCGGATTGACGAATGCCCCAGCTGCGTTCATGGATATGATGAATCGAGTTTTCCAACCCTACTTGGGTCAGTTCGTCGTGGTGTTCATAGATGACATCCTAGTGTATTCTAAGTCCGAGATAGAGCATGATGAGCATCTTCGAATAGTGTTACAAGTGTTAAGGGAGAAGAAGCTTTATGCCAAATTCAGCAAGTGTGAATTTTGGCTGAAAGAAGTTGCGTTCTTAGGTCATGTGGTGTCGGTAGAAGGAATAAGGGTGGATCCTCGGAAGATTGAGGCAGTACTAGATTGGAAACCACCTAAGTCCGTATCTGAGGTTCGCAGTTTCTTGGGATTAGTAGGCTACTATAGAAGATTCGTCGAAGGATTTTCATCGATAGCTGCACCTTTAACAAAATTGTTACGAAAGGAGGTACCTTTCGTATGGGCAGATAAGCAACAAGAGAGCTTTGAGAAGCTTAAGAAGGTGTTGACTGAAGCTCCAATTTTGATTCAGCCTGAGGAAAGGGAAGATTTCATGGTGTATTGTGATGCTTCTCACACAGGATTAGGATGTGTTCTGATGCAAGATGGGAAGGTAGTTGCATATGCGTCTCGGCAATTGAGGCCACACGAGGTTAATTGCCCGACACATGATTTGGAGTTGGCATCAATAGTCTTTGCTTTTAAAGTTTGGAGACATTATATATCGGGAAAAGTCAGTGATATACACAGACCACAAGAGTCTAAAATATCTACTGACTCAGAAGGAGCTGAATTTGAGACAGCAAAGGTGGATAGAGTTATTGAAAGACTACGACTGTTCTATTGAATACCACCTGGGCAAGGCGAATGTGGTGGCAGACGCTCTAAGTCAGAAAGTGGTGTCAGATTTAAGGGTGATGTTTGCACATCTTAGTCTTTATGACGACGGAAGCTTGTTGGCAGAATTACAAGTTAAGCCGACGTGGTTAAGTCAAGTGAAGAGAGGCAGGTTGGTAGAGCGATGATCCGAGTGCTAAGCTCTGGCAGTGCTGGGATGGGGAATTAGAAGATTTTGGTATTAACAACGATGGGGTATTGTGTTTCAAAGGTAAAATCAGTATCTTTGGGATCGGGAGTTGAGGCAAAAGATTCTTGATGAGTCGCATGGTAGCCCTTATGCTATGCATCCGGAGGAAGTAAGTTATACCGCGATTTACAAGATCGCTTTTGGTGGCACGGTCTTAAGCGAGAAGTTCTGAATTAGTGGGAAAGTGCTTAGCGTGTCGACAAGTCAAATTTGAACATCAAGTACCTTGAGATTGCTTCAGCCGATAAAGATTCTCGCAGTGGAAGTGGGAGAGAATCACCATGGACTTTGTTAGTGGGCTTCCTCCTATGCCTACTAAGAAAGACTCGATATGGGTGATAGTGGATCGATTGACAAAATCTGCGCATTTTATCCCCGTTCGGGTTGATTACTCTTTGGAAAAATTGGCGAAGTTATATGTAGCCGAGATTGTGAGATTGCATGGAGTGCCGGTGTCAATTATTTTGGATAGGGATCCGAGGTTTACGTCTCAATTTTGGAAAGTATTACATCAGGCTTTAGGCACCAGATTGGATTCGATGCGGCATTTCATCCACAATTGAACGGCCAGTCTGAACGAGTAATCCAAATTTTAGAAGATATGTTAAGGGATGTGTGATAGATTTGAGAGGAAGTCGGGAGGAGTTCTTACAGTTAGCAAAATTTGCATACAACAATAGTTACCAAGCCAGTATTCGGATGGCACCGTATGAAGCACTATATGGACGAAAGTGTCGCACTCCTACGTGTTGGATAGAACTAGGGGAACGTCATATTTTGGGTCCAAAAATAGTGGCTGAATCCGAAGAAAAGGTTAAGGTAATCCGGGCTTGGTTAAAAGAAGCATCTGACAGGCAAAAGTCGTACATAGATCTTAAGTGGAAAGAAATAGAGTTTGCTGTGGGGGATCAAGTATTCCTAAAGGTTTCACCTTGGAAAAAGGTGATGAGATTTGGTCACAAAGGAAAGTTCAGTCCCAGGTTTATAGGACCTTATCGGGTTTTGAAGCGGGTCGGACCTGTGGCATATCAGTTAGAATTACCTTCAGAGTTGAAGCAAATGCACGATGTGTTCCATGTTTCAATGTTACGTCGTTACCGGTCGGATCCATCTCATGTAGTGCCAGTTGAGGAGGTGGAATTAAGACCAGATTTGTCTTATGAAGAGGAGCCAATTCAAATCTTGGAGCAGGATGTAAAGGTGTTACGGAGAAAATTAGTTCCTCTCGTCAAAGTGTTATGGCGTAATCATGGATCGGAAGAAGCTTCGTGGGAGCCGGAGGAAGCGATGCGATAACAATACCCTCACTTGTTCTAGCCAGGTAATTTCGGGGTCGAAATTATTTTAAGGGGGTAGAACTGTAACATTCAGAATTTGGGGGCTATGCATTTTTAATTTAATTGTATGTTGTTGCATGCCTATGTGTAGTTGAGTGTACTTTGGAAGTTTTAGGAACTTCAATATGTAAGAGAATGCCTTAGAGAAATATTAAATTTTTAAGACTTAAGATGGAACTAAGCAAGATAGGCTTTAAGAAAATTTGGCATGAGGTTTTAAGCATAACAAGTCAATTGGCAAGGTGGTGTTGGCGCATGGGTGAATGCATGAGGGGAGAGGTTCGAATCTCCTAGCTAGCAATTGGAAGGATTTTAATTTTTCTTTCTTTCCTATAGTGTCCATCAAGCCTTATCTAGAATGGATGGACTTTCTTTTATTTTGGATAGTAGACCAAGGGAAAAGGCAAGTTAGAAGTTATGGTATGGAATCATGAGGTTATGGAAGGATAAGGGACAAAGGGCTTGAAGTGTGGATGATGTTTTGAAGTTTTTCCATGGTCATTTGACCATGAACCTAGACAACATAAGGGGCTAAGGGGATTGGTTTAATTGTGATAGGAATTAAGGGATGATAGGAAGAAATGGGGAGGAAAAGGGGGTTATGTTGGCATGTGTGTTGGCGAATTTGGCAAAGAGATTAGGGGTGATAGTTGGCCAAAATTCTAACATTTTGTGCATCTTTTCACTTTTCTCCAAAAGCTCTCTTCTTAGCAATTTGTTAATGACATTAGGTAAAAGCTTTGCTTTGTTTTGGCTTTCATTTTGACCATTTTGGTTTAAGTGCCTATTCTCTCAAGTTCTTGTCCTCTATAGCCAAAAGCACCAAAAACTTTGAATTACATTTCTCTTTTTCCCTCATTACCGAAAACACCAAAGAATTTTAGAAGACAATTCTCTTTTCTTTTCTTCCTCTCTTGTGTCGAAAACATCAAGGGCATTTCTCATCTTTTCTTTTTCTTTTTCTTTCTCTTTCTCTTCCTCTTTTCTTCTTCTTGCTCTTAACTGAAACCATCCTCCACCATAATCGAAATCACCATCTATTTCTTTCTTCTCTTTTGTTAAAACCGAACCATCCTCCATTTTCATCTTCTTCTTTCTTTTCTTTTATTAAAAACCGAAACCACCATAGCCAAAAACACTATCTTTTCTCTTGTCTTTTTGTCCAAACCGAAATCACCATTTCTTTTCTTTTTAATTACTAAGGCTGAATCCCTCTATAGTTCAAGTAAGGGTGAATCAATCTCCGTATTACGAGTAAGGATTTTCTATCAATCGTTCTCTTTATTTTCTTTTAGAATAGCCGATTTTAGAAATCTAATTCTCTTATTTTCTCCTTGGCCGAATCTTTGAAGGGGATTTTAAGGATTCTTTTTATAGTCATCGATTAAGGAGAGATCATTCGGGATCATTCAAGGTAAGGATTGTCATATTATTGGTTATATCATTTTTTTTGAAAGATTGCTAATCGACTTCATTTTAGGGGACTCTATCGCTCGAACAATTCCCATAAACGTAAGATTTTGGGACTAACAAAATAGGTTCGAAAAGAGCGGTAAGGAGTGTTTGGAAGAGGGGTGGTTCTGTTATACCCTCAAACTTCAAACGAAGGGCTGTATCGGGGATCTGAGATTTTCCACCAGGTTGTGGACCCTCTACTAACGAAGATCATTTGTTTGAAGTCGTACGTACACCCGAGACACTTTTTGTTCGTGGGTTGTCATCAGGTTTTGATCCATCCATCGGAGAGAAACCACATATAACAGTTGTCCGTGATTCCGAGGGCAAGGAATTAGATCTTTCATCAATAGTGTAGATTTATAAGTATTAGTGTGTTCTAATCAAGTGTGATAAATAATTAGGTGTCGACGAGCGGGAAAGTATCGTTCTCACTGTTATAAGGTGTGTAACATTATACAAAATTTCTCATAGATCTAAAATAATAATGATTTGTATGAAAATATGTATGATAATGGTTGCGAGTACCATTCAGTGGTACATGATATTTAGGTACGTTTAACCCCAATATTTTGTTAATATTACTATATGCATAAATATGAAATAAGTATGACTCTGCTATGATTTTGGGGTAAATGGCATGAAAACTAAATAATATGTATGTGCATGGGCATATGGGTGTTATTGATAAAGGGAAGTGTTAGGTGGTTTTACCACATTATCCGTGACTTGGTCACATATTTTGAATCCGTGACTTGGTCACATATTTTGAATCCGGTGACTTGGTCTAACTGTCTGGTGGCCATGCCACAAAATTATAAGGCGATGTGCATGTTGATTGCAAAGAATTGCCTTCGATGGTGTGTAGCGGATGGAGGGTCGATTTAGTAATCCCACGATTGTGATTCAGAGGTGCAGGTGGTATGTAGCGGATGGATATTTAGGTGGGCTTGGGTTTGCAGTTCATTTTATATATCCATGTGATTTTTAAGTGATTTTATTTGATTTGCTATAAAATGGGCTTATGGCTAAATATGTTTTAAATGGGCTTAATGGCCAAGATCAATTGGGCTTTTAGTGTTTTGTTACACATTGAATCTATGACTCACCCTTTTATGGGATATATTTCAGGTGACTCTTAGTGCGATGGATCGAATCCAAGGACTACGTGGTGGCCAATGCTCAATAAAGTATTTGGAGTTTATCTTAATTAAACCTATTAAGTTTATTTTATTACTTAGGATTTATTATGGGTTTTGTTATTTTTTGTAATAAGGCCGCTATGAACTGCTTTTAATTTTTGCGTTTTAGATTTTAATCGCCACGAACAATATTTACTAAATAATTAAATGATTTTTGAAAAATAACTTAAACTGCTTTTTGATACCTAAACATCTATGGTTTTACAATAATAATAAATTTTTCATTAAATTTGGTTTTCTTTTAATTTATAATTTTCTCTTAATAAAATAACGTTTTAAGAAGATACAAATTTATTTAACAATACGATTTCAATGCGATCATTAAGTTAATCTATTTTATACAAAACGAGATTTAATTAAAGTTTTACTCGAGGAACATATCAAATCCAATTAGGCTTTTGGGCCGGGTTTGGGGTGTTTCAATAACGAACTTAATGGAAGAAAGATTCAACACTATATCGTAGTGTCACCCTGTTTCTTATGTCGTTAAGGTGGTAGGATGGATATAGCAGAATGAATGCCACACCAAGGCTGGTGGTAAGTTCAAACAAGTCGGGAAGACGCCACTAGCAATGCTAGATAAGTCAAACAAGACTTGTACGAAATAGGAGAGGAGGTAAACTCACTCGTGAACAAAAAATGTTCATAAAATTTTATCAATGTTCAAAAGTCCAAAAGTTCCTTCAAAAGGCTGATTACACACATATTTATAAGCATAGAAAAGCTAGCTGAAAGGTCACATCTTAATGTGCTAATTAAAACTGAAATTAAACTCAAGACTCTTGATTTTCTTGTAACAATTTACTCCATGCTTGAATTCACTTTAATTTAGCTTAAATGATCATCCTTGAATGCTTAAAATGTCTCTTAAGTTGTCCCTTGGTTACCCGAAAAGACTGATGTGATCTTGGCCGCATCATGGTTCGACTCTTTCCGATGCCATCAAGAGTGGCCTAAACTTGAGGGGCCCAAGTGCAAGATGAAACATCTCATAGGCCTGATTGGTTATTAGACCATTGTTTTTAAGGACTTTTAATTTAATTAAGTTTTATTTAAATTAATAAGTTTGCATATTTTAATTTTAACTTGCACTTTGTGTGTTCTACATTTAATAAAGTAATGCATTATGTAACTTTCATGTTAGTTTAGTATGCATCATAAAAATGACTTGCATTAAATAATTCATCTATTTATTTAGTTTGCATTTTAAATATTTACATTTAAGCATCTTAGTTCAATAAATGGTTGCTGGTCATTAATTCAAGTCAACTTAGTTTAATTAATTGAGTTTCTTTTAATGAATTTAATTTTATTGTTGCTTCATTAATTAATCTAGTTACTAGGTTAATTTATTGATGCATGTGTTCATTCATTTAATAGTATTTTCTTAATTAAACTAGTGTTGGAATAAATGATGTTTAAGTGTTAGTTCATTTATTTAAGTCTAGTTGTTAGAATAAATGAAGCTTAAGTGTTAGTTCATTTATTTAAGTATAGTTGCTTGAATAAATGATGCTTAAGTATTAGTTCATTTATTTAAGTCTAGTTCTTTGGAATAAATGATGCTTAACCGTTAATTCATTTGATTAAGTTAGTTGTTAATTTATTTTAAGTTTAATAATTGCATTAATTTGTGGGTTATATGTGATAATTGCAAGTGACTTTTCATCTTACAACCATTATTTCTAAAGGTCATTATGCATTCATTGAAGAGTTACTCGCATTGAAGATGGAAGTTACATGGCTAGAATTCCAAAGGTTGAGACTCTTCATTTGGTTAGTGACTTTTTGGTTGATCATGGAGAACTCAAAGGATTTTGACAAACAATTTAATTCAAGAGTTACCCACATTGAAGATGGAAGTTTCATGGCTAGAATTCCAAAGGATGAGACTCTTCATTTGGTTGGTGACTTTTCGGTTGATCATGGAGAACTCAAAGGATTTTTTACAAACAAATTAATTCAAGAGTTAATCACATTGAAGATGGGAGTTATATGGCTAGAATTCCAAATGTTGAGACTCTTCATTTGAAATCATTATTAGCCTCATTAAAAGTGACCATTCAACTAGCCTCATTTGATACTATATATACATGTAACCAACATATTGTGGATAGAACTTTTGATCCTTGAATATATTTTTATGAACTTTGTTCATCGAGTGAGATTTTCTCCTCTCTATTTTTCATACGAGTTTCGATTTCGACTTATCAAGTGTTGCTTGTGGCTTTAGTCGTTTCTCATCCATCAACTTATACCATAGGCTCTTATCTTTATGGATAATGGGTCTTGATCCATCATCGACTTCCATTTTCCACCTTAAACAAATATAGAACTCGGGGTGACACTTTTTTAGTGTTGAATCGATTCTTTGTTTAAGTTCTTCTATCCAACTCCATCAAATATCACTTATCACTTAACCAAAATATCACCTAACATCTATCCTTTGTTCTCATTTGTTAAACCGAGCCTAACTCTTTTCCATTATCCAAAAATAATCTCTAGCACTAAACACCTCTATTCCTAACTTAATTCCATTTACTAAACAAGTTCAACCAAAAGCTTCCGCAAACTTCACGATATATCCTATTATTTCTCGAAGGCGTAATTCCTCCTCGTAGATGATTAGGCTATTTAAATACAAGTCAACTCAACCCGAGGCGGATTGTATCAAAGACACCAGCAACTAAATGGTGTCTTGAATGCCTGTTTTCATCTTTAAATAAGAAAAAACTGTTGGTAGGTGAAAGGGTGCTGACTTTAAAAGGAGTTAAAATGCTCCTTAAAAACTCCTTAATTGATGTATTAAACATACCTTGTAACAACCACTTCATTTGTAACCAAAAATCACCTAAAATGTCACTTCAATTAAGTTGTAATGCCTTGAAATGTAAATTTGTGAGTGAAGAGACACTTGCAATAAACACATTAAAATAAACTTATTAAACACAATTAAATACTAATTAAACTCAAACACATTAAACACTTGACTTTAATAAATGAACTAAAAGTAAAGACATCAATTAATGCAGAACTAATTTAATTAAAGAAGTAGAATTAAATAAACTTAAACTCATGCTCCATTAAATTATCATAGTAACTAGATTTAGTAATAAGCATCTTATTAAATGAAGTTCAATAAAACACTTATTAATTAAACTAAGATGAGTTGAATAAATGTCCAGCAACTCATTTATTAAACTAAGATGCTTAAATGCATGGTTTGAAATGCAAACTAAATGAACAAATGTAAGACTTAATTTAATGATGCAAACTTAAACTAACATGGGAGTTACATAATGCATGTCATTATTTATGATGCATACTTAACTAGCATGGAAGTTACATAATGCATAACATTATTAAATGCAGAACACACAAAGTGCAAATCTAAAATTAAAAATATGCAATTATTAATTTAAATAAAACTATATTAAATTTAAAAGCCTTAAAACATTGGCCCAATAATCAATCAGGCCTATGAGATGTTTCATCTTGCTCTTGGGCCCCTCAAGTTTAGGGCATTCTCGTTGTCAGTTGTTTGTGTTGAAACATGGTACGACCAGGTTCGTATCAATCGTCCCCAAAGAATTGAATGTGATACATATGTAGAATCTAATGTGAGACGGCCCGGGTTAGTTGAGTCGTTCACTTGAGTGCCCGATCGTCTACGAGGAGTGGCTTGAGAACTCAAAACAGAATATGTTTGGTGAGTTGATTTGCGAAAGTTTTTGTTAAGTTTTATAACTAATTTGTTTAAGTTAGGAATGGAGGTATAATTTTAGGGATGAGTTTAATTTTAGAAGTCAGAAGAAGAAGGTTCGGGTTAGTTCAAGAAAGAAAGATGTTCGGTGTTTGGTTTAGTCAGATAGAAGAAGGATTGATAAAGATTGTTAATTGATGATTTGGTTTTAAAACGAATAAGGGAAGATAGTTGGAAGGAAATGGAAAATAGGACTTAAATCAAGAATTGATTCAACACTATAGAGAGTGTCACCCCAGTTCTATTCGGTTTAAGGTGGATTGATGGGAAATCATAAAAGAGTTGAACGCCACACCGAAAGGTGATAAGTTCAAAATGAAATTCGGAGACGCAACAAGCAGACTTGATAAGTCAATCGAAAACTCGTACGAATAAGCAGAGGAGTAATCTCACTCTTGTGAACAAAGTTCATGTAAAATTTGCCAAAAGTTTTTTTACAAAAGCAAATGAACACCTATTTATACTAAATAGCTAAGGTAGCTGAATAGTTTAATTCTAGAACTTAATAACTAAGTAATTCCAGCAAGAATTAGCTAGAAAATTCTGGAAATAAACCATTAATTTTACTAGGCTAGATTTGGCTGAATAGGAGACAAAGGGGCAGGTTCTAGATGGCTGAATGTATTTGAAGCATGTAGCAAATTCATGGCAGCAACCAGGTTCATCCCTTACTTTGAATGAGCTCTTAAATTGCTCCCTTTTGGATGAAAAGAGATCAGCATTTAATTGGTATTTGATCATCCAACAATGGTGTGAAAAGTCTGTTTTGAACAGCCTCTTTAGTGTGAACTTAGCTAACCGAATAGCCATGGGTGTGAACAGCTCATGTGAAAAGAATTTGGAAGCTTTGATGGCTGGAAGCTTTTTGGCCAAATGGGTGCTTGGAGAACCCAAAATTGACCAGCATTTAAGTGCTTGTCCAGCCGTCCATACAATGCACCACCCCCTCCATGTACCGGCCACATACATTGCACCTAGGTGCATGAATCTTCTTTAATGCCTCCATGTAACATCCCAAAAATGGGGTTATTTGGAATTTAATTATTTTCTTATGTAAGAACTGCTATGTCATTATTTATGGAATAATAATGATCAATTTAAGGCTTTGTGTAGGCTCGATTTGGTGGGAAATTTTAGTTTTTAACTTTTAAGGTAGGGAGCCTTGGCAAGAGGGTGTTATAAGAATAAATGGGGATAATTTGGACATAAAATGAGCTTAGACCAAGTGGCAAAGCAAGCCCACTTGAGAGCTACATGTGACGCCACCAAGGGAGCAAGGAGAGCTTGTGTTCGAGTCGCGGAAATCCCTCTTTTTGGCACTATGTTGGACGGCATAGGGAGGAGAGTTTCTTCTCTTTTTAAACTCTTATCACTATTTAATTATTGATGATAAATAGTAAGTTAAAAGGAGGATAATAGGGGATTTTATTTTAAGGATAATAGATGAATATTGAGGATTAATAAAGATTATTAGGAATTAAATTCAAATTAAATCATATTAGTTTGAATGGGTGGCCTAGAGTGATTCAAGGAAGATTGAGGAATCTTGGACTCCTTATTGAGGAGGAGTGGACGGCAAGGACTCATGAAAGGGGGGAGTTGCCGAATGCTTATAAATAGCATCAGCTTAGCATTTGTTTTGCTCTTTTCTCCATCTTTGCAACTGCCGAAACTCTCAAACCTCTCATCTTATATTTTTCTTTCTTTTACAACCTCTCCAAAACCTTGGCGAATCCTCCACATCTCCAAAGCCCTCTATTTCTTTTCTTCATAAAACCCTATTGTCCTACCTCTAAATAGCGAATCTAACTCCCATCAAGGTGTGAAATCCCTTTTCCAAAAGCTCTACTTGGCGAATCACTCCTTTGAAGGGCTGATTTTCTCTTCTCCTATTTTGCTCACCTTGGCGAATGGTGTAAGAGGCATAGGCACATCAGATTTCGCTAGGTGTTCAATCAATTGTATGGTAAGTAGAGTTGGCCGAATGCCTATGCTTCCTTCTTCCTATCCTTGTCGATTTTTACAAGGTACTAACCGAATCTGTCTAGGTGTTCTGGAATTTTGGAGGTCGTCAACTAAGTTCCATTCGTGACCAATCAAGTGGTAAGTGTTGGTAAGAATCGGTTCTCATAAGTTTTAGTTTGCAAATATTTAAAAGTCGAAGGCTAATGGCTTGTTTACTAACCGGTGGTAATTGATGAAGCAGATTCAGGAATCGGGTATTGTGGTTAAGTATCCTAAAGCGTAAAGGTAACGTTCGGGTTCACAAGGAATCCCTCTCAAATCAATTGGTTTGGCCGAATGGCCCATATCACTAACTCTATTATGGCCGAATATAGGAACAAAGAGATAAGGTGGCCGATTGGTCATCTTCGGGATTTGAGACTATCGTGGTAACAGGTGTGTACATACACACTATATAATATATTAAATATGCTTAACTTTGTGAATGCTCATCTTTTATGAATGTAGCATTGGAATGAATACCAAATCGGTATAAGTGGTGATTCAGGTAAGTACCTGTAATGTGATTTATTATTATTAATGCTTTTGGTAAGCATGATGTGTTGACACATGAGATTTAAGAATGTGATGGCATGAAATATATGTATGTTTATCTGTTGTGGGATTGATGAGTGGAGGGGGCAGTGATATTGTGCCGACGGGCACCAGTGCTTTGGTAGCACACCGTGACTATATGTCACGGAGGTTTGGTACCTCAGAGGTTTGGTACCTCAATAGCGACTTGTCCACGTGGTTAACACCACCGTGGGTTGGCCCCACTTGAGATATGGGATCGTCTGCGGTGATTTGGTATCACACGATGGGTTGGCCCCATCACCCGATTTGTGTCTCACGGACACCGGTGTTTTGGTAACACATTGTGACTATATGTCACCGGTGGTTTGGCACCACCAGTGGTTTGGTACCACAAGCGGGGTGAGCAGTGGCGTATGGTTGGCTAGGTTGGGTACACATTATTTTGCATATTGATTATTATATCTTTGTGTATGAAAAATATTTCTTTTAAAGCGGGGAAGGGTTACATCTTGAGTCTTGGTGACTCACCTTCTCCATTAATTTTCGGTGATGCTTAGATCGCGGACATGGAGCCGGAGGGACTTGAGGAGGCCATGCGGTGGATTTAAAACTAAATAGACTTTAATTTTAGTTATTTTAAATTTGGTTATTGGTTTGTTTTATTTTGGATGTAATAAGGCCTCATTAAACTTTATTTTTGGTTATCTTCTTTTATGTTGGATATTTTTATTTTAATTAAAATTTAAATCATGCGTTTTTCTAAATTAACACGAAAAATGTTTTATCGTGCCATCGGGCACATCTGAAATTGGTTTCATAACTTGACTTATTTATTTTTTTTTAAAATAAACACTAGGTATGATCTTAGCAAAATAACCAAAACAAGAAGTTTTTCAACAAAATTTAGTTGGATTTCGAAAATGGGTTTCAAAAGTTTTCTCCGTAACGACCCATATTTGGTCCTAGCGTTTGGGTAGGGTTTGGTACATTACAAATTAGTATCGAGCCAGTTCAAAACTTCATTTGTGGGGCCCAAGGCCCAAAAATGTTTTAGTAGGCCTTATTAATTATTTTTGGATTCTTAAGCAGCATGGCCCGAGTCTCAAAGACCGATCCGCCTGTAAGTACCTCTAAACTTCTTTGTGGATTATATTCTGTAGAAGGGTAGGAAGCATGGAGCGTAGATAGACTTATAGGAATTTGAACCCTAGGATTAGATTACTCAAACACACAAGCTAAACATAAGACTTAATGAACTAAACCAATCTATGACTTAGTCTTTGAGCTAGGGTGTGGTAACCCCATGCGCATGTCTAGGATTGGAGCAGGAAGAGCACAGTATTTAAGCGGTCAGGTGACTCACCACCTCTTGCAGTATCCTACAGTGCGTAGCTTGGGTTCACCACGACTCGGAGGGCTCGATGGTGTGGTAACCTCTGCGCATGTCTAGAAAGGTTCGGTGGGAGCTTGGTATTTAAGCGATCCGCGTGACTCACCTCCTCTCCCACACGAAACACGCACAGTGCGTAGCTTGGGTTCACTCGACCAAGAAGGTTCGGTCATAGGCTAAACCTAATGACTAAAACCCGAAAGGGAATTAGCCATGTTTTGAAAGGAACGAAACAACAGAAACCCTAATGTTTTTAAATTTTCTGTAATAACTCTTTCAAATCGGAAAACATCATTTTTACAACGTTTTCCTTGAAAAACTTGATTTCTGGAAAAAAATTACGAAAATGCCCTTAGGGGTAAAATTACTAAAATACCCTTGGTCCATAAAATATCAAATCACTGATTTTGTCCAAAAATTTTAACTATTCTATAATTATTCAACAACTTAGCCATGAAAATCATCAGCAAAATATTTGGTTTTGGAAAAATTACGAAAACGCCCTCAACTTACAAAATTACCAAAATGCCCCTGAGTACAAAAATTTTTGCAACATCACCGTTTTAAGAAGGAAAACTCTCAAAAGGGACCTTCAGAGTTTTATAATGGTTAAAACACCCTTGTTTTACAAAAATTACAAAATTACCCCTGACGGACAAAATTACCAAAATACCCCTGGTTTTCGAAATAATGCCATAACTTCAAATCTTGTCAATTTTCAATAATACCCTCCAGTTTTGGGAACTTCAAACAATCTACTCTACTAAAGTTTTAAATTTTCTTTTATTACGAAAATACCCCTGTAGGAAAATGACGAAAATACCCCTGGGATAGAAATGGGCAGAAATGTCCGAAGAGTGAATAGGTATGGAAAGCATTAGGGAATGGATGCAAGAACTTCTTTGTGTGAACTAGGATAGAAAATGAAACCTTGTTTGCACGAAAGAATCTCGATTAAACTTTATCCATAAAATTTCTTCATGAGTAATAAAGTGGAACAAATGCTAACGCATAAAATTTTCTTAATCGATTAAAAGCGCGATAGATAGAATGAGTTCTAGAGGGCGTGGGCGCTTGTGGGCGCAGTAGGGGTAGGATGATGATTATACGAACCCGTCAGTCGGGACAAGGTTCAAAGCGATGTACCACCGCCACCACCACCTCCACTTTTGGGCGGAGGAGCGAGATCGACGCGGGAGGAGGCGATGCTCGCAAGCGGTATTGCAAGTCCTTGAATTGGTGGTGAGGTGGTGGAAATTTAGGAGCTCTAAATCATTCCGAGCGAATTGATCAATGAGCCGAGGTATTCAGGCGTGTCGAGTGGCGCCCAGTCAGAGTAATCTTGTTTGGAATCTCTGGAAAGAATAATGGATGATCTCGACGACCGAGGAGGAAAAGCTAAAAGGCGATGTCGCTTCTAAAGGATGAAGCGTGCAGTGGTGGTGACGATTCGGGATGGAGCCACGGTGATGATCTTCGATGGGACTACTTTAAAACCGCCTTTCAAAAGAAGTATGTGGGCACCGGCTACACCGACGTGCAGAGGAAGGCTTTTAAGGTCTAGTACAAGGAACTAAGTCCGTGGCCGAGTATGAAGCGGAGTTTTAAGGTGAGTAGGTATGCGGAGGAATCGTAGCCACTGAACACGAGCGCTGTGTCCGCTTTGAGGACGGACTCCGAGATGATTTGAGGTTACTGATTGCGCCGCAGCAGGTCCGTGAGTTTTCATCTCTTGTGGAAAAGGCTAAGGTAGCCGAGGGGATCAAGGAGGCTGTGAGGCAGAATTATAGTAGAAATAATCAGAAGAGAGGATTTGGGTCAATTTGGATCCGATGGTAATGATCGAAGAAGGCTAGGCGAGTGGGCCGTCGGTGACAAGGCCGTAGCTAATAATCAGAGGCCGGCTCAGTGCAATCGCTGTGGGAAGTCCCATTGGGGAGGATGTTCGACCGGTGATAGAGGATGTTTCGAGTGTGGATCTTTAGAACATCGGGTCAGAGATTGTCCCCGAAAGCGAGCTCGGAATCGACCGGAGGCGAACTGTACTCGGGACCGAAATGTGGGACCGCAGAGGGTCGTGGTAATGGCGAGAGGAAGCAATGGTCCTAACCGAGGTCGAGGAACTCGAGGCGGAGGTTCAGCAACCTGAGGCTAAGCGACTGGCTTAGTCTATCTGGCAAGGCGTCATGAGGAGGGTGACGCCGGATGTCATAACCCAGATGCGTTTCTAATTTTGGTCTCCTTACTATGCATTAATTGATGTGGGGTCTACACACTCATACGTAGCCGATAGTGTGGTAGAGACTTTGAACCTAGACTCGAGGCTCGCTGCTAGGGAGATGGTAGTGAGTCCTTTAGGTCACTCTGTAGTGGTAGACAAACTTTTAGGGGCGTGCCCTAGAACTCAAGGGGTCGTGTTCGGTCGATCGATGGAACTACCATTTGGGAGTTCGATTTGATCCTTGGAATGGATTGGTGGCTAAGTATCGAGCAAATTTGGATTCTTGACTAAGCGCATGGTTCTTAAGACTAGTGAGAATGGTGAAGTGGTTATGATAGGTGATAGAAGGAATTACCTATCCAATGTGGTGTCTGTCTTGAAGGCGAGAAAAGATGGTCAAGAAGGGTTGTAAGGCGTATTTGGTTGAATTTGTGCTTTGGAAGCTAAGGAGTCGATGGTTGGAAAGGTCCGAATGGTTGGGGAATTTCTTGATGTGTTCCTGAAGAACTTCCGGTCCGCCTCGGATCGGAAGTCGAATTTGGTATAGACTTGATACGGAGCAGCACCGTGTCTATAGCACCTTAGGATGGCACCAAAGGAGTTGGTGGAGTGAAGGCTCGATTCGAGAGCTCTTGGATAAGGGGTTTATTCGACCTAGCATATCTCCGTGGGGAGCGCTGTATTGTTTGTCAAGAAGAAGGGCGGTTCTATGCGAATGTGCATCGACATCGTCGATTAAACAAGTTAACGATCAAAACAAGTACCCATTGCCTCGGATCGATGACTTGTTTGACCCGATTGAAGAAGCGTCGGTGTTTTCGAAGATAGACCTTAGGTCGGGTTACCATCAACTTAAGGTGAAGGGGCGATGTTCACAAGGCGGCGTTTGAACTCGGTATGGGCATTACGAGTTTCTAGTGATGCCATTCGGGTTGACCAATGCACCGTGGCGTTCATGGACTTAATGAACGAGTTTTTCAACAATACTTGGACCAATTCGTCGTAGTGTTCATTGGCGACATATTGGTTTACTCTAAGACGGAGGAGGAGCACGACAAGCATTTACGGATAGTCCTACAAGTGTTGAGGAAAAGCGGTTATATGCCAAATTCGAGAAGTGCGAATTTTGGCTAAGGGAGGTGGCTTTCTTAGGTCACGTAGTGTCGGCGGAAGGATTAGAGTGGATCCCGCAAGATTGAAGCGGTATTGGAGTGGAAACCGCCTAAGGCGGTGGCGAGATCTGAAGTTTTACGGGGTTAGCGGTATTAGAAGATTTGTGGAAGGTTCTCTCGATCGCAAAGACCGATTAACCAAGTTGCTAAGGAAAGGTGTTAGTTTGTATGGTCGGAAAAGCGACAAGGAAGCTTTGATAAGCTAAGGAAAATTTTGACTAAGCTCGGTTCTAGTACAACCCGAGGCGGAAATTATTCACGATCTATTGTGATGCATCTCACACTTTGGTTTGGGGTGTGTGTTGATGCGAGATGGGAAGGTAGTAGCCTATCGCCCCGTCACTAAGGCCGCATGAGGTTAACTATCCAACTCATGACACAGAATTAGCTTTGATTGTCTTCATACGAAAGTATGGAGACATTATCTTTATGGGGAGAAGTCGGTAATTTACGGATCACAAAAGTTTGAGGTATCTTCGACACGAAGGATCTGAATCGAGGCAGCGTCGATGGATTGGTGTTGAAGGACTCGATTGTTCCATCGAGTATCATCCGGGTAAGGCTAACGTGGTGGTGACGCGTTGGCCGGAAGGTCGTGGCGATTTGAGAGCAATGTTTGCTCGATTGAGCTCATATGTGATGGAAGCCTTTTGGCGAACTTCATGTTAAGCCAACATGGATCGAGGAGATTAAGGGCAAGCAGATAATGGATGAAGGGCTAAATCGAAGAGGATACAAGTTCGAATGGTGGTGTAGAGGGTATAGTGTGGTGGTGACGGTGTGCTATGTTTTCGGGGACGGCCTTGTATGCCAAAAGATATGGAGTTGAGGCGAAAATTCTCCGGGATGCTCATAGCGACCCATACGCTATGCATCAGGAGGAAGCAAGATGTATGGAGATCTCTGAAAGCGATTACGGTGGCGGGTTGAAGCGTGAGATAACGAATTCGTAGGGAAGTGTTTGGCGTGTCGTGAGTTAAGTGAACACCGATTACCATCGGGTTACTTCAACCGGTAAAGATCCCTCAATGGAAGTGGGAGCGGATCACTATGGATTTAAATCGCTGGTCTACCCTTACACCCAAAGAAAGATCGATTTGGGTAATCGTGAGACCGTCGACTAAATCGACTCACTTCATCTGGTGAGAATGGACTACTCACTCCGAAATTAGCAAAGTTGTATGTGGCGAGATAGTCGATTACGGTGTACTGTGTCGATTATCTCGGATAGGGACCCAAGGTTCACTTCAAGGTTTTGGAAGCGTTACATCAAGCGTTGGAGTGCAGCGGTTGGATTTCGATCTGACTTTCCATCCTCGAACGGACGAGCGATCGAGAAAGGTCATCAGATCTTAGAAGATATCTTTGAGGGTTGTGTCTTGGAATTCGAGGTAGTTGGGAGGAATTCTTACCTCTAGCTGAGTTCGCCTACAACAATAGCTACCAAGCGAGTATTGAGATGGCACCATCTGAAGCCTTGTATGGGCGGAAATGCGAACCCGACATGTTGGGCGGAGTTGGGTGAGCGACAAGTGTTGGGCCAGAATTGGTAATGAGGCGAAGACAAAGTTAAAGTGATTCGGTCTCGTCTCAAAGAAGCGTCGGATAAGCGAAGTCTTATCCGATCTCAAACGCAAGGAAATGGAGTATCTTTGTAGGAGACAAGGTCTTTCTAAAGGTGTCGCCTTGGAAGAAGGTACTAAGATTTGGGCGAAAAGGGAAGTGAGCCCAAGATTCGATGGCCCATATCTGATACTAAAGCGAGTAGGACCGGTAGCTTATCGACTTGAAGCGCCAAGCAGAGTTAAGTCGATTCATGGCGTCTTTCACGTATCAATCTTTGAGGCGGTATCGGTCGGATCCATCACATGTGGTGCCCGTGGCGAAATCGAAGTTAACGGACTTATCTTTTGAGGAAGAACACGTTCGGATCTTGGATAGAGATATAAAGGTTCTACGTGGGAAGTCGATGCCCTTAGTGAAAGTGCTATGGCGAAATCATGGTCTTTGAGGAAGCTACGTGGGAACACGAGGATGTGATCTGGTGCAATACCCTCATCTGTTTTAGTTATGTAATTTGGAATGAAATTTATTTTAAGGGGGTAGAAGCAGTAACATCCCAAAAATGGGGTTATTTGGAATTTAATTATTTTCTTATGTAAGAACTGCTATGTCATTATTTATGGAATAATAATGATCAATTTAAGGCTTTGTGTAGGCTCGATTTGGTGGGAAATTTTAGTTTTTAACTTTTAAGGTAGGGAGCCTTGGCAAGAGGGTGTTATAAGAATAAATGGGGATAATTTGGACATAAAATGAGCTTAGACCAAGTGGCAAAGCAAGCCCACTTGAGAGCTACATGTGACGCCACCAAGGGAGCAAGGAGAGCTTATGTTCGAGTCGCGGAAATCCCTCTTTTTGGCACTATGTTGGACGGCATAGGAGGAGAGTTTCTTCTCTTTTAAACTCTTATCACTATTTAATTATTGATGATAAATAGTAAGTTAAAAGGAGGATAATAGGGATTTTATTTTAAGGATAATAGATGAATATTGAGGATTAATAAAGATTATTAGGAATTAAATTCAAATTAAATCATATTAGTTTGAATGGGTGGCCTAGAGTGATTCAAGGAAGATTGAGGAATCTGGACTCCTTATTGAGGAGGAGTGAATGACAAGGACTCATGAAGGGGGGAGTTGCGAATGCTTATAAATAGCATCGACTTAGCATTTGTTTTGCTCTTTTCTCCATCTTTGCAAGCTAGAAACTCTCAAACCTCTCATCTTATATTTTTCTTTCTTTTACAACCTCTCCAAAACCTTGGCGAATCCTCCACATCTCCAAAGCCCTCTATTTCTTTTCTTCATAAAACCCTATTGTCCTACCTCTAAATAGCGAATCTAACTCCCATCAAGGTGTGAAATCCCTTTTCCAAAAGCTCTACTTGGCGAATCACTCCCTTTGAAGGGCTGATTTTCTCTTCTCCTATTTTGCTCACCTTGGCGAATGGTGTAAGAGGCATAGGCACATCAGGATTTCGCTAGGTGTTCAATCAATTGTATGGTAAGTAGAGTTGGCCGAATGCCTATGCTTCCTTCTTCCTATCCTTGTCGATTTTTACAAGGTACTAACCGAATCTGTCTAGGTGTTCTGGAATTTTGGAGGTCGTCAACTAAGTTCCATTCGTGACCAATCAAGTGGTAAGTGTTGGTAAGAATCGGTTCTCATAAGTTTTAGTTTGCAAATATTTAAAAGCCGAAGGCTAATGGCTTGTTTACTAACCGGTGGTAATTGATGAAGCAGATTCAGGAATCGGGTATTGTGGTTAAGTATCCTAAAGCGTAAAGGTAACGTTCGGGTTCACAAGGAATCCTCTCAAATCAATTGGTTTGGCGAATGGCCCATATCACTAACTCTATTATGGCCGAATATAGGAACAAAGAGATAAGGTGGCCGATTGGTCATCTTCGGGATTTGAGACTATCGTGGTAACAGGTGTGTACATACACACTATATAATATATTAAATATGCTTAACTTTGTGAATGCTCATCTTTTATGAATGTAGCATTGGAATGAATACCAAATCGGTATAAGTGGTGATTCGTGGTAAGTACGTAATGTGATTTATTATTATTAATGCTTTTGGTAAGCATGATGTGTTGACACATGAGATTTAAGAATGTGATGGCATGAAATATATGTATGTTTATCATTGTGGGATTGATGAGTGGAGGGGCGGTGATATTGTGCCGACGGGCACCGGTGCTTTGGTAGCACACCGTGACTATATGTCACGGAGGTTTGGTACCTCCGGAGGTTTGGTACCTCAATAGCGACTTGTCCTCGTGGTTAACACCACCGTGGGTTGGCCCCACTTGAGATATGGGATCGTCGCGGTGATTTGGTATCACACGATGGGTTGGCCCCATCACCCGATTTGTGTCTCGGACACCGGTGTTTTGGTAACACATTGTGACTATATGTCACCGGTGGTTTGGCACCACCGGTGGTTTGGTACCACAGCAGGGTGAGCAAATGGCGTATGGTTGGCTAGGTTGGGTACACATTATTTTGCATATTGATTATTATATCTCGTGTATGAAAAATATTTCTTTTTAAAACGGGGGAAGGGTTACATACTGAGTCTTGGTGACTCACCTTCTCCATTAATTTTTCAGGTGATGCTTAGATCGCGGACATGGAGCCGGAGGGACTTGAGGAGGCCATGCGGTGGATTTAAAACTAAATAGACTTTAATTTTAGTTATTTTAAATTTGGTTATTGGTTTGTTTTATTTTGGATGTAATAAGGCCTCATTAAACTTTATTTTTGGTTATCTTCTTTTATGTTGGATATTTTTATTTTAATTAAAATTTAAATCATGCGTTTTTCTAAATTAACACGAAAAATGTTTTATCGTGCCATCGGGCACATCTGAAATTGGTTTCATAACTTGACTTATTTATTTTTTTTTTAAAATAAACACTAGGTATGATCTTAGCAAAATAACCAAAACAAGAAGTTTTTCAACAAAATTTAGTTGGATTTCGAAAATGGGTTTCAAAAGTTTTCTCCGTAACGACCCATATTTGGTCCTAGCGTTTGGGCCGGGTTTGGGCTGTTACACTCCATGAACATTCGGCTGAACCTACATGCACAAGAAAACACATTAAATCACTTCAGCTGAATAAAATTAAGGACACAACTAGACACATTAATGGACTCTTAAATAATATTTAGACAAATTAAAAACTAGCTCTCTAGGATACACTTAATATTCGGTTGAAACTAAAACACATTAAAACCTATTATAAAAATTAAGACAAGTTAAATTAAGTTGGAACATCATAAATTTGGCACTAATTAAAGCTTTAAGACACATTACTTGTTGCGATAAAATAAATAAATTAAAAGTTTAATTTATTTAAGCATAAATATAACACCCCAAACACAGCCTAGACGTTATGGCTGGATCTAGCATGTCACATCGAAAGGTAGTTGAAAAGCTAAGCGTTCGTTGAAAATGGTATAAAAACCCAATTTAATTAATGTCCATTTTTATAAAGTTGTTATTATTTTGAAAAACTATTTTTGTTGTGAAAATCAAACTTGAATAATTGTGGAAATGTGATATTTGGAAAACGGTTATTAGCTTTTGGAAAACCCAGTATTCAAACATCTAACAATTTAAAAATAGCCAATTTGAAAGTTAAATGAAAAATAAAATCCAAAGGCCTTATTACAAAATATTATCCCAAAATAAATAATCTTATAATAAAGTAAAAGCTGGATTTACTAAAGTTCGCGAGAAACAACTCTGACATATGGCCACCACCGAGTCCTCCACGGCTCCAAATCCTCTATCGCTAGGGATTACCTGCAAGGTCAAGGGAAAAGGGGTGAGTTACGAGAACTCAGTGTGTAATCCCCTAAACGGTCACTATCTGGGCCTGAGCCCTTACAGCATCAATCTGGGCCTAAGCCCTATAACCATGATAGTGCAAATAATGTAATGTAATCCAACCCAATCCAACCAATCATACCCCCGTACCAACCAATCGTCACCTGTAGGGATCAAGTCAACCCACCCCGCCAATCACACCAATATTGCAAACAAGCTGCTAATCACAATATTTGTGGCTGAGCCACCGGAGGAATAGTATATATATATGTGGCATATCCACTAAAACAGTATGTGGCAGAGCCACCAGGCTACACTTCTCTTCAGTCATTAACTTGCCCCATGTAACATAATAAAATGCAACGTATCAACATATAAAAGTGTAAATAAAATCATACACACGATATTCAACCACAATCAAGGGTATAATAGTCATTTTCACCCCTTAGGGGGTATCTCGGTAATCTTACCCATCGAGGGTATTTCGGTAGTTTTGCAACCCAGGGGTATTTCGATAATTTACCCTCCAAATGTATTTTAGTAATTTCGTAACCCAAGGGTATTTCAGTAATTTACCCTCTAAGGGTATTTTGGTAATTTCACAACCTAAGGGTATTTCGATAATTTACCCTCTAAGGGTATTTTGGTAATTTTACAACCTAGGGGTATTTCAATAATTTACCCTCTAGGATATTTTTGTAATTTCATAACCTAGGGGTATTTGGGTAATTTTTAGGCATTTAATAGCCTTTTTGAAGGACTACTGTAGCCTCGAACGACTCGAGACCCCCTTTTTGGGTCTCTACGGTATAATTGGGCCTAAAATCTATTTTTGGCCCGAACGGGCCCACACGCTCATGTGGCCCATTACACATGATTTTGCTCTCAGTTTTGCAGATTTTGCAATCGCATCAACCATTTGATAGTTTTCCATCAATTTTGACCATGTGGGCCTATTCGCCCATTGGGCCCATTTAACCCGTTTTAAAACGATTAGGCCCGTTACAACCCTAGTTTTGAGAGAGTGCTCGTGACACTCAACAATCCATCGTCATCATTCATGTCTCGATTTACCACCACGAGCATTTGCATGCTAGAGTGGTCACAGTTGTCGACTTTTCGGCTTTTCGACGTTTGGCCAATTCATAATACATCACATGCATTCAACAAGGTGGGTGTGAGATTACACACCTATTTACGGGTTTGCGGTACTCAGTACTTTCCAAACACCTGAGATCATCATTGGCTAATAGTTAGTCTTAGTCTTTAGTAATCCAAGATATATAAATATCTAGCCCATTGCTTTCACTTACCAAAACGACGGTAACTCCTTGCTATGCTTGAATAACTAGTTTACACCCTGCAATTGCGAAATTGAGTCCCTAATTAAAAGCATAGGTTAGTAATGTTGTTCCAAGACAACAAAGTAATGGTCGTTCAGCCCTAAGAACTCATAAAATAATACCATAATTATTCAGCCCCTAATCAGCCATAGATACACTTACCGAAGTGCCATAAAATCTATAGTTGCACTACAAGGACTTCGACTTCCACACAAAAGAAAGAGTAACTGAGACTCAAGATGGAGAAGAGAACGCAGATTCGGCCTTAGACAAGAAGAAACAAGGTAAGGGATTCAGCTTTACTGGAGAGAAAAAGAGAGAACAAAAAGAAATAAAAGAAGAGAAAAACACTACCTTGCAATCACAGATGAACTGAATAGGCAAAGAAGATTCGGCAACCACAAAAACCAAGATTCAGCTGTGAGGTTAATCGAAATGAAGAACCCAAGATGAGAAGAAACGAAGCAAGCCTATTGCAAACTAAAAGAAAAGGGGGTAGAGGTTTCAACTATGGAGTAGAAAAAAACAATTGAAAAGAGATGGAAAGTTGACAAGGAGTTGCACGAGTGGTCAATTTCCAAAGAGAGAACAGAAAGAAGAGAGCAAATGTATGAAGAGAAGAAAAGAAATGCCAAAAGGGAAGAACTCGAAAATGCTTGAGTAGAAAATACAAAGAAAATCTTAGAGGGACTAAAGAAATTTGGCACCTACTCCACACTAGCCGAAAGTGCCCAAACACCACCCCTTAGCCGAATTTCTCTTTCCCCCAACACTCCCACATTCGACCACTACCACCTCTCACCCAAATCCCTTTATTCTCTCCTTATTTTCCTCCCCACTTTGCTCTCCACCTCCCATTCAAACCATTTGACCAAGTCTCTAACTACCATGGTAGAGTTTGATCCCAACTCTGCTTCCTTCTCCTCCAACACACAAAATAAAAGCATAGAAACATGGAATACATCATGTATCCGGTTCAATTTAGGGGGCAGCTCAAGCTGATATGCTATCGGTCCAACACATTTTATTACTCAATAAGGTCCGATGAATCTAGGGCTTAACTTGCCCTTCCGTCCAAATCTCAGAATTTTTTTCCACGGTGAGACCTTCAAGAAAACATAATCTCCCATCGAGTACTCGATTTCTTTATGCTTAAGAGATGCATACGACTTCTATCTATCGAAGCTTCTTTAATCGACCCGAATCAACTTCACCTTCTCCTCAGTTTTCAAAATTAACTCTAGACCTAGCAACCGTCGCTCACCCAATTCTGTCCAACAAGTAGGGGTACGAAACTATGACCATATAATGCCTAGTATGGTGCCATCTGAATGCTGGATTGGTAGCTATTGTTATACGCCAATTTTACCAAGGGTAAATAATATTCCCAACTGCCCCTGAAATCAATCACACAGCTCTTTAACATGTCTTTCGAATCAGATACCCTTTCGTGACCATCACTGTGGATGAAGCGTCAGTCTTGAAATCTAGCCTTGTACCCAAAGCTTCATGTAGCACCTTCCAGAAATGAGATGTGAATCTAGGGTCCCTGTCTGATATGATAGACACTGGTACCCCATGTTTCCTCACAATTTCTGCCATGTACAACTTGGCTAACATCAGTAGTAGTCGGTCTGAACCGGTATGAAGTGTGCAGACTTAGTCAACTGGTCAACAATTCCCCACACTGAATCTTTCTTAGTAGGCATCAGGGGTAGCCCACTAACAAAATCCATTGTTATCCTCTCCCACTTCCAAAGTGGAATCTTTATAGGTTACAGTAATCTCGAGGGCAGTTGATGCTCAGCCTTCACTTGCTGACATGTCAAACACTTGCTTATGAAGTCGATAACTTCTCGCTTTAATCTTGGCCACCAATATAGTTCACGTAGGTCTTGGTACATCTTACTTCCACCGGGATGCATAACGTATGGGCTACTATGTGCCTCCCGCAGAATCATCTGTCTTAAATCAGAGTCCTTCAGCATACAAACTCTTCCACAGAAATATAACATCCCTTCAGCATTCAGCCCAAAATCCACCGTCTCTCCACTTTTCACCTGCTGAAAATGAGAATCCAATGACTCATCCAATAACTGCTTCTCTTTAATCTGATTAACCCAAGTCAGCTTCACCTGAAGTTTTGCCAACAAAACTACCATCCTCGAAAAGACTGAGATGAGCAAACATTACTCTCAGATCAGACACCACCTTACGACTTAGTGCATCTGCCACCACGTTAGCCTTCCCCAAATGGTACTCAATCGAGCAATCAGAGTCCTTCAGCAACTCTATCCATCTCCGTTGCCTTAGATTTAGCTCCTTTTGGGTAAAAAGATACTTCAAACTCTTATGGTCGGTGTAGATGATCGACTTCTCCCTATACAGATAGTGTCTCCATATCTTTAGTGTGAACACTACTGCAGCTAGCACCAAGTCATGAGTGGGGTAGTTCACCTCATATGGCCTAAGTTGACGAGATGCATACGCCACCACCTTCCCTTTTTGCATCAGCACACAACCTAAACTTGTGTGTGACGCATCACAATAAACTACAAATTCTTTCCCAGCCTCAGGCTGTATCAATGCCGGTGCTTCAGCCAAAATCCTTTTCAACTTTTCAAAACTCTCCTGCTGTTTATCCGACCCAACAAAAGGTACTACCTTACGCAGTAACTTAGTTAGGGGTGCAGCAATCAAAGAAAACCCCTCAATGAACCGCCTGTAGTACCTAGCCAAACCCAAAAAACTTTGAAACTCTGATACTGATTTTGGTGGCTTCCAATCCAATACACCTTCAACTTTTTGAGGATCAACCCTAATCCCCTCGGAAGACACAACATGACCCAAAAATGTTACTTCCTTCAGCCAAAACTCACACTTGCTGAATGTGGCGTAAAGTTGATGTTCCCTCAATATCTACAGAATAACCCAAAGATGTGAATCATGCTCCTCCTCAGTTCTTGAATACACCAAGATGTCATCTATGAATACCACCATGAACCGGTCAAGATAGGGTTGGAAGACCTAGTTCATCATATCCATGAAAGCAATTGGTGCATTCGTTAATCCGAACGGCATAACCAGAAACTCGTAATGCTCATAATGAGTTCAAAATGCTGTCTTGTATATATCCGCCTCCTTGACCCTTAGTTGATGATATCCTGATCTTAAATCTATTTTTGAAAAAATCGAAGCTCCTCGCAGCTGATCAAACAAGTCATCTATCCTTGGTAATAGGTATTTATTCTTAATCGTTAACTTGTTCAACTGACGATAGTCAATACACATACGCATTGACCCATCATTCTTCTTCACGAACAATACCGACGCTCCCTACGGAGATACACTTGGTCTGATAAATCCTCGATCCAATAGCTCTTGGATCTAAGCCTTTAGTTCTACCAGCTCTTTTGGTGCCATCCTATATCGCGCGATAGACACCAGAGTCATTCCCGGTAATAACTCAATGCCAAATTCGACCTCACGATTTGTAGGCAACCTCGAAAGCTCTTCAATAAATACATCCAGGAATTCCTTCACGATTCTGACATCCCCAATAGATAATTCCTTAGCACCAGGTGTGCTGACGAAAGCTAGAAATGCCTCGCACCTTTTTCGCACCAACTTTTCAGCCCTTAACATTGAGATTACATTGGAAAGATAATCCCTTCTTTCTCCTAGCACAACCACTTACTCATCCTCTGAGGTCTTTAATACCATATGCTTAGCAGTGCAATCCAAGTTTGCACGGTGTTTTACTAACCAATCCATGCCCAGTATAAGGTCAAACTCGCTGAATGGTAGTTCCATCACATCTACTAGAAATACCACCCCTTGGACTTCTAGAGGCACATTTCTAACCAGCTTATTTAATACCACAGATTGTCCTTAGGGGCTAATTACCGACATTTCTCTATCAACAAACTCAAATTGTATACCCAGAGTTCCAGACACAGTACAAGCAACATATGAGTGTGTAGACCCAAAATCAATTAAAGTTATAAAGGGCACATCATGTATAAGAAATGTACCAGTTATGACGTCTGGTGCGTCGCCATCCTCTCGATGTCAGGCAGTATAAACCAATCTCGGCTACCTTGCCTCTGTATTACCCACATAACCAGCACCTCTGCCCGGTGCTCCACAACCACGTCCTAACCCATTTCTCCTCTAGGTAGATGATACGATTCTGCCTCGGGAGAGTCAAAATGTATTTAAGATGCCCGATTATCTACAAGGAGGTTACAAACCTTTCGAAAAATTATGAGAAAATATGTAGCAATGCGGAAGCTTTGAATTGAATTTATATTTAAGAAATGGATAAGTTAGGAATGGAGGTTTGGAGAAATGAAAAGGAGTCAGTTTAGGTGATAGGTTCGGTTTTAACAAAGAAAAAAAATAAAGGGTAAAGATAGATGGTGGAAAATGGAAGATAGGTCTTAAATGAATCGATTCAACACAAAGATGTGTCACCTCGGTTTCTAATGTGTTTAAGGTGGAAGGATGAAAATTCGATGGCGGACCAAGACCGTTATCTATAAAGATAAGAACAGTTGGTATAATAAAATGGAAAGAATGCGATTGACGCCACAAGCAAGCTTGATAAGTCGGGATCGAAACTTCATCTGAAAGGTAGAGAGAGATAATCTCACTCGATGAACAAAAGTTCATAAATTTTATAAAGGTTCATAAAACTGTCTTTTACAAATGAAATTTAGCAACTATTTATAGGCTAATATGAGCTAACCGAATAGTCATAAAAAACTTAATGACTAAGTTAATTTTCAGCCATAAATTGCTGGAAAAATCTAGAAAGAAAATCCCTTGGTTTGCTTGACAAAATTCAATTTGAATGTGGCCTTGTAAGCTTGCAAAATTCGTTTGGAGGTATATGGCATCAATGGCACTCCAATAGACATGTTTCTAGAAGATTATTTGTCCCAAAAATTCGTCCAAGTCCAAGTGCAGCCTTTGGGAATGTCATTAGCCATGTTTCTAGAAGAAGAAATGAACTTTGGGCCACTTGAAAAGGCATGCAGCAGCTAGGTACGTCCCATGCAATAATTGAGCTATTAATTTGGTCTCTTTTGGCTGAAAAGTGTCCAGCAATAAAGGAGAACGTGAGTAGCCCTCTTGGATATGTAAATTCAGCCATTTGGGACGTTTAAAGTCTTCTTAATGAAGAAGGAAGTGGCTGAACAATTTGAACAACAAAAGGAGCTGAAAAGGCTTGTCTAGGTTGACCAACTTTGGGAATGAGCTGCACCTTTTGGGTGAGAAGTTTCCAGAATTAAAACTCTTCTTTGAACAACTTTCATGTGGTTTAATTCAGCCCTTAAATCCCTTGACCTTTGCATTGCACGAACAGCCCCTTGGAAGATGAATGAGTTGCTGCCCATTTTAATTGATGCTTAAAACATTCAATAAATTCATCCATGTACTTGTGCTTTCTCCCAACGAATGGTGGCCTTGAATGGCCAAAATTGGTAGCCATGGTGCATGCTTCCAGCCATCCATGTATCTCCAAGGTTCATTGAAGTATTCAGCCAAGTTCATTGCACCTAAGTGCATGTATCTCCTTTAATGCTCTCCAAAGGTTAATTTGAACCTACAAAGGCCATGAATCCACATTAAATCAACCTAAATCAGATGAATAACATTAAAACATGCTTTGGACACATCAAGGGACGTCTTAGACAAACTAAAGACACCATTAGTACACATTGAACTTTCGGCAGCAACTTGATTAACTAAAAATCTGCACATTTAATTTTAAAACCAAACATCTTAAAATATGTAATAAAATGTGATAAATTAATTTAGGCTTAGACAAATTAAATCCAACACTAAATTAATTATTTGGACACATTTTAATTGCTGTAGAAAAATTAATAAATTAGCTACTCAATTTATTTAAAGTCTTAAAATTAACTAATCAGCTCAATGAGCTAGATTGAGCTCGAGTGAGCTCAAATTGAGCTAGAATGAGCTAATCTGCTCAATTTGGAAGTGCATGAAGATGCACATGAGCTCCACGGCTCTTGGTCTCAATGATTCGAGCTCGTCATGTTGAAAAATGTTGGATGCCCGGGCGTGCTCGCATCATCCCTCCCCTCTTCAAGGCGATTCGTCCTCGAATCGAACTCTTGATTTCCTTGAACAAAATTCTTTTTGCTCAATTTTCCTCGATCAAGCGGGACGGATGATAATGGCGTTATTCAAAAAGATAACCATAAGTTAGCAAACATTCTTGCAAGCCAAATATAAGCAAAACAAAACAAATAAATGGCATGCAAACGGGCATAAACATTTTATCATATAAAATGAACAAAGCCTAAAACATGCATATGATTTAAACAGAGTCCTCAAAACAACATTATCAAGCAAGTAACACATTAAATGATATATATGGTCATTACAAGCAAATAGATGAAAAAGTGCATTTGATACTCGACATGAAACAACCAAATCTTGCATTGAGGAATATACGAAATCACATGCACATGAATTATAACAATTATCAAACACAAGAATATTTTCGTCAATGAACAAGATGGTTAGATCATAAATAGGAAAAATAGATCGATTAAGCATGTAATGATCTAAATGTTTCACAACAACAAAATCAACAGCAAAGCTTTTCATCATTCAAGAGAGCAAAAATGTATCAACGGTTTGGAAGACTCACCTTTATGCATGATAGACAAAAATCAACCTTACCTTGCTTGACTTCACAAGTTGAAACTTGATGATCGAATTTACCTTGCTCGATCAAGACGAACCTTCTCTTCGTAGGCATGTATTGTAGTCGAAGCCTTGCGTTTGAATCAACATCTCGGAAATGGATGGTAAATAGCAAATACAACCACAAGATTTGTTTAAGGAATGAATAAAAATTAAACAACAAGTTAGCAAAATTCGTTACCTTAATTAAAAGACAAGTATCGAAATGATAGAATTCTTTCAAACATACCACATGATACTTGAATTTTTCATAAGACAAATCAGGACATATTCCCGGTTTAAAAACATGTGTTTGATTACTTAAAACAGGATGTGGCATTGGTTTCAAAAAATCAAATTTGTTAAACCAAAAGGAATTATGTAAGTTTAAGATCGAACAATCAAAGCTCTTGACGTGCTTCAAAATAGATTTACAGAAACTCAACGATTCCACGTTGGACAATGAACAATTCTCGTAAAAACCACAATCAAACAAATGAGAATTAAGAGAAAAGTCATCGTCATACCTTGACACGTCTTGCACTTGTTGGATTTTTGTCTCTCCACTTTCATACTTCATATCACAATGATCATTATGGAATAAAGTCATCTTATCATCATTTAAAACATCACAATTATTCGAGGGATGGCCAATGACAAAATCATCCACATAATCACAATTTTTAGAAAGATTCAATGGAGATTGAATCACTTCAAAATACTTACCTTCCTTACCTTCAATCTCGCATGATTCAACTTTACCTTTTTCAATCATGTGAAAGCGTCGCTCGTTGGGAAGGTATTGTAGTTGAAGGTCATCGTGAAATTGGTCGAGAACCTGGAAAGAAGAAATAGAAGAAGAACAAACTTCAAGATGATTAGTTAAAAAGTCATTCTCCTTTTCTTGCTCGTTCTTTTCTCTCGTTTCTTTTTCAACATCTTTTTCTTTCTCACTTTCTTTTTCAATTTTTTTCTCGATTTCAATTTCTTTTCTTTCTTTCTTTTTTCTTCTTTGATGCGAGCACTTTGAGGCATCCAACATTTTCAACATGACGAGCTCGAATCATTGAGACCAAGAGTAGTGGAGCTCATGTGCATCTTCATGCACTTCCAAATTGAGCCGGATTAGCTCATTCTAGCTCAATTTGAGCTCACTCGAGCTCACTCTAGCTCATTGAGCTGATTCGTTAATTTTAAGACTTTAAATAAATTGAGTAGCTAATTTATTAATTTTTCTACAGCAATTAAAATGTGTCCAAATAATTAATTTAGTGTTGGATTTAATTTGTCTAAGCTTAAATTAATTTATCACATTTTATTACATGTTTTAAGATGTTTGGTTTTAAAATCAATGTGCAGATTTTTCTACTTAAATAGGGGCTGCCGAATTTAGTATGTGTGCTAAGTGTGTGTTTAATGTGTCCAAAGTGTCTATTGATGTGTCTTGGACGTGATTAATTGCTATTCAATTCATTTGACTTGATTTAATATGCATTCATACCCTTTTGTAGGTACAGCCAAATGTACATGAAGCATTAAAGGGGATACATGCACTTAGGTGCAATGAACTTGGCTGAATACTTCAATGAACCTTGGAGATACATGGATGGCTGGAAGCATGCACCATGGCTGCCAATTTTTGGCCATTCAAGGCCACCATTCGGTTGGGAGAAAGCACAAGTACATGGATGAATTTATTGAATGTTTTTAAGCATCAATTAAAATGGGCAGCAACTCATTCATCTTCCAAGGGGCTGTTCATGCAATGCAAAGGTCAAGGGGATTTAAGGGCTGAATTAAACCACATGAAAGTTGTTCAAAGAAGAGTTTTAATGCTGGAAACTTCTCACCCAAAAGGTGCAGCTCTTTCCCAAAGTTGGCCGAACCTAGACAAGCCTTTTCAGCTCCTTTGCTGTTCAAATTCGTTCAGCCACTTCCTTCTCCATTAAGAAGACTTTAAAACGTCCCAAATGGCTGAATTTACATATCCAAGAGGGCTACTCACGTTCTCCTTTATTGCTGGACACTTTTCAGCCAAAAGAGACCAAATTAATAGCTCAATTATTGCATGGGACGTACCTAGCTGCTGCATGCCTTTTCAAGTGGCCCAAAGTTCATTTCTTCTTCTAGAAACATGGCTAATGACATTCCCAAAGGCTGCACTTGGACTTGGACGAATTTTTGGGACAAATAATCTTCTAGAAATATGTCTATTGGAGTGCCATTGATGCCATATACATCCAAACGAATTTTGCAAGCTTACAAGGCCACATTCAGCTGAATTTTGTCAAGCAAACCAAGGGATTTTCTTTCTAGATTTTTCCAACAATTTATGGCTGAAAATTAACTTAGTCATTAAGTTTTTTATGACTATTCGGTTAGCTCATATTAGCCTATAAATAGTTGCTAAATTTCATTTGTAGGGATAGTTTTATGAACCTTTATAAAATTTATGAACTTTTGTTCATCGAGTGAGATTATCTCCTCTCTACCTTTCGTACGAGTTTCGATCCTGACTTATCAAGCTTGCTTGTGGCATCAATCGTACTCTTTCCATTTTATTATACCAACGGTTCTTATCTTTATAGATAACGGGTCTTGGTCCGCCATCAATTTCATCCTTCCACCTTAAACACATTAGAAACCGGTGACACATCTTTGTGTTGAATCGCTTTTACATTTAAGACCTATCTTCCATTTTCCATCATCTATCTTTACCCTTTATTTTTTTTCTTTGTTAAACCGAACCTATCACCTAAACTGACTCCTTTTCATTTCTCCAAACCTCCATTCCTAACTTATCCATTTCTTAAATATAAATTCAATTCAAAGCTTCCGCATTGCTACATATTTTCTCATAATTTTCCGAAAGGTTTGTAACCTCCTCGTAGACGATCGGGCAACTTAAATACATTTTGACTCTCCCGAGGCGGAATCGTATCATTTGGTATCAGAGCTATTAAAATGAGGAATACTGATGTTTGTAGCATTCTCGAAAGTTAGTTCATAAGTTTAAAAAAATCGAAACAAATTAAAAAAATTAAAAAATTGCAAGTTGTATTTCATTGTTTTTATTTTCCATTGTATTTCATTTAGTGAAAAGAAAATTTTGAAATTAAAAAAAAATCCTGGAAAAAAAGAAAATATAGTTGAAAGTGCAAGTTTTGAAATCATTGGAAAAAAGTGTGAAAGATTGTGTTCTATTGTTGATCTCTTTTTGTATTCCCGATCAGGTTCGTTTGGTTTTCTATCATTCTCTTCCTACCTCAACGCCACACCTTAAACTGACTTTAAATTTTCTTTCAGCCAACCCTTAACCCCCTCATATTTATCCTTTGTTAAACCATTTGCAACCGACCCTTCAGCCTATGAGAAGGCCTTGGCGAGTCCGACTACGAAATTGCGTGAGAAAGTTTGAGAGGTAAAAGGCACGAGCTAGTGAGATCATTCTAATGAGGTAAAAGCCAAGCGAGTGTAAACACGGCGAGTGTCATTTTCCTTCTTCTTTCGAAAGTGAAATCGTGAGGTTTGTGGTAAGGTACTTAATTTTTGTTTTGAGAACTAACATATTTCTTTTCAGCAACAAAAATCATGTCTCCCGAAGAGTTCACCGAATCGGAGTTCCAATATTTGGTGCAAGAAATATGAAGAATGGTGAATTCTAAATTCGACAAATTGCACGAGAGATTAAATCGTGTGGAACAAAGAGACCCCTTATGAACGAGTTTGTTCAAGTCAAAAAATGGAGCCGAGAACCCCACGGAGATATACCCCTGATTACTACTTGAAGAAGAAACCATCGTGATTCCTTTTCGCCATCGACTTCGAGACAAAGAGACTCATATTATGATTCCTATTCGAGAAGAGGGTCTGATCGAGAGTCCTTTTTATCAAGGAATCCAAGATGAAAAGAAGCCGATTTTGATTCTGAATCCTTCTGAGATGATGAGCGAAGAGATAGATATACTTCTTCAAGAACTTCACAGAAAATATCCATGGAGTATTCTTCTCGAAGAAATGTTTGTGAACCAAATGTAAATAATTTTCTTCTTTTGGAAATCCTTGTTATCATGATTATTTTGTAACATTATGTAATAGAAAAGAATGAACAAGAAAAGCAAGAAAAAGAGAGTGATTTTTTGACTAACTCTTCGGATATCTGTTCTTCTTCTATTTCTTCGTTTCAGGTTTTTGAGGAACCAAATGATGACTATCAACTTCACTATCTTCCCGATTTGAGCGACATTTCCAATTGGTTGAAAAAGGTAAGATGGAACCGCCCACGCCGGAAGGTAAGGAAGATAAGTGTTTGAAATGATCCGTCTCGCCAAATCCTTCTAAAATTGTGATTATGTGGATAGCTTCGTTGATTGCCATTTTTTGATTAACTATGACAACTTAACTGATGGTAAGACGAGTCTATTTCAAGAAAATCATTGCGTTACAAATTGTGACGGTGGAGAGACATAAATCCAACAAGTGCAAGACGTGTCAAGGTATGATGATGACTTTTCTCTTAATTCTCATTTGTTTGATTGTGGTTTTTACGAGAATTGTTCATTGTCCAACGTGGAATCGTTAAGTTTCTGTAAATCTATTTTGAAGCACGTCAAGAGCTTTGATTGTTCGATCTTGAACTTACATATTTCCTTTTGGTTTAACAAATTGGATTTTTTGAAACCAATGCCATATTCCATTTTAAGTAATCAAACACATGTTTTTAAACCGGAAATATGTCCTGATTTGTCTTATGAAAAATTCAAGTATCATGCGGTATGTTTGAAAGAATTTCATCACTTCGATACTTGTCTTTTAATTAAGGTAACGAATTTTGTTAACTTGTTGTTTAATTTTTATTCGTTCCTTAAACAAATCTTGTGGTTGTATTTGCGATTTACCATCCATTTTCGAGATGTTGATTCAAACGCAAGGCTTCGACTACAATACATGCCTACGAAGAGAAGGTTCGTCTTGATCGAGCAAGGTAAATTCGATCATCAAGTTTCACTTGTGAAGTCAAGTAAGGTAAGGTTGATTTTTGTCTATCTGTGCATAAAGGTGAGTCTTCCAAACCGTTGATACATTTTGCTCTCTTCGAATGATGAAAAGCTTTGCGTTGCCGATTTTGTTGTTGTGAAACATTTAGATCATTACATGCCTAATCGATCTATTTTTCCTATTTATGATCTAACCATTTTATTCATTGACGAAAATATTCTTGTGTTTGATAATTTTTATAATTCATGTGCATGTGATTTCGTATATTCCTCAATGCAAGATTTGGTTGTTTCATGTCGAGTATCAAATGCACTTTTTCATCTATTTGCTTGTAATAACCCTATATATCATTTAATGTGTTACTTGCTTGATAATGTTGTTTTGAGGACTCTGTTTAAATCATATGCATGTTTTGAAGTCTATTTGTTTAAGTCTCAAATATTTGATAAGGCTTTGTTCATTTTATATGATAAAATGTTTATGCTGTTGCATGCCATTTATTTGTTTTGTTTTGCTTATATTTGGCTTGCAAGAATGTTTGCTAACTTATGGTTATCTTTTTCAGGTAATGCCATTATCATCCGTCCCGTTTGATCGAGGAAAATTGAGCAAAAAGAATTTTGTTCAAGGAAATCAAGAGTTCGATTCGAGGACGAATCGCCTTGAAGAGGGGAGGGATGATGCGAGCACGCCCGGGGCATCCAACATTTTTCAACATGACGAGCTCGAATCATTGAGACCAAGAGTAGTGGAGCTCATGTGCATCTTCATGCACTTCCAAATTGAGCGGATTAGCTCATTCTAGCTCAATTTGAGCTCACTCGAGCTCACTCTAGCTCATTGAGCTGATTCGTTAATTTTAAGACTTTAAATAAATTGAGTAGCTAATTTATTAATTTTCTACAACAATTAAAATGTGTCCAAATAATTAATTTAGTGTTGGATTTAATTTGTCTAAGCTTAAATTAATTTATCACATTTTATTACATGTTTTAAGATGTTTGGTTTTAAAAATCAATGTGCAGATTTTTCTACTTAAATAGGGGCTGCGAATTTAGTATGTGTGCTAAGTGTGTGTTTAATGTGTCCAAAGTGTCTATTGATGTGTCTTGGACGTGATTAATTGCTATTCAATTCATTTGACTTGATTTAATATGCATTCATACCCTTTTGTAGGTACAGCCAAATGTACATGAAGCATTAAAGGGGATACATGCACTTAGGTGCAATGAACTTGGCTGAATACTTCAATGAACCTTGGAGATACATGGATGGCTGGAAGCATGCACCATGGCTGCCAATTTTTGGCCATTCAAGGCCACCATTCGATTGGGAGAAAGCACAAGTACATGGATGAATTTATTGAATGTTTTTAAGCATCAATTAAAATGGGCAGCAACTCATTCATCTTCCAAGGGGCTGTTCATGCAATGCAAAGGTCAAGGGGATTTAAGGGCTGAATTAAACCACATGAAAGTTGTTCAAAGAAGAGTTTTAATGCTGGAAACTTCTCACCCAAAAGGTGCAGCTCTTTCCCAAAGTTGGCCGAACCTAGACAAGCCTTTTCAGCTCCTTTGCTGTTCAAATTCGTTCAGCCACTTCCTTCTCCATTAAGAAGACTTTAAAACGTCCCAAATGGCTGAATTTACATATCCAAGAGGGCTACACGTTCTCCTTTATTGCTGGACACTTTTCAGCCAAAGAGACCAAATTAATAGCTCAATTATTGCATGGGACGTACCTAGCTGCTGCATGCCTTTTCAAGTGGCCCAAAGTTCATTTCTTCTTCTAGAAACATGGCTAATGACATTCCCAAAGGCTGCACTTGGACTTGGACGAATTTTGGGACAAATAATCTTCTAGAAATATGTCTATTGGAGTGCCATTGATGCCATATACATCCAAACGAATTTTGCAAGCTTACAAGGCCACATTCAGCTGAATTTTGTCAAGCAAACCAAGGATTTTCTTTCTAGATTTTTCCAGCAATTTATGGCTGAAAATTAACTTAGTCATTAAGTTTTTATGACTATTCGGTTAGCTCATATTAGCCTATAAATAGTTGCTAAATTTCATTTGTAGGGATAGTTTTATGAACCTTTATAAAATTTATGAACTTTTGTTCATCGGTGAGATTATCTCCTCTCTACCTTTAAATGCGAGTTTCGATCGACTTATCAAGCTTGCTTGTGGTGTCAATCGTACTCTTTCCATTTTATTATACCAACGGTTCTTATCTTTATAGATAACTGGTCTTGGTCCGCCATCGAATTTCATCCTTCCACCTTAAACACATTAGAAACCGGGGTGACACATCTTTGTGTTGAATCGTTTCATTTAAGACCTATCTTCTATTTTCCATCATCTATCTTTACCCTTTATTTTTTTTCTTTGTTAAAACCGAACCTATCACCTAAACCGACTCCTTTTCATTTCTCCAAACCTCCATTCCTAACTTATCCATTTCTTAAATATAAATTCAATTCAAAGCTTTCGCATTGCTACATATTTTCTCATAATTTTCTGAAAGGTTTGTAACCTCTTCGTAGACGATCGGGCAACTTAAATACATTTCGACTCTCCCGAGGCGGAATCGTATCATTCTTGCTCTTTTTCATTTTCTTTTTTCTCGATTTCTTTTTCTCTCACGATCTTTTTTTCTTTTTCTTTTCTTTTATTTTCTTTTTCTTTAGGGCTTTCTCTTACATTGTGAGTACAAGAAGAAGATGATTCAAAAGATTCAAAAATACAAGGATTAGACTCCAAGATCGAAGCAATGTTCCCATAGATGTCACGATCTTTTCTTGGAAGATACTTCGTACGGGACTTCTTTGAATCATAAGATGTATACTTCGTGCTTTCTTGGTCGTTACCGCAAAAAACTTCGAAATTCACTTTGCTTCGCCTTGATTCCTTCGTCGAATAGGAATCTCAATTCGAACCACTTCGAGAATGATCTTTTGTAGCGAAATACTTATAGCTTTCTTCTCATTCATTACCTCGAAAAGATTCAAACTCATTTCTTAATTCTCTCCATCTTGAAGGCCTTGTCGAACATGAGTCTTGATAAGAGTCTCTTCGCGAATAGTTTCGAGATGTATATCGCGGTGAAGAACTCGACTCCATTCTCTGACTTGATGAAATCTTTCGATCAAAAATGCTTTCCATTTCACTTAACAAGTATTGGAAGTCGGTGGCTGAGAATCCTTCTTGTGACATCTTTGTTGCTGAAAATAAAATATGTTATAAAAAAAATAGATAGAAAAGAGAAAATACCTTACCACAAAATCCTCACGAGTCACTCGCAAAGAAAATCACTCACACTCGTGTTTAACTCGTATGATGGCTTTTCTTTGATGATTTCACTCGTGCCTTTTACCGCTCTATCTCGTCTCACAAATTCGTACTTCGTTTTGAAAGACTCATCGTGGCTTGAGGGTCGGCTTCAAAGTGGCTAACAAGGGAAGATGTCGGGTATAAGGTAGGCTGAACAAAAGAAAAATTTGGTTATCGGGTAGGCTAAAGGGTAAGAAAAAAAATTTGGGAGGTCGAGGTAGAAGATGAAGAGGGTAGAAATGAAAGTCTTGAGATCGTAAATGAAGGAATGAAGTTCAAAGCAAAACTTCAAAAATTTTCACAACTTTTTTTACCACTTTTTTTTTAACTTGTATATTTTTTTTCATTTTCGTTTTTTTTCTTTTTTTCAATTTTTTTTCACTTCACATACAATATATTGAAATACAAGAACGAAAATTACAACTTAAAATTTTTTGAATTTTTTCACTTACAAACCTATTTCGCTTAAATGCGTAGTCAAAATTCCTCGTTTTATAGCTCGATGCAGATGATACGATTAGCCTCGGGAGAGTCGAAATGTATTTAAGTTGCCCAATCGTCTACAAGGAGGTTACAAACCTTTCGAAAAATTATGAGAAAATATGTAGCAATGCGGAAGCTTTGAATTGAATTTATATTTAAGAAATGGATAAGTTAGGAATGGAGGTTTGGAGAAATGAAAAGGAGTCGGTTTAGGTGATAGGTTTGGTTTTAACAAAGAAAAAAAATAAAGGGTAAAGATAGATGGTGGAAAATGGAAGATAGGTCTTAAACAGAATCGATTCAACACAAAGATGTGTCACCCCGGTTTCTAATGTGTTTAAGGTGGAAGGATGAAAATTCGATGGCAGACCAAGACTCGTTATCTATAAAGATAAGAACCGTTGGTATAATAAAATGGAAAGAGTACGATTGACGCCACAAGCAAGCTTGATAAGTCGGGATCGAAACTCGCATTTAAAGGTAGAGAGGAGATAATCTCACCGATGAACAAAAGTTCATAAATTTTATAAAGGTTCATAAAAACTGCTTTTACAAATGAAATTTAGCAACTATTTATAGGCTAATATGAGCTAACCGAATAGTCATAAAAACTTAATGACTAAGTTAATTTTCAGCCATAAATTGCTGGAAAAATCTAGAAAGAAAATCCCTTGGTTTGCTTGACAAAATTCATTTGAATGTGGCCTTGTAAGCTTGCAAAATTCGTTTGGAGGTATATGGCATCAATGGCACTCCAATAGACATGTTTCTAGAAGATTATTTGTCCCAAAATTCGTCCAAGTCCAAGTGCAGCCTTTGGGAATGTCATTAGCCATGTTTCTAGAAGAAGAAATGAACTTTGGGCCACTTGAAAAGGCATGCAGCAGCTAGGTACGTCCCATGCAATAATTGAGCTATTAATTTGGTCTCTTTGGCTGAAAAGTGTCCAGCAATAAAGGAGAACGTGAGTAGCCCTCTTGGATATGTAAATTCAGCCATTTGGGACGTTTTAAAGTCTTCTTAATGGAGAAGGAAGTGGCTGAACGAATTTGAACAGCAAAGGAGCTGAAAAGGCTTGTCTAGGTTCTACCAACTTTGGGAAAGAGCTGCACCTTTGGGTGAGAAGTTTCAGCATTAAAGCTCTTCTTTGAACAACTTTCATGTGGTTTAATTCAGCCCTTAAATCCCTTGACCTTTGCATTGCACTAACAGCCCCTTGAAGATGAATGAGTTGCTGCCCATTTTAATTGATGCTTAAAACATTCAATAAATTCATCCATGTACTTGTGCTTTCTCCCAACCGAATGGTGGCCTTGAATGGCCAAAATTGGCAGCCATGGTGCATGCTTCCAGCCATCCATGTATCTCCAAGGTTCATTGAAGTATTCAGCCAAGTTCATTGCACCTAAGTGCATGTATCTCCTTTAATGTTTCCAAAGGTTCTACTGAACCTACAAAGGCCATGAATCCACATTAAATCAACCTAAATCAGATGAATAACATTAAAACATGCTTTGGACACATCAAGGGACGTCTTAGGCAAACTAAAGACACCATTAGTACACATTGAACTTTCGGCAAAGAACTTGATTAACTAAAATCTGCACATTTAATTTTAAAACCAAACATCTTAAAACATGTAATAAAATGTGATAAATTAATTTAGGCTTAGACAAATTAAATCCAACACTAAATTAATTATTTGGACACATTTTAATTGTCTGTAGAAAAATTAATAAATTAGCTACTCAATTTATTTAAAGTCTTAAAATTAACGAATCACTCAATGAGCTAGATTGAGCTCGAGTGAGCTCAAATTGAGCTAGAATGAGCTAATCCGCTCAATTTGGAAGTGCATGAAGATGCACATGAGCTCCACGGCTCTTGGTCTCAATGATTCGAGCTCGTCATGTTGAAAAATGTTGATGCCCAGGCGTGCTCGCATCAAGAGACCCGACCTCTCGGTGGGCACACCACCTCTCACAGGCTACACAAAACTCTGACCTACTACCTGCGTCCGAACAGGTTCCTGAGGATAGTCTTTGAACCGATGATCCTTAGACCCACATCTAAAACATCTGCCAATTTTTCTCCAGTACTCTTCCGAATGAAATTTCCCACATTCCACACAAGGTTGCAACCGACCTGTAGCAACTAGAACCCCAACTTGAACTGGCCTATCCAACCTAGGCCTTTTATGAAATCCCCCTGAAAGACCCGAAAACCCAGAATCTCTCTTATTTTTGCCCCTTTCGTTGTCACGATTTTGTATCTCAGAACATTTCACTTCCTCGATAATCTTTACTTTTTCTACTAGGGCAACGAAGTCTCTTTCTCTCTGTAGGGCTATTAGTACCCGTAACTCATCCCGTAATCCATCCTCAAATTGCACACAACGCTCATAATCGGTCACAACTATACCTCGAGCATACCGGCTTAAGCACAAAAAATCTGCCTCATATTCTACTACGAACTTGTTCCCCTGGACCAGATTCAAGAATTCTTTTCTTCGGGCATCCACATAACTTTCCTCGACATACTTCCTCTAGAAGGCCATTTTGAAAAAATCCCAAGTCACCCGGTCAGCTGGTGTTCCTTCCTTTACTGTAAGCCACCACTGATACGCCTCATCTCGTAGTAAGGACACCGCTCCTCTCAATTTCTATTCCACTGTGTAGTCTAGATCATCCATGATTCACTCCACAGCCTCTAACCAGTATTCTGCTACATTTGAGGCTATACCAGAGACGCCCCTAAAGATTCGACCCGTTCAATAGGAGTTGCTCGAAATAGATCTCTGCCATCGACCCAAGATTTGCTCCAATAACCCATTCTAGAACCTGCAGCATCACTTGGGACAAAGCAGCGTCCTCTCCAGTTCAGTCATAAGATCTTATTTTAGTCACTGGCGATGTCGGTGCCTCTCTTTCTGGCATATGCCTCGATGCTGGGGATCCAAACCTAGCACCTCAACCGCTATCACGATCGCGTGTACCTTGTCTGCGTCCTCTTGTACTCATATTGCTGAATCGAGTTAATCTGATTAAGAATTTTATGAATCAGTCTATTGTAACATACTAAAATTGGGCCTAGTAGGATTGGGCCCATTGGGCCTTGGGCGTATGAGTGTTTAAAATTTTGAGAACAAGAAAATGGCATTAATTCAAGTTGGACTTATTAAGAAAGTAATTGTGGAAAGTTACGAGGTTTCTATGAAGTTTCGGGTTCAAGTTGGGCCTTAGAAAAATTTTGTGTTTAAGCCTATTAAAGAGAGATAGTAAGTGACCTCAAAGCTTATAGAAATAAATGAGTAAATTGCTAGCATAAATGAGCAATTAGTAAAGAGGTTATGGCATCATATGAAGTACCTTGAGGGAAGAGGTTCAAATCCCATTGTGTGCAAATTTTAACTTTTATTTTTGCATTCTTTCCCTAAGTTTCGACCAAGGTGTATATATGGCAAGGTGGACTTCTTTATTTTTAGTATGGTGGCTAAGAAAATAAGGAAAAGTTGAGGTTGAGGAAAGAAATCAAAAGAAAAGGCAAGTATGGGGGACATGTTGGCACAAAAAGGGGAGGATGTTATGGAAAGTGTGGGTGGCTAATTTTGACCATTTTAGTCATGTTTGTGGACGGTTTTGTGTGTTAGGGGGGATAGCCGAATTTTATCTTTGGCAATTGGTAAATATTTTGGTATTGTTTTGGCCAAAATTCCTTTACGCAACTTTTGTGATATTTTCTCTTCTCTCCAAATTTCCTTCTTGCCTAATCTTCAACTTTGAGTGTGCATATTCTCTTCTTTTCTTTCTTCTTGTTGCCGAATCTACACCAACCATTGAGACCAAAAATTGTTCTTTCATCTTTCTTGAAAACCAAGCTAGTCAAACATCTTTCTTCTTATTTCTTTTCTTTCTCATGAAATCCTTCAAGCATCTCTTTTGTCCTAATTCTTTTTCACCATAGTCGAATATCAACATACAATTTCCTCTATAACCAAACCCTTCATTTCTTCTTTATCGTTCTTCTCATCCGTATTAACACTCACTCTTTTGATCAATCGTGTTCTAAGGGGGAAGGCTGAATCTATCACATTTGATTCACCTGTAGCCATAAGTACAATCGGTAAGTAGTAGTTCTCTCTTTGTCAATAACTTTGTTTCATTCGAGTTCTTCATTAATAATCGTGTGTTATTCTTTCTCTCCCTCGCTGGGTCTGAGTTACATTCTTTTCTGTGATATGGCCATCATTGGGCTTAGGACTTTCAACAAGGTGAAGGAGCACAAGTGATTTGTATTAACCAAATCGTTATCGTTGACTCGTCAAGCAAGTGGGGTAAGAACGTTGTTATAAGATTTGTTTTGGCCAAAGGTGGGGTATTTGCTAACAACTCTTTCGCTCACCAAATATTGTTAGGACAAGATTTCAGTAGCCAAAGGGTAGGATCGATTCTTGGTGCATTGAGGGAGATCACATTCGTGGTAAGTGGAGTTAGCCTAATAAAGGTTTCTAGTTACGATTATCAAAGTTAAGACTAACCTTCTATCAACAATCATTATAGGTGTTGAAATTGGTAGAAAGCACAACTCATAATCAAGTGTGTAATCCGCACTTCTAAAAACATGTTTGAAATGGTGTGTAATCTCACACCATTTTTCTTGGGTAAAAGTTTGATATCATATTGGAAATAGACGCTATGTTTAAATCGTAAAATCGTGTAAAATGGGAAAACTTGCTTAGATTTCATTATTTGATTAAGTTGGCAAAAATCATATTAGCACTGTGAAAATTACAAAAATACCCCTAAAGGGTAAAATTACGTAAATGCTGTAATGGGCCGATTTGATATGTGCCTTAATGGGCCGATTCGATAAATAGCCTTAATGGGCTGATTTGATAAGTAATGCATTGGGCTAAATTTTTGTAATCTCTAAATTAATTAATTGTAAATACCATAAATGCTATGCATGATACATTGATATGATTTCGCCTGGGATGGGATAATATGATGAAGAGAAGTTCCGGTGGCACTGCCATAAAAATGTTTGTTAATTTGATTCACTATAATTCTAGCCAAATCATAAAATGGAAATATGCCTGCGATTGGTGTGTTTGGCAGGGTGGATTGACTTGACCCCCACAGGTGTGATGGGATGGTAAAGTGGTGTGTAGTGGATGGATTTCTAGGATGGGTTGGGTTGCATATATTGCTTATTATAATGTAAATGTATATGTTCTGTTTTATAAACAGGCTTTGGCCCAAGATTATGGTTTATGGGCTCAAGCCCAAGTTTTTGCTAATTGGGCTCTGACCCATTGATTGGTGGTAAGGGGGTTATACATTGAGTTCTAGTAACTCACCCCATTTCCCTTATTCCTTTTAGGTAATACTTAGTGACATGGGCTTGGGCTATGGATGAGTTGGTGAAGGCCATACTTCCGAAATGGTTTAGACTTAGGACTTTTTCCTCGTTTATTTTATTACTTTACTATTTTGGATTTAATGTTGTAATAAAGCCTCTAAATTATTTTGTTTTGTTTTATGTTTGATGTAGTTATGGTTTTATTCAAATCAATTTTTTGTAGGATCATTTTTCTAAAATCTTAAAAATGATTTTTCTAAAATGGATTCACATACGGATTTTAAGATAACTTCTACAAATATTTTAACTCGAAAATTTTCTCTCAAATTTTCATCAATGTTTCAAAAGTCATAGTTTTATAAAATCATTAATCCAAACTTATTTATTTATCAATCGATCATCAAGATTAGTAATATTATATTAAATATTTCAATTATAAACTATTTTACTTCATTTCAACAAAATAATACCTATTTACATATTAGATCTTAAAATATTATTTTCTCATGTGACATGTCGATCTGGCCTTAACGCATGGGCCGAGTTTGGGGTATTACATTTTATGGTATCAAAGCCCAGTTTTAAAACACGACTGTGGTTTGGGTTCAAAAATGTTTTCCTAAGGCTATTTAAAATTTTTAATTATAAATGCATGTGTTGAAGGAAGTATGGCACCACGGGTATCCGGCACCAATTGAAGTAAGTATGTGTTTTTATTTTAAGATTATTGTGTTCGTACTATGGTAAAAAAATTTCGCAAAATAGAATACTCTAGAACTTTTATTTTTAGGAACTAAAACTATAGAGATTGAGACTATAGGATGTGTTTTACGAAAATAACTTTACTTTTTATACTCCATAAAACATTGTCTAATAAACACTGAAATAGTATGCTGATTCATAAAACTCATAATCACATTAAATCGACTTAGTGACCATGAGCGCTAGAAGACGTGGACGTGGTAGAGGCCGAGGTGCTAGGGCTAGATCTTCGGCACCGAGGCGTGTTTCTGAAAGGGAGGTGTTGGCATCACCTGTGGTAGAGACAGGATCTCATGATCGAGCTAGGGTTGATGAACTGACTCTGATAGTTAAGAAGGTATTGAAAGAGGTTAAGGGAATCGGTGAAGCACTTTGTGTAACATCCTGAATAGGGCCTATGCATTTTCAGTTTAATTGTATGAAATGACAAGTTTAAGCACTAAGAATAAATTTTGATATTTTTGGAAACCTGAACATTTTGGAAACCTGAACATTTTGGAAACCTGAACATTTTGGAAACTTGACCATTTTGGAAACCTAAACATTTTGGAAACCTAAACATTTTGGAAACCTGAAGATGTAAGAAAAATGGCAAGTTACAGAGCCAATCGAAAATTTTAGAAAACCTAGAAATAAGGCCAGAATGACAAATTTTAAAGCCCAAAATAGGAAATAAGGGCAAGAGGGCCTTAAAAGAAAAAGTTGGTGAAATTTGACATACAATCGGGCTTGGAAAAGTGGCCTAAAGGTGTCACTTAAAGTTTATGGAAATGACCTGAGTTCGAGTCACTTGGAAAGCAAATATTGAAGGTTTTATTTTGGCTTCCAAGGCTAAGGGTGGACGGCACCTAATCCTAGTAAGGGAGGAGTTTTATTTCGGTTAAAACTTGATTAATGAGTGATAAATAAGAATTTTCTTTTAATAAGATAATTAAGGAGATATAGGATGAATTAAATACTTGTGATAATTAAATGATAATATTATCACTTGTGGGGAAGTAGTGGCCAAGTCAAGGACTCTTGGCATAGCAATTTCGATTAAAGGAGGAGAGTTGGAGACTTTTCTCTCATCTTTTCATTTGTGTGCGAAAATTCCCTAGCCCTATTCTCTTTGCGAAATTTCTCCTAAGCAAGGACTCCATCTTTTCTTTTCCTCTCCTTTGTCATTGTTAAGTTAAAACCCTTCTCTTTTGATCTCTATTAAATCTCCATAGCCGGATCTCTGTAACTCAAAACAAGGAAGCAATTGATTAAAGGCATCAAGGTAAGGTTAAGCCATTCAATTTCCTTTCTTTCTTTTCTAGTTGCCGAAAGTAAAAGGCCTAATCCTATTCTTGATCATGGCGAATATACAAGGGATCTCGGTTTCCACAATTATCGAATATAAAGATCAAGGATCTAAGGTAAGAACAATTAATCTTTGTTCTTCTAATTTGTTTAATCAAGATTTAAGAAAAATAACCTCTTTTATGTCTCTTGGCCGAATATCAAAGGAAGAGTTTTCGGGATTTTGGATTCAAGGAAATTAAGGTGAGACACATTTGGCCAAGGCTTGTGTGATTACTTTGATCAATTCTTTAATTATTAAAAAGCCGAAAACTAACCCATATTGAGATTCAAGGTTGGCCGAATATCAAGTAAAGGAAATACCAAGTTTTCGGGAATTGTATAAACACCAAATCGGCAAAGGTGAGTCTTTTTACAAATCCTAGTAGGATTTGGTTTTGTTTTAAGCCAAATAGGTTTATTAATGTGACTTATATAATGGCCGAATATAGGAGTTAACAGATCTAAAGTTAGATCGGGGTTTTCGAGATCTCAAGGAACCTTTTTAAGCAAATCAGGTGTGTACCCATACTAACCTTCAATATGATATATGGCAAATATTAATTATATGATTATACATAAAAATGTGAATATGGCTAAGTACCCTAATGTGGTACAAAAGTACTGTGCACGTTTCCTACTTGATAGGATTATGAAATATGTTATTTTATAACATGTGAATATATGTATATGATTATGAATTTAAGTATGTTATGCATGATATATATATTTTTGGGGCATTCGGGATTTATGTGAAAGGGGAAGAAGGTGTTGACTTGGTCTCACCAACGTTATATGAAGGTGTTGACTTGGTCTCACCAACGTTATATGAAGGTGTTGACTTCGGTCTCACCAACGTTATATGGTGACTACGGTCACAAATATTTGAATTTGGTAACCGATTACATTATTTGAATATGGTGTCTAATGACACAAATTATATGGGCGATGAGCACGTCACCGCAGCTGACTGCCTTCGTTGGTGTGTAGCAGATGGACCATTAGGCTTGGGTTTGGGTTGCATCATCATTTATTTTTATATGAATTTGATTTGAACATGTATGCCGATTTGTTGAATGTTAGTCTTGTGTGCACATTGAGTCCGTTGACTCACCCCATTGTGGGAAATATTTTCGGTGATGAACAGTGATGGATTTGGGACGGTAGAGACCTTGAGGTGGCCATGATCCATTTGAAGGTTCTATTTAAATTTGGACTTCATTTATTTATGTTTAGTACCTTTAATTTCATTTTTTGGGTTTTATTTGATGTAATAAGGCCATAAGGCCGGTGGATTTTCTTATTTCGCTTCACTTTAAATTATTATGTTAGAACTATTATGATTAAAGTTAAGTGTTTTTTTAAAACCTTAAAATTATTTGTCACCTTAATAAAATTGGATTTAAAATTTAACTAAATGGGTTTCCAATCTAAGCCCGATCCACAACAACATTTTCTAAATATTTTTTTTAAATTTCTCTAAGTATCAAAACTTTTTGAACCCAGTTTATTTTAGGAACATACGGATCCGATTCAGGGCTCGTGGTAGGGTGTGGGGTGTTTCAATTTGGTATCGAGCCCAGTTTTAAACTCTCGGCCTGTGGGCTAAGGCCCAAAACGTTTTTAAAGCGAGCCAAATGATTTTCTTTGAAAATAAGCAGGCTTCTAGCATGGCCCCAAGTCTCCAACCCATGATCCACCGGTAAGTACCCCTAACTTTATGTGTGATTATGTGATTTATATAAGGGTAGAAAAGGCATAGAACGTAGAATAGAATGATAGGAACTTGAACCCTAGGATTAGACTGCTCAAACACAAACCACATAAGACTTAATGTACTGAACAAACCTATGGCTAAGTCACTGAGCTAGTGGTGTGGTAACCCTTGTACGCATGTCTAGGATTGGATCCGGAAGAGCTTGGTATTTAAGCAGTCCTAGTGACTCACCTCCTCTTCGCAGGAATCCTACCTGGTGCGTAGCTTCGGTTCACCATAACTCAGAGGGCTCAGTGGTGTGGCAACCTCTATGCGCATGTCTAGGAATGGTTTGGTGGGAGCTTGGTATTTAAGCGATCGCGTGACTCACCTCCTCTCCACACGAATCCTGCCTGGTGTGTAGCTTTGGTTCACCCTGACCAAGAGGGCTCGGTCATAGGCTAAACATAATGACTAAAACCCGAAAGGGAACTAGCCATGTTTTAAAAAAAAAGAGAACAAAACAACAAACCCTAGTTTTTTTCAAACCTTTAAAACTTTCTTTTAAATGAGAAAATTATTTTTACAACATTTTCGAAAAACTCTGATTTGCAAAAATTACAAAATGCCCTTAGCGAAAGAAATTACCAAAACGCCTGGTTTGTAAAATGTTCAACTACTCAACAACTTTACCAAAATTTCATGATTTCATAAACATTCAAAAACCCTAATTTGTAAAATATCAAAATACCATGATTTTGGAAAAATTACAAAATAGCCCTAACTTACAAAATTACCAAAATGACCCTGATTTCCAAAATTTTTGCAACATCCCCATTTTTGAAGGAATAATTTTCGAAAAGAACCCTCAAAGTTTTACAACTTTTGAAATACCCCAAATTTATTAAATTTTACAAATTTACCCTGATTTGTGAAAAATTACCGAAATACCCCCAGATTTTAAAATTTTTTCCAAATTACCCCTAGACTTTGAAGTTTTCAAAATAATTTTGACAAAATCGCCAAGGAACCTTATTTTGACAAATTACGAAAATACCTACAGAGGACAAAATTACGAAAATACCTCGGTAGTGGAAAACAACAACAACAACAACAAAAACTACAACGTTTCTCCGAATGAGCGGAAGTTCATACTTGTTTGATGGATGAATGAATGAATGGAAAAGACCGTGTGTTTGTATGATACGAAAGAACCACTCTTAAATCCCTTTTCATAAAACACCTTCATTTGGTAAATAAGTGGAACAATGACTAATTCATAAAATTTCTTAATCGGATCTCGACGTTAGAAAATGAGCTCTAAAGGACGTGGTAAATGCCGTGGTCGAGGAAGAGGAAGGATGACCGTGTCGAACCCGTTAGGTCGGGTCAAGGGTCCGATAATGAAATGCCACCGCCACCACCCCCATTTGTTAATGTTGAGCAAGAGCTCGAGACGGGAAAATGTTGTGTCGCGGTCAGTACTACTGAGTTTTGGAATTGGTGGCAGGTGCAAGTGGAAATTTAGGAAACCGAAAGTCGGTACCTGAACGGCTCCAAGCTAATGGAGCGAAAATGTTTCGAGGAGTATCTAATGTGGCACCCAAGATCACCGAGTGATCTTGGCTAGAAGCAACGGAGCGTATCATGGATGAGCTTGACGACTCGGAGGAAAAGTTGAAAGGGATGGTGGCGTTATTACGCGATGAAGCGTATCGATGGTGGTTAAGCTGCTCGTGATGGTACTACTATTTGAAAATTTGACACGGGAGTATGTTAAAGAGGCCTTTCAAAAGAAGTATGTGGGAACCGGTATCAGATGAGCAAAGGAAGGCTTTTCTAGGGTTGGTACAAGGGAGTAAGTCCGCATGAGAATATGAGGCGAAATTCTTGAGATTGAGCCGCTATGCTCGAGGGTAGTGGCAATGAGCATGAACATTGTGTCCATTTTAGGATGATGAGAGATGACTGAGGCATTGATAGCACCGCATCAGAGCGGGAATTCTCTATTTTGGTGGAAAAGGCCAAGGTGGCCGAGGGAATTAAGGATTCTATCAAGCAGAACACTGATCGAAATAGGCCAGAAAGAGGTTTTGGATTGTCTGGATCATCGGGGAATAAGAGGCCTAGGCTGATGGGTAGAAGGATCGACAAGTTGGTACCAGAGGCGATGTCGTCCTTGTGAGCATTGTGGAAAGAAGCATTTAGGTGAGTGTTGGAGAAAGATAGGAGCATGTCTTAAGTGTGGGTCCAAGGACCATATGTTCAAGGACTGTCCAAAAATATCAGATGATAAGCGACAAAGAACTCGGCATGTTAATCATTTGGTAGGGGAGGACGGCTGATTTCAACGAGGTCGAGGTTCGAATAATGAGGTAATGGTTCCGCCAAGGTCGTGGAGCACCAAGCGGAGGTGTTGAAGGTTCAAGCAAGGCGACCAAGGTTAGTGTATGCGATCGACCGTCGCGAGGATAGTGATGCGCCAGACGAGACAACGAGTAAGTTTCTTATTTATGGATTATACTTCATTACTTTACTCGCTATAAGATTAGTTCGATCTTATGTTGCTAATGAAGTGTATGGAACCTTGATTGTGAACTTAGAAAATGTGCCTAGAAAGTATGATAGTTCTTTAGGATCAGAGTGCACAGCAATAGCGTAGTGGGGTGAGTTAGACCGTACGATTATTCGTTAGTAAGAAATTTCGAGGACGAAATTATTTTAAGGGGGTAGAACTGTAACATCCTGAATAGGGCCTATGCATTTTCAGTTTAATTGTATGAAATGATAAGTTTAAGCACTAAGAATAAATTTTGATATTTTTGGAAACCTGGAAATGCATGAAAATGGAAACTTGAACATTTTGGAAACCTGAACATTTTGGAAACCTGAACATTTTGGAAACTTGACCATTTTGGAAACCTAAACATTTTGGAAACCTGAACATTTTGGAAACCTGAAGATGTAAGAAAAATGGCAAGTTATAGAGCCGATCGAAAATTTTAGGAAACTTAGAAATAAGGTTGGAATGACAAATTTTAAAGCCCAAAATAGGAAATAAGGGCAAGAGGGCCTTAAAAGAAAAAGTTGGTGAAATTTGACATACAATCGGGCTTGGAAAAGTGGCCTGAAGGTGTCACTTAAAGTTTATGGAAATGACCTGAGTTCGAGTCACTTGGAAAGAAAATATTGAAGGTTTTATTTTGGCTTCCAAGGCTAAGGGTGGACGGCACCTAATCCTAGTAAGGGAGGAGTTTTATTTCGGTTAAAACTTGATTAATGAGTGATAAATAAGAATTTTCTTTTAATAAGATAATTGAGGAGATATAGGATGAATTAAATACTTGTGATAATTAAATGATAATATTATCACTTGTGGGGAAGTAGTGGCCAAGTCAAGGACTCTTGGCATAGCAATTTCAGTTAAAGGAGGAGAGTTGGAGACTTTTCTCTCATCTTTTCATTTGTGTGCGAAAATTCCCTAGCCCTATTCTCTTTGCCGAAATTTCTCCTAAGCAAGGACTCCATCTTTTCTTCTCCTCTCCTTTGTCATTGTTAAGTCAAAACCCTTCTCTTTTGATCTCTGTTAAATCTCCATAGCCGGATCTCTGTAACTCAAGACAAGGAAGCAATTGATTAAAGGCATCAAGGTAAGGTTAAGCCATTCAATTTCCTTTCTTTCTTTTCTAGTTGTTAAAAGTAAAAGGCCTAATCCTATTCTTGATCATGGCCGAATATACAAGGGATCTCAGGTTTCCACAATTACCGAATATAAAGATCAAGGATCTAAGGTAAGAACAATTAATCTTTGTTCTTCTAATTCGTTTAATCAAGATTTAAGAAAAATAACCTCTTTTATGTCTCTTGGCCGAATATCAAAGGAAGAGTTTTCGGGATTTTGGATTCAAGGAAATTAAGGTGAGACACATTCGGCCAAGGCTTGTGTGATTACTTTGATCAATTCTTTAATTATTAAAAAGCCGAAAACTAACCCATATTGAGATTCAAGGTTGGCTTAATATCGTAAAGGAAATACCAAGTTTTGAATTGTATAAACACCAAATCGACAAAGGTGAGTCTTTTACAAATCCTAGTAGGATTTGGTTTTGTTTTAAGCCAAATAGGTTTATTAATGTGACTTATATAATGGCGAATATAGGAGTTAATGATCTAAAGTTAGATCGGGTTTTCGAGATCTCAAGGAACCTTTTAAGCAAATCGGTGTGTACCCATACTAACCTTCAATATGATATATGGCAAATATTAATTATATGATTATACATAAAAATGTGAATATGGCTAAGTACCCTAATGTGGTACAAAAGTACTTAGGTACGTTTCCTACTTCTGATAGGATTATGAAATATGTTATTTTATAACATGTGAATATATATATATGATTATGAATTTAAGTATGTTATGCATGATATATATATATTTTTGGGGCATTCGGGATTTATGTGAAAGGGGAAGAAGGTGTTGACTTCGGTCTCACCAACGTTATATGAAGGTGTTGACTTCGGTCTCACCAACGTTATATGAAGGTGTTGACTTCGGTCTCACCAACGTTATATGGTGACTACGGTCACAAATATTTGAATTTGGAAACTTCGGTTACATTATTTGAATATGGTGTCTAATGACACAAATTATATGGGCGATGAGCACGTCGATTGCAGCCGATCGCCTTCGGTGGTGTGTAGCGGATGGAGGGTTGACTTAGTAGTCCCACGGTGTGATTTGGCAGTGCATGGTGGTGTGTAGCGGATGGACCATTAGGCTTGGGTTTGGGTTGCATCATCATTTATTTTTATATGAATTTGATTTGAACATGTATGCGATTTGTTGAATGTTAGTCTTGTGTGCACATTGAGTCCGTTGACTCACCCCATTGTGGGAAATATTTTCAGGTGATGAATAGTGATGGACCGGGACGGTAGACCTTGAGGTGGCCATGATCCATTTGAAGGTTCTATTTAAATTTGGACTTCATTTATTTATGTTTAGTACCTTTAATTTCATTTTTTGGGTTTTATTTGATGTAATAAGGTCATAAGGCCCAATGGATTTTCTTATTCGCTTCACTTTAAATTATTATGTTCGAACTATTATGATTAAAGTTAAGTGTTTTTTTTAAAACCTTAAAATTATTTGTCACCTTAATAAAATTGGATTTAAAATTTAACTAAATGGGTTTCCAATCTAAGCCCGATCCACAACAACATTTTCTAAATATTTTTTTAAATTTCTCTAAGTATCAAACTTTTGAACCCAGTTTATTTTAGGAACATACGAGATCCGATTAGGGCTCGTGGGGGTGTGGGTGTTTCACTTCGAGTTGGGTTTGTGGTGATACGATCCGCCTTAGGTTGAGTCGAGTCGTATTTAAATTACCTAATCGTCTACGAGGAGGAATTACGCCTTCGAGAAATAATAGGAAATATCATAAAGTTTGCAGAAGCTTTTGGTTGAACTTGTCTAGTAAATGGAATCAAGTTACGAATAGAGGTGTTTAGTGATGGAGATGATTTTTGGATAATGGAAAAGAGTTAAGCTTGATTTAACAAACGAGAACAAATGATAAATGTTAGGTGATATTTTGGTTAAGTGATAAGTGATATTTGATGGATTTGGATAGAAGAACTTAAACAAAGAATCGATTCAACACTAGGAAAGTGTCACCCCGGGTTCTATATTTGTTTAAGGTGGAAAATAGTAGTCGATGATGGACCAAGACCCGTTATCTATAAAGATAAGAACCTATGGTATAAGTTGATGGAAGAGAATGATTGATGCCACAAGCGAGAAAACTTGATAAGTCAAAATCGAAATTCATACAAAAGATAGAGAGGAGAATAATCTCACTCAATGAACAAAAGTTCATAATATATATTCAAAATTCCAAAGTCTTTGAAACACCCCAAACCCGGCCCACAAATTCTGACTGAATTTGATATGTTCCTCGAGTAAAACTTCAATTAAATCTCATTTTGTTTATTAAGAAAATATGATGGTTTCGTATAAAATAGATTAGCTTAGTGATCATGTTGAAAATCGTATTGTTAAATAAGTTTGTATCTTCTTAAAACGTTATCTTTATGAGAAATATTATAAGTTAAAAGAAAACCAAATTTAAAACTTATTATCATTGTGAAAACCATATGTGTTTAGGTGTCAAAACAGTTTAAGTTATTTTTTTGAAATCATTTAATTATTTAGTAAATATTTGATCGTGTGATTAAAAATCTAAAACGTAAAAATAAAATAGTTTATAGCGCCTTATTACAAAAACATAACCCAAAATAAAACCAGAATAATAAAAATAAACATAGTGGGTTTAATTAAAAGAAAATCTGAAATACTAAGTTGAGCGATGGCCACCACGTAGTCCTCGCTGACCCGATCCATCACGCTAAGCGTCACCTGAAAAGATAACCCACGAGGGGTGAGTCAATAGACTCAATGTGTAACATAATACTAAAACCCAATCGATCATAGCCATAAAGCCCATTTAAATGGCATTTAGCCATCAGCCCATAATATAGCAAATCAGATAATAACAGATTAAATCACATGTACATATACAATGAAATGCAATCCCGAGCCCACCTAGATATCCATCCGCTACACACCACCCGTACCTACCAATCACACTGTGGGAATTACTAAATCGACCCTCCATCCGCTACACACCATCAAAGGTAGTCGCTGCAGTCAACTACACATCGCCCTTATAAATTGTGGCATGGCCACCAGATAATTGTAACAGAGTCACCGGATTCATAATATGTGATCGAAGTCACCGGATTCATAATATTGTGACCGAAGTCACTGGATTCATAATATTGTGACCGAAGTCACCGGATAATGTGGTAAAAACCACCGAAACACTTCCCCTTTATCAATATCACCCATATGCCCATGCAATAAACATATTATTTCGATATCATGCCATTTACCCCCAAAACATAATGGAATCATACACATTTCATATTCATGCTTATAGCATTATTAACAAGTATTAGGGTAAACATACACGAATACCATGTACCTTTGAATGGTACCCGCAACCATTATCATACATATTTTCTTAACACATGTAAATCATTATTATTATCGATCTATTAGAAATTTAGTGTAGTGCTACACACCTTATAACAGTGAGAACTATGCTTTCTCGCTCGTCGATACCTAATTATTTATCACGCTTGATTAGAACACTAATACTTATGAAACTATACAATTGATAAGTAATATAAATCCTTCCCTCGGAATCTTGAACAACAACAATATGCGATTTCTCTCCGATTGATGGTTCATAACCCGATGAAGAACCACGAATAAACATTGGCTCGGGTGTATGTACGACTTCAAATAATCGATTTTTGCTTGCAGAGGATCCACAACCCAATGGAAAGTCTCAGATTCCCGATACAGCCCTTCGTTTGAAATTTGAGGGTATAGTAGAACCACCCCTCTTTCAAACACTATTTACCGCTCTTTTCGAACCTATTTTGTCTGCCCCAAAATCTTACGTTCACAGAAAAATAATAATAATCGAGCGATAGAGTCCCCTAAAATGAAATCAATTAGTAGTCCATCTAAGACGATATAACAAGTAATATAAAAATCCTTACCTTGAATAATTTAAATCCCGAATGATTTCTCCTTAATCGTTGGCTACAAAAAGAATCCCAAAATCCTCCTTCAAGGTTTCAGCCAAAGAGGATAAAAGGATTAGAATCTTGATTTTTTTCGACAATCAAAGAAAGATAAAGGAAAGAGATCAGTCTAGAAGAGATTCTTACCGGAAAGAATGACCAAAACGCAAATGGTCAAAAAATTCAAGGGATCGACAAAAAGACATGAAGTGGAGAAATCGGTTCAATGAGAAAGATGATAGGCTTTTAGTGCTTAGTAGCAATCGGTTTCAATGGGTGACAAAGAAGTGGAACTTTTGGCTATAGAAGAGAATAGCAAGGATATAGATTCGGCTTTAACAAAATAGAAAGAAAAGAAGAGAAAGGAAAAGTAAAAGAAAAGAAGAAATGATCAAAGAGGCTAAATGGTTTCGGTTATGGAAGAAATTGAATAAAGAAAAAGTTTTTGATAATGGTGCACATTCGGTCAAGTAAAAATAATGAAAGAAAAATGCCTTCAAAAGTAGTAATATTTCAGTACCAAAAAGAAAGAAAAGCTTGAGAGGAAAAGAAGAAAAAGAGATACAAATATGGTTAAAGATGGTAGCCAAAACAAAACAAAATTTTCACCTAATGCCAATGACAATTTCGGCTAAGGAGAAAGATTTTGGAGAAAAGGGAAACGATGCACAAAATGCTAAGAATTTGGCCAACTATCCTCCCCCTAATCCCATACAATATTCGCCAACTCCTCTAGCCACCTATGTTGTCACATTCATGGTCAAAATGACCATGAAAAATTTCAAAACATCACCCATTCATCAAGCCTTATGTCCCCTTATCCTTCCATAACACCTTGATTCCATACCTTAACTAATAACTTGCCTTTTTCCTTTAGTCTACTATCCAAAATGAAAGAAAATCCATCCATATCAAAAATAGAGCTTGACCGACACAATAGGAAAGAGAACAAAAATAAAAATCCTTCCAATTGCCAACCAAGGATTCGAACCTCTCCCTCATGCATTCACCCATGCGCCAACACCACTTTGCCAATTGACTTGTTGTGATTAAAACCTCATACCAATTTTCTTAAGACCAATCTTGCTTAGCTCCCTTTTAAGACTAAAAAATCTAATATTTTTCTAAAGCATTCTCCTACATTCTAAAATTCCCAAAGTCCTCAAAACACATACAATCAAGACACAACATATCATCGCGCATTCAAGTAAAAAAAATTCATAACCCCTAAATCTTGGATATTACAGTCTTCAAAAAATTCCCTTTTTACAAAGTAATAACAGGTATATATAGTGCTTACATGTGGTTAGCTGAAGAGACAAATAAATTCGACTTTAATATGCAATTAAATGGCTGAAATAAAATCTAAAAACTCTTGAATTCCTCCTTCCAAATAACAGCAACTTTATGACTCCTAATGAGATGATTAAATGAATTTGAATGCTTTAAAAATGTCCTTTGAGTTGCCTTTGGCTAGTCGAAAAGTCTCTAGCAACTAATGGTGTTTTTAAAGGCTTAAATGTCCATCATGAATGCTTTTAAAATATGTCCCTTGAATTCTTCCATGATCAATTGAAAAGTCACCAACCAAATGAAGACTCTCAACCTTTGGAATTCTAGCCATGTAACTTCCATCTTCAATGTGAGTAACTCTTCGATAAATGCATAACAACCTTTAGAAATAATGGTTGTAAGATGAAAAGTCTCTTGCAATTATCACATGTAACTGATAAATTAATGAAAACTTAAAACAAATTAACAACTAACTTAATTAAATGAACTAACACTTAAGCTTCATTTATTGTAGCAACTAGACTTAAATAAATGAACTAACACTTAAACTTCATTTATTCCAGAACTAACTTAATTAAATAAAGCATCATTAAATGAACTTAACTCATGCATGAATAAATTAGCCTAGTAACTAGATTAACTAAAGACACAACTATTAAATTCACTAAAAGAACTCAATTAATTAAACTAAGTTAAGTTGAATTAATGACCAGCAACCATTTATTGAACTAAGATGCTTAAATGCAAGTATTTTAAATGCAAACAAAATGCAAAGCTAAAAATTAAATAAAGAGCTCAATTTTGTTGGATCGGTTCAAATAGTTGGAATCAGTTTCATTTTGCACTTTGGCCCCTCGAACTTAGGCCACTCTCGATGGCATCGGATGGAGTCGAACCATGATCGACCAGGATCACATCATATGGACTGTAAGAAGAAAATAGATCACGGTTGTTCTTTTGGGTCGTAGACTTATTCTGTAAAGCACATTAAGGCACGTCCAAACTTTTTAGCTTGCAATTATTGCAGAAGGCGTCATCCAGGTGAATGCGGGAGGAAGTCAGGAGCATGCTTGAGATGCGAGTCTAAGGACCATAAGGTTTAGGATTATTTCATCTCCATCAAGTCAGGTATGCTTTGGTTGGACGTGATGATTGAATGTAAGAAAATTTTAGGTATAAGTGGTAGATAATGGCTTGCTTCGGTGGTTAGATGTTTGGTTGTGTGAAAGAGGATTCAAGATTATGTTAAAAGTACATTAGTGTTATTAAGATTAGAGTGCGCAGCGAAAGCATAGTGGTGTGACTTGTACAGTGCGTTTAGTAGTTGGTTGGAAATTTTGAGGACAAAATTTCTTTAAGGAGGGTAGAATTATAACATCCCAAAATTGGGCCTAGTAAAGATTGGGCCTATTGGGCCTTGGGCGTAGGAGTGTTAAAATTTTGAGAACAAGAGAATGGCATTAATTCAAGTTAGACTTATTAAGAAAGTAATTTTGAAAAGTTACGAGGTTTCTATAAAGTTCCGGGTTCAAGTTAGGCCTTAGTAAAATTTTATGTTTAAGCCTATTAAGGAGAGATAGTAAGTGACCTCAAAGCTTATGGAAATAAATGAGTAAATTGCTAGCCTAAATGAGCAATTAGTAAAGAGGCTATGGCATCATATGAAGTACCTTGAGGGAAAAGGTTCAAATCCCATTGTGTGCAAATTTTAACTTTTATTTTTGCATTCTTTCCCTAAGTGTCGGCCAAGGTGTATATATGGCAAGGTGGACTTCTTTATTTTTGGTAAGGTGGCTAAGGAAATAAGGAAAAGTTGAGGTTGAGGAAAGAAATAAAAGAAAAGGCAAGTATGGGGGACATGTTGGCACAACAAGGGGAGGATGTTATGGAAAGTGTGGGTGGCTAATTTTGACCATTTTAGTCATGTTTGTTGACGATTTTGTGTGTTAGGGGGGATAGCTGAATTTTGTCTGTGGCAATTGGTAAAAATTTTGGTATTGTTTTGGCCAAAATTCCTTTATGCAACTTTTGTGACATTTTCTCTTCTCTCCAAATTTCCTTCTTGGCAAATCTTCAACTTTGAGTGTGCATATTCTCTTCTTTTCTCTCTTCTTGTTGCCGAACGTACACCAACCATTGAGACCAAAATTTGTTTTTTCATCTTTCTTGAAAACCAAGCTAGTCAAACATCTTTCTTCTTATTTCTTTTCTTTCTCACGAAATCCTTCAAGCATCTCTTTTGTCCTGATTCTTTTTCACCATAGCCGAATATCAACATACAATTTCCTCTATAATCAAACCCTTCATTTCTTCTTTATCTCTCTTCTCATCCGTATTAACACTCACTCCTTTGATCAATCGTGTTCTAAGTGGGAAGGCCAAATCTATCACATTTGATTCGCCCATAGCCATAAGTACAATCGGTAAGTAGTAGTTCTCTCTTTGTCAATAACTTTGTTTCATTTGAGTTCTTCATTAATAATCATGTGTTCTTCTTTCTCTCCCTCATTGGGTCTGAGTTACATTCTTTTCTGTGATATGGCCATCGTTGGGCTTAGGACTTTCAACAAGGTGAAGGAGCACAAGTGATTTGTATTAACCAAATCGTTATTATCGACTCGTCAAGCAAGTAGGGTAAGAACTTTGTTATAAGATTTCTTTTGGCCAAATGTGGGATATTTGCTAACAACTCTTTCGCTCACCAAATATTGTTAGGATGGGATTTCAATAGCCAAAGGGTAGGATCGATTCTTGGTGCATTGAGGGAGATCACATTCGTGGTAAGTGGAGTTAGCCTAATAAAGTGTTTCTAGTTATGGTTATCAAAGTTGAGACTAACCTTCTATCAACCATCATTATAGGTGTTGAAATCGGTAGAAAGCACAACTCGTGATCAGGTGTGTAATCCCGTACCTTCCGAAAACATGTTTGAAATGGTGTGTAATCTCACACCGTTTTTCCTGGGGTAAAAGTTTGATATCATATTGGAAATAGACGCTACCGTTTTTCCTGGGGTAAAAGTTTGATATCATATTGGAAATAGACGCTATGTTTAAATCGTAAAATCGTGTAAATTGGGAAAACTTGCTTAGATTTCATTATTTGTGTAATATCCTACTTTTGGGGGTCTGTGCATTTGGTATGTTGCATGGCTAAATTAGTAGGTTAAGGCCTTGAGGTGTGTATTGGGCTCAGGATTGGGCTTAAACCTGGGTTAAATTGATTATAAATAGTGTTAGTTTATGAATTAAGTTAAGTATGTTTAGTAGCAAGTTGGGCTTGTGGCCCAATGTTTGGAGGTGCTATAAGTGGGCATGTAGGTGGCGTCACAAGGGGGAGGAGTTTGGGCCTAGTGTGGCCGCTTCGGGCCCAAGTTTATGGGGTCCAAAATTCGGCACTCCTAGGGGAAGGGGGAGGACGGCACATGAGCTACATTTAGGAGTGTTAAATTCTTTTATTTTTGTTAATTAAAAGATGATAATAGGAAGGGAAGAGTTGGTTTTAAGGTCGTCTCTTTTAAAGGTAAGATAATGATTAAGTTATCAGGTGAGATAAGGGCTATCAGGAGAGAGAGAGTTGGCCGAAACTCTAACTCTCTGTGTGTGTATTGCCAAAATTTAGTAGCCAAAGTGTCCATCTTTTCTTTCATTTTTCCTCTTTTCTTTCTCATCTTTTCTCTCAAGTCGAAATTCTTTTCTTCCTTTTCTCTCTGCTTCTTGACAAAACCGAAATTCCCTAGCCTTATTCTCCTTTCCAAAATTCTTCTAAAGCCGAATACCCTGGTTCCCATCTTCTTCTCCCATAGCCAAACCTCTCCTGGGTAGTCTCTTTTTCCTGAAGGTGCACCATATAGAATCTGACTCTTTAGTTTGGTAAGTTTTCAGGATTTTCTTCTCTACGATTTCTCTCTACTTCAATTAGTATCTAACCCGAATCATATTTTTCCTAAGGCTCTATCGGTTTCACTCTCTGCTATTGGTAGTCAAATCCTATCTTGATGTGCCCTTATTGCCGTTTTGTGGAAAAGCCGAAGGTAAGTTGGTGGTAGATTCAGCCAAATGGCCACTTTCATGTTTTTCCTCTTTGGCCGAATGTTGTATTGTACTCGATTGGTTGTGATCAGTGATTTGGTTTAATCTTTTGGGCTTGGCCGAATGTAGGTAGGAAGGCGACAATTTCTTAAGGGCTTTCCGAGATTCGACAGATTAGGTAAGGGTTCATTTCAAGTATACAATTAATTTAATTAATTGGATCTCATCGTTTTATTGGTTTAGTGACCAAGGAGTTATTGTGGACACTAATAACAGTCAAGCGATAGGAGGGGTTAGATCTGTAAACCCAATGCTAAAGTACATGATACGAGACGCCTTTGGGCACCAATGATTTTCAAATTTATTGGTGCTCGTTCCAGCTTTATAAGCTGATTGCATTTATTTTAAATAAATTAAAGTAGTTTAGTTAGTCAAAAATTAGCCCAAGTTAATTAACTAAATAAATCTGGTTATTTTAATTATTGAAGTATTAAATATGCTTTATATTAATGTGTGTTATTAATTAGACATGAATTAATTTTGTCTAGCTTTAGGACATGTTTTTAATGTGCCTATGATGTCCAAATGTCCTTTATTGTGCGAATTTATGGTGTCTAGTTGCCCATTTTATGTCTGATTTAAACTAATGTAGCTAATTAATTTGCTACTGAGTTTCAATACCTTGGACGGCATGAAGAGGGTATTAAAGGCTGCTGAACTTTGGTGTTCTCTAGGGATATTCGCCAACATTAATAAGGAGTCTTTCACTCTTCCCGTGGCTGAATTAATGAGTTGTTGGAAGCATGGATAGCACCTTTAATGAGCAACAACTGAAAGAAATTAAAGGAGATGTTGGAAATATACATGGGGCGCCATTATGAGTCATTGATGCTTGGAACATCATTTATTTGATGTTGGTGCATGTATGGACCAATTTAATGGCTGGTTATTTAAGAGCCACCATTAAAGAGCATCCTGGCGAATTTAAGAAGGTGTTGGCACAAGGCTTGGGCGGCATAAATGAGCATGGTTCAACTTCCCAAAACCTCTTTTTCGTGAGCAACAAAAGCACCATTAATGTGCTGGAATTTTTTCATGCATGAACACCATTTATGGAGATGTTGGGACAGCAATAAAGGCTTTGTCCAAACATGAATGGACGAAATTAATGCTTTATGTGCAGCACACATTGTCTGCCGAATTTAATGCTTTGTTGGAGCATGCATTGGCATCATTAATAGGCTACTGGAGAATCTCGTGAACCACAAAGGAAGCCTGACGTTTGGAGTGCCCAAAAAGGCCATTTGGCCAATTATAAATACAAGCATGAGTTCATCTAGGAAGAAGCTGAACACACCATTCAATTAGCTAATGTTTATGCTTCCCATGTGACTTTTGAAGTCTCTCAAACGCCATTAAATGAATGTCAAAAAGGGGAGCAGCATTAAAAGCTTTCTAGAAGGGAATTTTGGAGCTTTATGGATGAATGTGGACAGCAAACTCAAGGGCCAAAATTCTAGATTAGTCTATTAAAGGCCGAATTTCACTTAGCTCCTAAGCTATGTCTATGTCCGTTCGGCTACCTTTCATATTTGCCTATAAATAGTTTTTAAATTTCATTTTGTATGGAGGTTAATCTTGAATTAAAAATATATGAACTTTGGTTCTTCGGGTGAGATTTTCTCCTCTCTATCTTTAAATCGAGTTTGATTTCGACTTATCAAGCTTGCTTGTGGCGTCAATCGTTCTCTTCCATAACCTTATACCAACGGTTCTTATCTATCTAGATAACGGTCGTGGTCCATATTGATTTCCATATTTCCACCTTGAACTTTATAGAAACCAGGTAACACTTACTAGTGTTAAATCATTTCTTTGTTCAAGTTCGTTAATCCATTTCTACCAAAATATCACCTATCTTTTATCCATCTTCCTTCATCATAAAAGCGAACCTATTATCTAAACTGTTCCCATCATTTCTCAAACCTCCATTCCTAACTTAATTCATTTCTTAAAACAAATTTATTTAAAAGCTTCAATGGCTTCCATATTTTCTCATTATTGCAGAAGGCTTAGAAATCATCCTCGTGAGCGATTGGACAACTAGCATACATTTCGACTCTCCCGAGGTAATTTGTATCGATACAAGAAACAATTAGAATCAGGAGTGCGAGATTGGCCATCTGGGTGCGGGTCGATATCGGAAGTAAATCGTAGGTCGATAGTCGTAGTCTCGAGTGACAGTAGCGTAGAAGCAGTAAAAACGCTAGTACGAGAACCAGGTGTGTAACTCTTACACACTTTCTTTACTTAATATGTTAATTGTTATGCATTGATAAAAGCCGGAGTGATGGCTGTGGTTACCAAAATACCCTTGTGGGTAACAGGCGAGGATGCCGGGTAAGTTGTTATGTTTCTTGTGTTGATTGGGATCTATGAGAGCATGATATTCTGTATACATAATTATGTATGTTAAGCATGATCATACTGATATTATTCGCATGAATATATGTTATGGGTGATGAGAGGAGGGGGAGTATGATCTATCAGACTGTCACCAGTGATTTGGTATCACACAGTGGGTTGGCCCCACATATTATAATATTGTGACTATGTCTATCGTTTGGCACCACCAGTGGTTTGGTACCACATATGTTTATTTGTGACTTCGGTCACCAGTGGTTTGGCACCACCAATGGTTTGGTACCACAAGGGGTAGATTTGGGAGATGTGGATGGATATCTAGGTTGATAGGTTGCATGACATACATATCTGTATATGAAATTGTGTAAGAGCGTAACGTCTTTTGGGATGGGGGTTTACACACTGAGTCTAGGTGACTCACCCCTTCCTTTATATTTTGCAGATAAACCTTAGATCTTGGATTTGGAGCCAGAGTGGACTCGAGGTGGCCATGCTCAGCATTCGTTTTATTATAAAGTTTTCATTTGGACATTGTTGTTTATTTGCTTTGGGTTTTCAGCGTTGTAATAAGGCCGCTTAACTTTTATTTTTGGGACGCTTTATTTGGTTGTCTCTATAACTTTCGTTAAGCATACCTGGTAAATATGAACTGGTTGTTTTCAAAACCTCGATAAGTACTTGTTTTCTGAAATGTTCACTGATTAAGTAATAAATGCGGAGTAATAATAAGACAACTAAGTTTTTTTTCTAAAACAAGTTTTAACACATTTTAAACGTCACAAGATTCAAATTTGTTTTCTCTAAAATTATCCAAAAGTTTTCTCCTTAAACAAATTGACAAATTGATTTTCAAAACATTTTCTTCCCCGTGGCACGCCAGATTCAGTTGTAGCATTTTGACAGAGTTTGGGGTGTTACATTTTAGTATCAGAGCCAGGTTCAAAAGCTCAGTTGTGGGTTTAAGGCCAAAATATGTTTTAAGAGTTTGTGAAATGAAATTTTTTCGGAAAGCATGGTACTTGAGTCTCCGGCGCCGATCCACCCAGGTAAGTACCCTAACCTTTGATTTATTGTTTATATGTTGGGCTTTATGGGTTTCTATACATAGTTGAGCATGATAGTACTAATGGACCATAGGACTAGCTTACACAACTTCTTAATTACGTAAGACTTAAGTCTAATCAAACAAACCTGTGAGTGAGCCACCGAGTTAGGGTGTGGCAACTATCATGTGCATGTCTAGGAGTGGATTCAAGGAGAGATTGGTATTTAAGCAGTCCAAGTGACTCACCTCCTCTCCGCTCGAATCCTATCTGGTGCACGATGGAATTCACTCGATAGTAAGGACTTGTTCACAGGCTAAACCTTATAATTAAAACTCGAAAGGGACCAACCACCCTGTTTTGAAAAAAAAAACCTAGTTTTGAAATTACCAAATTACCCCTTAATTTGTAAAAAACTACCCAGACTTGAAAAATGACCAAAGTACCCTGGTTTGTAAAATTTCCAAATTGCCCCTAACTTACAAAATTACCGAAATACCTTCGAGTTGCAAAATTACCAAAATACCCTTATTTTGAAAAATCACCTGAAACTTTATTTTGGAAAATTAGGAAAATACCCTTGTAGTTAAAATTACAAAAATACCCCCAGGTAGTGAAATGACGAAAATACCCCTACACGTTGAATGTGGTCTGTGGATGTTGGTTGTGCGATAAATGTACTTAGAACTAGGAGATAAGCCTGAAACTGAAACTATAGATAGATTCGAATTTGAAAGAATCACTTTTAAAACTATCTTTCATAAAATTATTCGTGGATAAATAGTGAACAAAATTAATAATTCATAAAATTCTTAACCAGCTAAACGCGAATGAGAAGCATGAGTACAAGAGGTCGTGGACGTCCGCCACATGGCTGTGGTAGGGGTAGGATGGCCTTGTCAGAGCCAGCAGGGTCTGGCCATGGGTCAGGGAATGTGATGCCGGATCTGTCGGTGGCTGAAGCTGAGTTTCAAGACCAAACTGGTGGTAATGATGCAGTATCTCAGGCAGTACTGTGGGTTTTGGAAAGAGTTATCGGGCAGACGCGGGTTTAGGAGCCCAAAAATTAGTGGCTAAGCCACTCTGAGCTAACAGAGCGAAGGTGTTTAGGGGGTGTCCGGTGTAGCTCCCAATACTGTTGAGTACTGGTTAGAGGCAACAGAGCGTATAATGGATGACTTAGACTTCTTGGTGAGGAGAAGTTGAAGAGGATAGTGTCTCTTCTGCGGGATGAGTCGATCAATGGTGGCTCACGGTCGGGGATGGTGCGATGGTGATGACATCACCAGGATTATTTTAGGCGACCTATCGGAGGAAGTATGTGAGAGCTGGTTATCTTGATGCTTAAAGCAAAGCATCGAGAAGAGGGCGACACACCGGACATAATAACCGGTACATTTTTAATTTTTGGGTTATCTTATACTGCTTTGATTGATGTTGGCTCGACGCACTCTTATGTTGCTAGTAGTATAGTGGAAAGCTTAAACTTAGTTTGTGAGACTGCTGCTAGGGAAATAACGGTAGTTAGCCCTCTAGGAAACTCTGTGGTAGTAGACAAACTGTATAGGGATGTACCCCTAGAACTGCAAGGGTAGTGTTTCAAGCTGATTTGATGGAACTACCCTTCGGGGAGCTCAATTTAATCTTAGGAATGGATTGGTTGGTTAAGCACCAGGCAGAACTGGACTGTGCAGCTAAGCGCCTAGTGCTGAAATCGGTCGAGGGTGAAGAGGTGGTAATGATAGGGGAGAGAATGAATTACCTATCTAATGTGGTGTCCGTACTGAAGGCGGAGAAGATGGTAAGGAAAAGATGTGAGGCATTTGTGGTCTATGTTAGTGCTTTGGAAGGTAAGGAATCGGTTATAGGAAGTGTCCGAACGGTGAAGGAGTTTATTGATGTTTTTCTAGAAGAGCTTCCGGGTTTGCCCCCGGATCGCGAAGTGGAGTTCGGTATAGATCTTCTACCAGGAACAGCGCCAGTGTCTATTGCTCCATATAGGATGGCGCCAAAGGAGTTGGTGGAGTTGAAAGCATAGATTCAAGAGTTGTTGGATAGGGGTTTCATCCGGCCAACTGTATCACCTTGGGGAGCACCTGTACTCATTGTTAAGAAGAAGGACGAGTCCATGCGAATGTGCATAGACTACCAACAGTTGAATAAATTGATGATTAAGAACAAGTACCCATTGCCGAGGATAGATGACTTGTTCAACCAGCTTAAGGGAGCATCGGTCTTCTCCAAGATAGATTTGAGGTCGGGATATCACCAACTTAAGGTGAAGGAGGCAGATATCCATAAGACGGCCTTTCATACTCGATACAGGCACTATGAATTTTTGGTAATGCTGTTCGGGTTGATGAACGCACCAGCAACGTTTATGGATATGATGAATCGGGTGTTTTAGCTGTATTTGGATCGATTCGTCGTAGTATTTATAGATGATATTCTGGTGTACTCAAAATCAGAGGAGGAGCATGACGCACATTTGCGGGTGGTGTTGCAGATTCTTAAGGAAAAGCATTTATACGCAAAGTTTAAAAAGTGCGAGTTCTGGTTGAAGGAAGTTACCTTTTTGGGTCATGTGGTGTCAGCTGAGGGGATTAGAGTGGACCCTCGGAAGATTGAGCTTGTATTGGACTAGAAGCCACTGAAGTCTGTGGCGGAGATTCAGAGTTTTCTAGGTTTGGCAGGATATTACCAAAGGTTTGTGCAAGGGTTTTCTCTGATTGCAGTGCTATTGACCAAGTTGCTAAAGGAAAGGTGTTCCATTTGTGTGGGCAGACAAGCAACAAGAGAGTTTTGAAAGGTTAAAGAGGACTTTGATGGAAGCTCCAGTGTTGATTCAACCTGAAGCATGGAAAGAGTTTGCGGTTTATTGTGATGCATCGCATACAGGATTAGGATGTGTGCTGATCCAAGAAGGGAAAGTAGTAGCGTATGCTTCTCGACAGTTGAGACCTCACGAGGTGAACTACCCGATGCATGACCTAGAATTGGCTGCAGTGGTTTTGCCCTAAAAATTTGGAGACATTATTTGAATAGAGAGAAGTCTGTATTGTACATGGATCATAAGAGTTTGAAGTACCTTCTTACACAAAAGGAGCTAAATTTAAGGTAGAGGAGGTGGATCGAGTGGTTGAAGGACTATGACTGCTCGATTGAGTACCACCCAGGAAAAGCTAATATGGTAGCGGATGCCTTGAGCCGTAAGGTGGTGGCAGATTTAAGAGCCATGTTTGCCCACCTTAGTCTGTATGATGACGGAAGTCCGCTAGCGGAATTGCAAGTGAAGCCAACGTGGGTAGAACAGGTTAAGGAGAAATAGTTGGTTGATGAAGTTTTGAGCGCACGATGTTTGCAAGTGCAGGATGGTTGATTGGAGAGGTATAGCTTGAGCAGCGATGGAGTGTTGTGTTTTCAGGGAAAAGTGTGCATGCCTAGAGATGTGGAGTTAAGGCAGAAGATTTTACAGGAGGCACATAGCAGTTCATATGCTATGCATCCGGGAGGTAGTAAGATGTACCGGGATTTGCATGAGCAATTTTGGTGGCCGGGCCTTAAGCGTGAGATATCTGAGTTTGTGGGTAAGTGTCTGACGTGTCAGCAGGTCAAAGCTGAACATCAGTTACCCTCAGGATTGTTGCAACTAATTAAGATTCCACAGTGGAAGTGGGAAAGGATTACAATGAATTTTGTAAGTGGGCTACCCCTCACACCCACTAAAAAGGATCCAGTTTGGGTGATTGTGGACCGTCTGACGAAGTCTGCTCATTTCATACCTGTACGTATAGATTTTTCTCTTCAGAAGCTAGCGAGACTATATATAGCGGAGATTGTTAGGTTGCATGGGGTGCCAGTGTCGATTATTTTGGACAGAGACCCTAGATTTACGTCAAGGTTCTAGAAGGCTTTCCACCAGGCATTGGGGACAAGGTTGGATTTTAGTATGGCATTCCATCCCCAGTCAGATGGAAAATCAGAGAGGGTGATTCAAGTTTTGGAAGACATGCTAAGGGGTTGTGTCTTGGATTTTAAAGGCAGTTGGGAAGAATTCTTACCGTTGGTGGAGTTCGCGTACAATAATAGTTAACAAGAAAGTATTCAAATGGCACCATACGAAGCGTTATATGGATGGAAGTGTTGTACCCCTACGTGTTGGACGGAATTGGGGGAGCGGCAGATGTGGGGTCTAGAGTTGGTTGCTGAAATAGAAGATAAGGTGAAGGTGATTCGAGCTCATTTGAAAGAAGCTTCGGATAGGCAGAAGTCTTATGTCGATCTTAAACAGAAGAATATAGAGTTTGCAGAAAGTGACAGGGTTTTCTTGAAGGTGTCGCCGTGGAAGAAGGTTCTGAGGTTTGGTAGGAAAGGCAAGTTAAGCCCTAGATTTATCGGGCCTTATCAGGTGTTAAAGCGAGTGGGACCAGTGATTTACTAGCTCGAGTTGCCACCAGAGTTAAGTCAAATCCATGATGTGTTTCATGTTTCCATGCTTAGACACTATCGCTTAGATCCGTCTCATGTTGTGCCGATAGAGGAAATTAAGGTGAGCCCAGAATTGTCTTTTGAGGAGGAACCAGTGCAGATCCTAGATCGGGATGTTAAGGTTTTGCATAGGAAATCAGCCCCTTTGGTGAAGGTATTATGGTAGAACCATGGGTCAGAGGAAGCGACATGGGAACCGGAGGATATCATGCGACAGCAATACCCTTAACTCTTTTGACCAGGTAAATTTCGAGGTCAAAATTTATTTTAAGGGGGTAGAACTGTAATATCCTAATTTTGGGGGTCGTGCATTTGGTATGTTGCATGACTAAATTAGTGGGTTAAGGCCTTGAGGTGTGTATTGGGCTCAAGATTGGGCTAAAACCTGGGTTAAATTGATTATAAATAGTGTTAGTTTATAAATTAAGTTAAGTAAGTATGTTTAGTAGCAAGTTGGGCTTGTGGCCCAACGTTTGGAGGTGCTATAAGTGGGCATGTAGGTGGCATCACAAGGGGGGAGTTTGGGCCTAGTGTGGCCGCTTGGGGCCCAAGTTTATGGGGTCCAAAATTTGGCACTCCTAGGGGAAGGGGGAGGATGGCACATGAGCTGCATTTTAGGAGTGTTAAATTCTTTTATTTTTGTTAATTAAAAGATGATAATAGGAAGGGAAGAGTTGGTTTTAAGGTGGTCTCTTTTAAAGGTAAGATAATGATTAAGTTATCAGGTGAGATAAGGGCTATCAGGAGAGAGAGAGTTGGCCGAAACTCCAACTCTGTGTGTGTGTGTGTATTGCCAAAATTTAGTAGCCAAAGTGTCCATATTTTCTTTCATTTTCCTCTTTTCTTTCTCATCTTTTCTCTCAAGTCGAAATTCTTTTCTTCCTTTTCTCTCTGCTTCTTGACAAAACCTAAATTCCCTAGCCTTATTCTCTTTTCCAAAATTCTTCTAAAGCGAATACCCTGGTTCCCATCTTCTTCTCCCATAGTTGAACCTCTACTGGGTAGTCTCTTTTTCCCGAAGGTGCACCATAGCCGAATACAGCTCTTTAGTTTGGTAAGTTTTTAGGATTTTCTTCTCTGCGATTTCTCTCTACTTCAACTAGTATCTAACCCGAATCATATTTTTCCTAAGGCTCTATCGGTTTCACTCTCTGCTATTGGTAGCCGAATCCTATCTTGCTGTGCCTTATATTGCCGATTTGTGGAAAAGCCGAAGGTAAGTTGGTGTAGGTTCGACCAAATGGCCACTTTCATGTTCTTTCCTCTTTGGCCGAATGTTGTATGGTACTCGATTGGTTGTGATCAGTGATTTGGTTTAATCTTTTGGGCTTGGCAGAATGTAGGTAGGAAGGCGACAATTTCGTAAGGGCTTTTCAGGATTCGATAGATTAGGTAAGGGTTCATTTTAAGTATACAATTAATTTAATTAATTGGATCTCATCGTTTTATTGGTTTAGTGACCAAGGAGTTATTGTGGACACTAATAACAGTCAAGCGATAGGAGGGGTTGGATCTGTAAACCCAACGCTAAAGTACAAGAAATGATTAAAATCAGGAGTACGAGATTGGCCATCCGGGTGCGGGCCAACATCGAAAGTAAATCGTAGGCCGATAGTCATAGTCTCGAGTGACAGTAGCGTAGAAGCAGTAAAAATGCTAGTACGAGAACCAGGTGTGTAACTCTTACATACTTTCTTTACTTAATATGTTAATTGTTATGCATTGATAAAAGTCGGAATGACGGCTGTGGTTACCAAAATACCCTTGTGGGTAACAGGCGAGGATGCCGGGTAAGTTGTTATGTTTCTTGTGTTGATTAGGATCTATGAGAGCATGATATTCTGTATACATAATTATGTATGCTAAGCATGATCATACTGATATCGCATGAATATATGTTATGGGTGATGAGAGGAGGGGGAGTATATCTATTAGACTGTCACCAGTGATTTGGTATCACACAGTGAGTTGGCCCCACATATTATAATATTGTGACTATGTCTCAGTGGTTTGGCACCACCAGTGGTTTGGTACCACATATGTTTATTTGTGACTTCGGTCACCAGGGGTTTGGCACCACCAGTGGTTTGGTACCACAAGGGGTAGATTTGGGAGATGTGGATGGATATCTACGTTGATGGGTTGCATGACATACATATTTGTATATGAAATTGTGTAAGAGCATAACATCTTTTGGGATGGGGGTTTACACACTGAGTCTAGGTGACTCACCCCTTCCTTTATATTTTGCAGATAAACCTTAGATCATGGATTTGGAGTCGAAGTGGACTCGAGGTGGCCATGCTCAGCATTCGTTTTATTATAAAGTTTTCATTTGGACATAGTTGTTTACTTGCTTTGGGTTTTCAGCGTTGTAATAAGGCTGATTTTTGGGATGCTTTATTTGGTTGTCTCTATAACTTTCGTTAAGCATACCTGGTAAATATGAACTGGTTGTTTTCAAAACCTCGATAAGTACTTGTTTTCTGAAATGTTCACTGATTAAGTAATAAATGCGGAGTAATAATAAGACAACTAAGTTTTTTTTCTAAAACAAGTTTTAACACGTTTTAAACGTCACAAGATTCAACTTCGTTTTCTCTAAAATTATCCAAATTGACAAATCAATTTTCAAAACATTTTCTTCCCCGTGGCACGCCAGATTCAGTTGTAGCGTTTTGACCGGGTTTGGGGTGTTACAATTTGATTAAGTTGGCAAAAATTGATATTAGCACTGTGAAAATTACAAAAATACCCCTAAAGGGTAAAATTATGTAAATGTCGTAATGGGCCGATTTGATATATGCCATAATGGGCCAATTTGATATATGCTGTAATGGGCCGATTTGATAAGTAATGCATTGGGCTAAATTTTTGTAATCTCTAAATTAATTAATTTTGAATACCATAAATGCTATTAAAAACTAACTCTCTAGGACACACTTAATATTCGGCTGCAACTAAAACACATTAAAACCTATTATAAAAATTAAGTCAAGTTAAATTAAGTTGGAACATCATAAATTCGACACTAATTAAAGCTTCAAGACACATTAACTTGTTGTAGTAAAATAAATAAATTAAAAGTTCAATTTAAGCATAAATGTAACACCCCAAGCTTGGCCTAGACGTTATGGCTGGACTAGCATGTCACATCAAAAGGTAGTTGAAAAGCTAAGCGTTCGTTGAAAATGGTATAAAAACCCAATTTACTTAAAATTAAGCAATTTATTTAAGCATAAAAGATTAAGTAATTTAATTAATTCATCTCATTAAGTTAAACTAAGCTCAAACGAATTAATCGGGCTGAATTGGATGTGCACCAAAGTTCATAGCAGCTCCATGGCAACTTGCTTCCTTTGATCCTTTGGACATTGCACAATATTCGTATTGCAAAACGTTGGATACCCCGGGTTTGATTCCATCAGAATCTTCCCCTTCTTTTTGTCAAAAACTTATCATTCTAATTCTTTTGTTTTATCTTCATGTTGTAAAGAAAAAATGAGAGAAAAAGAAATAAAAAGAAAAGAGAAACAAGAGAAGATCATGAGAGAAAATGAGCGAATCCTCAATGAACTCAAGAGAAGAAAAGGAGAAATAAAAGAAAAAGAGGAAAATGAAAAAGATAAAGAAATAAAAAAAGAATGTGAAAATGAAAATAAAATTAAAAAGGAGAGAGAGATTGAAGAAAGAAAAGAAAATGAGGTAGAAAAAGACGAGCGAGAACAAGTGAGGAATGTTTCCACTAACCACCATAGGAGTTTTCCTTGTGTTGTTTCTTTTCAGGTTTCTAAAAAATCGATTAATAAGTTCCATCTTCATTACCTCCCAAAGGAGAGACGATTCACGTTGATTGGCAAAGGTAATCTTAGTCCACCTGTGCCATAAGGTAAGGAAGGTAAGTGTTATAACGCGTTTCAGCCTCCACTAAACTATTTGAATGTTTGTGATTATATTGATGACATGGTCAATTGCCATTCTTTGATTAATGGTGAAGTGTTTGTTTTAAATGATGGCAAGGAGAGCATCACTAATGAAATTTGTGGTGTTGACGACCATGTTGGTGAAGTAACATTCGATTGGCAGTTGCAAAACTTGATTATGCGTGACAATGAATTTTCATATAAACATCTCAATTTGTTTGATTGTGGTGATTTTGTGAATCAATTACTGCCTTGTGAGAAACCCCTAAATTGGTGCAAATCTGTTTCGATGAATGAAAAGAGGGTTGATTGTTTGTTTCTGTGTATGCAAAAATCCTTTTGGTTTGGCATGTTTGATTTAAAGACAAAAATAAAACGTTTGCTACACTTTGGAACAAGTCATTAAACTCGTGTGTTTAAACCTGGAATTTATTTTGGTTTGTTTTGTGGGAAAATCACTCATCTTACATTTTGTGTGAATAATTTATATTTGTTTGATGCTTGGTATCTTACTAAGGAAACAAAATTTGACAATTTTGATTACAATTTAAATTCGTTCCTTACTCATTTTATGTGGCTGTACATGAAATTCATATTTCATCCCAAAAAGGTAAGATCAACTCATGTTTTTGAACCTGGAATCAATTCATATGTTCCATTTGTGAATCACGTATCAACATATCCCTTTGAGTCCATCGCCCATGGTGATATTAACCTCTTTCATTATTGTGCACGCAACACTTTGAAAAGTGCAAGTTGTCTTTGTGCTTCTTCATCTTTTCAGGTTAATTTGACCAAGGAGCTTTGATTACACTACCTTTTCGAGGAGAGAAGGTTTGTGTTAATTGAAAAAGGTAAAATTGACCTTCATCTTCCCATCTCTAACGGTAAGCAAGGTGAGATTTTTCTATTCCCTAAACAACTGGAATGATGGCAAAAAGACTATCACTTTTGGAAAACATGATGTTGATGCAATTATTGGTAAGTCTATACTCAAACGTCCATTGCCAAGTTTAGTTGTGCAAAATTGTGAAACAAATGAATTTTCTCATTTTTTTTATTGTGATAGAAATGTGTGTTTCCTGAATTGTTATGAGAAATTAATTTATTTGAACAATGAATGATTCGAGGCCAAAAAGATTTAAATTACTTGTTTCTACATTTCTTTTGAATCATTTGTTTGGTGAAACTTTATTTGATGATCAGCTAGGCTGTATGCACTATATATGTTTGAATGAGTTTGGTGATAGTTTTTTCATGCTTTTTGAATTGACTTCTATACCTAATTTATTACTAATTATGGAGATTCTATCTAAACAGGTTTTTGAGAAGCCATTCACCCCATTTGTCCGTAAGAAGCCGAGTAAGAACATGGGTTTTGAAGTGAACAAACACTCGACTTGAAGACAAGTCATTTTGAAGAAGGGGAAATGATGTGACCATGGCTGGGAGCTTGTCCAACTCGAGTAAGGACTACATGAGGCTGCTCAAAAATTCTACGAATTGAGCTCGGGCTAGCACTTTAAACAATCCTTGCACCTTAGTGCAAACTAATTTTAGCTCAATTTTAGCTCCCCAAGCTCCTTCCAGCTCGAATCAGCTCACTTGAGCTCAACAAAGTTTATTTTTAGGTGTATCTTTAGTCATTTAAAAAATTAAGTGTTTGTGATATTCTGATTAATTTGACACAGCTCATGTCTGAAATTCCCTAGCTCAAATCAATTCATTAATTGTTTTCACTTAGTTTGAGCTAGCTGAATTTAATATGTTAGCTAAGTTTATATTAATTATGATGTGAGCACACCCGGGGCTCCCTCGAATTCAATTCCTGATTCACTCAAGCTACCTAAAGGCCCAATTACTCGAGATCGAGCTAAGCAAATGCAAGAGGCTGTTTTGGCCTTAACAAGACAATTTTGGCGTGAAGTCCAACACGAAGACGATGGACAAGCTCAGGCTCAAACTTTGAGCCATCCGTGCACCTTGGTGCAAGTTGATTTTAGCCCACTTCCAGCTGATGACTTCTTTCCATGCGATTCAGCTCACATGAGCTGATTTCAACTCGTTGAGCTCGGTTTAAGTTTATATCAGCTCATTTATTTATTGATTAAATAAATTAAGTATTTAAGTTAATTTAGTTAATATTACTACAGCTCATAATTGTGTTTGAATTATTACATGTTTTAATGATGTCCTGGTCATAGTCGAATTTAATGTGTCTTATTTAGTCTTTATTAAATTTGTCTAGTGTTTAATTAAAGTGTCCAAAATTCTGTTTTAATTGTGTCCAGCCGAATTTGGCTTGTTTTAATAAAATGGTTCATGTCTTTTGTAGGTGCAGCTGAATGTATGGATGCATTAATGCAAGGTGCATACATATTTAAGGTTCAATGGATGACATTCAATGGGAGACATGCATGTGGGACGTTCATGCAAGAGGAAGCTACTGATTGTTCATGTAATTGAAGATTCATGGACCGTATTTATGGATAATTGGAAGATAAATGCTCGGGAAATTCGTGCAAGTACCAACCAGCATCTAGAACAAACTATTCTTCTCCCATGCATGATTATTTTTCCATTTTTTAAGGTGCATGGACGTTGGCCACAAGGGAGGTGAATTTCTATACATTCAATTCAAGTATTCAAGCACATTAAAGCCTCATTCAGCCAAGGGAGATGTAGGAGTATTAAAGGGCTACACATTCATGGCATTATGGCTATTCTTCAAGGCTGTCCTTTAATGCTTATATCTTTTCAGCCAAGGAATGCAAATTAAATAAGCTCATTAAGCTCATGGCCGAATCTAGACATGGCCATTGGCCTCCCATGCAGTCATCTTCTTCAAGTGACTTTGCTTAAGCATGAAGCTGACCTTTGAAGCTCCAATTCAGCTGAACATGGACTTAGTAATTTAATGTTTATTTTAGCTTATTCTAGACTCTTCTAGATAAATTACTTAGCTCTTAAACTGTTCATTTTGTCCATTCATCTAGCCTTATGTTAGGCTATAAATAGTTTGTTAATTTCATTTATAAAGGAATTTTGAACTTTTTGACAAACTTTTGAATGAACATTTGTTCTCGAGTGAGTTTATCTCCTCTTCTATTTTTGTGTGAGTCTTGAATTGACTTATCTAGTGAGCTAGTGGCATAAACTGAACTCCTTTGAACTTATCACCGATTTTTGGTGTGGCGTTCAATAACCTTCTATTCCGTAAATCCACCTTAAACAATATAGAAACCAGGGTGACACTTTTTAGTGTTGAATCATTTCTAACGTTTAAGATTGCTTTCCACATCCACAACTTATCCCGGTCTTTTTCTATCTTTTAATCCTTTCTTTGCTGAAATACCCAAAATAGCCACCTCTCTTGTTTCTTTCCTAGCCGAACCTATCACCACAACTTAACCAATTTTAAAACCCCTTTTGATAAGCTTTTGCAACCTTAGCCTATTTTCATCCTTTTTCTAACAACTCGATTACTCCTCGTCAATGATCAGACAAACCCGTGAAAGACTCGAATTATCCCCAGGCCGTCTCACATCAAATTATGTCTTAATTTAATTAGTGTGTTAATTAATATGTCTTGATGATATTAATCTTAGTTCAGCCGAATATACATTTGGATTTAATGTGTTCATTTTGTGTTTAGGTTCAGTTGAATGTTAAGATGTATTTAATACAAGGTTCATGTACGGTTTGGTGCAAAGTATGGAAGGGTGCATGCACAATTGAGGTTCAATGGATGGAATTTAAAGGAGCACATGTTTTTGGGACGTTCATGCAAGAGGGAGCTTTTGAATGTTCATGTATTTGAAGATTCATGGAATGTATTTATGGAGGAACATACCTTTGGACGTTTCATGCATGCTCCATGCATTTTCAAGATGACCATTCAAGTATTCAAGGCATATTAAAGCTTCATTCGACCAAGGGAGATGTAGGAACATTAAAGGGCTACACATTCATGGAATTGAAGTTTTCTTCAAGGTTAAGAATGCATGAATACATCAACTGAAGCAACATGATGGTTCTACCAATCCATGCACCATCTCTAAGCATGAACCGAATTTTAATGCTTCATTTATGCCCATAGCCAAATCTAGACAAGCCTTTGAGATACCATACATCCAAATACATCCAAGATGATTTGCTTAATCAAGAAACTGCCCATTGGAGCTCCATTCAGCTGAACATAGACTCAACACATTAATAATTTATTCTAGATTATTCTAGTACAATTAATAGCTGAATTTCTTATCCTTTAAGTTTGTCATTTTGTCCATTCAGCTAGCCATATGTTAGGCTATAAATACATAGCATTTTTTATTTTGTATAGACTTTTGCCATTTTGATCATATGAACATTGTGTTCTTGAGTGAGGCATCCTTCTCTCAAATTTCTTACGAGTCTCATGTGACTTATCTAACTCACTAGTGGCGTCTCCGAACTTATTTCTTGAACTTATCACCTTCACCGGTGTGCCGTTCACCTATCCATCTATCAAACCACCTTTCCACCTTAACGATATAAGAATTAGGGTGACACTATTATATAGTGTTGAATCATTCTTGAAGTTAAGTTCAATTTCCATTTCCACCCAATTTTCCCAAATATCACCTATCTTTATTTCTTTGTTAAATCAAGTCTATCTTCTCCTTATAAACCTATTTTTCAACTCAAACCACTTTGTTAGACTTCTACTTACCTTAACCAAAATCAACCTTTTTCGACATAATGAACAATCTCCTCATCAATAATCAGGCAAACAAGTGACTCGACTCTTCAACACTGAGCCGGTTCACATCACAAATGTTATAAACATTCATAAAAGTATCAAAAGTCTTAATTGTCTAACACGAAAATGTTTACAAGAGAGCTATTTATAGACAAAAAGATGACTACTCAATTCAGCATCTATAATAAAAATGTTCACACTTAACATTAAAGATGGTTCATGGATGTTCTTCCTTGTATTGACATGTATTTAGACATTCATGCACCTCATTGAATATTCATGCATGTACTTTAGATAGAAGAGTCAGCTTCTTCTTCCCTTTGCTGTGCATGAATTCTTAGCATAGAAGAAAGCTTCAAGTGACTTGTATGATCACCAAAAGTCTCATTCATCTCCTTGGTTCGTTCATGCACTTGTATGGAACATGCATTCTCATAAATAGGTACTTAAATGGCATGTATGTTCATGAACAATAGCATGTATCTTGTAAATTTGTTCTCCCCTTTGTGCATGCATGTTGTTCATTTAGTATGCTGAATTAATGTGTCATTCCCCCACTTGGATGTTCATGCCTTTATCCATGCATGTATAGAAGCTGATTAGTCAAATTAAAGTGTGAACATGGCAGCCAATCAGTCAATCAAGTGTGAAAGCACTTGATGCTTTGCTAGCTACGAAATGGCTCTTGGGAGGATGTATTCAGCTCTTTAAATGTGCCATATGAACAGCTTGAAGAAGCTTCCTAGCAGCAGCCAATGTGAACATCCTGAAAGACATATTAAAGCTCGATTAATGCAACATTAAGACATATTCTAAACACCATTTAATTTGCCTAAGCTTTAGACACAATTAAGATGTCTTAATCTAAGACACATTACAAAGCTGTACTTATTATAACATATTAATTAGACTTAAGACACACTAAAATGCTGTATTAATTTACATGCATAAATAGACATAAGACATATTTAAGACTCAAACTATAATTAACTAAAAATAACTAAATCTTAATTAATGTTTTATTCCAGCAACTAAAGTGCATAAATTAAAATGAAATAGAATCGAGCTCAATGAGCTAGGTCTGAGCTAGATAATCTGAGGAAAACTAAGATTAAGCACTTTAATCTAAAATTTAGTTTCATTTTGCACTTGGGCCCCTCGTGCTTGGGCCAATTCTGATGTCGTCGAAGAGTATTGAAACATGATGCGACCGGGGTCGCATCATTTATGATGCAAACTTAACTAACATGAGAGTTACATAGTGCATGACTTTATTAAATGCAGAACACATAGTGCATAGTGCATGTCATAATTAAAAGATGTAGATTAATAATGCAAGACATTAATTAAATATGCATATAATAAACAAGACATAATTAAAAGCTGTAAAATTAATTAAACTAAACTAATAGCCACATGCAAAACAATGCATGGACTTGGAACGTTATTTTGGGTCCAATAAGGGTTGGACATCTCATGTTCAGCCCAAACTTGCTGAATCAGGCCCATCATCACCTCTTTAAACTTCTTTGATCTAACACACGTTATAAACTCGATGAGAATTTCTATTGGATCCTCTCTTGAAATGGGCAACTTGGAGTTTGGTCCACTTAATGAACTCGAATGCACTTCAATTGTTCCCTTTCATGTATCAGTAATTTTGATAAATTATGAGTTTGGGTTAAATTGAATAAAATAAGTATTGAATTGAGCTAAATTTATTTATTTAGATCAAGACAAACCTCGTACGGCTTTAGATCGAGTCAAAGATAAAGTTTCAGAATAGTCGCCTCCGTATCTACGTTTAATTGTCGAGGTAAGTTCGTGTAATTACATTGTAATTTGTGTGCCTTTATTTGAAATATACATGTATTGTGGACTGCTATATATATCGGTTGCATATCCAATGATGTTATGTCGACTAAATCGTGTCTTGACCCAAAACTTATAGTACACTTAAGGTGGTTTCGAAAGGATAGTTTAAGACCTTGACCCGATACTTAGATAAGTATGAACCAAAGGTATAATTGGAGAATGCCACACTCGAGTTTAGGGAGTGATAAGTTCAAATGAGACTTAGTTGATGCCACTAGAAGCTAGATAAGTCAGCTTGGGTCTCGAACAAAATTTGAGAGAAAGATATCTCACAAAAACGGCAATAATTCATTAAGGTGCCAAAAAATCCCCTCAAAATGGTTGGTTACACATATTTATAAGGATAGAAAAAAATTAGCTAAAAGGTCACATCTTAATGTGCTAATTAAAACTGAAATTAAACTCAAGACTCTTGATATTCTTGTAACAATTAACTCCATGCTTGAATTCACTTTAATTCAACTTGAATGATCATCCTTGAATGCTTGAAATATCTCTTGAGTTTTCCCTTGGCTATCTAAAAAGACACCAGCAACTAAATGGTGATTTGAATGCCTGTTTTCATCCTTAAATGAACAAAAATTACTGGTAGGTGAAAGGGTGTTGTTGCTGAATTTAAGAGGAGTTAAAATGCTCCTTAAAACTCTTTAATTGATGTATTAAACATCCCTTGTAATAGCCACTTCATTTGTAACCAAAAATCACCTAAAAAGACACTTCAATTAAGTTATAACAGCCTTGAAATGTAACAGTTGTGAGCTAAAGAAACAAAATTAAGCACTAATTAAACTCAAACACTTTAAACACTTGACTTCAATAACTGAACTCAAAGTAAAGACATCAATTAATGCTGCAACTAGTTTAATTATAGAACAAGAATTAAACAAACTTAAACTCATGCTCCATTAAATTATTCTAGTAACTAGATTAATTAAATAAGCTTCTTATTAAACACAACTTAATTATTTAAACTAAACACATTTATTTTAAGCTAACTATGTAACAGCCCGATTTAGACCCTAGTCAAAACAGTGGTTTTGAGCCACAAATCTGAGTTTAGAATAACATTTTAATGTTATTTTGGTGTTGATTATAAGTGATCTAGCCTGTGTGAAAATTCTGTGTGATAATTTTATCGACTGTGTACCGAATTAGAGAAAGGACTTAATCGCATAAAATGTAAAATACTGTATGGTGAGTGTTAAGTGCTTAATTGTTGTTGTCTTTATAATGAGAAGGACTTATGATGCAATTTGGCCATAATTGAGTATAATGGGCGGCATTAAATGATAACATATATTTTTTTATATGTTAAAATTATATGTTAAAAAATGTATATTATTTTATTATATAGTAAGGTTATAATAAAACAAATCAAGAGATAGTGGGGGGGTGTTCATCTTCTTCCACTAAATGTTGAAGAAGAAATAAGGGTTCTTAAGCTTTCATATATTTGGCACACATTTTAGCTCAATCAAGGTAAGTTTTGAGCTTAATTTTTGATAATTTCTATATTTTCATAAGCGTTGCTTCGTGCTCTAGCTAACCCATGTTGTAATTTCGTGAATTGATGATGTTTTTGTGATGAGTCATTGATGAATACTTGAGCTATGTGTTAGTTGATAGTAAAATATGAAAATTTGGTATTGAACTAACATAGTTTGCATTGGGATTTTTAGTGAAGTTGAGTATTTTCGGCTTAATTGAGAAAATGAGAAATTGAGGGACTAAAATGTGAAATAAATGAGATGATGGATTTGTATGAGTATAGTAAGAATTCGAATAAAAAAAGGTGATATGAAATTATGTGTATTTGATGAATTTATGAAATAAGGACCAAAAGTGTCGAAATGTGAAAATGTGAGGGCTATTTTGTAAAATGCCCTACATATGTGTGTGGACTAAATTGAATGAATAGGTAATTGAATGAGTGAATTTGAATGTGTATAGACCAAGAAAGAAGAGGTTCAGATCGAGATTGAGGCAAAGACGAAGTGCTTGATTAATCGACCATTTCGGTATATCGACATCTGGGGTAAGTTCGGATATAATACGCATACTTAGCTATGTTTAAATGTTGTGAAACGAATGGTCATGATATTATTGAATTATAAATTTTATGTGAGAAATGGATCTATGTGGCACTAAGTGTGCGTATTTGGAAATGTAATCGAGAAGATTAGCATTGTGTGTGCAAAATAATAGAAGTTTCAGTTTTGTGATTGGCATTGTGTATGTGATATCGAATTGAGTTCGGTTTTGTATTAATGCACTAAGTGTGCGATGTCATTTTAAGCTTTGGCTATGAATTGAGGCACTAAGTGTGCGATTATAATTAATGAATAGTACTGTGTGTGAAACAATAGAAGTTTCGGCTTATCGAATTGGCACTGTGTGTGTTACCAATATTGTAACACCCCAAATCTGGTCTATGCGTCAAGACGAGATTTGGTTTGTCACACAAATCAAACATTCTTTATTTCTATCTAATGATTTAGGTGAAATGGTATTTCAAAACCCTTTTAAAAAAAATAGAGTTTAATAAAAACCAAGAGAAATAATTTAAGTTCAATGAATTTGAGAAACATTAGTTGAAAAAAATCTTATCATTTGACATTTAATTAACAAAACCTTAAAGTAATTTTATAAGAGTTCAAAGGATTTGAAAATAAGAATAGTTAAAGAATCTCGTATGTTTAAAAACCCAAAGTATTTTAAGAAAACATTATAAGATAAACATAAATCCATATTAAATTATCCAAAACATTAATTAAATCCATCCACGCATAAAATCCATAAAATATTAATAGAGGCCTTATTACATCATACCCAAAATAGAAATTTAAAGAAAGTACTTATTAAAAGTTCAAAGTTTATTAAACCCATGTTTGCAGTATGGCCTCCACGAAGTCATCCTCGGCCCAAGTCCACGTCAATTTCCATTACCTGAGATGAAAAATTTGAGGGAGTGAGTTACTCAGAACTCAGTGTATAACTCACTTACTTTATCCACTGGGCCAGATCATCAAGTCATAATTTTGGGCTTGAGCCCATAAACAGGTTTAACAATAATGAGATGCATGCAAAAATGAAATTTCCCACCCAAACCTAATTTCCATCCGCTACACACCACCCGTACCAACCATCACACCTGTGGGGATCAAGTCAACCCACCCTGCCAACACACCAATCGTAGGCATAAAGCCATTTTATATTTGTGGCAGAGCCACCGAACTAGATTGTGACAAAGTCACCGAACTAGAGGCATTGAGCCATTAAAATATTTGTGGCAGAGCCACCGAACTAGAGGCAATGAGCCATTTAATTATTTTGTGGCAAAGCCACCGAACTAGAGGCAATCAGCCATTTAATTATTTTCTGGCAAAGCCACCGAACTAGATTTTGGCAATAGGCCTTTCTTCTCTTCATCATTAATCCCATCCCATGCAACATGTATGCAAAATAATCTATATACATATGATGGTTTTAGCAAAAAGGCCCAATTTACATATGAGTCAATATTTCAGGTTTTTATTAAGGCCCATAATACAAAAATCATTTAGGCCATTTAACAATCTAGGAACTTTGGCCCATTTAACAATCAAGCAGGGACTTCGGCCCATCTAACGATCTAGTATAGATTTCGGCCCATTTAACGATCTAGCAGAGATTTCGGCCCATTTAATGATCTATCAGGGATTTCAACCCATTTAACGATCTAGTATAGATTTCGGCCGATTTAACGATCTATCAGGGATTTCGGCCCATTTAACGATCTAGTATAGATTTTGGCCCATTTAATAATCTATTAGGGATTTCGGCCCATTTAACGATTTAGTATAGATTCCAGCCCATTTTACGATCTAACAGGGTTTTCGGCCCATTTACACATGAGACATAAAATTTACATTTTACCAACTAACTCATCGAGGGCATTTTTGTAATTTTCACAACTTTAACCGTTTTCATGTAATTTCACCAAAAATACCAATTATTACGTATTGTACTGATTTTGTCATCTTTACGATTTTGCTCAATACTACGGTATGACATCTAACCCGAGATAAGTGTGAAGTTACACACCTTGATATTGTGAGTACTAAACCTTCCCGCTCGTCAACACCTAAACGTAACACGAACCATTAGAACACTTTCATTTATTAAAAATACACTATTGATAAATGATCTAAATCTTTACCCTTTTGATTTTGAACCACTTCTATTTTTGGTTTCTCCTCGATTGTTGATTCGTTGCCCGATGAGAATCCACGAACGAACAACGGCTCGGGAGTACGAATAACCTCAAACAATTGATTCTCCTAGTTGAATGTCTGCAACCCGATGGAAAATCTTGGATTCCTGAAATAGCCCTTCGTTTATATTTTAGGGGGATTAGCGGAACCGCCCCTCTTTCGAAGACTATGGACTACCCTTTTCTGCCCTATCTTGAATGTCTCTAAAGACATAAGATCATTAGTCCGACTAAATATTATCAAAATATGGCTAACGATTTATAAGATTTGAGATTGGCTTACCACGATTATCTTCATTCCTCGAAGAAACGATCGAGCGATTATGTCCCTATAACGAAATCGATTAAATAACTAACTAATCCAATATAATGAATAAAGTGAGAATCCTTTGAATAATCTCCTTACCTTAACTTGAGATTGATTCCAATGTTCCCCAATACTCAAGACACTTTGAGTTTCTGCCCTCCAAAAATCTTACTATGCCCACGATTGAAAAGAAAATCGAGTGAGAAGAATTTGGTTATGACCAACAAAGAAATGAAAAAGATTTTGGCACAAGAGCATATTAACATTCGGCCATGGGTGAAAGTATTGGAGAGTTTTTAATAAAAGAATGGGAAAATGGAATGATATGGTTCGGTTTCAAGAGAGAAAGAGAGAAAGAAAAGAGAAGAAAAGAGAATGGAGTTTAAGAGAATTTTGTATTCGGCATAGGGGAGGAAAAATGAGAAAAAATGAAAAGAAGAAATATTTGTTTGCTTATGAGTTTTCGGTCACAATGAGAAAAAGACTTGGGAGAGAAAAAGGTTTCAAAATCGAAATGGTCAAAAGAAAATGACTCAAGAATGAATTGCTTACTCAAGTATGTTGGCAAATTTTGGCTAGAGAGAATATGGATGGAGAGGAAATATGTTTTGCTAAAAAAAATGACCAAATGAATGTGTTTCACCAACACCAAAGCCTACCAAAGAAATCACAAAACCGGCCATCCCCCCTAGCCTCTATGCCGTCCAAATATAAGGTCAAAAGGCCATTAGGAAGTTTCCAAAACATCTCCCTACTCTTAAGCCTTTTCCTCTTCTTTTTTTCCTTAAGTTGAAGAGACAAAATCCCCTATTTCAAGCCATTCTATCCCCTATCTTAAGCTTTCCATAATCCTTAGTCTTCTTACCAAAAAAAACAATCCAACTCATCCTAATCTTATCCATAGCCGACACATGCTAGGCTAAAGCAAAAAATAAAATTCCCTAATTGCATGCTAGGTGATTCGAACTCCTTCCCTCATGTCCAACTTATGGCGCCATCACCACTTTGTCACTAGCTCATCTTATGCCATCTTTTAGTACTTAATTAACTTAAGTTTCATGGTCACCTAATTTCTTTACACTAAAGTACACTTTACTAATATTTATTCTAACTCCAAGTAAACCCGAGCTAACACTTAGCATCATAATGATAATCGAATATTTAGGATGTTATAATTCTATCCCCCTTAAAGAAAATTTCATCCTCGAAATTTACCTGATTAAAAGAGGTGAGGATATTGTTGCCGAATTGCATCTTCAGGCTCCCACGTAGCTTTCTCCGCTCCATGATTACGCCATAAAACTTTGACCAATGGCACATCTTCTTTCTTAGCACTTTAGCATCCCGGTCTAAAATTTCCACTGGTTCTTTCTCAAAAGACAAGTCTGATTTCAATTCCACTTCCTCTACCGGTACTATGTGAGATGGATCCGATCTATAGAGTCTCAGCATGGAAACATGGAAAACGTTATGAATTTGACTCAACTCCAGAGGTAATTCAATCTGATAAGCCACTGGACCAACACGCTTCATCACACGATATGGCCTAATGAACCTAGGGCTCAACTTTCCCTTCTTTCCAAATCTAAAAATTTTCTTCCAAGCTGATACCTTCAGAAAGACCTGCTCTCCCACAGCAAACTCGATATCCTTGCGCTTCAGGTCTGCATATGACTTCTGTCTATCCGAAGCTTCCTTTAACCATGCTCAAATAACTTTTACCTTTTCCTCTGTTTCAAATATCATCTCAGGACCCAACATCTGTCGTTCGCCCAATTCAGTCCAACAAGTAGGAGTACGGCACCTACGACCATACAATGCCTCATAGGGTGCCATCTGAATGCTAGACTGATAGCTATTGTTATACGCGAATTCTGCCAATGGTAGAAAATCCTCCCAACTACCTCTGAAGTTAATCACACATCCCCTTAACATGTCTTCCAATATCTGAATTACTCTTTCTGACTGACCATCAGACTGAGGATGAAAAGCCGTACTGAACTTTAACTTTGTTCCCAAAGCTTCATGCAGAGCTTTCCAAAATCGTAATGTAAATCTAGGATCCCTGTCTGATATAATAGACACTGGTACCCCATGCAACCTCACGATTTCAGAGACATATAGCTTTGCCAATTTCTATAATGAATAATCCATACGAATTGGAAGAAAATGAGCAGTCTTCGTCAATCGATCAACTACTACCCATACAGAATTTTTCTTAGTAGGTGTTAAAGGTAACCCACTAACAAAATCCATTGTTATTCGCTCCCATTTCCAAAGAGGAATCTTTACTGGTTGTAACAAACCTGATGGTAATTGATGCTCCGCCTTCACTTGTGACAAGTCAAACATTTTCCTACAAACTCAAAAATCTCACGCTTCAACCCTAGCCACCAATACTGTTCACGGAGATCTCGAGACATCTTATTTCCTCCGGGGTGCATAGCATAAGGGCTACTATGCACCTCTCGTAGAATCATTTGCCTCAATTCTAAGTCTTTAGGCATACAAACCCTTCCACAAAAACATAGCACTCCATTCGTGTTTATGCCAAAATCCTCTATTTCACCCCTTTCAACCTGCTGAAATAAGGGTCCCAACTTTTTATCTGATATCTGCTTTTCCTGGATTTGTTCTAACCACAGAGGCTTCACCTGAGTTCTGCTAACAGACTACCATCCTCATACAAACTCAAATGAGGAAACATTGCTCTCAATTCAGATACGCCTTATGACTTAACGCGTCAGCTACCACGTTAGCCTTTCCAGGATGATACTCGATTGAGAAATCATAATCCTTTAATAATTCCACCCATCTTCGTTGTCTCGAATTCAACTCCTTTTGAGTAAGGAGGTACTTGAGACTCTTGTGATCCGTATAAATGATAGACTTCTCACCGTAGAGATAGTGCCTCCAAATCTTTAAACCAAATACCACTACAGCTAACTCCAAATCATGAGTAGGGTAGTTTACTTCGTGCGGTCTTAACTGTCGAGAAGCATAAGCCACCACCTTTCCATTTTGCATTAGCACACAACCCAAGCCCGTGTGAGACGTATCACAATAAACGATAAATTCTTTTCCAGTCTCAGGCTGAATCAAAACTGGTGCTTCCGTCAGAATCTTCTTTAATTTCTCGAAACTCTCTTATTACTTTTCAGTCCAAACATACGGTACCCCCTTTCACAACAGTTTAGTTAGGGGTGCAGCAATCAACGAAAATCCTTCAACGAAGCGTCTATAATAACCAGCCAATCCTAAGAAGCTCTGAATTTCAGCTACCGATTTTGGCGGTTTCCAATCTAGCACAGCCTCAATCTTCCGAGGATCCACCCTTATTCCCTCAGCTGATACCACATGACCCAAGAATGTCACTTCCTTTAGCCAAAATTCACATTTACTGAATTTGGCATAAAGTTGTTTATCACGAAGTAGCTGCAATACCATACGCAAATGCGTGTCATGCTCCTCATCATTTCTTGAATAAACCAAAATGTCATCTATGAACACTACCACAAACCGGTCTAAATATGGTTGAAAGACTCGGCCCATCATGTCCATAAATGCGACTGGTGCATTGGTTAACCCAATCGGCATCACCAACAACTCATAATGTTCATAACGAGTTCGGAATGCCGTCTTATAAATATCTACTTCTTTCACCTTAAGTTGGTGATAACCCGATCTCAAATCAATTTTTGAGAAAATTGAAGCTCCTTTCAATTGATCAAATAGGTCATCAATTCTCGGTAAAGGATACCTATTCTTGATCGTCAATTTATTCAATTGCCAGTAATCAGTGCACATACGCATCGATCCATCCTTCTTCTTAACGAACAAAACTGGTGCTCCCCACGGAGACACACTCGGTCGAATAAATCCCGATCCAACAATTCTTGAATTTGAGCTTTAAGCTCCGCCAACTCCTTCGGTGCCATTCTATAAGGAGCAATGGACACTGGAGCTGTTCCGGGCAAAAGCTCAATGCCAAATTCTACTTCCCGATCTGGAGGTATACCAGGAAGTTCATCGGGAAATACATCTGAAAAATCCTTCACCGTTCTCACATCATCCACAGATAACTCTTTGGCATCCAAAGCACACATAAAAGCTAGGAATGCTCCATATCCCTTTCGCACCAGCTTCTCTTCCTTCAACGCAGATACCACATTTGCCAAGTAATTCCTTCGTTCGCCTATCATTATTACTTCCTTATCATCCGAAGTTCTTATTGACATCCGCTTTTCAGCACAATCCAAATGCGCCTGATGCATAACCAACCAATCCATGCCCAGAATGAGATCGAACTCGCCGAAAGGCAATTCCATCAAATTCGCCAAAAATACTTCTTCTTGAATTTCTAAGGGCACATCTCTAAACAGTTTATTTATAATTACCGACTGTGCTAAAGGACTAATTACTATCATCTCACTATCGATAATTTCAGATTCTAGATTCAAGTTTCCAGATATGGCGCTAGCAACATACGAGTGGGTAGAACCAATATCTATTAAAGCAGTAACAGGTACATCGAAGATGAAGAACATACCAGTTATTCCATCAGGTGCATTGCCATCCTCACGGCATCTAACTGCATAGACCAATCTGGCTATCTTGCATCTGTGTTACCTCTAGGACCATTACCTCGACCCGGTGCACCTTGACCACGTCCAGCCCCATTACCACCACGACCTGGTCCACGACCTCTCGGTGGCTGTTGAGTACCTCTGGCCGACTGTGCATCAGTATTACAAACTTCCTGAGTCGTATCCATACGTCGAGGGCAATTTCTATATTGGTGATCCATTGAACCACATTTGTAACAAGCGCCCGTTTTCCTCCAGCACTCTCCAAAATGCCTTTTTCCACATTCAGCACAATCTGTACTTTGATTATTAGCTACAGGTGCTCTACCTTGAGCTGGCTCATCATTTCGAGGCCTCTTCAGAAACCTTTTTGAAGAACCCAACTGCTTTATATCTCTCTTGCTTCTAAATCTTTCTCGATCCTGACGTTCTAAGTTCTTAGCCTCTTCGGCTATCTTGGCTTTCTCCACAAGCGTGGCAAAAGTTCTAACTTGTTGTGGGGTAATCAAAATCCGCAACTCATCATTCAGCCCATCCTCGAATCGTACACAACGTTCATGATGCGTTGACACTATTGTCCGAGCATAGCGACTCAAGCGTAAAAACTCAGCCTCATACGCTGCCACTGTCTTATTCCCTTGTATTAGATTTAGGAATTCCTTCCTTTGGGCATCCACATAACTGGTTCCTACATACTTCCCTTGGAAAGCAGCTTTGAAGAATTCCCAAGTAATCAATGTAGCCTCAGTGCCCTCTCGAACAGTAAGCCACCATTGATACGCCTCGTCTCTTAATAAGGACACAGCTCCTTTTAGTTTTTGTTCGACAGTGCATTCCATATCATCCATAATCCACTCCACAGCTTCGAGCCAATATTCTGCCACATTCGGAGCTACACCGAAAACTCCTCTAAAAACTTCTGCATTATTAGACTTGAGTCGTTCCGATATCGACCCACGAGTTGTTGGCCCAACTCTAGTTCCAGCGACCCTTTCCAAGACTCGCAGCATTGCTCGTGTCAAAGCATTATCTTCTTCCATATGATCATGTGATCTCGTCTCACTCTCAAATGACGCAGGTGCATCCATTTCTGGCATATGATTTGGTGCTTCAGTTGCACCTCTAACACCTCGTCCTCTACCACAGTCACGTCTACTGCGTCCACGACCACGTCATCTAGTGCTCATAATGTCTAACTTGATTTAATCTGATTACAAGTTTTATGAATCAGAAAATTGTTTCAGTGTTTATTAACGATGTTTTATGAGATTTGAGAGATAAAGTTATTTTTCGCAAACACATCCTATAGTCTCAATCTCTACGATTTTTAACATCTAAAACTAGAAGTTCTAGAGTGTTCCTATGATCATGTCATCATCATAATAATTATTCAATAATGAATACTTACTTAACTTGGTGCCGGATGCTTGTGGTGCCATACTAATCTTTAAAACATAATTGAAATAATTTCAGAAGTTATTTGTTGAACCCAACCACAACTGAGTTTTGAAACTGGCTCTGATACCATTAAATGTAACACCCCAAACTCGGTCTATGCGTTAAGACGAGATTTAGTTTGTCACACAGATTAAACATTCCTTTAATCTATTTTTGGTTTCTCCTCGATTGTTGATTCGTTGCCCGATGAGAATCCACGAACGAACAAAGGCTCGGGAGTACGAATAACCTCAAGCAATTGATTCTCCTCGATTGAATGTCCGCAACTCGATGGAAAATCCTGGATTCCCAAAACAGCCCTTCGTTTATATTTAGGGGGATTAGCGGAATCGCCCCTCTTTTGAAGACTATGGACTGCCCTTTTCTGCCCTATCTTGAATGTCTCTAAAGACAAAAGATCATTAGTCTGACTAAATATTATCAAAATATGGCTAATAATTTATAAGATTTGAGATTGGCTTACCACGATTATCTTCGTTCCTCGAAGAAACGATCGAGCGATTATGTCCCTATAACGAAATCGATTAAATAACTAACTAATCCAATTAATGAATAAAGTGAGAATCCTTTGAATAATCTCCTTACCTTAACTTGAGATCGATTCCAATGTTCCTAATACTCAAGACACTTTGAGTTTACGCCTCCAAAAATCTCACTATGCCCACGATTGAAAAGAAAATCGAGTGAGAAGAATTGGTTATGACCAACAAAGAAATGAAAAGATTTTGGCACAAGAGCATATTAACATTCGCCATGGGTGAAAGTATTGGAGAGTTTTAATAAAAGAATGGGAAAATGGAATGATATGGTTCGGTTTCAAGAGAGAAAGAGAGAAAGAAAAGAGAAGAAAAGAGAATGGAGTTTAAGAGAATTTTGTATTCGGCATAGGGGAGGAAAAATGAGAAAAAATGAAAAGAAGAAATATTTGTTTGCTTATGAGTTTTCGGTCACAATGAGAAAAAGACTTGGGAGAGAAAAAGGTTTCAAAACCGAAATGGTCAAAAGAAAATGACTCAAGAATGAATTGCTTACTCAAGTATGTTGGCAAATTTCAGCTAGAGAGAATATGGATGGAGAGGAAATATGTTTTGCTAAAAAAAAATGACCAAATGAATGTGTTTCACCAACACCAAAGCCTACCAAAGAAATCACAAAACCGGCCATCCCCCCTAGCCTCTATGCCGTCCAAATACAAGGTCAAAAGGCCATTAGAAAGTTTCAAAACATCTCCCTACTCTTAAGCCTTTTCCTCCTCTTTTCCTTAAGTTGAAGAGACAAAATCTCCCATTTCAAACCATTCTATCCCCTATCTTAAGCTTTCCATAATCCTTAGTCTTCTTACCAAAAAAACAATCCAACTCATCCTAATCTTATCCATAGTCAACATATGCTAGGCTAAAGTAAAAATAAAATTCCCTAATTGCATGCTAGGTGATTCGAACTCCTTCCCTCATGTCCAACTTATGGCGCCATCACCACTTTGTCACTAGCTCATCTTATGCCATCTTTTAGTACTTAATTAACTTAAGTTTCATGGTCACCTAATTTCTTTACACTAAAGTACACTTTACTAATATTTATTCTAACTCCAAGTAAACCCGAGCTAACACTTAGCATCATAATGATAATCGAATATTTAGGATGTTACAGATATAAGTTCAATTTAACATATTGGCACTACATGTGCAATGACAATTATGCTTCGGTTGTGAAATTGGCACTAAGTGTGCGAATTTATCAAATGAATAGAAAATGTTGAACTAGAGGTAATATCAAGAAATTGAGTAGAAAATTGGTGAGTATGTAACACCTCAAACCCGGCCTAGAAGTTAGGCCCAAATCCGGAATGTCACATTAAAGGCACAATTAAAAAATAGTTTTGCTAATTAAGAATTTAAGGCCCAAAAGCCCAAAATATAATAGACTTATTAATTAAAGATAAAAAAACCCAATTAATTATATTAAGTATTTTGGAAACCAAGTTTGAACATAAGAGCTTACTTAGGTTTAATAATTAAATAAACAATTGATCTCAAAACCCAAAATAAATCAAGTCAAAGCGAGTACAAGGCCTTATTACATCCAATCAAACTTAAGTAAATAAAAACATGTACTTTGAAACAAATAAATGAAAATTCAAGCCTCTTGTAGTGTGGCCATCTCGGAGTCCTCTCCCACGTCGAGTCGTCTATTCGGGATTACCTAAAACATTAAATTAAAGGGGTGTGAGTTTTAAAACTCAGTGTGCACAACCTTTGGCAATCAAATCACTTACAAATATCCACATTGGGCCTAAGCCCTATCAAAATTGGTGGTCTTGGGCCTTAGCCCACAATGACCTCATATCATATCATATCGTATCATTCATAAACAAATAATACAAAACCCACCCCAAAACTCCATCCACTATACACACCATTTCCCTTCCAACCTTATGACTCCTATGGGGAATTCTAGCTCGACCCACCCTCCGCTACACACCAAGGGTAGCCCAGTTACGGTACTACCAAACATTGTAGCAAAGCTGCTAATCAAATATTGGGCTTAAAGCCTCCTTTGGATCCATGCCAAACGGCCATGCGATCCTCAAATCTTCCTCCGTACCATAATTCCCATCCATATGCATCCTAAGCAGAATATCATATGAATGCATCAAACACACAAGTAACATCCATAAACTTTTGTTCGTCACATAGGGGTATTTCTATCATTTCGCTACCCAGGGGTATTTTCGTAATTCTACTCTACAGGGGTATTTTTGTAATTTTTCAAAATAGGGGTATCTTGTAATTTTACAAAATAGTGGTATTTTGGTGCTTTCGCAAAATAGAGGTATTTTGGTAATTTTACAAACTGGGGGTATTTTGGTAATTTATAAATTGGGGGTATTTTGGTAATTTCACAAATCAGGGGTACTTTGGTAATTTCACAAATTAGGGGTACTTTGGTAATTTTGCAAATCATGGGTATTTTGGTAATTTTGCAAATTGGGGGTATTTTGGTACTTTCACAAATTAAGGGTATTTTGGTAATTTCACAAACTAAGGGTATTTTGGTAATTTCGTAAATCAGGGGTATTTTGATAATTTTACAAATCAGGGGTATTTTGGTAATTTTGTAAATTAGGGGTACTTTGGTAATTTTACAAATCGGGGGTATTTTGGTAATTTATAAATCAGGGGTATTTTGGTAATTTTGTAAATTGAGGGTATTTTGATAATTTTGCAAATCGGGGGTACTTTGGTAATTTTGCAAATCAGGGGTACTTCGATCCCTTTCGGGTTTTAGCTATGAACTTTGGCCCATCAACAAGTCCTCGTGGCTAAAGTGAACAGACACTACGCACTAGGTAGGATTCCAGAGAAGAGGAGGTGGGCTACTAGGGCCGCTTAAGTACCAAGCTCTCCCTAGATCCAATCCTAGACATGCGTATGCCCGTTGCCACACTCCAACCCTCCGACTTATTCACAGACATGTTTAATTAAAAATTAAGTCTTATGGAATTTAAGAGTTGTTCAAACTAGACCTAAGGTTCATAAATCCTAACATATGTGTCTACATTCTCATAAGCCCATCAAACCCAAATCACTCCCTTACGGCCCATTAGGCCTAAATCTCATCATATGGCCTATTAGGCCTAAAAAAATACAATTCATCTATAATGCATGACTAATTCAATTCGTATAACCAACCAAACCATTTCATCAAAATTAGCTTTTCAGCTTTTCGGCATTGCCAATATCGTGTGTGTAGTGTTTGTACACATCTGGTAACCACACGAGCTGCAAACCCCTTAATCACGAACCTACAATTGACATTACTAGCGATTAATCAAAGCTTTAACACATACTTATCAAAAACTGAAACCTCACCGTACCCTTACCATGCACCTCACGTTATAGTAGCCCTCTAGGTCTGCACCCAAACGCCCACCAAGGTATATTAACTCTCCTCATAGAATGCTCTATATATAGCTAGCTTCTCACCTTCCTTCTTTGTATCTTACCGATGTGGGATCCTCCGTTGGCAGAGTTTAAATCCAACTCAAACTCTTCTCGTCCAATCCGGTAAAATAAATACTCCTTGCTTGTCATGAGATTCGAACCTAGGCTCCTTTGCACCCTTAATGATGCCTTGCCACTAGACCACTCACTTTCTTGTGTCTAAAATCATGCACAACTAAATATAACCTTATGGCAAAATTCTAGAGTCCATTTAAAAAGAAATCCAAAATGCAAGAGCCAAGACTTGAACCTTGGACCTCCTTCCTTCCTTGTGGCGTCACTTTGCCACTATACCACACACTCCACTTGTCATTTTTCTCCACATTTTATTCTTAAAGCCTACTACTAACTCTCAGGGTTTTATTCACCTAAAATCAAAACTTTTCCTAAGGCCTAACTTGAACCCGGGACTTCATAGAAGCCCTCTAACCTTCCAAAATCACTCACTTACTAGATCCAACTTGCACTAATGCCGTTCTTTTATTCTTAAAAATTTTAAATGCTCCCGTGCCCAAGGCCCATTGGGCCCCAATCCTACTAGGCCCAAATTCAGGATGTTACAAATCTACCCTCCTTAAAGAAATTACGTCCTCGAAATTTCCAACTAACTACTAAACGCACCACTCAAGTCACACCACTATGCTTTCTCTGTGCACTCTGATTAAGAATTTTATGAAATTAGTACTTACTTCCACTTGTTTAGGGCACATGTCTTATGTAAGTAACAACAATTTCTTAGAGTTATTCTGATGTCGAGAATCCACTATAGGCTTAAGTTTCCTACGGGCTTTAGTCTCTAAAAGCCTATTTTTAAGTAGCTCATTATCTATACAGTTCAATAATTCAAACAATAACAGAAAACTTACTTGGCTCAACGTCGAGGGCTCGATGAACCACACTTCAAGAATCTTGCCAAAACTTTTTAAAAAACCCAAAATCTAAGGCCCATTCACAGCCTGAGCTTTGCAACTGGGCTCTGATACCACTAAATATAACACCCTAAACCCGGCCTAAAAGTTAGGCCCGAATCTGGAATGTCACATTAAAGGCACAATTCAAAAACGATTTTGCTAATTAAGAATTTAAGGCCCAAAAGCCCAAAATCTAATAGACTTATTAATTAAAGATAAAAAAGCCCATTTAATTATTTTAAGTATTTCAGAAACCAAGTTTAAACATAAGAGCTTACTTAGGTTTAATAATTAAATAAACAATTGATCTCAAAACCCAAAATAAATCTGAAGTCAAAATGGAGTACAAGGCCTTATTACATCCACTGAAAATTAAGTAAATAAAAACATGTACTTTGAAACAAATAAATGAAAATTCAAGCCTCTTGTAGTGTGGCCATCTCGGAGTCCTCTCCCACGTCGAGTCGTCTATTCGGGATTACCTAAAACATTAAATTAAAGGGGTGTGAGTTTTGAAACTCAGTGTGCACAACCCTTGGCAATCAAATCACTTACAAATATCCACATTGGGCCTAAGCCCTATCAAAATTGGTGGTCTTGGGCCTTAGCCCACAATGACCTCATATCATATCAGATCGTATCATTCATAAACAAATAATGCAAAACCCACCCCAAAAATCCATCCGCTATACAGACCATTTCCCTTCCAACCTTATGACTCCTGTGGGGAATTCTAGCTTGACCCACCCCTCCGCTACACACCAAGGGTAGCCCAGTTGCAGTACTACCGAACATTACAGCAAAGCTGCTAATCAAATATTCTGCTTAAAGCCTCCTTTGGATCCATACCATACGACCATGCGATCCTCAAATCTTCCTCCATACCATAATTCCCGCCCATATGCATCCTAAGCAGAATATCATATGAATGCATCAAACACACAAGTAACATCCATAAACTTTTATTCGTCACATAGGGGTATTTCTGTCATTTTGCTACCTAGGGGTATTTTCGTAATTCTACCCTATACGAGTATTTTTGTAATTTTCCAAAATAGTGGTATCTTGTAATTTTATAAAATAGTAGTATTTTGGTGCTTTTGCAAAATAGGGGTATTTTGGTAATTTTGTAAACTGGGGGTATTTTGGTAATTTACAAACTGGGAGTATTTTGGTAATTTTACAAATTAAGGGTATTTTGGTAATTTTACAAATTGGGGGTACTTTGGTAATTTTGCAAATCAGGGGTATTTTGGTAATTTTGCAAACTAGGGGTATTTTGGTACTTTTACAAATTAAGGGTATTTCAGTAATTTTGCAAATCGAGGGTATTTTGGTAATTTTGTAAATTAGGGGTATTTCGATAATTTTACAAATTGGGGGTATTTTGGTAATTTTGTAAATCAGGGGTACTTTAGTAATTTTACAAATCGGGGGCCTAATGTGGTGAGTGAATAATGCATGAAATGGTATGTTTGAATGCGATTAGTAGTATGAATTGGCATTACTTTGAAGCTTGTAGGTATGACCCTAATGTGGCTGGCAAATTGGCCTTGCAAAGGGCCTGTTATGCATACAGGTTATGGCACACGAGCGTGCCTATTGATCGTGGGATAAAGTCAGTAGCTGGCTTAGGAGCACACGGCCATGGTACATGGGCGTGCCTAGTAGCCGCGTGAATAAGTTAGTATATTGCCTAAGAGCACTCGACCTTAGCACACGGGCGTGCTTGATGGCCATGTGAAGAAGTCAGTATACATGCCCTGTTTGACACGACCTAGACACATGGGAGTGTCTGGTAACCGTGGGAGGCACACGGTCTGGTTGCACGGGCGTGTGACCTCAACAGTGTTGAATAATGCTTGAAATTTTGAAAACTTTTGTAAGTGTTTGGTTTAGTCCCGACCTCTTTCTAACATTTGATTAAGGTCTCGTAGACCTAGGTAAGGGGCTGTGTGTTCGTCTTTGAGTATGTACGATTGATGATAGACTATGTGTCGTGGAATGGATGTGAATTGTAACACCCCAAACCCGGCCTAGAAGTTAGGCCCAAATCTGGCGTGTCACATGAAAGTGTTTTTTTTAAAACCATCTTTGCAATTATTAAAAACTTGTTTGAGAATTACAGCCTCTTTGTTAAAACCCAAAACACTTAAGCAATTGTTATCTACTTGAAAACGTAATTATCTTTCCAAACCTTTTTTGTTGCGAAAACATATTTGAAATAATAATTTATGAAAATATGACGTTTGGAAGTAAAGTTGCAGAAGCATTTTGAAAACATTACTGAAACGTAGATAAAATACAATATTTTTGAGAGGTTGATTGATGAGTCGAAAATCGAAGTGGTGGACTTTAAAATCAGGACTTTTGAAAATGATGTTGAAATTTTGAAAGAGAATCCGAGTTAAATTATTTGTAAATATTTGCTATAAAATCCATTTATTAATCAATTTTAAAAACTATTATTTACATTTTTAGAAAATTCCTTTTTAAACAATTTAAGAAGAATAATAAAAACATCTCAAACATAAAGCAAAACAAAAATAGTCCAGAGGCCTTATTACAACTTTAAAACTCGAAATAATAAAAGTAATTAAATAAAATGGAAAGGTAGTTTACTAATATTCGAAAATGTTATTTCCAAAGCATGGCCTCCACCGAGTCATCCATGGCTCCAAGTCCTCATCACTGAGCATTACCTATAAGGGTTAAGAGGAGAGGGTGAGTTACAAGAACTCAGTATGAAATCCCCTTACCATTATTCACTGGGTCGGAACACACATAGCAATATTTTGGGCCTAAGTCCATTTACAACAACAATAATGCATCAAATATAACATGTGTATGAAATGCAATTTCCCAACCAAATCTAGTTTTCCATCCGCTACACACCACTCGTACCAACCAATACACCTATGGGGAGCTTTAGTCACCCACCCCGCCAACACACCAAAATTGGGCATTAAGCCATATATCAAATGGGCACGAGGCCATATATCAAACTGGGCACGAGGCCATATATCAAACTGGGCACGAGGCCATATATCAAACTGGGCACGAAGCCATATATCAAACTGGGCATGAAGCCATATATCAAACTGAGCACAAAGCCATAATCAAACTGGGCACGAAGCCATATATCAAACTAGGCACGAAGCCATATATCAAATTGGGACAAAGCCATCAGAATTTTGTAGCAAAGCTACCAGAACTTCTCTTTGTCAAATATCCCAACCCATGCAATCATGTAAACAACATGCATAATAATTCATACATATAATAATTTCAACATAAGGCCCATAAAAGAATTATTACAATCTAGCCCATATCACATTTTGGCCCATATAGTAAATATCACATTTGGCCCATATAGCAAATATCACATTTGGCCTATATATCACTTTTATCGAGTTAGTCCATTGAGGGAAATTTCGTAATTTGGCCCATAAGGGCATTTTCGTAATTTTACCCATCGAGGGTAATTTGATAATCTCGTAATCCAGGGGTATTTCGATAATTTACTCTCTAAGGGTATTATGGTAATTTCGCAACTTAGGCTTAACTACTAATTTGGGGCATAAAATCGAAACTGTTCATCTGCATCATACTAACTAAATTGACCATAACTCATGTTAGGAACCTTGAAATCTAAATCCGTAAATTTTCCTTGAAACTAGACTCATATTTCTTCTTACTACAATTTTTCCAGAATTTTTACCTTAACCATTTAGTATAGTTTATTCCTTAAAGTTTCCCTTGTTTCACTATCCAACGATTCTAACCCCTCTTACCCAAAATCCAAATATCTCACTGTACAGTTTTTATATACTGCTCCCACTTGTCTATATTAATAATAGGCTCACTAAGGAATCCATACATATAAATTATGTCTCATAATTCACTTTTTACAATTTTATACGATTTTTCCAATACAAAATAGAATACCCCAAAGTCATTCAAAACCAGTCTCACTAAAATTAACATATCTCAGAATATAATATTCATTTTCCTTATCTATTTATTCCATATTAAAGTAGACATAGTAAGCTTTAATTTGATATCTTACTCACTTTGTAATTCCTTTTATCCAATTTTTTGTGATTTTTCAATTACACATCACTGTTTCGACCAAAACTATTTTATTACAAAACATGATTACCACTACGAGCATACACACGTCTGAGTGATCACGGATGCTGGTTATCGATTTTCTTCAGTATTTCTACCGATAGATAAAAAAGGAAACCAAAAATAATAGTCAAATTTGCAAACAATGGGATTTGAACCTCTTCCCTCAAGGTACATCACTTAATGCCATAACCTCTTTACTAATTGCTCACTTGTGCTAACCATTTATTCATTTATTTCAATAAGCCTTGAAGCTACTTACCATCTCTCCTTAAAGTGCTAAAATACCAAATTTTTCCTAAGGCCCAATTAAACCCGAGACTTTATAGAAACCCCGTAAACTCCAAATTCACTTAACTAACAAGTCCAATTTGTAATAATGTCATTCTCTTATTCTCAAAATTTTAAACATTCCTACGCCCAAGGCCCATTGGGCCCAATCCTACTAGGCCCAATTTTGGGATGTTACATGTATTATGTTTCGATTATTCGGTAATGCCTCTTAACCATATTCTAGTGACACTTTCGGGTTAGGGTTGTTACAAACTAAATAAACTGACTAATTATTTCAGCAAATTAGAATGCATGGAAATTAAATAATTTCAAATCAAGCTCAACAAGCTTGCGCCAAACCGAGTTGAGCTCCAATGAGTTGAGTAAAAAAATTATCCCGATAATAAACTGAATTGAGTTGGACGGAGCTCAGGGAGTTAGAAATGAACTAGGATCAGCTTGCCAATAGTGAAATACTCAGCTGGGTAAGCTTCGCCAAAGTAGTTTGTGGCGCAGGTTCGTATATTTTCTCTCTCGTGGCTTTCCTCGGTCAAATGGGACAAAGGTTATCTCACAAACTTTTTTGAATTTACTCACCAAATTTGACAATGAAAAGTGCGACGAACTCAAATTCAAATAACACATAAAATTTAGTCCAAAGATCATATGGCAAAAATTATATTCGTTCATAACATGAATGCTTCATACTATCGCACAATTTTGATATGCCATCAATATGAACAATTGAACAGAATGGAAGCAAGGAATGATTAATCACACAATTTAACAAATAAGAATGCATTCCTCGTTTCAACCACAACATTCCAAATGGATCAAAACAAAGGACATATTCACTTTGCTTTTTGATTTGAACAACCTCATCTTGTCGTATTCGATTGAATGTACTTATAGTAGCAAGATGAATAATATGGCCACTTTCCACAAAGTCATCTTCAACAACACCGATTTCTTCATCTTTCAAAACAAAACAAAGATATTGTTGACTTACCTTGATTATCTTGGAAGTTACATGATGAAAGTTTGATTTTACCTCATTTGTGCAAAACAAACCTTCACTCCTTAGCAAGGTAATGTAATCGATATTTTGAACTTGAAAGGTAAAAAGTTAAAAAGACAATTTGCGCTTTCCAAAATGTAATTTCCACAAAGATGGAAGATGTCAATGTCACCATGGATAATGTACTTAAAAGGACATGATGAGATGTTATTCACAGGTGGATAGCATAAACTGATTTCGGGATTAAAAACAAAATTTCTAGAATCAAAAATTTGATTTTGATTTTGTAAACTAAGCACAAGATTTATTTCCGAAAATGAAGATAAAATTCATAACAGATGAAAAGGTAAAAAATTTATTTACAATGAGATTACGGTACTTACCTTTTCTTGGTATCAACTTAAAGTGGCTAGCTCCAGGCTTAAACACTCAATTTTGATCACTTATCCCAAAATACAGCAAGAATTTTGTTTTCTCAAAACACTATTCAAATGTTCAAATCCATCACAGTCCAACACCAAAATTTTTATGTGGAAAAATTTTATCACACACATACAAGATTTGCATAGGCTGAACCAATCCAACAAAAGGATAATATATGTCATAAGACAAACTTCTCATGGATCTTTTTGAAACAAGGTCATTAACATCAATAGGTGGACAAAGACTAACCAAGTCAAAATATGGTGACCTTTCAGAAATTAAGTCATCAAAACCTTTATTAGCAGTTTTTAAACCAAATTATCGTGACTCGATAATCATAGAGTCCTTACCTCGCTTACCTTTAGACAAAAGTGGACAGTTTTCATTCTTGTTCTTGCCTTTCTTGTACAATCAAAATCGCCACTCGTTGGGAAGGTATTGAAGCTGGAATTGGTCACACGAATTTTCAAAAACCTGGGAAGACATTTCACAAGAAAAACTAACAGGTGGGTTAGTGGAAACAATCCTCACTTGCTCACTAACATCTTTTTCACTCGAATCTTTTTCTTTGGAAGCACTCATTTCTTTTTCCTCAATTTCTTTTTTCCACTCTTTTCTTTTGATCAAACTCTTTTTCTTTTTCATTCTCTTTTTCAATCTCATTTTGTTTCCTCTCTTCCTCTTTTTCTTTCATTTCTTTGTTTCTTTTCTCGATTTCATTCAAGATCCTCTCATTTTCTCTCATAATCTTTTCTTGTCTCTCTTTACTTTTGACCTCTTTTTACTTTTCTTCTTTTTCTTTTCTCATTTTCCTTTTACAAGAGGACACAAAAGATTCAGGAGAATAATCATTTTGTTCAAAAGAAGAAAAATCATTTACATATGATTCACGAATAATCCTTCGTGAAGATCTCTCCGTGGATGTTTTCTTTGGAGTTCTTGAAGAGGTGTATCTTTCATCTCGCACATCTTCTCGGAAGGATTCAAAATCAAAATCAACTTCTCTTCGTCTTGAATTCCTTGATGAAAAGGAATCTCGATCGGAGTCTCTTCTTGAGTAGTCATTAGATGTGTATCTCCATGATGTTCTCGAATCCACTTTCTGACTTGATGACATTCATTCCCGTTGGTCTCTTTTCTCCACACGGTCTAATCTTTTGTGTAATTTGTCAAACTTAGTATTCACCATTCTTCGCATTTCTTACACCAAATATTGATATTTTGATTCGGTAAATTCTTCGCGAGACATGATTGTTATCGCTGAAAAGGAAAATTGTTAAGTAAAATAGAAATTAAGTCCTCACTACAAAATCCTCACGAGTTCACTCGGAAAGAAAAAAATTGATGGACTTCACTCAAGCTCGTGTTTTCACTCTTTACAGGCTTTTTCTTCACTCGAATAGTCTCACACGCTCGTGCCTTTTACCTCTCGTGATTTTGTATAAAACTCGGGTGACTAAATCTCCTAGCTTAGAGGGTCGACTTTAAGGGGTTAACAAGGGATAAATTGGTTGGTATGGGGTAGGCTAAAGAGAAATAAAATGGAAGTGTAGTATGTGTGACGTTGGGGTTGATATGGGGAATACTAAATGATGATGATATAAATCGTGAATGATCGGGGTAGATAGATGAAGATAAAACGAAGGTTTTGGAAGTCAGAGACTGAGGAGAAGAATAGAAAACATACAAGTGCTTCAAAAATTTCGAACACTTTTTTATTATTATATATTTTTGTATTTTGTTACTTCAAATGCACGAAATTAAATACAAAGAACTTTTAAATTACAACTTTGAAAAAATTTTAATTTTGAATTTTTTTAATACGAACCTATTTCGGGGTTGCTGAACGTTCGTACTCCTTGATTTTAACTAACTCTGATACCAAATGATACGAACTGGCTCCTTAGAGTTATCCAAGTCATTTATGGGCCCGATTGATAAAATAGAGAAGTTTCATTTGAAATTGAAGTTGAATCTATAATAGGCAAAATGGTGGTTTAGGTAGCAAAGTTGGCTCGAAAAAATGGAGATAAAAGAAGTTATAGGTTCAGTTTAAATGAAATTGATAAGAAAAGGAATTATGGAAGGATAGAACGACTTTTGGGACTTAAGGGTCAAGAGTGAACCAACACTAAATTGAGTGTTGACCCGAAACTTATAGGAAACTTAAGGTGGTTTTGAAAGGATAGTTTAAGACCTTGACCCGATACTTGGATAAGTATGAACCAAAGGTATAATTGGAGAATGCCACACGGTGATAAGTTCAAATGAGACTCGGTTGATGCCACTAGAAGCTAGATAAGTTAGTTTGGGTCTCGAACGAAATTTGAGAGAAAGATATCTCACAAAAACGGCAATAATTTATTAAGGTGCCAAAAAGTCCCCTCAAAATGGCTGGTTACACATATTTATAAGGATAGAAAAAAACTAGTTGAAAGGTCACATCTTAATGTGCTAATTAAAACTGAAATTAAACTCAAGACTCTTGATATTCTTGTAACAATTAACTCCATGCTTGAATTCACTTTAATTCAGCTTGAATGATCATCCTTAAATGAACAAAAATTGCTTGTTTGGGTCTCTTGAGTTGTCCCTTGGCTAGCTAAAAAGACACCAGCAACTAAATGGTGATTTGAATGCTTGTTTTCATCCTTAAATGAACAAAAATTGCTGGTAGGTGAAAGGGTGTTGTTGCTGAATTTAAGAGGAGTTAAAATGCTCTTTAAACTCCTTAATTGATGTATTAAACATCCCTTGTAATAGCCACTTCATTTGTAACCGAAAATCACCTAAAAAGACACTTCAATTAAGTTGCAACAGCCTTGAAATGTAACGGTTGTGAGCTGAAGAAACACAATTAAACACTAATTAAACTCAAACACTTGAAACACTTGACTTCAATAACTGAACTCAAAGTAAAGACATTAATTAATGCAGCAACTAGTTTAATTATAGAAGCAAAATTAAACAAACTTAAACTCATGCTCCATTAAATTATTCTAGTAACTAGATTAATTAAATAAGCTTCTTATTAAACACAACTTAATTATTTAAACTAAACACATTTATTTTAAGCTAACTAAATAAACTGACTTTTATTTCAGCAAGCTCAACAAGCTCAACAAGCTTGCGCCAAACCGAGTTGAGCTCCAATGAGCTGAGTCAAACAAAAATTATCCGATAATAAACTGAATTGAGTTGGATGGAGCTCGGGGAGCTAGAAATGAACTGGGATCAGCTTGCCAATAGTGCAATACTCGGCTAGGTGATAAATCATAATATGAATCCCACATTTAGCATACTTTTGGATGATTTATCCCTTTAATTATGGAAATAGGTGCTCCTAATCCTTTATTTTCATGTTTTATACTTAGGAAAGCATCGGAGGATGAAAAGAAAAAGAAACGGGTTGAAAATGGAGAAAATGGGCCTAGTACGAATTGCACACGACCTGGACCCCGAGTCACACTGTCGTGCCTCTTTAGCAGGACCGACCATGGCCTATAACTCAAATTACACAGGCGTGGCACACGAGCATGTCCCTGCCACAATAAAGGAGAGTTCTATTCAGATTAGGGTACTAAGAGGCAAAGAAAGACATTCCAAAAGTCTATATAAAGACCCTACAGGCCAACCTTCAAGGGGGCATTCAGCTGGGCCAAAGAGCGAAGCTAGAGGGGCCAGAATTGTGGGATTCACTCGAAGAAAGCCAGTTGATTCATCTCAAGAAGCCGAAATCATACTCAAGACTGAGGATCTCTCCTTCAATTCCTTTAGGGGGTTTTAGGGTTTTTCTTATGTTTTGTTTTATATTTTCTTCTGAGATGTATTATTTTATGATTATGAACTAAACCCTCAAATACCTAAGGGGATGAAACTTTAGACGGATCTTGTTATTATTTTCTAAACTATATGATAAATGCTTGATTTGTTCTTAACTATGTGTTCTTAATTCTTGCTTTGATATTCCAGGATATTGATTCAAGTATTGATGTGCTTAGGCAGTGGAGCAAAAGTTCCTGTTTAAGAGTAGATCTAGCATACTTAAGCAGAGTGATCGCAACCCTAGAAATAGGATGACGAAAGTCTATCAGATTAGGGTCAAACCTAATATGGGAGTCCAGAAATTGAGTTAATTTAATTCTAGGGGTTTTAATTAGAAAGAAAATTTAATTAATCAAACTAGGGTTAAACGTTAGTAGCCTCGAAAGAGGTATTAATATAAATTAAGGAATCCTACGGATCAAGTCAAGTGAAAAAATTGTCTGGTTCAGAGTTAAATAACAAGTGAAGTCTAGGTGGATTCTTCCTCGGGTATTGTGTTAATCAATTGGTTTTTCCCTCAAGTATTTCCCCAATTCATTCTATTTTTCTTAGCATCTTTAGCTTAGTAGTTAGTTAATTTTAGATTAGACAATAATTCCTTTAATTATTAGGCTAAATAATAAAAAGAAAGTTAGTATTAGTACTTTTGGTTCCTTTGGGTTTGACAATTCGGTCTTGCCACTAAACTTTACTACTGTTCGATAGGTGTGCTTGCCTCAAGTCATTGTCACAGTTAGTTTTTAGGCTAGATCATTCATATTATAAAGTTTTAAGACTCTGACACACGATCAAGTTTTTGGCGCCGTTGCCGGGGAACTGAAATATTAAGAAAGCTCAATTTTTATTACTCTAGCCATATTTTATTCTATTTTATTTTACAAATAAATTTTATTTTTACTTTTCTAATTTTCTTTTTCTTTTATCTTTTCCTGGTAGATACCTCTAGTTTATGACTAGAAAGAACCCGACAGGACCCTTGATTTACGACAGCGATATCGAAGGAACGGTTCACGAAATTGTAGAGAAATAAGGTGAAGCTTAAAATACATAAAAGAAGAGCAAGAGAATGAAATTAACACTACCAAAGAGATGGCTAAGAATAATCTGTTATCTCAAGAGGTGGCAGAAAATCATGCTCCTCGAACTATGTATGATTATGCTAAACCTAATTTCATAGGAACTGAGTCAAGTATTGTTAGACCTGCTATAGTTGCTAATAATTTTGAACTGAAACCTAACACTATACAAATGATACAGTAATTTGTTGAGTTTGATGGTTTGTAGGATGAAGATCCAAATAATCACTTGGCAAATTTCCTAGAATTTTGCGGTACTTTTAAAATTAATGGCATTTCTGATGATGCCATCTATCTTCGATTATTTCCCTTCTCTTTGAGGAATAAAGCAAAACAGTGGCTGAATTCTCTTCCACGAAGATCAATCACTACATGGGATCAAATGATCAAAAATTTTTTCTTAAAATATTTTTTGCCGGTCAAAATGGCCAAATTAAGGAATGATTTCTCTTCTTTTATGCAGATGAAATTAGAAACACTTTACGATGCATGGGATAGATAAAAAGATTTATTGAGAAGGTGCCCACACCATGGATTACCCTTGTGGCTACAGGTCCAAACTTTTTACAACGGTGTGAACCCCTCAACCAAGCAGTTGATTGATTTAGCCGCCGGTGGGACCTTGAATAACAAAACACCTGAGACAGCCTACGAATTCATTGAAGAGATGTCACTGAATAACTATCAGTGGCAAGTTATGAGAACAAAGCCAATAAAAGATGCCAGTGCTTTCAACCTCGACGTAGTAACTATGCTATCAAATCAGGTAGAACTGTTAAATAAAAAGATTGATGGTTTATGTGGTTCTTTGTAGGTACATTCAGTTATGCAGTACAATACGAATACAGGATGGATGAACAATACAGAATATTCACCTTACAATCCGAGCACTGAAAATGAGCAAGTTCACTATATGGGTAACAATTTTAGACCTCAAAATAACCCTTATAGTAGTACTTACAATTCAGGTTGGAGATACCATCCCAATCAAAGACAACAACCCTACCCACAAGAAAAGAAGCCAAACCTTGAAGAAATGCTAACAAGATTCATAGAGGTATCAGAAACCCATTTCCAAAATACCGAAACGATATTAAATAATCAGCAAGCATCAATTCAAGGGCTTAAGGATCAAATTGGACAACTAACTAAGTTAGTCTTTGAAAGGCAACCTAAAAATTTAACTAATGAAAAAGAGCATGTGAAGGCAGTTACACTAAGGAGTGGAAAAGAGTTGGTTGAAACAAAGAAGAAGATACCACACAAAACTGATAATGCAAAAGCTGAGGAAGCAAATGAGAATGCAATTCCAGTACGTGAAGAAATTAAACCACCGATCCCATATCTAGCGAAGTTGAAGAAAGACCACTTAGACGCACAATATGGTAAATTTCTTGAACTTTTTAAATAATTACATATCAACTTACCTTTTGTTGAAGCTATTTTGCAAATGCCGACATACACAAAATTTCTAAAAGAGCTTCTAATAAAAAAGGAAGTTTGAAGAGATAGCAACAGTGGAGCTTAATGAAGAATGTTCAGCCATCCTCCAAAACAAGCCACTGACCAAATTGAAAGATCCAGGAAGTTTCACTATTCCCTATTTAGTTGGTAGTTTAAACACAGAGAAAGCACTAGCTGATCTAGGTGCCAATATTAATTTAATGCCTTATAAAATATTTAAGCAACTTGGTCTCGGGAACCTAAACCCACTAGGATGAGTATTCAGTTAGCTGACAGATCTGTTAAATATCCTAGGGGAATTATCGAAGATATTTTGGTAAAAGTTGATAAATTTATATTCCCTGTCGACTTTGTTGTGCTGGACATGGATGAGGACGTTGAGGTGCCTTTAATTTTAGAATGCCCCTTTTTAGCTACTGCTAGGGCTATTATTGATGTAGATGATGGTAAACTTGCGCTAAGGTAGGCGACGAAGAAATTATTTTTTAAATTTATAATGCTATGCGATATTCTAGAGAACAAGATGATTCCTATTATTTTATCAATGCCATTGATCATATTATTCAAGATTCTTTGCAAGAAATCATACATAACGACACGATGGAACTGTGTCCTACCCAAAATGAGGGAGTAGAAGATGACACCGATGAGTTGAATTCTAATACATATTCCTCTAAACAAAAGAAAGAAGAAGGCATTGAAATCAACGACGAACTAAAATAAAAACCCTCTACTGATGAGCCACCCAAATTAGAATTAAAACAGTTGCCAAAACACTTAGAATATGTATTCTTCGGGGATAATTCCACACTACCAGTAATTATCTCTTTAGAACTGGAACCCAAAGAGAAAGACGAGTTGCTACAGGTATTAAGGGAATATAAAAGAGCCATAGCTTAGAAAATTTCTAACATTAAATGTAACACCCCGAACCTGGCCTAGACGTTATGACCGGATCTAGCATGTCACATAGAAGGGTTGTTGAAAAATCTAAGCGTTCGTTGAAAATGTTTGCACCTCTTTTGAAAACTCCGAGTTACGTTGATTATTTATAAAAACCTATTCACTCAGTGTCCATTTTAGAAAAGTTGTATTTAACTTGAAAATTGCCTTTGTATGAAAATCAATTTTGATATTTGCAGTAACGTGATATTTTGGAAAACAATTAAAGTTTTAGGAAAACTACGTGTTTAAAAATTTAACGATTATTAATGAAAACTTAAAAGAAATTAAACCAGTGGCCTTATTATAAAAATATTAACCCAAAATAAAATAACTTTAAAGTAAAGCAAAAATGAAAATTTACTAAGTCGCGAGAAATATTCCCTGTGTATGGGCACCACCGAGTCCTCTTCTGCTCTAAATCCTCTAACAGCTGGGGATCATCTACAAGGTTTAAAGAAAAAGGGGTGAGTTACGCGAACTCAGTGTGTAATCCCTAAACAGTCACTAACTGGGCTTGAGCCCTTACGAAAATAGATTGGGTCAAAGCCCATACAGAAGCAAACTGGGTGAAGCCCATGCAGAAACAGACTGGGCTGAAGCCCTATAATCATGAGAGTGCAAATAATGTAATGCAACCCAACCCAATCCAACCAACACACCCTCGTACCAGCCAATCACACCTATGGGGATCAAGTCAACTCACCCCTCCAAAGACACCAATATTGCAAACAAGCTGCTAATCATAGAATATTTGTGGCTGAGCCACCAGAGTCATAATTATGTATGTATATATATTGTGGCTATGCCACCAGGCTACACTGCTCTTCAATCATTAACCCACCCCATGCAACATGATAACATGCAATATATATGTCCACATGTGAGAGTGTAATATGATAAAATGTCATGTATCAACGTATAAAAGAGTAAATAAAAACATACACATGATATTCAATCACAATTAAGGGTATAACAGTCATTTTCACCCCCTCGGAGGTATTTCGATAATTTTGCAACCCAGGGGTATTTTGGTAATTTACCCTCCAAGGGTATTTTAAAAATTTTACAACCTGAGGGTATTTTGGTAATTTACTCTCTAAGGGTATTTTAGTAATTTTACAATCGAGGGTATTTTGATAATTTATCCTCTAAGGGTACTTTAGTAAATTTCTCTTTAATGGCCTTTTTGATGGCCAACTGTCGCCTCGAGCGACCTGGAACCCTTTTTGGGTCTCTACGAAGTATTGGGCCTAAAATCTATTTTAGGCCCAAACGAGCCCACACGCTCGTGTGGCCCAAAATGCATGGTTTCGGTTTTAAATTTGTAGATCTCGCATTCAGATTTATCATTTGATAGTTTTCTAACATTTTTGCCCAAGTGGGCTGGATAGCCCGTTGGGCCCATTTAGCCCGTTTCGGCCCGGTTAGGCCCGTTTTAGCCTCAGTATCGTGAGAGTGCTCCCAAACTCTCAACAACTTAATGATACTATTTGCATCTCGCTTTACCCCTTAGTCACGGCCACAAAAGAACTCAAACATCCCTTTGGCTTGAGTAAGAACCAACCGAATCATAAAACTCCATCACCTTCATTCAGCCATTACCTTACTTACCAACCAACCTTTGGCAACCAGAGATTAAAAGAAGGATGAGAGAACCTTCCAACAGATTCGGCCTAGCAACAGAAGTCAAGAAGAGAGTTTCAGTTTTTGAATAGAACAGGTGGGAAATTGAAAGAAAGTAGAGAAAGAAACAACCCTTACCTTAGATTGGAGATAAGTCAAAATGGAAAGAAGGAATTTGACACTACTCAAAAATAACAAGATAGTAAGTATTCAGCCTATACTTTGAGTGGAGAGGGAAATAATAATAGGAGAAGAAGAAGAATAAAGCAAAGAGAAAAAAAGAAAGGGAGAGTAAGGCTTACCAATTAGAGAACACGAGATGAATATGTTGATGTAGGCAAGGTTCGGCTATAAGAGAAAAGTGTCAGAAAAGAATTCGACCAACCAAAGTTTAGGCAATTATGAGAAAAGGAAAGAGTTTGGAACTAAATTGGGAAGAAAAGAGTAGTGAAGTTGAGTTTTTGGTAGGGAGAATTGAAGACTAAAAGACCCGAAATGCCTAGAAGAGAAACGTGACTAAAATGCAAAAATGCTAGGGAAAGCTAGAGAAATTCCCTTCCTACCCTCGACAGAATGTGCCCTCTTCCCATGCCAAGTCTCTTGACCGAATTTTCCCATTCACTTACCCATATTCGGCCAACTCTTCCCACACCATAATCCCTTGATTTCCTCCATAAATCTCTCCCCAATTCACTCTCCATCTCCCATTCTAAATCACCCAACCACCTTGACGAATTCAAACACTCCTCCATCAGAATTTGATTCCAACACAACCTCTTGTCCTCTCCTGAGCAAAATAAAAGCCTCCACTTGCCATCTATGGGATTCAAACTCCTTTCTTCCCTACTTTGCCAATGACGCCACAGCCACCTTGCCACTAGGCTCCTTGTGTCTTAAAACATACGCCACTAAAGATAAGTCTATAGCCAAAGTCTAATTCCATTTAAAAAAATAATCTAAAAGAGATGCAATTGCCAAGACTTGAACCTTGGACCCCTTGCTCCCTTGTGGCGTCACCTTCTTATCTCCCATGTGGTGTCATTTGCCACTAGACCACAACTCTTTTGTGTCATTTCCCTCCATATTTTATTCTTAAAGCCTACCTACTAACTTTCAGGGTTTTATTCACCTAAAACTAAAATTTTCCTAAAGCCCAAGTTTGATCTCGAGACTTCATAGAAGCCCCCTAACCTTCTAAAATCACTCACCTAATAGGTCCAACTTGTATTAGGGTCATTCTCTTATTCTCAAAATTTTAAAACGCTCCTACGACCAAGGCCTAATGGGCCCAATCCTACTAGGCCCAAATTCAGGTCGTTACATTAAAGGAATAAGCCCATCATTTTGCACCCACAAAATTTTAATGGAAGATGAGTATAAACCATGTGTGCAACCTCAAAGACGATTGGATACCAACATGAAAGAAGTTGTTAAGGCTGAGGTAATTAAACTTCTAGATGCTGGAATCATTTATCCCATTTCTGACAGTACTTGAGTAAGCCCTTTTCAGGTTGTTCCAAAGAAAGGAGGCATGACTGTTGTAACCAACGAAAAGAATGAACTGATTCCTATAAGAATAGTTTCAAGTTGGAGAGTTTGCATTGATTATAGAAAGTTGAACAATGCTACGAGAAAAGATCACTTCCCTTTGCCCTTTATTGATTAGATATTAGAAAGATTATCTGGGCATATGTACTACTGCTTCCTAGACGGACTTTTGGCTACTTCTAAATTCCAATAGCCCTTGAAGATCAAGAAAAGACAATATTTACATGCCCATATGGTATGTTTGCTTATCGTAGAATGCCTTTTGGATTATGTAATGCTCCTGCTACTTTTCAATGCTGCATGTTGGCCATTTTTGATGAACTTGTGGAAGACATTATGGAAGTATTTATGGACTACTTTTCAGTATTTGGTAATTCTTTCCATCTTTGCCTTAAAAATTTAAAATGAGTTCTAATGAATGTGAGGAGACGAGCCTTGTGTTAAATTCAAAAAAATGTTACTTTACAACTTTAATTGATGACGATGCACCAGGCGTCATAACTGGTACGTTTATCATATATGATGTGTCATTTACAGCTTTAATTGATATTGGATCTACCCATTTATATGTTGCTTGTGCTGTGTCTAGAACTCTGGGTATGCAATTTGAGTTTGTTGATAGGGGAATGTCGGTAATTAGTCCCTTAGGATAGTCTGTGGTAGTGAATAAGCTGTTTAAAGATCTACCTCTAGAAGTTCAAGGAGTAGTATTTTTGGTGAATTTGATGGAACTGCTCGTTCGACGAGTTTGATCTTATACTGGGCATGGACTGGTTAGTGAAACACCGTGCGAATTAGGATTGCATTGCGAAGCGTATAGTATTAAGGACTCCAGAGGATGAGGAAGTGATTGTGAATAGGTGAGAGAAGGAATTATCTGTCCAATGTAATCTCTGCACTAAGGGCTGAGAAGTTGGTGCATAAAGGTTGTGAAGCATTCATAGCTTATGTCAGCATGGCTGATGCTGATAATTTGTTCGTTGAGAATGTCAGGACCATAAAGGAATTTTCAGACGTATTTCCTGAAGAGCTTCTAGGGTTGCCCCCAAATCGCGAGGTTGAATTTGGTATTGAGCTATTATCGAGAACGGCTCCGGTGTCTATCGCCCCTTATAGGTGGCACCAAAGGAGCTGGTAGAACTAAAGGCTCAGATCCAAGAGCTGTTGGATCGAGGATTCATCAGACCAAGTGTATCTCCGTGGGAAGCACCAATATTATTCGTGAAGAAGAAGGATGGGTCAATGCATATGTGTATTAACTATCGTCAGTTGAACAAGCTAACGATTAAGAACAAATATCCGCTACCAAGGATAGACGACCTGTTCGATCAACTTTACGGAGCTTTAGTTTCTCGAAGATAGATTTAAGATCGAGGTACCATCAGCTAAGGGTTAAGGAGGTAGATATATTCAAGACTGCATTTTGAACTCATTATGGGCATATTTGGTTATGCCATTCAGATTAATGAATGCACCAGCCGCCTTCATGAATATAATGAATCAGGTCTTCCAACCCTATCTAGACGGTTCATGGTGGTCTTCATAGATGGCATTTTGGTGTATTCAAGATCAGAAGAGGAGCATGATTCACATCTTCGGGTTGTTTTGCAGATATTGAGAGAAAAATAACTTTATGCCAAATTCAGTAAGTGCAAGTTTTGGCTGAAGGAAGTGGCATTTTTGGGGCATGTTGTGCCTACCGAGGGGATTAGGGTTGATCCTAAAAAGGTTGAAGCTGTATTGGATTTGATACGATCTGCCTCGGGGTGAGTCGAGTCGTATGTGAATTGCCCAATCGTCTACGAGGAGGAATCAAGTCTTCAAAAAATAATCGAAAAAATATGGATGAGTTTGCGAAAGCTTTAGGTGAATTTTTTTAGAAGGTGGGTTTAAGTTAGAATGGAGGTGTTTAAATGAAAGAGTTGATTTGGATAATCAATAGGATAGGTTCAGTTTAAGATGAAGGGAAAGAAAATGGGATTCGGTTTAAGGTTGAACAAACAATGATAGGCTGATGGTAATGGAATTGGATAGATGGATAAGCGATGGTTTAGATAAATGATAGGTGATAGTTGATGGGAATGGATGAAAGAACTTAAACAAAGAATTGATTCAACACTAATAAAGTGTCACCCCGGATTCTATATTTGTTTAAGGTGGAAAAATGGTAGTCGATGATGGACCAAGACCCGTTATCTATAAAGATAAGAACCTATAGTATAAGTTGATGGAAGAGAACGATTGACGCCACAAGCAAGAAAACTTGATAAGTCAAAATCGAAACTCGTACGAAAGATAGAGAGGAGAATAATCTCACTCAATGAACAAAAGTTCATAAAATATATTCAAAATTCCAAAGTCTTAAAAAAATTTACAAAGTAATAACTGGTTTATATAGTGCTTACATGTGGTTAGTTGAAGAGACAAATAAATTCAACTTTAATATGTAATTAAATGCTGAAAAAAATCTAAAAACTCTTGAATTCCTCCAGCCAAATAACAGCAACTTTATGACTTCTAATGAGATGATTAAATGAATTTGAATGCTTTAAAAATGTCCTTTGAGTTGCCTTTGGCTAGCCGAAAAGTCTCCAGCAACTAATGGTGTTTTTAAAGGCTTAAATATCTATCATGAATGCTTTTAAAATATGTCCCTTGAGTTCTTCCATAATCAACTGAAAAGTCACCAACCAAATGAAGAGCCTCAACCTTTGGAATTCTAGCCATGTAACTTCCATCTTCAATGTGAGTAACTCTTGAATTAAGTTGTTTGCCAAAATCCTTTGAGTTCTCCATGATCAACCGAAAAGTCACTAACCAAATGAAGGGTCTCAACCTTTGAAATTCTATCCATGTAACTTCCTTTTTTTCGGCTCATCTTTTTCCAACTCTTTTCCGGCTTATCTTTTTCCAACTCTTTTTCTGTCTCAATTTTTTTCTTAATTTCTTTTTCAATTTTCTTTTCTTCATTCTCTTTTTCTCTCTCAAATTCTTTTCTTTCTTTTTCAACTTGCTCTTTTTCACTCTCATTTTCATTTTCTTTTTTCTTGATTTTTTTCTTGTTCTTCTTTTTCACTTGATTTTTCTTTTTCATTTTGATTATAATAAGAAGATATTTCAAAAGAATAAAAAATACAAGGATTTGATTCTAAGATCGAAGCGATGTTCTCATAGATATCACGATTAATTCTTCGTGAATTATTCTTCGTACAGGACTTCTTTGAATCATAAGTTGTATAACCCATGCTTTCTTGGCCGTCACCGTAAAAGGCTTCAAACTTGACACTTGTTTTGGTTCACCTTGAATCCTTCGTTGAATAAGAATCGTGACCTGAACTACTTCGAGAATGATCTTTCGTGGATGAATTCTTCGACGCGTATGAATCACATTCACTTCTTCGTAAAGATTTCTCCGTGGATGGATATGTTGAAGCTTGTGAAGAAATCATACCTTCTCGATGGTAATCACGAGAGGTCTCACATTCACAGTTTGATTCATACCGTCTTGAACTTCTATATGAACCATAATCTAATCGAAATCTCTTCTTGAATGATCTTTAAAAGCATGTCTTTGAGATGACCTTGGCTCCATCCTTCGACTTGAAGAAAGTCGCTCTTGCCAGTTTCATTCCTCAATTCGATCCAATCGCTTATACAACTTATCAAACTTGGTATTCATGACTCTTTGCATTTCGTTCAACAAGTATTGATAGTCAAACTCTGAGAACACTTCTTGATTCATTTTATTCTCTAAAAATAAAATGTTAAAACAAAAACAAAGATAATACCTTACCAAAAAAATCTCACAAGTCACTCACAAAGAAAAGAATCGCTTACACTCGTGTTTAACTCATATGATGGTTTTTTCTCTAATGAGTACACTCGTGCCTTTTACCACTCTCTCTCGCCCTCACAATTTCATACTTTGTTTCGAAAGACTTATCGCAGCTTGAGGGTCAGTTTTAAAATTGGTTAACAAAGGTTTGACGTTGGGTATCGGGTAGGCTAAAAGAAGAAAAAGGTAAATGGAGTAAGGGTGGATGGCGTTGGGTAAAAAGAGAAAATACCAAATGATGGTAGAAGATTTTTTTTTGAAGATCGGGGTAAGAAGATGAGACTAGAAACAACAAATACTTGCCAAACTTTCAAAAGAAAACTTTCAAATAATTGCATAACTCACAAATCTCAAATTTAGCATAAATTCAGCAAAAGTCCTCTAAACAAGCTAATTACAAAGTATTTATGGTGCTTACATGAGACCTAGCTAAAAAGTCACATGAATTCAGCTTTAATGTGCGGTTATGAGCTGCATAAAAACTTAATTATTAAGTACAAAATCTTGGAATCTCTAAGCCTAAGTAACAGCAACTATTAACATGATTTAATGTTCCAATTCAGCTGTTTTAGTTGAACTTGAATGCTTGGCAGCCGAATAGACACCAACAACTTGGTTAATGCTCTCCTTTATTGTTTTCTATTTCTATTCTTGAATAACTCCATGAAGAAGAGGAATAGGCTGCCAAATTTTATTGGTTCATAATGCTCTTCTTTAAATGTTGTAATAGCCCTTTGTATGTAACCAATTCCAACTAAAGAGTTGCATTTAACACATTGTAACCGCCCCTTGTTTGTAACCGATTCCAGCTGAATAGTCACCTACAAGCATTAGCAAACACATTAAACACATTAAATACTTAAACACATGAAACTTAATTAACTTAATTAATAAACTTAAAACACATGTAACAATAAATTATTCCAGCAATTAAATTAACTAAGATAAGCATTTATTCTAACAACTCAATTAACTAAGTTGAGTATTTATTCCAGCAACTTAATTTAATAACTAAGATGAGTTCGATTAAAAATAAAGTTCAGCAACTCAATTATTAACAAACTAAAATTAAAAGCCTCATTTTGCACTTGGTTCCCTCGAGTTTAGGCCAATCTCGATGTCGTCGTGGTATATCGAAACATGATGCAGTCGAGATCGCATCATACCCTCCCTCTTGAAAACGATTTGTCTTCAAATTGGGCCACTTGCTCACAAAAAATTTTTCATCGTCACAAACCTAGAAAATACACAAAACTCGAAAAGGAAGAAGATTAGTTGTTTGCCTTCCCTTACAAAAATGAAAGAGGTTAGTGACACCATGGATGATGAACTCGAAGGAACATGCTGAAACGTTATTCACAAATTGAACATATGAATTGATGCTGGGATCAAAAATAGAAATGAATCTTACCTTTTTCTTCGATGGAAACAAACCAAAACCACATAACATTCAAAAGTCATAATCTTGAAAGACAAACTTCCATGGCTCAAATCCCTTGGAAAATGATATGGAACAACATTCACCGGGATTAAAGACAAAGTTTTTGTTCACATATTTAGTCACACAAAATTGCAAATGCTTACTTTCTCTCAAGGACGTTTCAAAATAGCAAACTCTAGGTTTGAACACACGATTTTGGTCACTCGTTCCAACTTGCAACAAGAATTTCTTTCTCTCCAATGATACACACATGTTAATCAAAGAGATTGAATTGGGGAATACTTGTGGGAAAAACCAATTAATTAAGACAATACCCGATGAAGAATCCACCTAGACTTCACTTCTAATCTAACTCTAAACCAGACAATTTATTCACTTGATTTGATCTGTAGGATTCTTTAATTTATATTAATACCTATTTTGAGGCTACTAACGTCTAACCCTAGGTTGATTAATTAAAATTTCTTTCTAATTAAAACTCCTAGAATTGCATTAACTCAATCTGATGCGAGCATGCCCCATGTCAACTCGACTCGAGCCATGATCCATTGGTGCTACCTCGTGGCCCCATCACTAGAACTAGATCTAGGCTATTCAAAGATGCAATTGGAGCTATGGTACAGCAAGTGTGGATTGATAACAAGGCTAACTCACTTGGATGTATGGAAGGTCATTCAATGGAGCAATTTCACAATGTCCTACAAGCTCGACTAGTCATCGATGAGCTCGGCCCTAGCTCGTGTTTGTCAAACGAGAGTTCACCTTGCTGCTGTCCAGCTCGTTCAAGCTCAATGAACTCAATTAGCCATTTGGCCTTGAGCTAAATACTTGGCTGAAATTTTACTTTAAATAAATTTGAGACAATATAAATTTGTTTAATGAATTTGCTGTTATTAAATAAGTAGTAATTAAGATGTTTTAATTAGGACATAATTAGTATAGCTATTATGACATGTCATACTTAGGACAAATTAATTGAGTTGCTGCCATTTAATTTGTCTAGTAAACTAGCTAGTAATGTGTCCTAAGCTACTAATAATTTTAAAAGTTTATTAATAGCTTAGTTTTTAATTTGTTTCAGCTCAATTTAATGTCTTAATGTGTCATTTTAATTGCTGGAATTAATTAGCTAAGTTAAGTGGCTGGAATGAATTTAATTTGTTTTGTAGGTGCATGTAGGGGGGACGGCACAAGGAGATTCATGGCAGCTGCACATTCTTTCATTTAAGGAGTTAACTTGGATAGCTTAATGGCCTTCTTAGCTGCTGATTTAGCTCCCCAAAGTGACAATTTAGCTCACCAAAACTGATGTAAAGATGCCATTCACACCAGCAAAGATGTGGCATCACTTATGGGGTCATTTAGTTCCTTCTTTTCACACTTGTGGCTGTTGGGTTTAGATGCATTCATCAGCTGAATAGCTGGCTATTCAAAGCTGAAATTAATGAGGAAATTAAAGGCATTCAAGCCCCCTTGACTGAACATTGAAGGGCCATGCAGCTCCCTTTTCTTCTTGAAGATTCGGCTGCACCTAGTCAATCTAAAAGCTGCCCATTACTCTCCCATTCAGCCGAACTTGGACTTGGAGCATGAGGAGTCTTTTCTAGATTTTTCTAATTAATTCTAGCATTAAGTTTGCTTAGACACTAAGGCTTGAAGGATGACCATTTGGCTAGCTTAACCAGCCTATAAATATTTGAACATTTTATTTGTAAAGGACTTTTTTGCCAAATTTTATATCGTTATTATGTTGAATTTGCGAGAGCAATTTCTCCTATTTCGTTCTTAGGATTTGTTGGCTTATCTAGGAGTCTAGTGGCGTCAACCATCCTTCGTTCTATCCCGATACCAAGGTTCCTATCGTACATCGATAGTGGGTCAAGGTCCGTTAAACTACTAAAATCGAAACCTTTAGAAACGTATAAGTAACCGAGTCGATACCTTTCTTGATATTGGTTCTTACTTGTTTCCTAAAGTCCTAAACCGAAACTCGAACATTCTTTCATCCTTAAACCGAAGCCCAAACTTTATTTTCTTTCCTAAACTGAAACCCAAGCCATTCATTCTTCCCTAACTTCGAAACATATCCTAATTCGAAACCATCCAAGCTAATACCGAATCCAACTCATTTTGTCAACCCCAATTCTTACAACTTACCCTAACTACATCGAAATTTCTTTCTTTCTTCGATTCTCTGGTTTACGATCGAACTCCAAGCATACATCTCGTTTTCTCCTCGAGATCAGGATCGTTTCATCTGGTATCAGAGCTAGTTAAATCAAGATCTACGAAGCTGGGAACAACCAACGAAGTCGTTTAAGCTAAGGCTCGAAGTAAGTTTAAAAAAAAAGGAAATTCAAATTTTAAAAAAAAATTTCAAAAAAAAGGGAAGTTCAAAATTAAAAAAAATAAAATTCCCTAGTGTTTTGATTGAATTGCTATCATTCTCTTCATCTACATTTTCTAAATTCCTCTCCGACCTACTTGAACCACCGATCCTTTCTTCTTTCTTTAGCCTACCTACACCCACATCTTACACCCTTTGAACCCATTTTGAAACCGACCCCTAAGCCCTAATAGGCCTTGGCAAATCTGACTAATGAGACTGAGAGAAGTTTGAGAGGTAAAAGGCACGAGTGTGTGAGACTATTCGAGGGGAGGTAAAAGCCTAATCGTGAGTGTTAAACACGAGCGGAGTGTCAATAACTTCTTTCTTTTCGAGTGAACTGTGAGGATTTGTTGTGAGGTACTATAGTTCACGCTATGTCTTTAGAACCCGAGCAGAATGTAAATGAGCCACCAGGAAGGTAACCCGTTCGACATGTACCCGATCTGCCAATGCAAGCCTTGTTGTAGGAGATGGAACGGTTACTCGATCGTAGGCTCAATCCTCTGGAAGATCGACTATACCAAGTGGAAGCCCGAAGACAACGAGAAGTACGTGGGCGACCAAATAGAAGGCGTGAACAGCCACAAGACGGTGAAGATTATTTCAATGATGCTTTCAATAGTGAGATCGAATCTATTGCAAGTATTGGAAGGCGAGGACCCCGAAATCAAGGTAATAGAGATCGAGACTGAGTGGATGATGACTTGAAAAATATAAAGCTATCTATTCCACCATTTCAAGGGAGATCCGATCCAGAAGTGTACCTTGAATGGGAAAAGAAGATTGAATTGGTCTTTGATTGTCACAACTATTTGGAATCTAAAAAGGTTAAATTGGCCGCTATCGAATTCACCGATTATGCCATGATATGGTGGGACCAAATAACCACCAGTCGAAGGAGAAATGGAGAACAACCCATCAGCACGTGGGCCAAAATGAAATCTATCATGCGCCGACGATTTGTCCCACAATTTTACCATCGAGAACTATATCAAAAACTCCAAAATCTTACTCAAGGATCGAGGAGTGTTGAAGATTACTTCAAGGAGATGGAAGTTGCCATGATTAGAGCAGATGTGCAAGAGGAACGCGAGGTAACCATGGCCCGATTTTTGGCTGGTCTCAACCGAGACATAGCTAATATGGTGGAACTCCAGCATTATGTCAAACTTACAGACATGGTGCACATGGCGATTAAGGTGGAGAGGCAATTGAAGCGCAAGGGTACTGTTCAAAACTATCCCCACTCCAACCCTACCAAATGGGGCCAAGGGACTAGTAAGGCCAATCCATCGACTCGGGCCAAGGAGACCACGCCATCTGCCAAACCAAGTAAGTCTTTCACTGAATCTAACAAAGGCAAGGCAATAGAAAGGCCATCCAACAGATCACGAGACATCAAATGTTTTAAGTGTCTCGGGAGGGGACATATTGCAAGTCAGTGTCCAAACCGAAGTACGATGGTGATGCATGCCAATGGAGAAATAGAGTCTAAAGAAGACGATGAAGAACGTGAGATTGAAACTACCACAGACGAGGAAGAAAAAATTGAACATGCCATAGATGGTGAACTCCTCGTTGTGAAGAGAAGTCTCAACATTAAAGGAATCGATGATAAGCAACAAAGAGAGAACATTTTCCATACTCAATGTCAAATACAAGGCAAAATTTGTAGTGTTATCATCGACGGTGGAAGTTGCACGAATGTTGCTAGTACGTTCATGGTGGAGAAGTTGGGCTTACCAACCACAAAGCATCCAAGCCCATATAAGCTGCAATGGCTTAATGATGGTGGTGAACTAAAGGTAACTAAACAAATCCTAATTTCTTTCAACATCAGAAAATATGCGGATGAGATCCTTTGTGATGTTGTACCCATGCACGGGCGTTACTTGGACGTCCTGGCGGTTTGATCGTAAGGTGGTTCACGACGGTTACACCAATAGATACACGTTCAAACATGTAACATTGATTCATTTTACTTAATTGGTGGTTGCAGTGCAATTTTGGAAGTTACACCAATAGATACTTTTAATTCAGGGGATATGTTGGCATTGATGTGGCCGAATTTATGCTTTGCCATTAGGGGGGAAAAGTTAGCCAAAAGTCCTTGTTTGTCCATCTTTTCCCATTTTCTCCAAAAAAATTCTCTACTAGCCGAATTTACCATAGAGTTTAGGTAAAAACTCTCTTTTGTTTTAGCTTTCATCTTTTTGACCAATTTTCTTCATTTTGGCCGAATGTACCTTAGACATTTTGGTACATTTTCGCTTTTGATTTAGCCTCAATTGCTTGAACCAAACACAACCTTCTTTCTCTCATTTTAGTTTTCATTTTGAAACCAAAAACCACAAAGATTAAGCACCATTATTCTTCTTCATTTTCTCTCCTCTTGCCGAATGCATCTAAGTTCCATAGTCAATCTCTCTTCTCTTTGATCATATTCTCTTTTCTTTTTCTTTTCATCTTATTCTTCTCTTATCTTTCTCTCATTGCCGAAATCACCATTATCATTTTCTTCTTCTCTTTCTCTTTACTTCCTTCTCTTTTCATTATCTTTCTTCTTTCCTTCAAACCGAAACCACCATATTGAAACCACCATTTTATTCTTTTATTTTGTGAAGGCGAATCATCATTTTCTTTTCTTCTTTTTCAAAGCCGAACCTCCAAGTGATCAAAGTAAGACTTTATCAATTATTTTCATCACTTCCTTTCACTTGAGTAAGATTGGAAATCATAATCTTTTATTTCTCTCTTAGGCCGAATCTCTTGAAAAGATTTTGAAAGGAACTTTGTTGAGGACAACCTTTAAGTGACCATTCGAATCATCAAGGTAAGACTACTAATTTAGATTATATCATTTTTTTTAGACAGATCACTAATCTAAGTTATTTTAGGAGCGATCTAAGATCATCAAGATAGGTAAGAAAAGAGCCGTTCGAAGTGTTTGGAAGAGAGGAGGTATTCCTTTACTATCGAACTACAAACGAAGAAGCGAGATCGGGGTTAGAGACTTTCCACCGATTGTGGACCCTCTGCAAACGAGGATCGATTATTCGAAGTAGTGCGTACAACCGAACCACTTTACGTTGGTGGAATATCGGCGGGTTTTGATTCATCTAGTGGAGAAAAACCGCAAATAACTGTCATTCGTGAATCCGAGGGTAAGGATTTAGATCCATCGTTTATAAGTATAGTTTTTACTAACAATAGTTTATACTAACCGAGTTTATTAATCATTTAGGTGTGGACGAGCTAGAGAGTATTGTTCTCACTGTTACTAGGTGTGTAACCATACATTAAAATTTCCATAGTTTTATATTATTAAAAAGTGATTATATGATAATATGTTTGTTTGCGGATACCAATCATTGGTATACAAAATTCAGGTATGTTACCCAATATTCCGTTTATTTTGATATATGCATCAATATGAAATAAGCATGTCTATATTATGATTTGTGGGTACATAGCATGAAAATCTGATTTGATATGTATGTGCATGGGCATATGGGTATGTTTAATAAAGGAGGAAGTATTCTGGTGGTTTTACCACAATTTCGTGACTTGATCACATATGTGAAATTGGTGGCTTCGGTCACATATTTGACTCCGTGGCCGGTCACATATTTGACTCTGGTGGCCGGTCACATATTTGACTCGGTGGCCGGTCACATATTTGACTCGGTGGCTTCGGTCACATATTTGACTCTGGTGGCCGGTCACATATTTGGACTTGGTCGGTGACTTGGTCACATCTGCTTTTGGTGGCTTTGCCACAATAAAAGCGATGTGCATGTTGATCGCAAAGAATCGCCTTCGATGGTGTGTAGCGGATGGAGGGTCGATTTAGTAATCCCACGGTGTCTTTGGTTGGTACGGGGTGTGTAGCGGATGGATATTTAGGTTGGTAGGGCTTGCATTTCATTTCATATACATATCCATGTAACATTGTATGATTATTATTTGATCTGCTATAAAATGGGCCTTTGGGCTAAATTTGAGTAAAATGGGCCTTTGGGCTAAATTTGAGTAAAATGGGCCTTTGGGCTAAATTTGAGCTAAAATGGGCCTTTGGGCCAAATATTTGATTAAATGGGCCTATGGCCATATGTGAAATTTTTTTTTGAAAGCATTTCATAAAATGGGCTTTTTAGTGTATGTGTTATACATTGAGTTTATAACTCACCCATTTTTTATGGGATAACTTTTAGATAACTTCGTAGTGCGATGGATCGGGACAATGAAGGATTTTGAGGTGGCGATGCTCGTATTAAGTATTGTGGAGATTTTCCAACTTAAACTTTTTAAGTTAATTTTATTATATAGACTATATTTTGGGTTTGCCAAATTTTATGTAATAAGGCCACTATAAATTATCTTTAATTTTGTGTTTGGATTTATTTTAAATTCGCCATGAATAATTATCAAATATCTAAATGGTTTTCGATAAATTATTTAAAAATGTGTTTGTTACTATTATATAAATGTTTCCAAAGAAATTTTCTTAAATTTGGTTTCCTATGATTTTATTAATTCCTTCTAAAAATAATGTTTCCGCTAAAGTTTTACTTGAGGAACATACCAAATTGAGTTGGGCTTTTTGGGCGGGTTTGGGGTGTTTCACTTGGTATCGAACCAGATTTAAACTCTCGGCCTTGGGTTTTGAAGCCATAACATTTTCAAAATTTGGCCCAAAAGATTTTTGAAAGTTTTCATAAGTTAAATGGTTTTATAAGAGCATGGCACTTCGAATTCTCGGCCAGATCCATCGGTATGCACCTTCATTTGATAAATGATATGAATGTTTGATAAGCCTAAGGAAACTTTAGAGACATGGACCCTAGGTGTATGTGTGCTACTACGAAAACCATTGAATATCTGTTTCATAAGACTTTCTTTTAATAAGAAGTGAAAAGACTCTAATACATAAGACTCTTAAGTAAAAGCAGATAAGATCGTAGTAGACATGAGCTCTAGGGGCGAGGTCGTCGAGGACATGGAAGAGGAAGGATGATTGTTTTGAACCGTTCGGTCTGGTCAAGGTTCCGAGAATGAAGCTCCACCACCTATTGTTAGGCGGACTTTCAAGAACAAAATGAAGGAGGTGTGAGTATCACAAGTCGCATCATGAGTTTTGGAACGAGTAGCGAAGCTAGTTCGAAATGGATCTCGGAAGTCTCAGGTGAGAGACTTAGATCGAATGGAGCCGAGGTTTTGGAGGAGTATCTGGAGTAGCTCAAGCGTAGCTGAATATTGGTTGGAAGCGATCGAGAGGATCATGGATGATATAGACTGATCGATGAAGAGAAATTGAAAGGTGCTATTTCACTTCTTCGTGATGAAGCTTACCGATGGTGGCTTACTATCAAGGAAAGTACCCCGTGGATCGTGCGGATTGGGGATATTTTAAAGTGAAATTTGAGGAAAATATGTCGAGCTAGCTACATCGACTCTCGAGAGGAAGACATTTCGAACGGTACAAGGAAACAAGTCTATAGTGAATATGAAGCGAAATTTTGCAACTTAGCCGTTATGCCGGAGGGATAGTGGCTACGGAATATGAACGTTGCGTCAGATTTGAAGATGGACTTAGAGATGAGTTAAGAGTGATGATTGCCCACATCGTGAAAGAGATTTTGCAATCTTAGTGGAAAGGGCAAGAATTGCAGAAGAAGCTAAACTGATCGAGAGATGAACCAGGACAGAGGTCAGAGCAAGAATAAGAGAAGCTTTGGGTCTTCGGGGTCTTCCGGGAACTCTCAGAAAAAGTCAAGAAATGATGGACCGCGAGGTCAACAGACTACTACGGGAGTGCAAAGTCGTACTTGTTCTCAATGTGGGAAAATACACTCGAGAGAATGCTGGAAGAAAACCGGCGGATGTTTCAAGTGCGGTTCGAAGGATCACATGATCAAAGATTGTCCGATGAACTCGAAGAAGAACCGTCCAGCAAGTCAGGGTGCTAATCAAGCTGACAGAAGTGGACAGCAATCGATAAGAGGCCGTGGTCCCAATGGAAGGGGCAATGGTTCCGGTAGAGGTCGTGGAACTTTAGGCAGAGGCAGTGGAAACTCTGAGGCGAGACAACCAGGTTTGGTGTATGCGCATTCGTCGCAGAGAAGACGATGGCCTTTTGATGTTATCACGATGCGTTTTTGATTTCGGGTTGCCCTTTATTGCTTTGATAGATATAGGGTCAACTCATTCCTATATTGCTAGTGAAGTATCGGGACTTTGCATGTGACTTGGCTGTACCTAGGAAGATGGTGTACTTAGTCCTCTGGATGATGATGAGTTGTAGACAAACTCTTTAAGGAAGTGCCTCTAGAAGTTCAAGGAATACGGTTTCGGTGATTTAATGGAGTTGCCATTCGAGAATTCGACCTAATCTTAGGCATGGGTGGCTTGTGAAGTACCGTGCAAATGTGGATTCTTGTTGCTAAGAGAATGTCCTTAAGAACTCTTGATGATAAGGAAGTTGTAGTGATGGGCTAAAGACGAAACTACTTATCTAATGTAGTATCCGCTCTTAAGGCGGAAAAGATGGTTAGGAAAGGATCAAGCTTTTCGATGTTGGTGAATGCTTTGGAGGCTAAAGAAGCAAGCTGTTAATGAAGTCGGGACGGTGAATGAATTTGTAGATGTTTTTAGGAAGAACTTCGAGGTTGCCTCCGGATCGTGAGGTGGAATTCGGGATAGACTTATTGCACAGAGCAGCGCCGGTTTCTATTGCTCCATATAGAATGGCAAGAAGGAGTTAGTTGAGCTTAAGGCTCGATTCGGGAGTTGCTTGATCGTGGATTCATCCGACCTAGTGTGTCTCCATGGGGAGCACCGGTTCTATTCGTGAAGAAGAAGGACGGATCGATGAGGATGTGTATAGACTACAAATAGTTGAATAAGTGACCATCAAGAACAAGTATCCTTTGCCCGGGATCGATGACTTGTTCGATCGACTTAAAGGAGCTGCGGTATTCTCTAAAATTGATCTAAGGTGAGGTATCATCACTTAAAGTGAAAGAAGCGAATATCCATAAGATGGCTTTAGAACCGGATATGGGCATTATGAATTTACGGTAATGCCATTCGGATTGATGAACGCCCATTGCGTTTATGGATATGATGAATCGAATTTTTCACCCTACTTGGATGGGTTAAATCGTGGTATTCATAGGCGACATCTTGGTGTATTCTAAGTCCGAAGTGGAACATGATGAGCATCTCGGATTGTGTTTGAGTTTTAAGGAGAAAAAGCTGACGCCAAATTCACAAGTGTGAATTTTGGTGAAAGAGGTTACATTTTAGGACATGTGGTATCTGCGGAAGGAATAAGGGTGGATCCTCGGAAGATCGAGGTCAGATTAGATTGAAACCACCTAAGTCCGTGGCGAGGTTCGCGATTTCTTGGGATTAGCCGGATATTATCGAAGATTCGTTGAAGGATTTTCATCGTTAGCCGCACCTTTAACGAAATTGCCGAGGAAGGAAGTACCTTTGTGTGGGTGATAAGCGACAAGAGAGTTTTGAGAAGCTCAAGAAAGTTTTGACTAAGCTCTGTTTTGATTTAGCTTTGAAGCGGGAAAGGATTTTGTCGTGTATTGTGATGCTTCTCACACGGATTAGGGTGTGTTACGATGCAAGGCGAAAAGGTAGTTGCGTGTCGTCTCGGCGGTTGAGACCACATGAAGTTAACTACTCGACGATGACTTGGAGTTGGCAGCTGTAGTGTTTGCTCTTAAGGTTTGGAGACATTACTTATACGGAGAAAAACGGTGATATATATGGACCACAAAAGTCTAAAATATCTGCGACTCGTAAAGAAGCTGAATTTGAGGCGAGAGAAGGTGGATAGAGTTGTTGAAAGACTACATTGTTCCATCGAGTACCACTCGGGTAAAGGCGAATGTGGTGGCGGGCGCTCTAAGTCGAAAAGTGGTGTCGATTTGAGGCGATGTTTGCACATCTTAGTCTCTACGATGATGGAAGCTTGTTGGCGTAACTTGAGTTAAGCCGACATGGTTAAGTCAAGTGAAAGAGAGGCAATTTATAGATGAAGATCTGAGTAAAAGTTTGAAAAAAGTGCGAGTGGGAAATTGGAAGATTTTGGTATTTATGGTGATGGAATATTGTGTTTTAAAGGTAAAGTTTGTATCTTAGAAGGATCGGAGTTGAGGCAAAAGATACTTGAAATCGCATGGTAGCCCTATGCTATGCATCTGGAGGAAGTAAGTTATATCGAGACTTGCGAGATCGGTTTGGTGGCTTTGGTCTTAAGCGGAAGTTCTTGAGTTTGTAGGGAAGTGCTTGACGTGTCGACAAGTCAAGGCTGAACATCAAGTACCATCGGGGTTGCTTCAATCGATAAAGATTCCGCAATGGAAGTGGGAGAGAATCACCATGGACTTTGTTAGTGGGCTTCCTCTTACGCCTACTAAGAAAGACTCCATTTGGGTGATAGTGGACCGATTGATGAAATCTACACATTTTATCCCGATTGGTTGATTACTCTTTGCAAAATTGGCAAAGTTATATGTAGCTGAAATTGTGAGATTGCATGGAGTGCCGTTGTCGATAATTTGGACGAGATCCAAGGTTTACGTCGCGATTTTGGAAAGCATTGCATCAAGCTTTGGGCACAGATTGGATTCGATCTGACATTTCATCCTCGGTCGACGGTCATCAGAAAGAGTAATCCAGATCTTAGAAGATATGTTAAGGGGTTGTGTGATAGATTTCAAAGGAAGTTGGGAGGAATTCTTACCGTTGGCGAATTTGCATGACAACAACAGATTTCAATCCGATATCTGGATGGCACCGTATGAAGCATTATATGGACGGAAGTGTCGCACTCCTACGTGTTGGGCGTAATTAGGGAACGATGATTTTGGGTCCGAGATAGTGTCGAATCGAAGAAAAGGTTAAGGTAATGGGCTCGGTTAAAGGAAGCGTCAGAGAAAAAAAATCGCATACAATTTAAAGCGGAAAGAAATAGAATATGCGTTGGGAGACCAAGTTTTCCTAAAGGTTTCACCTTGGAAAAAGGTGATGAGATTTGGTCGCAAAGGAAACTAAGTCGAGTTTATTGGACCTTATCGGATTGTGAAGCGGGTCGAATCATGGCATATCGATTAGATTTGCCTTGAATTGAAACAAATGCACAATGTGTTTCATGTTTCAATGTTACGCCATTCTCGATCGGATCCATCTCATGTAGTACCAGTTGAGGAGGTGGAATTAAGATCGATTTGTCATATGAAGAGGAGCCAATTCAAATTCGGAGCGAGATGTAAAGGTTTTCTGGAGAAAATCGGTTCCTCTCGTTAAGGTATTATGGCGAAATCATGGATCAGAAGAAGCCTCGTGGGAACCGGAGGAAGCGATGCGACAGCAATACCCTCACTTATTCCAGACAGGTAATTTCGAGGACGAAATTATTTTAAGGGGGGTAGAACTGTAACATCCTGATAATTAGGGGCTATGCATTTTACTTAATTGAATGATGTTGCATGTTTATTTATTAAGTGCAATTTTGGAAGTTATTTGAGCTTCATTTATTAAGTGAATGCCTTGTTAAACTTTTAATTCTATTAATTAGAGAGAGAACTAAGCTATTAAGGCCTTAAGAATTGATGATAAGAAGTTCTAGTATAAGTTAAGTAATTGGCAAAGTGGTTAAGATGCATGGATGTATGCTTAAGGTGCAAGGTTCGAATCTCCTAGCTAACATTAGGGAGATTTTTAATTTTTTTGTTTTCTTCCTTGTAAGTGTCGGCCAAGAATATTCTAGAGTGGATGAGCTTTCATCCATTTTTTGGCTTGTTGACCATGTGAAAAAGGAAGTTAAAGAACATAAGGCATGGAATCACAAATTCATGATAAGATGAGGGGGACAATGGCATAATAAAGGGCTATGTTTTGGGGATGTGTTCATGGTCATTTGACCATGAACCTAGACAACATGAAGGCTAAAGGAGAGGCCTAGTTGTGTAGTAAATTCTTTGAATATGATGGGGAAGAAACAAGGAGGAAAAAGGGGGATATGTTGGCATTGATGTGGCCGAATTTATGCTTTGCCATTAGGGGGGAAAAGTTAGCCAAAAGTCCTTGTTTGTCCATCTTTTCCCATTTTCTCCAAAAAAATTCTCTACTAGCCGAATTTGCCATAGAGTTTAGGTAAAAACTCTCTTTTGTTTTAGCTTTCATCTTTTTGACCAATTTTCTTCATTTTGGCCGAATGTACCTTAGACATTTTGGTACATTTTCGCTTTTGATTTAGCCTCAATTGCTTGAACCAAACACAACCTTCTTTCTCTCATTTTAGTTTTCATTTTGAAACCAAAACCACAAAGATTAAGCACCATTATTCTTCTTCATTTTCTCCTCTTCTTAGAATGCATCTAAGTTCCATAGTCAATCTCTCTTCTCTTTGATCATATTCTCTTTTCTTTTTCTTTTCATCTTATTCTTCTCTTATCTTTCTCTCATTGCCGAAATCACCATTATCATTTTCTTCTTCTCTTTCTCTTTACTTCCTTCTCTTTTCATTATCTTTCTTCTTTCCCTTCAAAACCGAAACCACCATATTGAAACCACCATTTTTATTCTTTTATTTTGTGAAGGCCGAATCATCATTTTCTTTTCTTCTTTTTCAAAGCGAACCTCCAAGTGATCAAAGTAAGACTTTATCAATTATTTTCATCACTTCCTTTCACTTGAGTAAGATTGGAAATCATAATCTTTTATTTCTCTCTTAGGCCGAATCTCTTGAAAAGATTTTGAAAGGAACTTTGTTGAGGACAACCTTTAAGTGACCATTCGAATCATCAAGGTAAGACTACTAATTTAGATTATATCATTTTTTAGACAGATCACTAATCTAAGTTATTTTAGGAGCGATCTAAGATCATCAAGATAGGTAAGAAAAGAGCCGTTCGAAGTGTTTGGAAGAGAGGAGGTATTCCTTTACCATCGAACTACAAACGAAGAAGCGATGTCGGGGTTAGAGACTTTCCACCGGTTGTGGACCCTCTGCAAGCGAGGATCGATTATTCAAGTAGTGCATACAAAGAACCACTTTACGTTGGTGGAATATCGGTGGTTTTGATTCATCTAGTGGAGAAAACCGCAAATAAGCATCATTCGTGAATCGAGGGTAAGGATTTAGATCCATCGTTTATAAGTATAGTTTTTGCTAACAATAGTTTATACTAACCGAGTTTATTAATCATTTAGGTGTGGACGAGCTAGAGTATTGTTCTCACTGTTACTAGGTGTGTAACCATACATTAAAATTTCCATAGTTTTATATTATTAAAAGTGATTATATGATAATATGTTTGTTTGCGGATACCAATCATTGGTATACAAAATTCGAGTATGTTACCCAATATTCCGTTTATTTTGATATATGCATTAATATGAAATAAGCATGTCTATATTATGATTTGTGGGTACATAGCATGAAAATCTGATTTGATATGTATGTGCATGGGCATATGGGTATGTTTAATAAAGGAGGAAGTATTCTGGTGGTTTTACCACAATTCTGGTGACTTCGGTCACATATGTGAAATTGGTGGTTTCGGTCACATATTTGACTCGGTGGCTTCGGTCACATATTTGACTCGGTGGCCGGTCACATATTTGACTCGGTGGCTTCGGTCACATATTTGACTCGGTGGCCGGTCACATATTTGACTCTGGTGGCTTCGGTCACATATTTGGACTTGATCGGTGACTTGGTCACATCTGTTTTGGTGGCTTTGCCACAATAAGAGCGATGTGCATGTTGACTGCGAGAAGCGCCTTCGATGGTGTGTAGCGGATGGAGGTCGATTTAGTAATTCCCACGGTGTCTTTGGTTGATGCGGGGGTGTGTAGCGGATGGATATTTAGGTTGGTAGGGCTTGCATTTCATTTCATATACATATCCATGTAACATTGTATGATTATTATTTGATCTGCTATAAAATGGGCCTTTGGGCTAAATTTGAGTAAAATGGGCCTTTGGGCTAAATTTGAGTAAAATGGGCCTTTGGGCTAAATTTGAGCTAAAATGGGCCTTTGGGCCAAATATTTGATTAAATGGGCCTATGGCCAGTATTAAGTATTGTGGAAACACATGGGAAAGACTATCACTCTAGCACCTTTGACCCCTATAAAACAAGTTCATGAAGATCAAGTAAAATTAAAAGATTCTTTTGAAAAGATGAGAGAAATGAGAAAATGAGCTAAAAAAAAAGAAAAGAAACTTGAAACATGGGAAAAAAGAGAGCGAGTGAAAAGAAAAATGAAAAAGGAGAGATGAGTGAAAACAAGAAAAGAAAAAGAAAATGAGAGAGTGAGTATCTTTGCGAAAGTAAGTGTATCTGAAAGGCTTTTTTCATTGCGACAATCGATTTTTGTACTCATGTACAAAGAAAATCTTTTTAACACTAACGATCTCTCCCAGAATCTCCCTTCTTCAATTTTGTCTCTTTTGTAGGATTTTGATGATCTATTTCCGGAAGACATCCCGAATGGATTACCACCACTTCGAGGGATAGAACATCAAATCGATTTCATACCTGGAGCTATTATTCTGAACCGACCTGCTTATCGAACCAACCCTAAAGAAACAAAAGAACTTCAACGGCAAATTGAAGAACTCATGGAAAAGGGCTACATACGAGAAAGCCTTAGTCCCTGTGCTGTGCCGGTCTTGTTGGTTCCAAAGAAGGATGGCACTTGGCGTATGTGCGTCGATTGCCGAGCTGTGAATAAAATCACCATTAAGTATAGGCATCCAATTCCGCGACTTGATGATATGTTAGATGAATTGAGTGGTGCCAAACTATTCTCGAAAATTGATTTAAAGAGTGGCTATCACCAGATTCGAATGAGGGAAGACGATGAATGGAAGACTGCCTTCAAAACTAAGCATGGTTTGTATGAGTGGCTGGTCATGCCGTTTGGCTTAACCAATGCCCCTAGCAATTTCATGAGACTAATGAACTATGTTTTAAGAGCTTTTATCGGTAAGTTTTGTGTTGTATATTTTGATGATATCTTGGTGTATAGCAAGACATTGGAAGAACATGTAGTCCATCTTCGATCTATTTTGGAAGTCTTACGTAAGGAAACTCTTTATGCTAACCTTAAGAAATGTTCTTTCATTCTGATAAAGTTATTTTTCTTGGTTTTGTAGTTAGTGCTCAAGGTCTCGAAGTCGATCAAGAGAAGATCAAGGCTATCCAAGAATGGCCGAGACCTATGAATATAAGCCAAGTAAGGAGTTTCCATGGGCTTGTGAGTTTTTATCGTAGATTTGTGCCAAACTTCAGTACGTTAGCCACACCTCTTACCAGCGTCATCAAGAAGAGCTCAACCTTTCTCTAGGGAGATGAACAGGAAAACTCTTTTAATGTTATTAAAGATAGACTTACTAGAGCTCTTTTATTAGCATTGCCTAATTTTTCTAAGACTTTTGAGATTGAATGTGATGCATCAGGTGTAGGCATTGGAGCCGTATTAACACAAGACGGAAGACCTCTCGCATACTTTAGCGAGAAGTTGAACGGGGCATCCCTAAACTATCCTGTATATGACAAAGAAATGTATGCTTTGATTCGTGCCCTTGAGACTTGGCAGCATTATCTTTGGCCAAAAGAATTTGTAATCCATTCAGACCATGAAGTGCTAAAACATATCAAGGGACAGTATAAATTGAACAAATGACACGCAAAATGGGTGGAATACCTCGAATCATTCCCATACATCATCAACTACAAGAAAGGTAAGGATAACATCGTGGCTGATGCACTCTCAAGAAGGTATGCACTTATAACCCATTTAGAATCTAAACTGCTTGGGTTTGTTTTCTTAAAGGAATTGTATTCCACTGATGAAGATTTTGGTGAAATTTTTCATGCGTGTGAGAAAATGGCTGTTGATAAGTACTACAGTGTCGATGGTTTCTCTTCAAAGAAGGTAAACTGTGTGTGCCCAAAAGCTCTATTCGAGAAGTGTTAGTTAACGAGGCACATAGCGGAGGACTTATGGGACATTTTGGAGTGGGAAAGACCATGGCTACGCTCCGAGAACATTTCTATTGGCCGCGAATGAGGAGGGATGTCGAGCGAGTGTGTGCGCGCTGCATATCATGCAAGAAGGCTAAATCGAGGGTCCAACCTCATGGCTTATATTTGCCACTTTCGATTCCTGACGCACCATGGCAAGATATTTCCATGGATTTTGTACTTGGCTTACCCCGAACCAAAACAGGAAAAGATTCAATTTTTGTTGTAGTGGATAGATTCTCAAAAATGTCACATTTTATATCATGCACAAAAACTGACAACGCTGTCCACATTTCTAATCTTTTCTTTAGGGAGGTGGTACGCCTATATGGGTTACCAAGAACCATTGTTTCAGATCGCGACACTAAATTCTTCAGTCACTTTTGGCGATCACTTTGGGGAAAGCTTGGAACGAAGCTACTTTTCTCGACAACTAGCCATCCCCAAACCGATGGGCAAACTGAAGTAGTCAATCAGGTGTTATCAACGTTGTTGAGGGGCATCATCCGAAAAAACTTGAAAACATGGGAGGAATGTTAACCCCATGTGGAGTTCGCATATAATCGATCCGTGCATTCGGTGACTAAATTCTCACCATTTGAAGTCATCTACGGATTTAATCCTCTAACTCCTTTAGACTTAATGCCTTTACCTAATGATCAACTTGTGCATGCAGATGCTAAAAAGAAGGCCGAATATGTGAAGAATTTGCATAAGCAAGTTCGAGACAACATTGAGTCTAAAACTAAAGAGTATGCTCGAAAGGCCAATAAAGGTCGTAAACGAGTCATTTTTGAGCCCGGAGATTGGGTTTGGTTGCATATGAGAAAGGAACGCTTTTTAGCCCAACGTAGGTCTAAATTGCTACCGTGAGGAGATGGACCGTTCCAAGTCCTTGAGAAAATTAATGAAAACTCCTATCGGCTTGATTTACCCGGTGAGTACAATGTTAGCGCGACTTTTAATGTGGCTGATTTGAGTCCTTTTGATGCAGGTTTTGACTTGAGGACAAGTCATCTTCAAGAGGGGGAGGATGATGCAAGCACGCCCCATGTCAACTCGAGCTCGAGCCATGATCCATTGGTGCTACCTCGTGGCCCCATCACTAGAACTAGATCTACTCTATTCAAAGATGCAATTGGAGCTATGGTACAGTAAGTGTGGATTGATAACAAGGCAAATTGGATGTATGGAAGGTCATTCAATGGAGCAGTTTCGCAATGTCCTACAAGCTCGACTAGTCATCGATGAGCTCGACCCTAGCTCGTGTTTGTCAAACGAGAGTTCACCTTGCTGCTGTCCAGCTCGTTTAAGCTCAATGAACTCAATTGGCCATTCGGCCTTGAGCTAAATACTTGGCTGAAATTTTACTTTAAATAAATTTGAGACAATATAAATTTGTTTAATGAATTTGCTGTTATTAAATAAGTAGTAATTAAGATGTTTTAATTAGGATATAATTAGTATAGCTATTATGACATGTCTTACTTAGGACAAATTAATTGAGTTGCTGCCATTTAATTTGTCTAGCCGAAACTAGCTAGTAATGTGTCCTAAGCTACAGCTGAATTTTAAAAGTTTATTAATAGCTTAGTTTTTAATTTGTTTCAGCTCAATTTAATGTCTTAATGTGTCATTTTAATTGCTGGAATTAATTAGCTAAGTTAAGTGGCTGGAATGAATTTAATTTGTTTTGTAGGTGCATGTAGGGGGGACGGCACAAGGAGATTCATGGCAGCTGCACATTCTTTCATTTAAGGAGTTAACTTGGATAGCTTAATGGCCTTCTTAGCTGCTGATTTAGCTCCCCAAAGTGACAATTTAGCTCACCAAAGCTAATGTAAAGATGCCATTCACACCAGCAGCATGTGGCGTCACTTATGGGGCTGTTTAGTTCCTTCTTTTCACACTTGTGGCTGTTGGGTTTAGATGCATTCATCAGCTGAATAACTGGCTATTCAAAGCTGAAATTAATGAGGAAATTAAAGGCATTCAAGCCCCCTTGACTGAACAATGAAGGGCCATGTAGCTCCCTTTTCTTCCTTGAAGATTCGGCTGCACCTAGTCAATCTAGAAGCTGCCCATTGCTCTCCCATTCAGCCGAACTTGGACTTGGAGCATGAGGAGTCTTTTGTAGATTTTTCTAGTTAATTCTACCATTAAGTTTGCTTAGACACTAAGGCTTGAAGGATGACCATTCGGCTAGCTTAACTAGCCTATAAATATTTGAACATTTTATTTGTAAAGGACTTTTTTGCCAAATTTTATATCGTTATTATGCTGAATTTGCGAGAGCAATTTCTCCTATTTCGTTCTTAGGATTTGTTGGCTTATCTAGGAGTCTAGTGGCGTCAACCATCCTTCGTTCTATCCCGATACCAAGGTTCCTATCGTACATCGATAGTGGGTCAAGGTCCGTTAAACTACTAAAACTGAAACCTTTAGAAACATATAAGTAACCGAGTCGATACCTTTCTCAGTATTGGTTCTTACTTGTTTCCTAAAGTCCTAAACCGAAACTCGAACATTCTTTCATCCTTAAATCAAAGCCCAAACTTTATTTTCTTTCCTAAATCGAAACCCGAGCCATTCATTCTTCCCTAACTTCGAAACATATCCTAATTCGAAACCATCCAAGCTAATACCGAATCCAACTCATTTTGTCAACCCCAATTCTTACAACTTACCCTAACTACATCAAAATTTCTTTCTTTCTTCGATTCTCTGGTTTACGATCGAACCCCAAGCATACATCTCGTTTTCTCCTTGAGACCGGGATCGTATCACAATCTATAGACTCCAATGTTAGGTTTGACCCTAATCCAGTAGATTTACATCATCCTATTTCTAGGGTTGCGTTCAACTCTGCTTAATTATGCTAGATCTACTCTTAGGCAGGGACTTTTGCTCAACCACCTAAGCACATCAGTACTTGAATCAATATCCTAAAAATACCAAAACAAGAATTAAGAACACACAGTTAAGAACAAATCAAGTATTTATCATACAACTCAAATAACAGTAACATGATTCATCTTAGGTTTCATCCCCCTCAGGTATCTGAGAGGTTTAGTTCATAACTATAAAAGAAAACATATCAGAAGAAAATATAAAACAAAACATAAGAAAACCCTAAAACCCTCTACAGGAATTAATGAGAGATCCTCTGTCTTGAGTATGATTCCGACTTCTTGAGATGAAACAACTGTCTTTCTTTGAGTGAATCCCACAATTCTGGCCCTCTGGCTTGGCTCCTTGGCCTAGCTGAATGCCCTGCTAAACACTGCCTTTAAATTTGGCCTTTAGGGTGTTTATATAGGCTTTTGGAATGGCTTTCTTTGACTCTAAGTACCCTATTCTGAATGAAACTCTTCTTTGCTATGGTAGGGACATGCCCTTGGCACACGCCCGTATAAGTCGAGGCCGGGCCGTGGTCGAACCTGTGAAAAAGGCACGACAGTGTATTTTGAGGGACAGGCCATGTGCAATTTGTACTTGGCCCATTTTCTCTGTTTTTAGCCCGTTTCTCGTTCTTTTCATCCTTCGGTGCTCTCCTGAGTATAAAACATGAAAACAAGGGATTAGGAGCACCTATTTCCATAATTGAAGGGATAAATCATCTAAAAACATACTAAATATGGGATTAAAATATGTTCATATTATGATTTATCAAATACCCCCCACACTTAAGCTTTTGCTTGTCCTCAAGCAAAATTCTCAACTCACAATTAAAACGAACTTCCTCAATTCATAATATTCATCGATAATGCCTTATCATAATTCATAGATAATTCATACATGGATAATTTAACTCAAAGAGTCCTAAAGATTCAAACAATCAAAGTCATAAGTTTGTAACACGAAAAATATATGTGTTTCCCCTTATCCAAACAATTACCTTTAATTCAAAATCGACAAGAGTTGACATCCTCACTAAAGATTCACTCAAATCACTCAAGGTGTTTAAGGTTCAAAATAAAGCACTCAAAAGTCGAACATTAAAAGTTATTACCATAGGCTTGCCTGAAAATCAAATCTCCACCACTGTAAAATGAGATGATACACAAATCAAAAGGTCTTTAAAGGGTTGTAACGGGGCTTAGGTTAAAGGTGTGGATAAAGGCTGAATGAGAGGGTTAGAATCGAGATTGAATTGATAATTTACCAAACTAGAAAAAATGAACTAATCCTAATTACATCAATTGAAAACTTGAAATACTAATAATATGAGTGTCTTATTCATGATGTGGAATTTAAACATATAAGCTCACTGAATTATAGAACTAATAATGAATATACTTTGATTTTTTTTTAAGAACACATCAGATAAATACATAAATGAGAAAATTTCAACAACTAAAAATAAAATTAATTAGGCAACTGATCAAATCAAGTCTCAACAGAAGGGTAGACAAAAGGAATGGTGATAACAAATAAAAGATGGGTTTTGGGTTAATATTAGTGGGTGAATCAATAAAAAGGGTTGTTAGGATCAACGGGATTCACTGGGGGTTAATTATGAAGGTAGGCTTTTAGTGGAGTAAGTGGGTTAAAATCCTAAGTGCCTTTATCATCTCAGTATATCAAATCAATGATGTCGTCTCGACATGTATAATTGAAGCAAGTTCTAGAATAACAAATCAATATTGACACACTCATAATCAATAAAGTGAGCACGAAAAGAATGTATGCTCTAAAAAGTTCAGAATCTCACAAAAATTATGGGTTTTTGATGACAACCTTATCAATTTCAAACTTCAATGTAATAATTAAATTTAGGTAGACAACTTAACGAAATTTTAATTTTTTGAAAATAGACTTATCATGTTTGATTCTCTAGTATCTTAAAGTTTAAATTATCAATTCACAATTGACTATGACTTAACCTAAAACATATTAATAAAAATCATAAATCAACAGGAATTTCATTCTAATTAGTGATATAAGAAGATTACTTAAGACAAGACATAATTCAGGGATTTGAGAATAATGCAAAAAATCAGTCACTTTTTCTAAATAATTTTCACCCCCACACTTAAGATGTACATTGCCCTCAATGTACAAAGATATATAATAATCATATAAGAAAAAAATAAAAGGAGAGGGAGAGAAGTGAAACTTCCTAAATTTTTTGGATGGATTCCTTGAGTTGGAAATGTGGAAACTTGATTTGGAGGGGAATTATAAGTTGGAGGTGGTGCCTCGAATTCCTGCGCTAGATGAAGAAATTGGGAACCTCGTGAAGAGTTAGCCAAAAAATAATATTAATAATTCTAAATATACTAATTATATAATTAAAGAAAAGAAAATTGAAAATAAAGAGTGTAAAAAGTGAAATAAGCCTAAAAGAACTGATTATTGGATTGAAAGGTTCTTATTGTTAGATTGTTCACGAGGTGGGTGTGATTTCTAAGGCCGTGGTGTGTGATTCCCAAATAGCCTGAAAAACCTAAAATCAAGAAACTAAAATCAAATAAACCAAATTTAGTAAAAGAAAAATAAAGATAAGAAAATTAAAAGAGACGAGAAAAGAAAAAAAGAGAAAATAAATAGACTCAAAGGTCCTTTTCCTGTCAAGTTAATGAAGCGACAGGCATGAAATTATGAAGATTGGTCTTGCACAGGGAAACTGGGATAGTATCCTTTCATTTCTTCGACATGGATGAGGTGAAGATCAAGGACTTGGAGAATGAAGAAAGAGGAAAGTGAAAAGGGGAGGGGAGTGTAGGTGTTATGGAAGAGTGAAAGGGGAGTGGGTGGGAAGGAGAGGGGTGCTTTAAATAAAATTTTTTAGCTCTGGTACATTCCTACGCCCGTGTTCCATGGGCGTGTTGTGTCACACGGCCATATCACTCGGCTGTGTGGTGGTTCAATCGTTTCTCCCACGCTTGGTTTTTAGATTGCCACGCCCGTGTTGGTTCAACAATGTCAGCCACGGCTGTGTCGTACGACCGTGGTGGTAGTTGGAGCCCGTGGCTTGAAGATATTTTTCTATCCTTTTTCGTACTATCTCTGTCATGCCAGTACTAACATCCGTAGTATCCAAATAGCCATAGCCATAGTCATGTGTAAGGCCGTGTGGTGTAGAAATCTGTGCTTCATTAACTTGGTTAGTCTATAGTTAGTTGTTAAAAGAAAGAGAATAAAAATAAATGGGGTTAGTGCTCGAGTTACCTCCCGAGAAGCGCTCGTTTAAAGTCTTAAGCTAGACTTACCTCTCATTTGAATGTTCACGGTGGTTTGAGGAGTGAAAAATCTTTTCTCATGCTATCATTGTATAGTTTAAGTCGAGTGACATTTACCTTAAAAGTGTTGAATTTAGAATTACTTACCTCGACTGTTCCGTAGGGGAAAACATTGATCATTTTAAAAAGCATCTCGTCGTGGGTATTTAGGTTTGATATGGAAATTCGCGGGTTTGTTTTATCAAATAGTACTTGATCTCCTATTTTGAAGTGATTTGATGTTCCTTTAAGCTCGTCTGGGTATTCTTTTGGTTTCACTTCGTGTGGTTTTGATTTCTCCTTGAAGTGTGTCTTCCACTCATCTAGCTCATCGATCTAAAGCTGTCATTCCTCATGAGATATTTCCTTGTTGGTGTGAGATGTAGGATCTGGCTCAATGGTGTAGTTCTGTGGTGCTTCCTGTAAAGAAGGTTTAACCGAAGGGTTATTAATAGAATTTACGTTCTCACCTTTGTCACTTGATGTCCTAGATGAGTCAAGAGCTTGAAGACTGATTGATTTGTCACCTACATGAAGTATGAGCTCACCTGTACTAACATCAATTTTAGATCTGGCAGTTGCTAAAAAGGGTCTTCCTAAAATTAAAGGGATATTATTGTCATCATCCATATCTAAAACAACAAAGTCTACTGGGAATATGAATTTATCAACTTTAACAGTACATCTTCAATTATACCCCTAGGAATTTGAATAGTCTTATCAGCTAGTTGAATGCTCATCCTAGTTTGCTTGGGTTTCCCTCGACCTAGTTGTTTAAACATTTTAGAAGGCATAACACTGATGCTTGCCCCTAAATCAACTAAAGCATTATCAATAGATAAACTACCAATTAAACATGGAATTGAAAAACTCCCTGGATCTTTTAATTTTCGTGGTACCTGTTTTGTAACATTGCTGAGCATACTGCGTTTAATTCCACATGCGATGCCTCATCTAACTTTCGCTTGTTTGTCAAACATTCTTTTAAAAATTTCCTTGAATCTGGCATCTGCTAAAAAGCTTCAAGAAACGGTAAGTTAATATGTAATTTCTTTAAAAGTTTAAGAAACTTACCAAACTGTTCGTCTGTGTCATCTTTCTTCATCGCATTGGGGTATGGTATTACAGGTTGGTATTATTTAATTATCGATTTTGGCTTTTCTTGGCTTACCTCAACCTTATTTTCACTTAACACAGGTTCTTGCCTTGGCCCAGATTCAGATTCTACTAACCCTTCACTATTTTGATCGATTATGGCTTGAAGTTGCTCTTTTGGGTTAGTCTCAGTGTTACTTGGCAAGCTACCTTGTGCTCTTTTAAGTGTTGTCTCAGTGTTTTAGAATCGTGTTTCCAACATCGATATGAATTTTGTCAGCATCTCTTCAAGGGTCGGCTTCTTTTCCTATGGATAGGCCTGCTGTTGAAAGTTTGGAGGGGGTTGTTGTCTCTGGTTTACTTGACCACCCCATGAGAAATTGGAGTGGTTCCTCCAACCTGGATTATATGTGTTACTATAGGGGTTATTTTGAGATCTAAAATTGTTACCCGTATAGTTTATCTGTTCGCTTTTCATGCCCAGATTGTAGGGTGGGTGCTCAGGATTCACCACACCTCCTAGATTTAAATCACGTTGCATAATTGGATGTACCTACAAAGAACCACATAAACCATCAACCTTTTTATTTAACATCTCTACCTGATTTGATAGCATGGTGACTACGTCGAGGTTGAAAACTTCGGCTATTTTTGTTGGCCTTGTCCTTGTAACTTGCCACTGATAGTTGTTTAGTGACATATGCTCTATATACTCATAGGCTACCTCAGGAGTTTTGTTATTCAGGGTTCCGCTGACTGCTGAATTAATTAATTGTCTTGTTGACGGGTTCACACCGTTGTAAAAAGTTTGGACTTGTAGCCACAAGGGTAATCCATGGTGTGGACACCTTCTCAATAGATCTTTGTATCTCTCCCATGCATCGTATAATGTTTCTAAATCCATCTGCACAAAAGAAGAGATATCATTCCTTAATTTGGCCGTTTTGGCTGGCAAAAAATATTTTAATAAAAAATTTTCGATCATTTGATCCCATGTAGTGATTGATCTTCATGGAAGAGAATTCAACCACTATTTAGCTTTATTCCTTAAAGAGAAGGGAAATAACCGAACACAAATGACATCATCAAAAACACCATTAATTTTGAAAGTATCAAAAAATTCTAGGAAATTTGTCAAGTGATTATTTGGATCTTCATCCTGCAAACCATCAAACTAAACAAATTGTTGTATCAATAGAATTGTGTTAGGTTTCAGTTCAAAATTATTTGCAGCTATAGCAGGTCTAACAATACTTGACTCAGTTCCTATTAAATTAGGTTTAGCATAATCATACATAGTTCGAGGAGCATGATGTTCGGCCACCCCCTGAGGTAGCGGATTATTTTCAGCCATCACTTCGATAGTACTAGTTTCATCCTCTAGCTCTTCTTTTATGTAGTTTAATCCTTGCCTTATTTGTCTACGAGTTCGGTGAACAGTTCCTTCAATATCACTATCGTAAATCAGGTGTCCCGTTGGGTTCCTTCTAGCCATAAACTAGAGGTACCTACCAAGAAAAGAAAAGAAAAATTTAGAAAAGTAAAAATAAAACTTAATTTGCAAAATAAAATAAAATATGGCTAAAGTAATAAAAATTGAGCTTTCTTAATATTTTAGTTCCCCGGCAACGGCGCCAAAAACTTGATCGTTTGTTAGAGTCTTAAAAATTTATAAAAAGAATGATCAAACCTGGAAACTAACTAAGACAACGATGGAGGCAAGCGCACCTATCGAACAATAGTATAGTTTAGTGGCAAGATTGAATTGTCGAACCCAAGGGAACCAAAAGTACTAATACTAACTTTTTTTCTATTATTTAGCCTAAAAATTATGGGAATTGTTATCTAATCTAGAATTAACTTAACTACTAAGCTAAAGATGTGAAGAAAAAGAGATTGAATTGGGGAAATACTTGTGGAAAAAACCAATTGATTAAGACAATACCTGAGGAAGAATCCACCTAGACTTCACTTGTTATCTAACTCTATACCAGACGATTTATTCACTTGACTTGATCCGTAGGATTCCCTAATTTATATTAATGTCTCTTTTGAGGCTACTAACGTCTAACCCTAGGTTGATTAATTGAAATTTCTTTCTAATTAAAACCTCTAGAATTGCATTAACTCAATCTATGGACTCCCATATTAGGTTTGACCCTAATTCGGTAGATTTATGTCATCCTATTTCTAGGGTTACATTCAACTCCGCTTAACTATGCTAGATCTACTCTTAGGCAGGAACTTTTGCTCCACCACCTAAGCACATCAAGATTTTGAATCAATATCCCGTAAATACCAAAACAAGAATTAAGAACACATAGTTAAGAATAAATCAAGTATTTATCATACATCTCAAATAACAATAACAAGATTCGTCTTAAGTTTCATCCCCCTCAGGTATCTGAGAGGTTTAGTTCATAATTATAAAAGAAAACATCTCAGAAGAAAATACAAAATAAAACATAGGAAAACCCTAAAACCCTGTAAAGGAATTAAAGGAGAGATCCTCCATCTTGAGTATAATTCTGGCTTCTTGAGATGAAACAACTGGCTTTCTTCGAGTGATTCCCACAATTTTGGCCCTCTGGCTTGGCTCATTGGCCTAGCTGAACGCCCTACTAAACGCGGCCTTTAAATTTGGCCTCTAGGGTGTTTATAGGCTTTTGGAATGGCTTTCTTTGCCTCTAAGTGCCCTATTCCAAATGAAACTCTTCTTTCCTGTGGCAAGGACATGCCCATGGCACACGCCCGTGTAAGTCGAGGACAAGATGTGGTCGAACCTGTGAAAGAGGCATGGCTATGTATTTCGAGGGACAGGCCGTGTGCAATTTTTACTTGGCCCATTTTCTCTGTTTTTGGCCTGTTTCTCATTCTTTTCATCCTCCAATGCTCTCTTGAATATAAAACATGAAAACAAGGGATTAGGAGCACCTATTTCCATAATTGAAAGGATAAATCATCCAAAAAATACTAAATGTGGAATTAAAATATGTTCATATTATGGTTTATCACTTGCCTTTAGAAGCTTGTGTACTAAGGTCATCTATGTTCTTAACATTTTCGAGCAATCAAAATCGCCTCTCATCGGATAGGTAATGAAGCTGAAATTTATCTGGGTTTTTGAGAAACCTGAAAAGAGGAAACATTACAAGGAGAACTCATAGGATGGGTAGTAAAAACACTCCTCGCTTTTTCTTATTTACCTTCTTCTTTTTCTTTCTTTTTTTTTCATCAACACTCTTTTCTTGTATACTCTCTTTTTTCTTAAGGTCAATCTCTTTTTCCTTTTCCGTCTCACATTCTTTTTTGCTCTCAATCTCTTTTTGCTCTCTTTCGTTCTGTTTTTCTTTTTACTTTCTTTCATTTTTTTCCTTTTTCTATTTCTTTTTCTTTTTTCACATGCTTTTTTAATTTCATTACAAAAAGAAGAAAACGAGGAGGAATCAAAATGAGAAGCCTTTCGTCGAGAATAATAGGAGGGATCTTCATACAAAGTCGATCATCTCTTCGAGATTGAATGAGAGGGTAAAAAATGGGGTGAGTTACTTAGAACTCAGTGTGTAACTCACTTACCATAGTCCATTGGGCCAAGACCATTTAAACATTTATTTGGGCCTAAGCCCATTTCAAAATATAATAATTTAGCATATATATATAAAAAATGCAAATGATATGCAATTCCCAAAACCAAACCTAGATTTCCATCCGCTACACACCCCCGTACCCAACCAGCACACCTGTGGGGAGCTTTAGTCACCCACCCTGCCAACACACCAAAGTAGGCTTTAAGCCCAATATAATATTTATGGCAACGGCCATTTAAATAATTGTGGTAAAACCATCGATCTAGATTTTGGGCAACAACCATCATGACAAAGTCACCTATCTAGAATTCTGGCATCAAGCCTTTCTTCTCTTCATCATTGATCCCAACCCATGCAATCATGTTTATGCATTACAAAATATTTGTAAAGAAAACCATATTATAATTTATAAATTTTGGCCCATTAAAACACATATCACATATAGCCCATTTATCAATTATCATAAATGGCCCAATTATCAAATTTCACTTATGGCCCATTTATCGATTATCACATATGGCCCAAATTCTCAATTATCACATATGGCCCAAATTTGCCAAATATCATATATGGCCCAAATTTATCAAATATCGCATATGGCCCAAATTTGCCAAATATCACATATGGCCCAAATTCTCAAATATCACATATGGCCCAAATTTGCCAAATATTACATATTGCCCAAATTCTCAAATATCACACATGGCCCAAATTCTCAAATATCACACATGGCCCAAATTTATCAAATATCACATATGGTCCAAATTTGTCATGGCCCAAATTTATCAAATATCACATATGGCCCAAATTTATCATGGCCCAAATTTTCACTTATTATCGTTTTAGCCATTAAGGATGATTTCAAAATTTTCACGATCTTAATACCGATTTCATGATCTTAACACTAAAGTGTCGATAATACCATATTTTCTGATTTCACCAACTTTGCGATTTTTAATCCAACTTTTACTACTGTATAGTCAACTAACCCATGAGATACAGTATGAGATTACACACTTGATTATGGTGAGAACTACACTCTCCTGCTCGTCGATATCTAAACACACATTACGAAGGATTAGAACACTAAAATTTTATATTAAACTATTCTAATATTGAGCGATCTAAATCTTACCCTCAGAATTTTGAATAACCAATATTTTTGATTTCTCTCCGATCAAAGGTTCAGAGCCACGAGTAAACAATGGTTCGGGGGTACGTAGAACTTTGAAAAATTGGTTTTTGCTAGATGAGGGTCCACAACCCGGTGAAAAATCTCAGATTCCTGAAATAGTCCTTCTCTTGAATTTAAGGGAATAATGGAACCACCCCTCTTACGAACACTATTTACTACTCTTTTCGTCCCTATTTTGATTGTCTTCAAAGACAAAGAATCATTAGTCCTAACAATATATCGAAAATCTTAAGACTAAAGACTTGAAGAGTGTAATCGGTTTACCTTAATAATCCCTTACCTTTAACACCTTCAATCTGATTTCAATGATCTACGACATTTACGAACACTTGAGTTTTGACCCTCCACTATCACACTATTGTCCAAGGCTTCAAAGAAGAAAAGAAAATATTGAATAGAAAACATGTGTATAAGAAAAGATTCGACTATGACTAAACAAAGAAAAGAAGAATGATTCGGCAAAAATTTTACCATTAATATTCAGCCATGAAGAAAGGATTTGAAAAGAATAGTGATGCTTGAGTCTTCTTTACCAAAAAGAAAGAAAGATGAACAAAAAAGAATAAAGAGAGAATGTTTATGTGTCAATTTTCCAAGGATGGAAGATGAACAAAGATAGGGTCTTGGGGTTGATGTATATTCAGCCAAAAGGAAGAAAAGAAAATGACCTTTCAAGATGGTATGGTTTCGGAAAAATGAGAAAAAAGAACTTGGGGAAGTATGGAGAATGATAACTATTTGGTCTAAAAGAAATGACCAAAACCAAAGCAAAATTCTACCTATTACACAAGACACATTCAGCTAGGGAGAAGAAATTGGAGAGAAAAGTTTTGGAGAAAAGCACAAAAATGACCAAAAGCCAAAGTGGTCATCTAGCTACCAAAAGCTATCAAAGTTTCGGCCAACCCCTAGCCCCAAAAACTGTCCAAGTACATGGTCAATTAGCCATTCAAAGCTTTCCAAAACAAAGCCCTTGATCCATGCCTTATATGTCCCCTTATCACCTTAATTCATTAGATTCTTTTCCTTAAACCTTTACTTACTTTTTCCTTTGGTCTTCATACCAAAAATGATATCCAACTCATCCCTTAACCTTATCCATGACCGACACTTGCTAAGGAAAGCAAAAAAAAAATAAAAGCTTTCAAAATGCATGCTAGGAGATTCGAACCTCTCACCTCAAGCAAACATGCATGCGCCAACTCCACCTTGCTACTAGCTCATCTCATGCTAGTGGACAAAGTAAGTGAGTTATACACTGAGTTCTAAGTAACTCACCCCCCTCAAATTTTCCATCTCAGATAATCGAAATTGACGTGGACTTGGGCCGAGGATGACTTCGTGGAGGCCATACTGCAAAACATGGGTTTATTAAACTCTGAACTTTTTAATAAGTATTTTACTATTTTGGGTTAATGTAATAAGGGCCTCTATTAATAATTTATGGATTTTTATGTGTATTTAGTTTTAAATTATATTTTGAATATTTAAATATGGGCTTATGATTATATGATGTTTTTATCAAAATAAATTGGGTTTTCAAATATATGAAATTCCTTTATAAATATTTTATTATTGTTAACTCTTAAATAAATTACCTAAGGGTTTTTGATAATACAATGTTAATAATATTTTTCAACTAATGTTTTCTAATATACATCAAATTAAAATACTCTTCCGATTTTTATTAAACCCGTAATTAAAAAAATAATATTGTAGTTTTCAACTTATTGAAGATTTTAAGATAGTTTGATTCATGTAACAAACCAAATCTAGTCTTAATGCATAGACCGGGTTTGGAGTGTTACATTTAATGGTATCAGAGCCAGTTTTAAAAACTCGACTGTGGTTTGGGTTCGCAAATAATTTCTGTATGAAATCATTCAATTATATTTTAAAGATCAGTATGGCACCACAAGCATCCGTCAACAAGTCAAGTAAGTATTTATTCCTTAATAATTACTATGATGATCATAGGAACACTCTAGAACTTCTAGTTTTTGATGTGAAAAATCGTAGAGATTGAGACTATAGGATATGTTGCGAAAAATAACTTTATCTCTCAAATCTCATAAAACATCGTTAATAAACACCGAAACAAATTTTCTGATTCATAAAACTTGTAATCAGATAAAAACGAATAAGCCATCATGAGCACTAGAGGACGTGGTCGCGGACGCGGGTAGAGGCCGAGGTGCTACAACTGAAGCACCAAATCATATGCCAGAAATGGACGCACCTACGTCAATTGAGAGTGAGACGGGATCACGCGATCACATGGAAGAAGATAATGCATTGACTCAAGCAATGCTGCGAGTCTTGGAAAGGGTCGTCGGAACTAGAATTGGGCCAACAACTCGTGGGTCAATTTCAGAACGACTTAAGTCCAATAATGTAGAAGTTTTCAGAGGAGTTTTCGGTGTAGCTCCGAATGTGGCTGAATACTAGCTTGATGCTGTGGAACGGATTATGGATGATATGGAATGCACTGTTGAGCAAAAACTGAAAGGAGCTGTATCCTTGTTAAGAGATGAGGCGTATCAGTGGTGGCTCACTGTTTGAGAAGGCACCGAAGCTGCACTGATTACTTGGGAATTCTTTAAAGCTACCTTCCAAGGAAAATACGTTGGAACGAGTTATGTAGACGCTCGAAGGAAAGAATTTCTAAATCTTGTCCAAGGAAGTAAGACAATGGCAGCATATGAAGCTGAGTTTTTACGTCTGAGCCGCTATGCTCGGACAATTGTATCAACAGATCATGAACGTGGTGGTAATGGGGCTGGACGTGGTCAAGGTGCACCAGGTCGAGGCAATGGTCCCAGAGGGAACGCAGATGCAAGACAGCCTGGACTGGTTTATGCAGTTAGACGCCGCGAGGACGGCAATGCACCGATGTGATAATCGGTACGTTCTTCATCTTGATGTACTGTTATTGCTTTAATAGATATTGGCTCTACCCACTCATATGTTGCTAGTGCCATATCTCGAAACTCAATTTAGAATCTAAAATTACCGATAGTGAGATGACAGTAATTAGTCCTTTAGGACAGTCGATAATTATTAATAAAATGTTTAAAGACGTGCCCTTGAAAATTCAAGAGGAGGTATTCGTGGCAAATTTGATGGAATTGCCTTTCGGCGAGTTCGATCTCATTCTGGGTATGGATTGGTTGGTTAAACATCAGGCGCAATTGGATTATGCTGAAAAACGAATGTCAGTAAGAACCTCAGATGATAAGGAAATCATAATGATTGGTGAGCGAAGGAACTACTTGGCAAATGTGGTATCTGCATTAAAGGCAGAGAAGTTGGTTCGAAAAGGATATGGAGCATTCCTAGCCTTTATCTGTGCTTTGGATGCCAAAGAGTTATCTGTGAATGTTGTGAGGACGGTGAAGGAATTTCCCGATGTATTTCTCGAAGAACTTCCTGGTATACCCCCAAATCGAGAAGTAGAATTTGGCATTGAGCTTTTGCCTAGGACAGCTCCAGTGTCCATTGCTCCTTATAGAATGGCACCGAAGGAGTTGGCTGAGCTTAAAGCTCAAATTCAAGAATTACTGGATCGGGGATTTATTCGACCAAGTGTGTCTCCGTGGGGAGCACCAGTTTTGTTCATCAAGAAGAAGGACGGATCGATGCGTATGTGCATTGACTACAGACAATTGAATAAATTGACGATCAAGAATCGGTATCCTCTGCCGAGAATTGACGACCTGTTTGATCAATTAAAAGGAGCTTCAGTTTTCTCCAAAATTGATTTGAGGTCGGGTTATCACTAGCTCAAGGTGAAAGAAGCGGACATTTATAAGACGGCATTTCTGACACGTTACGGACATTATGAGTTTGTAGTGATGCCATTTGGATTAACCAATGCACCAGCCCCATTTATGGACATGATGAACCGAGTCTTTCAACCATATTTAGACCGATTTGTGGTAGTGTTCATAGATGACATATTGGTTTATTCGAGAAATGAGGAGGAGCATGACAAGCATTTGCGGATAGTATTACAGCTACTTCGTGATAAGCAACTGTATGCCAAATTTAGTAAATGCGAATTTTGGCTAAAGGAAGTGACTTTCCTTGGTCATGTGGTATCAGCCGAAGGAATAAGGGTGGATCTTCGAAAAATTGAGGCTATTCTGGATTGGAAACCACCAATATCGGTAGCTGAAATTCAGAGTTTCTTGGTTTGGCTGGATACTATAGACGTTTTGTAGAGGGGTTTCCGTTGATTGCTGCACCCCTAACTAAACTGTTGCGGAAGGGAGCTCCGTATAATTGGACTGAAAAGTAGCAAGAGAGTTTCGAGAAATTGAAGAAGATCCCGACGGAAGCTCCAGTTTTGATTCATAGGAGGTCGGAAAAGAATTCCTTGTTTATTGTGATGCGTCTCACACGCAGTCCAGGTTGTGTGTTGATGCAAAATGGAAAGGTGGTGGCCTATGCTTCTCGTCAATTGAGACCACATGAAGTAAACTACCCTACTCATGATTTGGAGTTAGTCATTGTTGTCTTTGCTCTAAAGATTTGGAGGCACTATCTCTATGGTGAGAAATCTATCATCTACACGGATCACAAGAGTCTTAAATACCTCCTTACCCAAAAAGAGTTAAATTTAGGACAAAGAAGATGGGTAGAATTATTAAAGGATTATGATTTCTCAATCGAATATCATCCTGGAAAGGCTAATGTGGTAGCTGACGCGTTAAGTCGTAAGGCAGTATCTGATTTGAGAGCATTATTTGCCCATTTGAGTCTTATGAGGATGGTAGTTTGTTAGCGAACTTGGTGAAGCCTCGTGGTGGAACAAATCAAGGAAAATGCAGACATCGATGAGAAGTTGGGACTTTTACTTCAAAGAAGTGAAAATGGTGAAATCGAGGATTTTGGAGTAAACACGGAAGGTGTGTTGTGCTTTTGAGGAAGAGTTTGTATGCCTAAGGACTCAGATCTGAGGCAAATGATTCTACGGGAGGCGCATAGTAGCCCTTATGCTATGCATCCCGGAGGAAATAAGATGTATTGAGATCTCCGTGAAGTATTGGTGGCGTGGTTGAAGCGTGAAATTTCGTAATTTGTGGGAAAATGTTTGACTTGTCGACAAGTGAAGCGAACATCAATTACCGCCCGGATTGTTACAACCGATAAAGACTCCTCTTTGGAAATGGGAGCAGATAACTATGGATTTTGTTAGTGGGTTACCTTTAACACCTACTAAGAAAAATTACGTGTGGGTAATTGTTGATCGCTTGACGAAGACCGCTCATTTCCTACCATTCATCATGATTATTCATTGCGAAGTTGATTGGCTATGCGTATCTAAAATTGTGAGGTTGCATGGGTACTGTATCTATTATATCGACAGAGATCCCGATTTACATCACGAGTTTGGAAAGCTCGCATGAAGCCTTGGGGACAAAGTTGAATTTCAAGATGGCTTTTCATCCTCGGTCTTATGGTCGATCGGAGAGAGTAATTCAGATATTGGAAGATATGTTAAGGGTGTGTAATCGACTTGAGGGTAGTTGGGAGGATTATCTACCACCGCGAATTTATGATAACAACAAACTATCGATCTAGCATTAGGATGGCACCTTACGAGGCATTATATGGTCGTGCGTGTCGTTCTCCTATTTGTTGGGAGTTGGTTAACGATAGATGTTAGGTCCGGAGATGATATCCAAGCAGAGGAAAAGGTAAAAGTTATTCGAGCACGGTTGAAAGAAGCCTCGGAGAGGCGTAAGTCGATGCGGACACTGAAGCGAAAGGATATCGAGTATGATGTGGGGGATCAGGTTTTCTTGAAGGTCTCACCTTGGAAAAAGATCTTCAGGTTTGGAAAGAAGGGCAAGCTAAGTCCTAGGTACATTGGACCTTATCGTGTGCTGAAGCGTGTTGGTCCAGTGGCTTATCAGATTGAGTTACCTCCGGAATTAGATCAAATTCATAATGTTTTTCATGTTTCCATGTTGAGTCATTATAGATCGGATCCTTCGCACATTGTACTGGTAGAAGAATTGGAGTTGAATTCAGATTTGTCTTTTGAAGAAGAACCAGTGGAAATCTTAGACCGAGATGTCAAAGTGCTAAGAAAGAAAATCGTGCCGTTGGTCAAAGTTCTATGGCGTAACCACAGAGTAGAGGAAACTACGTGGGAGCCTGAGGATGCAATTCGGCAACAATATCCTCACCTCTTTCAATCAGGTAAATTTCGAAGACGAAATTTTCTTAAAGGAGGGTAGGGTTGTAACACCCTAAAAATCCGAGTATTGATATATTGCATGAGTTGGTGTTTAGATTATGAAGGAAAATTTTCTTACTTTTATTTTTGTGTTTATTATAGTCCTGAAGAAGAGTATAGCATAATTTGGGTAAGGAATAAATTTTATATTTGAGAATTTATTGAAGAGAAGCAAGTGTCATTAATACTTAAGTTAATTTAGCTGCTGCATGCATCTTCAAGTGACTTAAAATTCATTTTTTCTTCTAGAAAGCTACCCATTAACATCCCCAAAGGCTGCACTTGGACTTGGATGAATTTTTGGGACAAATAATCTTCTAGAAACATGTCCATTGGAGTGCCATTGATGCCATATACATCCAAATTTGCAAGCTTACAAGGCCACATTCAGCCAAGTTTTGCTAAGCAAACCAAGGGTTTTCTTCCAGATTTTTCTAGCTTAACCTAACCACATTTACTTAGTCTTTAAGCTTTGTTAGTGACTATTTGGCTAGCTCTTCCATAGGCCTATAAATACTTGTTGTTTTTCATTTGTAATGGGGGTTAAGTTTTTGATAAAACATATATGAACATTTGTTCATTGAGTGAGTTATCTCCTCTTCAATTTTGTACAAGTTTCATAGACTTATCGAGCTATGCTTGTGGCTTCTATCACTTGTTCTTTCATTCATTTATACCATTGGTTCTTATCACTCTTGATAATGGGTCTTTGGTCCATCAACGACTACCATTTTTTTCACCTTAAACATTATAGAAACCGGGGTGACGTTTGTTAACGTTGAATCGTTTCTGTTTAAGTTCTTTCTTCCATTTTCCACCAATCTATCAATCTATCATCTATCATTTGCTTTCGTTGTTATACTGAACCTATCATTCTAACATCTAAACCGTCCCTTTCATTTCTAAACTACCATTCCTAACTTAAACCATCCTCTAAATAAATTCCCTATAAGCTTCCGCAAACACATACATATTTTTTCAAATTATTTCCTGAAGTCTTATTTCTTCCTCGTAGACGATTGGGCAACTCGCATACATTTCCTGAAGCTTATTTACTTGTGATGCAAACGTTTGACAAGGCGTTATTCCTTCTATATGATAAAGTGGTCATTCTAGTTCGCGTGTGATTTATGTGTCCTGTGATGTTAATATTGCAATATTGTTTGGAAATGATCTTGCTAATTCATATTTATATTTTTCAGGTAATGCGAATTTCATCCGTCCCGTTTGATCGAGGAAATTCAAGCAAAAAGAACTTTGTTCGAATAGACCAACGGTTCGATTCGAGGACGAATTGCCTTGAAGAGGGGAGGGATGATGCGAGCACGCCCGGGGCCTCCAACATTAAAAACAGTAACGAGCTTGGATCATTGAGACCAAGTGTCGTGGAGCTCGTGTGCATCTTCGTTCACTTCCAAATTAAGCCGGATTATCTCATGCTAGCTCAAGTCGAGCTCCCTCGAGCTCATTTCAGCTCATCGAGCTGATTGCTTAAATTTATTGCCTTAATAAATTGAATTTTATTTTATTTATTTTTCCTAAAGCATTTTAATGCATCTAAAACATTTTAAAATTGGTTGAATTTAATTTGTTTTAGCTCAAATTAATTTTATTACATGTTTTTAAGTTGTTTAAAACATGAATTAAATGTGCAAATTTTTATGGTTTAATTAGGGGCTGTCGAATTTTCAAGTGTCCTAAATGGTGTCCTTTAGTTGTCCAAACGTCCCTAGATGAGTCCATTGCATGAGATTAATGTTATTCATGTGATTCGGAGTGTTTTAATATGGGTTCATGTCCTTTGTAGGTTCAGCCAAACATTGGAGCGAATTAAAGAAGATACATGCACCTAGGTGCATTGTACCTAGCCGAATGTATCATGAACCTTGGAGATACATGGGACGGCTGGAAGCATGCATGTTGCTGCTCATTATGAACCTTTAAGACACCTTATTCAGCCAAGGATTAATGGCCCTTCAAGCTCCCCAAGGTACAGCCGAATGTACCAATGCATTAAAGAAAGGTTCATGCACATTGAGTGCATTGTATGTGGCCAAATGCTTCCATGTGCATTGGTAGATGCATGTTCTGTTGGACAAGGCTTAAATGCTGCTCATTATTCATCAAAAGACATCAATTAAAGAGCATAATTAAGGCAAGGGACGTACCTAGCTGTTGCATGCATCCTTGAAGGCTTTAAAATGCATTCATCCGTCTAGAATGATGCCCCTTGACATCCCCAAAGGCTGCCCATTAACTTGGACGAATTTTTGGACATTCATCCTTCTAGAAACCGTCCATTGGAGTGCCCTTTCTGTCCAAATACAATCAGCTCACTTCCTTCTCCATAAGGTGGCTATTGGTGTTCCCAGAAGCTGAACATGGACATGTCTTCAAGCCTTCATCTTTCAAGTGAATTTTGCTACCAATCAGCCGAATTTTGCCAAGGATTTCAATGGTTTTCTTTCTAGATTTTTCCAGCAATTTATGGCTAAAAATTAACTTAGTCATTAAGTGTTTTATGACTATTCGGTTAGCTCATATTAGCCTACAAATAGTTGCTAAATTTCATTTGTAAAGAAGACAGTTTTATGAACCTTTATAAAATTTATGAACTTTTGTTTATCGAGTGAGATTTTCTCCTCTCTATCTTTCATACGAGTTTCGATTCTGACTTATCAAGCTCGCTTGTGGCATCAATCGTTGTAACACCCTAAAAATCTGAGTATTTAAATTGGCATGATTTTGGTGTTTAGATGTTAAAGGAAAATTTTTTTTTTTATTTCTTTTATTTTAGTGTTTATTAAAGTCCTAGAGAGGGTAAAGCATAAATTGGAGAAGAATAAAATTTATTATTGGGAATTTATTGAAGTGAAACAAAGGTGATTAAGACTTAAGCTAAATTATGTGCTTAAAGTGTCATAAAATGAGCATATGGCATGGTGGAGAATGGCGCATGGGTTCAAGTAAGAGGGAAGAGGTTGAATCCTTGTATAGCACCTAGATAAAATTTTTGTTTTAATTTTCTGCTCATGGCTATGAAGTGTCTGCAAGGGACATATAAGGAAGGTGTTGACCATGTATTTTTGGTTAGTGTATCAAGAGATTAAGGTAACAACTAACATATGGTATGGAATCAAAAGTTTAAGGAAAGATAGGGGACATAAGGCACTTATCTAGGGAAAATTTGAAAGAAATAATGGCCAATTGACCATAGGCTGGACGGCAATATTGGTAGGGGAGGAGAGCCAAAATTTTGTTAGTTGGCAAAATCTCATTCTTTTCTCTTTGGTTAACCTTTGCACTTTGTGCAGAAATTTTATTCCTCTCCTTTCAATATCCCTATTTGGCGAATTTTTGCACTTGGTTAAGCCAAAGTTTTGTGACCATTTGGTCATTCCTTTTCTTATCTTGATAACCAATTCTTGTGCCTCTTTCTTCTTGTGTCGAAATCACCTATACCAAAATCAATTTCTTTTCTTTTTTCTTTGCCATGGCGAATATACCAGCACCTAAAGTTCTTATTTTTCTTTTCTTTTCTTCTAATCTCCTTGAAATCAAAACATCATCACCATCATCCTTTCGTTCTTATACTATTTCTTTTCAATCGAAAATTCTCTCCATCTTCACTCTCTTGGCGAATGTTATTGTGCCTATAAGCCAAAAATTATTTTTCCATTCTTAATCATTTATAGCCGAATCTTCCATCAATTAAACATCATTCTTAATCTTGCTTTTCGTCCGTGGGAAGTAGGTAAGGGTTTCTCTCCATTTTTTGATTTATTGATTAGTGATATTATGGCCGAATATCATAGGATTTTTGAGAGTCTTTTTGGATTGATATAGCATTCATACTAATAACGTTTATTTCGTTATTATTTAGTGCAATAACGGAGATTGGAATTCAAGTGATCGGGAGAATCGTGGAAACGTTGGAAACGTTTCATTTTGGTAAGGAAATCCTACTTTTTAAATCTCTAGTATTATTGATATTATTTTAGAACTAACTAAATTCTTTTGGATCTTGAAGACTGTCAAGATAGGGAAGAAAAGGGCGGTGTTTAGTTATCGTAAGAGGGGTGGATCTGTAAATCCCCCATTCAAACGAAGAGCGGTTTCTGCAGTCCGGGATTTTCCACCGGGTTGTGGGCCATCTTCCGAAAGAAGTCCATTATTTGAAGTAGTACGAACCTCGGAGCCGTTATACGTTGGTGGATTCTCGGCGGCTAGTGAATCGATAAACGAAGGAAAACCGAAAATCGAAGTGATTCAAAATCAAGAGGGTAAGATTTTGGATCCATTAACAAATAAGATTATTTTTGCGAATTAGTTGTCAACGAATCGAAATATATTTTAGGTGCCGAGGAGCGAGAGGGATAATACTCACGGTATCGAGGTGTGTAATTTCACCCTCATTATTTTAGGGTTGTATGTCAAATTTCGGTATGGTAGAAAAATCGTAAAAACGACTAGATCGGTAAAAGCACAAAAATTGATATTTTGACGAAATACGTAAAAGCGACTAAATCGTGAAAATTTCGAAAACGCCCCCAAGAAATTAATTGATATTATGAAAATTTGATGTTTCGTGAAATTGGGCCGTAAATACTCTAGTTCGTGAAAATGGGCCGTAAATACTCTAGTTCGTGAAAATGGGCCGTAAATACTCTAGTTCGTGAAAATGGGCCGTAAATATTCTAGTTCGTGAAAATGGGCCGTAAATACTCTAGTTCGATAAATTGGGCCATAAATACTCTAGTTCGTTAAAATTTAGCCAAAACGCTCTAGTTTGGTAAATGGGCCAAAGCCCACTAAATTGCTAAATGGATAAATTGCTATAATTATGGGCCAAATGAAATGTCATTGATAAAACCCACCATGTTATGTATTGATAATAAATTTTATATTTTTTTTAAAGTACATGTATAATTGCATGGGTGGGATTTATGAAGAGAAGAATGGCGATTGCCACAATATCGCTTATTGCCTCTAGTTCGGTGGGTTTCGCCACAATATCGGCTTATTGCCTCTAGTTCGGTGGTTTCGCCACAATATCGACTTATTGCCTCTAGTTCGGTGGCTTTCGCCACAATATCGACTTATTGCCTCTAGTTCGGTGGCTATGCCACAATTATAAAAGGCTTAATGCCTCACGATTGGTGTGATGGCGGGGTGGGTTGACTTGATCCCCAGGGTGTGATGGTTGGTACGGGGTGTTAGCGGATGGTTATTAGGTTTGGGTTGGGAATTTCATTTTCATGCATTATTAATTATTTTAAATTCATGTTATATTGTTGAATTGGATTGGGCTCAAGCCCAACATAATATCTTGACAATCGGCCCAATAATGGTGGTAAGTGAGTTACACATCGAGTTCTAAGTAACTCACCCTTTAATTTCTTTCCATCTCGTAATGGAAACCGATGTGGACTTGGTGAGGATGACTTCGTGGAGGCCATCTTGCTAAATAAGGGTTATTTAAATTCGAACTTTTAATTATTATTTTTACTATTTTGGGATGTTGTAATAAATGGCCTCTATAAATAACTTATGGATTTTATGTGTGTTGGAATTTAAACTTTATTTGGGCTTTTAAATCATGGTAATGTGATTTATGATGCTTTACTAAAATGAACTTGGGTTTTCAAAGTATAAGGAATTCTTTTATAAATAATTCTTTTTCTTGCTAACTCTTTAACAAATTTCCTAACGGTTTTAGATAATACAATGATTTTCAACTAATGTTTTAAATATTTATCAAAATCTAATACTCTACAAATTTTAAACTCCGTAAACAATATTGTAGTTTTTCAACTCATTAAGGATTTAAGAATAGTTCGAATCATGTAACAAACCAAATCTAGTCTCAACGCATAGACCGGGTTTGGGGTGTTACATTTAGTGGTATCAGAGCCAGTTTCAAAAACTCGGCTGTGGTTTGGGTTCAAAACAATTTTGTATGAAAATGCTCAATGGTATTTTAAAGATCAAGATGGCACCACAAGCATCCAAGCAACAAGTCAAGTAAGTATATCTTGCTTAAATGATTACTATGATATGATCATAGGAATACTCTAGAACTTCTAGTTTTAGATGTGAAAACTGTAGAGATTGAGACTATAGGACACGCTATAAAAAACAACTTTATATCTCAAATCTCATAAAATATCGTTAATAAACACCAAACAAAATTTGATTCATAAAACTTGTAATCGATAAACGAACAAGCAATCATGAGTACAAGAGGACGTGGTCGTGGGACGCGGTAGACGTGGCGTGGTAGAGGCCGAGGTGCTACTTTGAAGCACCAAATCATATGCGAAGTGGACACACTGCGTCAATAGAAAGTGAGACCGGATCACGCGATCACATGGAAGAAGATCATGCATTGACTCAAGCAATGCTACGAGTCTTGGAAAGGGTCATTGGAACTAGAATTGGGCCAACAACTCGTGGGTCAATTTCAGAGCGACTTAAAGGCGAATAATGCGAAGTTTTCGGAGGAGTCGGTGTAGCTCCAAATGTGGCGAATCATCGCTCAAGTCGTGGAACGGATTATGGATGATATGGAATGCACGGTGAGCAAAAACCGAGAGGGCTGTATCCTTATTGAGAGATGAGGCGATCGGTGGTGGCTCACTGCTCGAGAGGGCACCGCCGCACCGATTAATCGGGAATTCTTTAAAGCGCCTTCCAAGGAAAATACGTCGGAACGAGCTATGTAGATGCCGAAGGAAGGAATTTTGAATCTTGTCCAAGGAAGTAAGACCGTGGCGACATATGAAGTCGAGTTTTTACGTCGAGCCGTTATGCCGGACAATTGTAGCAACAGATCATGAACGTTGTACGCGTTCGAGGATGGACTTAATGATGAGTGAGGGTTCGATTGCTCATGACAAGTTAGAAATTTTTCGACTCTTGTGGAGAAGGCCAAAATAGCCAAGAGGCTAAGAACTCGAATCAGCAGAACCGAGAAAGATCCGAAACAAGAGAGAGACACTGTGATCTGGTTCTTCCAAGAGATTCGGAAGAAACCCGAAATGATGAATCGGTTCAAGGCGTAACCCCGGTAGCAAATAATCGAAGTCGAGATTGCACCGAGTGTGGGAAAAGGCATTTTGGGAATCTTTGGAGGAAAGCGGTGCATGCTACAAATGCGGTTCAATGGAACATCGATACAAAAGTTGTCCTCGACGAATGGATACGACTCAAGAAGTCCGTAATAATGATGCACTGTAGGCCAGGGTAATCGGCAGACCACCGAGAGGTCGTGGACCAGTCGTGGTGGTAATGGGGCTGGTCGTGGTCAAGGTGCACCGGTCGAGGCAATGGTAATAGAGAAATGCGGATGCAAGACGGACTGGTCCGGTCTATGCGGTTAGACGCCATGAGGACTAAGAATGCACTGATGTGATAACTGATACGTTCTTCATTTTGATGTACTGTTATTGCCTTAATAGATATTGGCTCTACTCATTCATATGTATCTAGTGCCATATCTGGAAATCAATTTAGAATCAAATTATCGAAATGAGATGACAAGAATCAGTCCTTTAGACACGATCGAGAATATTAATAAAATATTTAAAGACGTACCCTTAAAAATCCAAGAGGAAGTATTCTTAGCAAATTTGATGGAACTACCTTTCGGCGAGTTCGATCTCATTCTGGGCATGGACTGGTTGGTTAACCATCGGGCGCAATTGGACTGTGCTGAAAAACGAATGTGAAGAAGGACCCGGATGATAAGGAAATCATAATGATTGGTGAACGAAAGAACTATCTGGCAAATGTGGTATCTGCATTAAAAGCGGAGAAGTTGGTGCGGAAAGGGTACGGAGCATTCCTAGCCTTTATCTGTGCTTTGGATGCCAAGGAATTATCCGTGAATGATGTGAGGACGGTGAAGGAATTTCCCGATGTATTTCGAAGAACTTCGCATACCTCCGGATCGGGAAGTAGAATTTGGCATTGAGCTTTTGCTCAGGACGGCTCCGGTGTCCATTGCTCCTATAGAATGGCAAGAAGGAGTTGGTGAGCTCAAAGCTCAAATTCAAGAATTGTTGGATCGGGATTCATTCGACCAAGTGTGTCTCCGTGGGGAGCACCAGTTTTGTTCGTCAAGAAGAAGGATGGATCGATGCGTATGTGCATTGACTACAGGCAGTTGAATAAATTGACGATCAAGAATCGGTATCCTCTGCCGAGAATTGACGACCTGTTCGATCAATTGAAGGGAGCTTCAGTTTTCTCCAAAATTGATTTAAGGTCGGGTTATCACCAGCTTAAGGTGAAAGAAGCGGACATCTATAAGACAGCATTTCGGACACGCTACGGACACTATGAGTTTGTAGTGATGCCGTTTGGATTAACCAATGCACCAGCTGCATTTATGGACATGATGAACCGAGTCTTCCAACCATATTTAGACCGGTTTGTGGTAGTGTTCATAGATGATATATTGGTTTATTCGAGAAATGAGGAGGAACATGACCAGCATTTGCGGATAGTATTACAACTACTTCGTGATAAGCAATTGTATGCCAAATTTGGTAAATGCGAATTTTGGCTAAAGGAGGTGACTTTTCTTGGTCATGTAGTATCAGCTGAAGGAATAAGGGTAGATCCTCGGAAAATTGAGGCTATTCTGGATTGGAAACCACCAACATCAATAGCTGAAATTGAGTTTCTTAGGCTTGGTGGATACTATAGGCGCTTTGTAGAGGGTTTTCGTTGATTCTTGCACCCTAACTAAATTGTTGCGTAAAGGAGTTCCGTATATCTGACCTAAAAGCAGAAGAGAGTTTCGAGAAATTGAAGAAGATCGTGAAGCTCCAGTTTGATTCAAATAGGAGGGGAAAAGAATTCACTGTTTATTGTGATCGTCTCACACGTGCAGGTTGTGTGTTGATGCAAAATGGAAAGGTGGTGGCTTATGCTTCTCGTCAATTGAGGCCACACGAAGTAAACTACCCTACTCATGATTTGGAGTTAGCGCCATTGTCTTTGCTCTAAAGATTTGGAGGCACTATCTCTATGGTGAGAAGTCCATAATCTACACGGATCACAAGAGTCTTAAATACCTCCTTACCGAAGGAGTTGAATTTAAGACAAAGAAGATGGGTAGAATTGTTAAAAGATTATGATTTCTCCATCGAATACCATCACGGAAAGGCTAACGTGGTAGCCGACGCGTTAAGTCGGAAGGCGGTATTCGAATTAAGAGCTCTATTTGCCCATTTGAGTGCAGACGAGGATGGCGGTTTGTTAAAGAGAACTACAGGTGAAGCCTCGTGGTTGGAACAAATCAAGGAAAAAGACATCGATGAGAAGTTGGGACCCTTACTTGACAAGTTGAAAATGGTGAAATTGAAGATTTTGGAATAAACACGAGGTGTGTTGTGCTTTGAGGAGAGTATGCATGCCTAAGGATCTAGATTTGAGGCAATCGATTCTACTGGAGCGCATAGTAGCCCTTATGCTATGCATCCGGAGGAAATAAGATGTATCGAGATCTCCGTGAAACGATATTGGTGGCGTGGTTGAAGCGTGAGATTACGAGTTTGTGGGAAAATGTTTGACTTGTCGACAAGTGAAAGCGTAACACCAATTACCGTCTGGATTGTTACAACCGATAAAGATTCCTCTTTGGAAATGGGAGAGGATAACTATGGATTTTGTTAGTGGGTTACCGTTAACACCTACTAAGAAAAATTCCGTTTGGGTAATTGTTGATCGGTTGACGAAGACCGCTCATTTCTTGCCGGTTAAACGGATTATTCTTTGCGAAGTTGGCGAAACTTTACGATCCGAAATTGTGAGGTTACATGGGGTACTGTATCTATTATATCGGATAGGGACCCTAGGTTTACATCACGATTCTGGAAAGCTCTACATGAAGCCTTGGGAACAAAGTTGAATTTCAAGACGGCTTTTCATCCTCGGTCGATGGTCGATCGGAAAGAGTAATTCAGATATTGGAAGATATGTTAAGAGGATGTGTAATCGACTTGAGGGTAGTTGGGAGGATTATCTACCTGGCGTAATTTGCGTATAACAATGCCTATCGGTCTAGCATTGGATGGCACCTTACGAGGCATTGTATGGTCGTAAGTGTCGCTCTCCTATTTGTTGGGTGAGTTGGGCGAAAAGATGATGTTAGGTCCCGAGATGATATCCGAGACCGAGGATAAGGTAAAAGTTATTCGAGCACGGTTGAAAGAAGCCTCGAGATAGATGTAAGTCGACGCAGATCTGAAGCGGAGGGACATCGAGTATAGTGTGGGAGATCGGGTTTTCTTGAAGGTATCTCCTTGGAAAAAGATCTTGATTCGGAAGGAAGGGCAAGCTAAGTCCTAGATATATTGGACCTTATCGTGTCTTTGAAGCGTGTTGGTCCAGTGGCATATCGATTGAGTTACCTCCGAGTTAAATCAAATTCACAATGTCTTTCATGTTTCCATGTTGAGGCGTTATAGGTCGGATCCTTTGCACATTATACGGTAGAAGAATTGGAGCTGAATTGATTTGTCCTTTGAAGAAGAACCGGTGGAAATCCTAGACCGAGATGTCAAGGTACTAAGGAAGAAAACCGTGCCGTTAGTTAAAGTTCTATGGCGTAACCACGAGTGGAAGAAGCTACGTGGGAGCCAGAGGATGCAATTGGCAACAATACCCTCACCTTTTTCAACTGTAAATTTCGAGGACGAAATTTTCTTTAAGGAGGGTAGAGTTGTAACACCCTAAAAATCTGAGTATTTAAATTGGCATGATTTTGGTGTTTAGATGTTAAAGGAAAATTTTTTTTTATTTCTTTTATTTTAGTGTTTATTAAAGTCCTAGAGAGGGTAAAGCATAAATTGGAGAAGAATAAAATTTATTATTGGGAATTTATTGAAGTGAAACAAAGGTGATTAAGACTTAAGCTAAATTATGTGCTTAAAGTGTCATAAAATGAGCATATGGCATGGTGGAGAATGGCGCATGGGTTCAAGTAAGAGGAAGAGGTTCGAATCCTTGTATAGCACCTAGATAAAATTTTTGTTTTAATTTTCTCGCTCATGGCTATGAAGTGTCAAGCAAGGGACATATAAGGAAGGTGTTGACCATGTATTTTTGGTTAGTGTATCAAGAGATTAAGGTAACAACTAACATATGGTATGGAATCAAAAGTTTAAGGAAAGATAGGGGGACATAAGGCACTTATCTAGGGGAAAATTTGGAAAGAAATAATGGCCAATTGACCATAGGCTGGACGGCAATATTGGTAGGGGAGGAGAGCCAAAATTTTGTTAGTTGGCAAAAATCTCATTCTTTTCTCTTTGGTTAACCTTTGCACTTTGTGCGAAATTTTATTCCTCTCCTTTCAATATCCCTATTTGGCGAATTTTTGCACTTGGTTAAGCCAAAGTTTTGTGACCATTTGGTCATTCCTTTTTCTTATCTTGATAACCAATTCTTGTGCCTCTTTCTTCTTGTGCCGAAATCACCTATACCAAAATCAATTTCTTTTCTTTTTTCTTTGCCATGGCCGAATATACCAGCACCTAAAGTTCTTATTTTTCTTTTCTTTTTCTTCTAATCTCCTTGAAATCAAAACATCATCACCATCATCCTTTCGTTCTTATACTATTTCTTTTTCAATCGAAAATTCTCTCCATCTTCACTCTCTTGGCCGAATGTTATTGTGCCTATAAGCCAAAAATTATTTTTCCATTCTTAATCATTTATAGCCGAATCTTCCATCAATTAAACATCATTCTTAATCTTGCTTTTCGTCGTGGGAAGTAGGTAAGGTTTCTCTCCATTTTTTGATTTATTGATTAGTGATATTATGGCCGAATATCATAGGATTTTGAGAGTCTTTTTGGATTGATATAGCATTCATACTAATAACGTTTATTTCGTTATTATTTAGTGCAATAACGAGATTGGAATTCAAGTGATCGGAGAATCGTGGAAACGTTGGAAGCGTTTCATTTTGGTAAGGAAATCCTACTTTTTAAATCTCTAGTATTATTGATATTATTTTAGAACTAACTAAATTCTTTTGGATCTTGAAGACTGTCAAGATAGGGAAGAAAAGGCGGTGTTTAGTTATCGTAAGAGGGTGGATCTGTAAATCCCCATTCAAACGAAGAGCGGTTTCTGCAATCAAGGATTTTCCAGGGTTGTGGGCCATCTTCCAAAGAAGTCCATTATTTGAAGTAGTACGAACCTCGAACCGTTATCGTTGGTGGATTCTCGTGCTAGTGAATCGATAAACGAAGGAAAACCGAAAATCAAGTGATTCAAAATCAAGAGGGTAAGATTTTGGATCCATTAACAAATAAGATTATTTTTGCGAATTAGTTGTCTAACGAATCGAAATATATTTTAGGTGCCGAGGAGCGAGAGGGATAATACTCACGGTATCGAGGTGTGTAATTTCACCCTCATTATTTTAGGGTTGTATGTCAAATTTCGGTATGGTAGAAAAATCGTAAAACGACTAGATCGGTAAAAGCACAAAATTGATATTTTGACGAAATACGTAAAAGCGACTAAATCGTGAAAATTTCAAAACGCCTCAAGAAATTAATTGATATTATGAAAATTTGATGTTTCGTGAAATTGGTAGTAAATACTCTAGTTCGTGAAAATGGCCGTAAATACTCTAGTTAGTGAAAATGGGTAGTAAATACTCTAGTTCGTGAAAATGGGCCGTAAATATTCTAGTTCGTGAAAATGGGCCGTAAATACTCTAGTTCGATAAATTGGGCCATAAATACTCTAGTTCGTTAAAATTTAGCCAAAACGCTCTAGTTTGGTAAATGGGCCAAAGCCCACTAAATTGCTAAATGGATAAATTGCTATAATTATGGGCCAAATGAAATGTCATTGATAAAACCCACCATGTTATGTATTGATAATAAATTTTATATTTTTTAAAGTACATGTATAATTGCATGGGTGGGATTTATGAAGAGAAGAATGGCCGATTGCCACAATATCGCTTATTGCCTCTAGTTCGGTGGTTTCGCCACAATATCGGCTTATTGCCTCTAGTTCGGTGGTTTCGCCACAATATAAACTTATTGCCTCTAGTTCGGTGGCTTTCTGCCACAATATCGACTTATTGCCTCTAGTTCGGTGGCTATGCCACAATTATAAAAGGCTTAATGCCTACGATTGGTGTGATGGCGGGGTGGGTTGACTTGATCCCCACAGGTGTGATGGTTGGTACGGGGGTGTTAGCGGATGGTTATTAGGTTTGGGTTGGGAATTTCATTTTCATGCATTATTAATTATTTTAAATTCATGTTATATTGTTGAATTCGGATTGGGCTCAAGCCCAACATAATATCTTGACAATCGGCCCAATAATGGTGGTAAGTGAGTTACACACCGAGTTCTAAGTAACTCACCCTTTAATTTCTTTCCATCTCGTAATGGAAACCGATGTGGACTTAATGAGGATGACTTCGTGGAGGCCATCTTTGCTAAATAAGGGTTATTTAAATTCGAACTTTTAATTATTATTTTTACTATTTTGGGATGTTGTAATAAATGGCCTCTATAAATAACTTATGGATTTTATGTGTTGGAATTTAAACTTTATTTGGGCTTTTAAATCATGGGTGTGATTTATGATGCTTTACTAAAATGAACTTGGGTTTTCAAAGTATAAGGAATTCTTTTATAAATAATTCTTTTCTTGCTAACTCTTTAACAAATTTCCTAACGGTTTTAGATAATACAATGATTTTCAACTAATGTTTTAAATATTTATCAAAATCTAATACTCTACAAATTTTAAACTCAGTAAACAATATTGTAGTTTTTCAACTCATTAAGGATTTAAGAATAGTTGAATCATGTAACAAACCAAATCTAGTCTCAACGCATAGACCGGGTTTGGGGTGTTACAATCGTACTCTTTCCATTTTATTATACCAACGATTCTTATCTTTATAGATAACGGGTCTTGGTCCGCCATCGAATTCCATCCTTCCACCTTAAATAAGTATAGAAATCGGGGTGACACTCGTTAGTGTTAAATCGCTTCTTTGTTTAAGTTCTTTAATCCATTTCCACCAAAATATCACCTATCTTTTATCCATCTTCTTTCAACATAAAACCGAATTTATCATCTAATCGTTCCCTTCATTTCTCAAACCTCCATTCCTAACTTAATCCATTTCTTAAAACTTCCGCAACTCTTCCATATTTTCTCATTATTACCCGAAGGCTTGATTTACTCCTCGTAGACGATCGGGCAACTCGCATGCATTTTGACTCTCCCCAAGGCAAATCGTATCATTTGGTATCAGAGCTATAAAAACGATGAATTTTGACTACGTACGAGAAGCCAAAATAGTAAGTGAAAAAAATTCAAAAAAAAATTGTAAGTTGTAATTTTCATTCTTGTATTTCAATATATTGTATGTGAAGTGAAAAAAAATTGAAAAAAAAAAGAAAAAACGAAAATTGAAAAAAAAATATACAAGTTAAAAAAAAAGTGGTAAAAAAAAAGTTGTGGAAAATTTTTTAAGTTTTGCTTTGAACTTCATCTCTTCTGTTTTCGATCTCAAGACTTTCATTTCTACCCTCTTCATCTTCTACCTCGACCTCCCAAATTTTTTTTCTTACCCTTTAGCCTACCCGATAACCAAATTTTTCTTTTGTCTAGCCTCCCCTATACCCGACATCAATCCCTTGAAACCCCTTTGAAGCTGACCCTCAAGCCGTGATGAGTCTTTCGAAACGAAGTACGAATTTGTGAGACAAGATAGAGCGGTAAAAGGCACGAGTGAAATCATCAAAGAAAAAGCCATCATACGAGTTAAACACGAGTGTGAGTGATTTTCTTTGCGAGTGACTCGTGAGGATTTTGTGGTAAGGTATTTTCTCTTTTCTATCTATTTTTTTATAACATATTTTATTTTCAGCAACAAAGATGTCACAAGAAGGATTCTCAGCCGCCGACTTCCAATACTTGTTAAGTGAAATGGAAAGCATTTTTGATCAAAAGATTTCATCAAGTCAGAGAATGGAGTCGAGTTCTTCACCACGATATACATCTCAAAACTATTCACGAAGAGACTCTTATCAAGACTCATGTTCTACAAGGCCTTCAAGACGGAGAGAAACAAGAAATGAGTTCGAATCTTTTCAAGGTAATGAACGAGAAGAAAGCTATAAGTATTCTGCTACAAAAGATCGTTCTCGAAGTGGTTCAAATCGAGATTCCTATTAGACGAAGGAATTGAGGCAAAGCAAAATGAATTTTGAAGTTTTTTACGGTGATGACCAAGAAAGCACGAAGTTTCCATCTTATGATTCAAAGAAGTCACGTACGAAGTATCTTCCAAGAAAAGATCGTGACATTTATGAGAACATTGCTTCGATCTTGGAGTTTAATCCTTGTATTTTTGAATCTTTTGAATCATCTTCTTGTTGTACTCACAATGTAAGAGAAAGCCCAAAAGAAAAAGAAAATAAAAGAAAAGAAAAAGAAAAAGAGATCGTGAGAGAAAAAGAAATCGAGAAAAAAGAAAATGAAAAAGAGCAAGAAGAAAAAAAGAAAGAAAGAAAAGAAATTGAAATCGAGAAAAAAATTGAAAAAGACATTGAAAAAGAAAAAGATCTTGAGAAAGAAACGAGAGAACAAAATGAGCGAGAAAAAGAGAGTGATGTTTCGACTAACTCTTTGGTTGTTTGTTCTTCTTCTGTTTCTTTGTTTCAGGTTTTTGAGGAACCAAACGATGATTATCAACTTCAATACCTCCCGGAAGAGCGACATTTTTCTTTGGTTGAAAAAATGTTAGTTCGAACCATGCGAGCCGGAAGGTAAGGAAGGTAAGTGTATCGAAACGATCCCGTCTCCACCAAATTCTTCTAAAGATTGTAGCCATGAGAATGATATCGTCATTTACCATCCCTCGATCCCTTGTGATATTTTAAAAGATGGTAATGAAGGTGGAGAAACGTCTATTCAACGGATGCAAGACTCAAGTAAGTATTACGATGATTTTTCTCTTAATCCCAGTCTATTTGATTATGGTTATTACGAGGTTAAGTCATTGTTTTATACTGAATCATGGAGTCTTTGTAAATCTATTTTGAAGCACGTTAAGAGTTTTGATCATTCAATCTTGAACTTACATAATTCCTTTTGGTTTAGCAAGTTTGATTTTTGAAACCATTGTCACATCTTGTTTTAAATAATCAAGCGCATGTCTTTAAACCGAATACGTTCGATTTGTGCTATGGAAAACTCAAGAATCATTTGGTAAGTTTGAAAGACTTTTATCTTTTGATACTTGGTTTTTGAGTAAGATGGCGAAATTTGTTTATTTTGTCTACAATTTTTATTTGCTCCTTAAACAAATTTTGTGGTTGTATTTGAGATTTAAAATCCATTTGAAAGATGTTGAATCAAACGCAAAGCTTCGACTACATTACTTGCCTAAGGAGAGAAGATTTATATTGCATGAACAAGGTAAGAATGATCTTTGTCCTTCTGCACACAAAGGTACATTTTCTGAACTTGTTGACACCTTTGTGATCTCTTTGAAAAGTGACGAGCTTTGCATTGATAATTTGGTTGCTGATTCTATTGTTGTAAAACATTTAGATCATGCTAAGTTTAATCGTTCTATTATGACTATTTGTGATCTATCTGTTTCGATGAAGGATGAAAGGATTTTTGAGTTCTATAATTTTGATGAGTTTCATGTGAAAGAATCCATATTGCGCCATATGAGCAATCCACTTGAAAATTTTGAGAAGTCATTGTTCTCTTTGGATATTGAAAGAACACATCATGTCGATTTCTATTTTGTAAATCATCTAGACCTTGAATTGTATAAATGTCCTATCCTACTTATTATTGGGCTATCTGATTTGATGATTGACAAAAGGATTCGTGTGTTTAATAAGTTTTATGATTCATGTGCAAGTGATGTTATAAATCGTTCAATGCAAGAATTGGTTGATAAATTTCATGTGCCATATGCGTTTTCTTCATTACTTGCTTATGACGACTATCTCTATCACTTGATGTGTTATTCTCATGTTGGATTTGACTTGTGGTATCCCTTTGGATCGAATGCATGTCATGAAGCTTATTCCATTAATTTCCAAATATTTGACAAGGCATTGTTCATTTTGTACGATAATGTGATTATGCCTGTTTGCATGCGAATTATTAGTTTAGTGCTGTTCATACTTAGGTTACAATTATATTTGATACAACTCTTGTTAACTCATGCTTATCTTTTTCAGGTGTTGAGATTATCATCCGTCCCGTTTGATCGAGGAAAATCGAGTCAAAATGAATTTTGTTCAGAAAATCAACAGGTCGATTCGAGGACGAATCGTCTTGAAGAGGGGAGGAATGATACGGGCACGCCCGGGGCACCAACGTTTTATAAATCGAACGAGCTCAAATTCATCGTTTCAAGTATCGTGGAGCTCATATGCATCTTCATGCAATTTCCAATTGAGCCGGATTACTCATTCTAGCTCAATTTGAGCTCACTCGAGCTCACTTCAGCTCATTGAGCTGATTCTTTAATTTTATTGCTTTAAATAAATTAAGTTTTAATTTATTTAATTTTTTTCTACAGCAAATAAATGTGTCTAAATATTTTACTTAGTGTCCAATTTAGTCTAAATTAATTTTTCACATTTTATTGCATGTTTTAAAGTTATTTTAAAGTTAAATTAAATGTGCAGTTTTTTTTTAGTTAATTTAGTTGCTACCGAAAATTCAATGAAGCAAATGGTGTGTTTAATTTGTCCTAAACGTCCCTTGAGGTGTCATGGATGTGTTTAATTGTTATACATCTGATTTGGCTTGAATTAACATGCATTCATTCCCATTATAGGTTCAGCCGAATCTATGGAGCACATTTAAGAGATACATGCACCTAGGTGCAATGTACCTAGCCGAATACATCAAGGAACCATGGAGGTGCATGGACGGTTGGAAGCATGGTTAAATGCTGCTGATTTTTGGATTATCAAAGTGTCTATTCAGTTGGAAAAATAATTCCATGAAGACACATGCATGGAGGAGTTAAATGCATGATGCATGAATCGCCGGTTACAACGAATGAAGAAATACATGCATGGTTGGAGTCATGAACGTCCAAGGGGGATTTAAGGAATGAATTAAATCACATGAAAGTTGTTCAAAGAAGAGTTTTAATGCTGGAAACTTCTCAACCAAACTGTTCAGCTCATTCCCAATGTTGGCCGAACCTAGACAAGCCTTTTCAGCTCCTTTGCTGTCCAAATTCGTTCAGCCACTTCCTTCTTCATTAAGAAGACTTTAAAACGTCCCAAATGGCTGAATTTACATATCCAAGTGGGCCACTCACGTTCTCCTTTATTGCTAGACACTTTTCAGCCAAAAGAGACCAAATTAAGAGCTCAATTAATGCATGGGACGTACCTAGCTGCTGCATGCATCTTCAAGTGACTTAAAATTCATTTTTTCTTCTAGAAAGCTGCCCATTAACATCCCCAAAGGCTGCACTTGGACTTGGACGAATTTTTGGGACAAATAATCTTCTAGAAACATGTCCATTGGAGTTCCATTGATGCCATATACATCCAAACGAATTTTGCAAGCTTACAAGGCCACATTCATTAAATTTTGCTAAGCAAACCAAGGGTTTTCTTCCAGATTTTCTAGCTTAATCTAACCACATTTACTTAGTCTTTAAGCTTTGTTAGTGACTATTTGGCTAGCTCTTCCATAGGCCTATAAATACTTGTTGTTTTTCATTTGTAAGGGCGTTAAGTTTTGATAAAACATATATGAACATTTGTTCATTGAGTGAGTTATCTCCTCTTCGATTTTGTACAAGTTTCATAGACTTATCGAGCTGTGCTTGTGGCGTCTATCACTTGTTCTTTCATTCATTTATACCATTAGTTCTTATCACTCTTGATAACGGGTCTTTGGTCAATCAACGACTACCATTTTTTTTCACCTTAAACATTATAGAAACCGGGGTGACGTTTGTTAACGTTGAATCGTTTCTGTTTAAGTTCTTTCTTCCATTTTCCACCAAACTATCTAACTATCATCTATCATTTACTTTCATTGTTATACCGAACCTATCATTCTAACATCTAAACTGTCCCCTTCATTTCTAAATCACCATTCCTAACTTAAACCATCCTCCAAATAAATTCTCTATAAGCTTCCGCAAACACATACATATTTTTTCAATTATTTCCTGAAGTCTTGTTTCTTCCTCGTAGACGATTGGGCAACTCGCATACATTTCGACTCTCCCCGAGGTGGATCAGATCATTTGGTATCGAGCTATAAAATGAGGAATTTTGACTACGCACGAGAAGCCAAAATAGGTTCATAAGTGAAAAAAATTTGAAAAAAATTGTAAATTGTAATTTTCATTCTTGTATTTCAATATATTGTATGTGAAGTGAAAAAAAATTGAAAAAAAAAGAAAAAAAATATACAAGTTAAAAAAAAAGTGGTAAAAAAAAAGTTGTGGAAAATTTTTGAAGTTTTGCTTTGAACTTCATCTCTTCTGTTTCTGATCTCAAGACTTTCATTTCTACCCTCTTCATCTTCTACCTCGACCTCCCAAAATTTTTTTTCTTACCCTTTAGCCTACCCGATAACCAAATTTTTCTTTTTTTAGCCTCCCCTATACCCGACATCAATCTCTTGAAACCCCTTTGAAGCTGACCCTCAAGCCGCGATGAGTCTTCAAACGAAGTACGAATTTGTGAGACGAGATAGAGCGGTAAAAGGCACGAGTGAAATCATCAAAGAAAAAGCCATCATACGAGTTAAACACGAGTGTGAGTGATTTTCTTTGTGAGTGACTCGTGAGGATTTTGTGGTAAGGTATTTTCTCTTTTCTATCTATTTTTTTATAACATATTTTATTTTCAACAACAAAGATGTCACAAGAAGGATTCTTAGCCGCCGACTTCCAATACTTGTTAAGTGAAATGGAAAGCATTTTTGATCGAAAGATTTCATCAAGTCAGAGAATGGAGTCGAGTTCTTCACCGCGATATACATCTCAAAACTATTCGCGAAAAGACTCTTATCAAGACTCATGTTCGATAAGGCCTTCAAGACGTAGAGAAACAAGAAATGAGTTTGAATCTTTCGAGAAAATGAAAAAAGCAAGAAGAAAAAAGAAAGAAAGAAAAGAAATTGAAATCGAGAAAAAATTGAAAAAGAGATTGAAAAGTAATTTACGGTGTTCTTCTTCTATTTCTTTGTTTGACCAAGAAGAAAGCTATAAGTATTCCGCTACAAAAGATCATTCTTGAAGTGGTTCAAATCGAGATTCCTATTCGACGAAGGAATCGAGGCGAAGCAAAATGAATCTTGAAGTTTTTTACGGTGATGACCAAGAAAGCACGAAGTTTCCATCTTATGATTCAAAGAAGTCCCGTACGAAGTATCTTCCAAGAAAAGATCGTGACATCTATGAGAACATTGCTTCGATCTTGGAGTTTAATCCTTGTATTTTTGAATCTTTTGAATCATCTTCTTGTTGTACTCACAATGTAAGAGAAAGCCCAAAAGAAAAAGAAAATAAAAGAAAAGAAAAGAAAAGAGATCGTGAGAGAAAAGAAATCGAGAAAAAGAAAATGAAAAAGAGCAAGAAGAAAAAAAGAAAGAAAGAAAAGAAATTGAAATCGAGAAAAAAATTGAAAAAGAGATTGAAAAAGAAAAAGATCTTGAGAAAGAAACGAGAGAACAAAATGAGCGAGAAAAAGAGAGTGATTTTTCGACTAACTCTTTGGTTGTTTGTTCTTCTTCTATTTCTTTGTTTCAGGTTTCCGAGGAACCAAACGATGATTATCAACTTCAATACCTCCCAGAAGAGCGATATTTTTCTTTGGTTGAAAAATCTAAGTTCGAACCAAGCGAGTCGGAAGGTAAGGAACGTAAGTGTATCGAAACGATCCCGTCTCCACCAAATTCTTCTAAAGATTGTAGCCATGAGAATGATATCGTCATTTACCATCCCTCGATCCCTTGTGATATTTTAAAAATGGTAATGAAGGTGGAGAAATGTCTATTCAACGGATGCAAGACTCAAGAATCATCTGGTAAGTTTGAAAGACTTTTATCTTTTGATACGATTTGTGCTATGGAAAACTCAAGAATCATCATTACTTGTAAGTTTGAAAGACTTTGTTTTATCTTTTGATACTTGGTCTTTGAGTAAGATGGCAAAGATCATTGTTTTTATTTGCTCCGATGAAGGATAAACAAATTTTGTGGTTGTATCCTGAGATTTAAAATTGAGAAGTCATGAAAGATGTTGAATCAAACGCAAAGTTTGGACTACATTACTTGCCTAAGGAGAGAAGGTTTATATTGCGTGAACAAGGTAAGATGACACGTTTTTGAACTTGTTGACACCTTTGTGATCTCTTTGAAAGGTGACGATTTATGCTGATAAATTGGTTCTTGATTCTATTGTTGTAAAACATTTAGATCATGCTAAGTTTAATCATTCTATTATGACTATTTGTGATCTATCTATTTCGATGAAGGATGAAAGGATTTTTGAGTTCGATAATTTTGATGAGTTTCGTGTGAAAGAATCCATATTGCGCCATATGAGCAATCCACTTGAAAATTTTGAGAAGTCATTGTTCTCTTTGGATATTGAAAGAACACATCATGTCGATTTCTATTTTGTAAATCATCTAGACCTTGAATTGTATAAATGTCCTATCCTACTTATTGTTGGGCTATCTCGATTTGATGATTGACAAAAGGATTCATGTGTTTAATAAGTTTTATGATTCATATGCAAGTGATGTTATATATCGTTCAATGCAAGAATTGGTTGATAAATTTCATGTGCCATATGCGTTTTCTTCATTACTTGCTTATGACGACTATCTCTATCACTTGATGTGTTATTCTCATGTTGGATTTGACTTGTGGTATCCCTTTGAATCGAATGCATGTCATGAAGCTTATTCCATTAATTTCCAAATATTTGACAAGGCATTGTTCATTTTGTACGATAATGTGATTATGCCTTTTTGCATGCGAATTATTAGTTTGGTGCTGTTCATACTTAGGTTACAATTATGTTTGATACAACTCTTGTTAACTCATGCTTATCTTTTTCAGGTGTTGAGATTATCATCCGTCCCGTTTGATCGAGGAAAATCGAGTCAAAATGAATTTTGTTCAGAAAATCAACAGGTCGATTCGAGGACGAATCGTCTTGAAGAGGGGAGGGATGATACGGGCATGCTCGGGGCACCAATGTTTTACAAATCGAACGAGCTCAAATTCATCATTTCAAGTACCGTGGAGCTCATGTGCATCTTCATGCACTTTCCAATTGAGCGGATTAGCTCATTCTAGCTCAATTTGAGCTCACTGAGCTCACTTCACTCATTGAGTGATTCTTTAATTTTATTGCTTTAAATAAATTAAATTTTAATTTATTTAATTTTTTTACAGCAAATAAATGTGTCTAAATATTTTATTTAGTGTCCAATTTAAACCTGTCTTAGTCTAAATTAATTTTTCACATTTTATTGCATGTTTTAAAGTTATTTTAAAGTTAAATTAAATGTGCGTTTTTTTTAGTTAATTTAGTTGTTTAGAAAATTCAATGAAGCAAATGGTGTGTTTAATTTGTCCTAAACGTCCCTTGAGGTGTCATGGATGTGTTTAATTGTTATACATCTGATTTGGCTTGAATTAACATGCATTCATTCCCTTTGTAGGTTCATCGAATCTATGGAGCACATTTAAGAGATACATGCACCTAGGTGCAATGTACCTAGTTGAATACATCAAGGAACCATGGAGGTGCATGGACGGTTGGAAGCATGGTTAAATGCTGCTGATTTTTGGATTATCAAGGTGCCTATTCAGTTGGAAAAATAATTCCATGAAGACACATGCATGGAGGAGTTAAATGCATGATGCATGAACCACCGGTTACAACGAATGAAGAAATACATGCATGGTTGGAGTCATGAACGTCCAAGGGGGATTTAAGGGCTGAATTAAACCACATGAAAGTTGTTCAAAGAAGAGTTTAATGCTGGAAACTTCTCAACCAAAAGGTGCAGCTCATTCCCAATGTTGGCCGAACCTAGACAAGCCTTTTCAGCTCCTTTGCTGTCCAAATTCGTTCAGCCACTTCCTTCTTCATAAAGAAGACTTTAAAACATCCCAAATGGCTGAATTTACATATCCAAGTGGGCTACTCACGTTCTTTTTTATTGCTAGACACTTTTCAGCCAAAAGAGACCAAATTAAGAGCTCAATTAATGCATGGGACGTACCTAGCTGCTGCATGCATCTTCAAGTGACTTAAAATTCATTTTTTTCTTCTAGAAAGCTGCCCATTAACATCCCCAAAGGCTGCACTTGGACTTGGACGAATTTTTGGGACAAATAATCTTCTAGAAACATGTCCATTGGAGTGCCATTGATGCCATATACATCCAAACGAATTTTGCAAGCTTACAAGGCCACATTCAGCCAAATTTTGCTAAGCAAACCAAGGGTTCTCTTCCAGATTTTTCTAGCTTAATCTAACCACATTTACTTAGTCTTTAAGCTTTGTTAGTGACTATTTGGCTATCTCTTCCATAGGCCTATAAATACTTGTTGTTTTTCATTTGTAAGGGGGGTTATGTTTTGATAAAACATATATGAACATTTGTTCATTGAGTGAGTTATCTCTTCTTCGATTTTGTACAAGTTTCATAGACTTATCGAAATTTGTGCTTGTGGCGTCTATCACTTGTTCTTTCATTCATTTATACCATCGGTTCTTATCACTCTTGATAACGGGTCTTTGGTCCATCAATGACTACCATTTTTTTTCACCTTAAACATTATAGAAACCGGGGTGACGTTTGTTAACGTTGAATCATTTCTGTTTAAGTTCTTTCTTCCATTTTCCACCAAACTATCTAACTATCATCTACCATTTGCTTTCGTTGTTATACCGAACCTATCATTCTAACATCTAAATTGTCCCCTTCATTTCTAAACCACCATTCCTAACTTAAACCATCCTCTAAATAAATTCACTATAAGCTTCCGCAAACACATACATATTTTTCCAATTATTTCCTGAAGTCTTGTTTCTTCCTCGTAGACGATTGGGCAACTCGCATACATTTCGACTCTCCCCGAGGCGGACTGTATCATAATGATATTCTCTTGTTCTCAAAATTTTAAACATTCCTACGCCCAAAGCCCATTGGACCCAATCCTACTAGGCCCAATTTTGGGATGTTACATTGTTTGTCAAAATCCTTTGAGTTCTCCATAATCAACTGAAAAGTCACTAACCAAATGAAGAGTCTCAACCTTTGGAATTCTAGCCATGTAACTTCTATCTTCAATGTGAGTAACTCTTCAATGAATGCATAACAGCGTTTAGAAATAATGTTTGTAAGATGAAAAGTCACCTGTAATTATCACATATAACCGACACATTAATGCAATTATTAAACTTAAAATAAATTAACAACTAACTTAATTAAATGAACTAACACTTAAGCATCATTTATTTCAGCAACTAAACTTAAATAAATGAACTAACACTTAAGCATCATTTATTCCAATAACTAGACATAAAAAAATGAACTAACACTTAAGCTTCATTTATTCTAGCAACTAGACTTAAATAAATGAACTAACACTTAAACATCATTTATTCCAACAACTAGTTTAATTAAGAAAATATTATTAAATGAACTTAACACGAGGCATCAATAAATTAACCTAGTAACTAGATTAATTAATGAAGCAACAATAAAATTAAATTCATTAAAAGAAACTCAATTAATTAAACTAAGTTAAGTTGAATTAATGACCAGCAACCATTTATTGAACTAAGATGCTTAAATGCAAATATTTAAAATGCAAACTAAATAAGCAGATGAATTATTTAATACAAGACTTAACCTATCATGGGAGTTTCATAATGCAAGTCATTATTTATGATGCATACTAAACTAACATGAAAGTTACATAATGCATTATTTTATTAAATGCAGAACACACAAAGTGCAAGTTAAAATTAAAATATGCAAACTTATTAATTTAAATAAAACTTAATTAAATTAAAAGTCCTTAAAAACATTGGTCTAATAATCAATCAGGCCTGTGAGATGTTTCATCTTACACTTGTGCCCTTCAAGTTTAGGCCACTCTTGATGGCGTCGAAAAGAGTCGAACCATGATGCGACCAGGATCGCATCATAATCACCAGCAACCATTTATTGAACTAAGATGCTTAAGTGCAAATTTTTAAAATGCAAACTAAATAAACAAATGAATTATTTAATGTATTAAATTATTTAATACAAATACGATGCATACTAAACTAACATGAAAGTTACATAATGCATTACTTTATTAAATGCAGAACACACAAAGTGCAAGTTAAAATTAAAATATGCAAACTTATTAATTTAAATAAAACTTAATTAAATTAAAAGTCCTTAAAAACATTGGTTTAATAACCAATCAGGCCTGTGAGATGTTTCATCTTGCACTTGGGTCCCTCAAGTTTAGGCCACTCTTGATGGCGTTGGAAAGAGTCGAACCATGATGTGACCAGGATTGCATCATACCCCCTCTTGAAAGCGATTCGTCCTCGAATCGAGCCGATGGTTCTCTCGAATAGAATTCCTTTTGTTCGGCTTTCCTTGATCAAACGGGGAGGATAGTAATCGAGACACCTGTAAAATATAACCAAGAGTTAGCAAGGGTTGTGTCAAACAAACTTGCAATCGAAATATGAGCAAAACAAAATGAATAGATCAAACGCAAACGGGCATATTCGCATTATCATACAAAAGGAACAAAGCCTTATCAAATATTTGAATCTGAATTGGATAAGTTTCATGGTATGCATTCAATTCGAATGGATTCCACAAGTCAAAATCAACATGCAAGTAACACATCAAATGATAGATATATTCATCACGAGCAGATAGTTGAGAAAATGCATATGGCACTTGAAAGTGAACATCCAAATCTTGCATTGAACGACATATGTAATCACTCACACATGAACAAAAATTATCAAACTCAAGATTCCTTTTGTCAACAAGTAGACCATCATTAAATAGGATAGGACGTTCAAATATTTCATGAACTAGATGATGAAAATCAGCATCATGTGTTCTATCAACAACCAAAGAGAACAAAGACTTCTCAAAATTTTCAAGTGGATCACATATGTGACGCAATATAGATTTTTTCACCAAAAAATTATCAAAATTATCAATCTCAAAAATCCTATCATCATTCATCGAAACAGATAGATCACAAATAGGCAAAATAGAATGATTAATCATAATACGATCTAAAACATAATCAGCAATGCAAAACTATCGCAATCCAAAGAGAGCAAAAATGCATCAACAGTTTCAGAAGACTTACCTTTATACTCAGAAAGACAAAGATCAGTCTTACCTTGATCGAGCAATACAGACCTCCTCTCCATGGCCAAGTAGTGTAATCGAAGCTTCGCATTTGATTCAACCATTTTCAAATGGAAAGTGAATTTCAAATACAACCATAAAAATTATTTAAGGAATGAATAAAATTTGAAGACAAATTGAACAAAATTCGTTACCTTATCTAAGAACCAATTTCCAAAATGATTGAAATTTTTCAAGCACAATTGTCGTTGCTTGATTTTCCAACAAGACATACCAGATGATATAAAACATATTCCCGCTTTAAAAACATAATTTTGATTATTAAATTCAAGATGTGACAATGGTTTAGAAAAATCAAACATGTTAAACCAATAGGAATTGTGCAAACTCAAAATCGAACGATTCTTGACAAGTTTCAAAACTGATTTACAAAAATTCAAAGATTTCATATTGGACAATGAATAAATCTCGTAATATCCACAATCAAACAAATTAGGATTAAAAGAAAATTCATCGTCATACTTACGTGAGTCTTGCACTTGTCGAATAGACGTTACTCCACCTTCACACTTTGCTTCACAACAGTTATTATGGGGTAAACCTGTCTTACTATCTTTTAAGTCATCATAATGAATCAAAGGATGGCAAATGACAAAATTATCCACATAATCACAAACAGTAGAAAGATTCGGTGGAGATTGAATCTCATCAAAGCACTTATTTTCCTTACCTTCCTTACCTTTTTCAATCAAATGAAAACGCCTTTCTTCGGGAAGATACTGAAGTTGGAGATCATCGTGCGATACGTTTGGCACCTGAAATGAAGAAACAGAAAAAGAACAAAAGTCTGAAGAGTTAGTTGAAGAACCACTCTCTTTTTCTTCCTCATCTTGTTCTCTCGTTTCTTTTTCCAACTCTTCTTTTTCACTTTCATTTTTTTTTCAATCTCAATTTTCTTTTCAATCTTTTCTTCATTCTCTTTTTCTCTTTCAAATTCTTTTTCTTCTTTTTCAACTTCTTTTTGCTCACTCTCATTTTTATTTTCTTTTCTTTCGAACTCTTTTTCATTTTCTTTTTGTTCTTTCACTTTTTCTTTTTCATTTGATTTTTATTTTTCATTTTGATTACAACAAGAGGATGATTCAAAAGAATCAAAAATACAAGGATTTGATTCTAAGATTGAAGTGATGTTCTCATAGATATCACGATCAATTCTTTGTGGAAGATGCTTTGTGCATGACATCTTGGAATCATAAGACGAATAACTTATGCTTGCGTATTCATTTTTGTAATAGGCTTCACACTTGTTAGTCACTTTGTTTCGCCTTGAATTCCTCTTGAATGATTTAAACCACTTCGAGAATGATCTTTCGTGAGGAATACTTAGACACATATGAACCACGTTTACTTCCTCATTGGTAACTTTGAAAAGTTTCAAATTTGTGGTTTGATTCATACCGTCTCGAACTTCTTGAGGAATTAGAATCTCGATCACAGTCTCTTCTTGAATGATCTTCAAATGTGTGTCTTCGTGACGACCTTGACTCCATCTTTTGACTTGAAGAAAGTCGTTCTTGTTGGTCTCGTTCCTCAATTCGATCCAATTGCCTATGCAACTTGTCAAATTTGGAGTTCATGATTCTACACATCTCGTTCTTCAAATATTAATAATTAGATTCTGACAACACTTCTTGATTCATGATGTTAGTAATGAAAAAGTTAAGTAATTAAATCAGGAAAAGAGGAAAATCTACAAACCTCACCAAAAGGCTCACAATTTCTCTCACAAAGAAAAGGTCACTCACACTCGTGTTTCACTCGTATAAGGCTTTTTCTTTGATGAATACACTCATGCCTTTTACCACTCAATCTCGTCTCACAATTTCGTACTTCGTTTCGAGTAGGCTTAACGCAGCTTGAGGATTGGCTACAAAAATGGTTAACAAGGAATAATGTTTGGATATCGGGTAGACTAAAAAAAATTGGTTAAGTGTGGTGTTGGGGTTGAACGATTGGAACCAAATGATGGTGAAAGGGTTTGATGACAGGGGGTAAAAATAAGGAGTTTGATTTTGAAGATCGAATATAGAGGAGGAGAACAGAAACAACAAATACTTGCCAAACTTTCAAAAGAAATTTTCACTTTTTTTCTTCTCATTGTTTTTTTTCTTTTTTTCCTCCTCAAATTCACAAAAATAACACAAATAAAATTTTGAGATTACAACTTGAAATATTTTTTGAATTTTTTTACGAACCTACTTTAGATTTACGATGTTCATCGTAGCTCCTCATTTTTTAGCTATGATACCAAATGATACGTTCTACCTCAGGTTGAGTCGAGTCGTATTTAAACTGTCCAATCGTCTACGAGGAAGAATTATGCTTTTGGGAAATAATAGGAAATATCCTAAAATTTTCGGAAGCTTTTCAAAAAGGGGTTTAAAATTGGTTAAGTTGTGATGATAGGTTCGGCTAGGGAATAAACAAAGAAGGTAGGTTTTTGGGATGGAGATGATTTTTGGATAATGGAAAAGAGTTAGGCTCGGTTTAACAAATGAGAACAAAGGATAGATGTGAGGTGATATTTTGGTTAAGTGATAAGTGATATTTGACGGAGTTGGATAGAAGAACTTAAACAAAGAATCGATTCAACACTAGGAAAGTGTCTGTAACACCCCAAACCCGGTCAATTTGCCATGATCAAATCTAGTATGCCACAGAGTAAAACATTTTGAAGAAAATCGAGATAACAATTAATTTTTAGTGAAAAACTCTTTGAAAATTTTATTTTTATAGAAAACAGGTGTATATTAAGTTAAAAACGATAATTTACTTTGAAATTATGTAATTGAATCTTAGTTACATATCCATAGATTAGAAAACTTTTATAATTTTTATAAGAAGCTCAAGTGATTAGTTGAAAACCGTTGCTAATTGAAATTTGCAAACTTAAGTTTTGGAAAAACGTATGAGTTATCAAAAACACTTAAATTATTAAAGATTATCAAATTATTTAAATTACCCGATGGTAACGTTTTGAAAACCATTAGTTCAGTAGTTTAGAAAACTTTGTGCTCAAATTATTATATCAAACATGTAATTTGTAAGCCAAATTTAAATCAAATCTAAAACATATAAATAATCCAAAACATAATTAAACAGCCTTATTACAAACCCAAAATAAAACAAAACCAAATTAAAATAAACTAAAGTACCCCAAATCAAGTTCATGAAAAATCAATGTCTATTGCATGGCCCCTCGAGTTCATCCGACTCCTCATCCGCTGAATTTTATGCATCACCTAAAAAGTAAGGAGAAGGTGAGTCACCAAGACTCGATGCATAATCCCTCTCCGGGTAAATATCACATACTTACACAAATTATAACAAAGCAACATATATGTATAATGCACCCAACCTAACCATCCATAACTCCTTTTCTACCCCGTGTGGTACCAAACCACTGGTGGTGCCAAACCACTGGTGATCAAAGTCACGAAATATATGTGATACCAAATCACTGGTGACCAAAGTCACGAATAATCCATCTGTGGGGCCAACCCACGTGTTATACCAAATCACTGGCAACGATCCCATATCTCAAAAATGGGGCCAACCCACGGTGGTGTGAAACCACAGGGACGAGTCGCTATGAGGTGCCAAACGTCTGGTGCTCGAAGACACGAATGTGATACCAAATCACTGGAGGTACCAAACCTCTAGTGTCCGAAGACACGATATCAATCTTCCCCCTCCTCTCATATTGCCCATACCAATGCAATAGACAGACAAATCATGTCAATATACTTTATTATGAATCACATAACAGATATATCATAAATCGTAGATCATGTTTTCAATCCACATGTATTAACAACATATCGAAACGGACTTACCCGAATCCTCATTCATACCATCATGGTATCATATCAAGATCTCATCGTTTTCCCACTTTGATAATATGATTAGTAAATTAATAATATAAATACATATACTTAACCGAGTTATAAAGTGTGCAAGGTACACACCTTTCACCAATGCTAGAACTAACTTCCAAAGATCCAATCTACCACACTAGATCACCTTGTCCTACAATCGACCAATACTAAGATTATAAACAAAGGCCATTCAGCCCTACCACTAAATCTCAAAGAGTTATCGCTTCGAAAAAAAATAAAAAAAACCAATCTTACCTAAAAGCTTACCCAAAACGAGAGACAAAGATACAAGGCTTAGATTGATTGCTTCCAACGTCCTGAGGAGCCTAAAAGAAATCGGTTCCTAGAATGGTTAGAACCTTGCAACAAATCCCATAGGTTCGGCCTTTGTCCACAAGAAAAATGACATAGAAAAGAGAAAGAAAAGAAGGAAAAACGGCCATGAACACTTACCCTTTTCCAAAACCGATTGAAGAAAACCTTAAATGAATGCCTAACCTTGATGATATTCGCCAAAACAATCCCAAAGAGAGGAAGAAGATTGGCTATGGTGAAATAAAAAGAAAAGAAAAAATAGAATGTAAATGGATGTTTTAACTTTGAGTAAATGAAAAGAAATGGAATTTGAGATGGAGAAAGATTAGGCCAAGAGAGTGTAAAAGAAAATGTGATTATGAACCAATATCAAAAGATGAAAAGAGAGATATGGAGAGAGAGGTTCACCAAACACCTATTTGCGAAAAGAAAGTGCACAAAAGCCAAGTGAGGTTTCGGTTTCAAGAGGAAAGATGAGAGAAAGAAAATAACATTTTGGTTCAAACAAAATGAAGGCTAAACCAAAAGCAAAATTTGCACAAAATGCAAAAGATATATTCGACCAAGAGAGAGTTTTGGAGAGGAAAACAAATGCAAAAGATGCACAAAACTAAAATTGGCCAACTATCCCCACCTAAGCTTCCTTTCATCATTCGGTCACCCCCCTTAGCCACACATGCCGTCCACATACATGCACTAAAAGCCTTGGAATACTTTCCAAAACATCTTCCTAAAACCAAGCCTTATGTCTCCCCAACCTTCCATAACCTTAAGATTCTTATCCCCAATTTCATGCTTTCCTTGAACCAATATTCAACTTACCAAAAATCTTGAAAGTCCAACCTTATCATAAATAAAGTTGACCGAATATAAATGCTAAGATGAACAAAAATAAAATCCTCAATATGCTTTCCATGCTACTCGAACCACTTCCCTCAAGCAACCTTTCAAGCTCCTTATCCACTATGCCACTAACTACTCATGTGCTTTAATTTAACACTTAATTTAACTTAAGTGTCAAGCTCACTTAATCCACTTCATTAAATAAACCACACTAACAATTATTCTAACTTCCTAAATAAAATCAAGCCTTCACAAGACTATGCTACACACAAAATTTATACCCAAGCCAACACAAATAATAAAATAATATTCTAATTTTTTTAGGATGTTACAATTCTACCCCCTTAAGAAAATTTCGTCCTCGAAATTACCTGATCAAAAGAGTTGAGGGTATTGCTGTCTCATAACATCCTCCGGTTCCCACGTAGCTTCTTCTACGCCATGGTTCCGCCATAAGACCTTCACTAAAGGAACTGACTTCTTACGCAAAACTTTTACATCTCGATCTAGGATCTGCACAGGTTCCTCTTCCACTGTCAAATCTGGACTCACCTCTAATTCCTCCACTGCCATGACATGCGATGGATCAGAACGATATCGTCTAAGCATGGAGACATGGAACACATCGTGAATCTGACTCAACTCTGCTGGCAATTTGAGCTGATAGGCTACTGGTCCCACACGTCTCAACACCTTATACGGCCCGATGAACCTTGGGCTCAACTTGCCTTTTCTCCCAAATCTTAACACTTTCTTCCATGGCGAGACCTTCAAAAAGACCTGGTCACCCACGGCAAACTCTATATCCCTCCGTTTGAGATCGGCATAAGACTTCTGCCTATCCGAAGCTTCCTTCAAACGAGCCTGAATCATCTTAACCTTATCCTCAGTCTCTGCAACTAACTCTGGTCCTAACATTTGACGCTCACCCAACTCCGTCCAGCATACAGGTGTACGACACCTCCTACCATACAACGCCTCATATGGTGCCATCTTAATGCTTGCCTGATAACTATTGTTGTATGCGAACTCAGCTAACGGCAAGAACTCTTCCCAGCTGCCTCTGAAGTCCAAAACACATCCTCTCAACATATCCTCTAAGATCTAAATAACTCTTTTCGACTGCCCGTCAGACTGTGGATGAAATGCGGTACTGAAATCTAACCACGTACCCAAAGCCTGATGTAACGCTCTCCAAAACCTCGACGTAAATCTAGGATCTCATGCGAGATGATCGACCTTTGGTACTCGTACAACCTCACTATCTCTGCCACATACAACTTAGCTAACTTATGAAGTGAGTAATCCACCCTTACCAGGATGAAATGAGCTGACTTAGTCAGACGATCCACAATCACCCAAACTGAGTCCTTCTTACTAGGCGTAAGAGGTAATCCACTGACAAAGTCCATAGTGATCCTTTCCCACTTCCACTGTGGAATCTTCACCGGTGAAGTAATCCAGATGATGGCGATGCTCGACTTTAACCTGGCGACACGTCAGACATTTACCCACAAACTCAATTATCTCCCGCTTCAGACCTGGCCACCAAAACTGCTCTCTTAAATCCCAATACATCTTGCTACCTCCAGGATGCATAGCATATAGGCTGTTATGTGCGTCCCGAAGAATCCTTTGCCTTAACTCGATATCCTTCGGCATACAAGCTCTCCCTTGAAAATACAATACTCCATCACTAGACAAACTATAATCCTCTAAACCACTATTTTGAATCTGCAACCTCCGATCATTCAAACTATCATCCTCTAACTGTTTCTCCTTGATTTGATCTAATCAAGTCGGCTTGACTTGCAATTCAGCCAAAAGACTCCCATCGTCATATAAGCTAAGACGAGCAAACATCGATCTTAAATATGATACAACCTTACGGCTCAACGCGTCTGCCACCACGTTAGCCTTGCCCGGATGATACTTGATCGAACAGTTGTAGTCCTTTAACAATTCAATCCATCTATGCTGCCTCAAGTTCAAATCCTTCTGAGTCAAAAGATACTTAAGACTCTTGTGATTCGTGTAGACTATCGACTTCTCTCCGTACAAGTAGTGTCTCCAAATCTTCAAAGCAAAGACCACTGTGGCTAATTCCAAGTCATGCGTCGGGTAATTAACCTCATGTGGTCTCAACTGCTGAGATGCATAAGCCACTACCTTCCCTTCTTGCATCAACACACATTCCAAACCAGTATGTGATGCATCACAGTAAACCGTAAATTCCTTGCCTGCCTCGGGTTGAATTAAAACTGGAGCTTCAGTCAAAATCTTCTTCAACTTGTCGAAACTTTCTTGCTGCTTCTCGGTCCACACAAATGGAACTCCTTTCCTCAACAACTTGGTCATCGGTGCTGCTATCAAAGAGAATCCCTCTACAAATCTTTGGTAATACCCTGCCAGACCTAGAAAACTTCAAATTTTAGCCACTGACTTAGGCGGCTTCCAATCTAACACTGCTTCGATCTTTCGAGGATCCACTCTAATCCCTCAACTGATACAATGTGACCCAAGAAAGTCACCTCCCTAAGCCAGAACTCGCACTTACTAAATTTGGCATATAACTGCTTTTCCCTCAGAATCTGCAACACTACTCGCAAATGCGCATCATGCTCCTCCTCTGACTTGGAGTATACCAAAATATCGTCTATAAAAACTATGACAAACTGATCCAAAAACTGCTGGAATACCTGATTCATCATGTCCATGAATGCTGCCGGCATGTTAGTCAACCCAAACGGCATTACCAAAAACTCGTAGTGCCCATACCGAGTGCGAAATGCCGTCTTATGGATATCAGCCTCTTTCACCTTTAACTGATGATATCTAGACCTTAAATCAATCTTGGAGAAAACCGCTGCCCCTTTAAGCTGATCAAACAAGTCATCTATCCTCGGCAAAGGATACTTATTTTTGATCGTCAGCTTATTCAACTAGCGGTAGTCAATACACATCCGCATCGTACCATCCTTCTTCTTGACAAAAAGTACCGACACTCCCCAAGGCGAAACACTTGGTCGAATGAAACCTCGATCCAACAACTCTTGAATCTGAGCTTTCAATTCCATCAATTCCTTCGGTGCCATCCTATACAGAGCTATAGACACTGGCGCCGTTTCAGGTAATAGATCTATACCGAATTCGACTTCACGATCCGGAGCCAATCCCGAAAGTTCTTCTGGAAATACGTCAGCATATTCCTTTACAGTTCGGACATTCCCCACAATAGACCCCTTAGCCTCCAACGCACACACATGGACTACATATGCCTCACAGCCCTTCCTGACCATCTTCACAACTTTCAACGCAGATACCACATTGGATAGATAATCTCTTCTATTACCTATCATAACCACCTCTTCACCCTCAGCTGTCTTCAAAACCATGCGCTTAGCAGCGCAATCCAAACTTGCCTAGTACTTAACCAACCAGTCCATTCCAAGAATCAGATCAAACTCCCCAAACGGCAGTTCCATCAGATCAGCCACAAACATTACCCCTTGGAGTTCTAGGGGTACATCCCTATACAGTTTATTTACTTCTACAGAGTGACCTAGAGGGCTAAGTACTGTCATCCTCCTAGAAGCAGTCTCAAAGTTTAAGTTCATGGTCTCTACTATACTACTAGCAACATACGAATGTGTCAAACTCACATCTATCAAAGCAGTATATGGAACACCAAAGATTAAGAACATACCGATGATGACGTCTGGTGCATCGCCCTCCTCTCGGTGTCTCGCAGCATACACTAAACCAGGTTGTCTTGCCTCAGTGTTACTTGCACCTCTGCCAGATGCTCCGTGGCCTCGATCAGAACCATTACCACGACCTCTCTGTGGTGACGGTCCATCCTTTCTGAACTGAGCATGACCTTGACCCTCAGACTGATTCTTGGCTTGCTTACGTGGACAGTCCCTCACACGATGATCCAGCGAACCACACTCAAAACATCCTTTTCCTCCGGTCTAACATTCACCCCAATGATATTTCCCACATCGATTACATTTGTCTTTGGTCCACGATTAGCGATATGAGCCTTCAGTTGATTTGGCCCATTCTGCCTAACCCTCTTCTGAGAATTATCGGTTGACCCGGATGATCCAAAACTTCTCTTATGTTTGTTTCTGTCGAGATTCTACCGTACGGATTCCTTTATTCCTTTAGAAATCTTAGTCTTTTCAACTAATGCAACAAATTCTCGCTCCTAATGTGGGGCAATCAGCAACCTCAGCTCATCTCTTAAGCCATCCTCGAACCGGACACATCGCTCGTGCTCTGAAGCTACGATACCTCCAGCATACCAGCTCAATCTTAAAAACTCAGCTTCATATTCTGATACGGACTTACTCCCTTAGACCAAACTCAAAAATGCCTTACGCAAGCATCAACGAATCGGACCCAATGTATTTCTTTTGATCTGTTGCCTTAAAATAATCCCAAGTGAGATCCTCCACGCAAAGACCTTTATTCGCATCGTGAGCCACCACTGATATGACTCATCCCGAAGAAGTGACACTATCCCTTTCAGCTTTTCCTCAGCATTCAGATCCAGATCATCCATTATTCGCTCCGTCGCCTCTAACCAATATTCTGCCGAACTGGGAGCTACACCCGAAACACCTTAAAATACCTCGGCTCCATTGGCTCAGAGTCTCTCAGGTACAGATTTTTGAGCTCCCGCGCCTCTTCCTATTCCAGCTACCCTCTCAAGAACTCTCAGCATTGCTTGAGACACTACGTTGTCCCCCGTTTGATCCTGAAATTCAACTCCAACCACTGGTGGTGGGGGTGGTGGTACCTCATTCTCGGATCCTTGACTCGACCTCACTGGCTCAGACACAGTCATCCTACCCCTACCGCGTCCACGCATAACATGACCTCGACCTCGAGTACTCATATCTAAAATCTCGACTTATTTGATTTAAAAGTTTTATACATTAGTCATTATTCCACTATTTTAAAACACAGTTTTATGAATAATTCTTATTAAAGAGTTTTGTTTTCACAAGTACATCCAACCTATAGTTTTGGGCCTCTAGAGTAGTTCCTACTACTATAAAGTCATACCATCATCATCATATCATCAAAATCAACAGTTTGAAGTACTTACCCGGGAGGATCGGTGCCGGAGACTCGGTGCCATGCTTTTCCAACCATAAACAAAAACATTTTAAAACTATACTTTAAATCATTTTGGGCCTCAGGCCCACAGTCGAGCTTTTGAACTTAGCTCTGATACCAATTTGTAACACCCCAAACCCGGTCAATTCACCATGACCGAATCTAGTATGCCACAGAGTAAAACATTTTGAAGAAAATCGAGATAACAATTAATTTTTAGTGAAAAACTCTTTGAAAATTTTATTTTTATAGAAAACGGGTGTATAGTAAGTTAAAAACTGATAATTTACTTTGAAATTATGTAATTAAATCTTAGTTACATATCCATAGATTAGAAAACTTTTTATAATTTTTATAAGAAACTCAAGCGATTAGTTGAAAACCGTTGCTCATTGAAATTTGCAAACTTAAGTTTTGAAAAAACGTATGAGTTATCAAAAACACTTAAATTATTAAAGATTATCAAATTATTTAAATTACCCGATGGTTACGTTTTGAAAACCATTGCGTTCGTAGTTTAGAAAACTTTGTGCTCAAATTATTATATCAAACATGTAATTTGTAAGCCAAATTTAAATCAAATCTAAAACATATAAATAATTCAAAACATAATTAAACAGGCCTTATTACAAACCCAAAATAAAACAAAAACCAAATTAAAATAAACTAAAGTACCCCAAATCGAAGTTCATGAAAAATCAATGTTTATTGCATGGCCCCCTCGAGTTCATCCGGCACCTCATCCGTGAATTTTATGCATCACCTGAAAAAGTAAGGGAGAAGGTGAGTCACCAAGACTCAGTGCATAATCCCTCTCCCGGGTAAATATCACATACTTACACAAATTATAACAAAGCAATATATATGTATAATGCACCCAACCTAACCATCCATAACTCCTTTTCTACCCATGTGGTACCAAACCACCGGTGGTGCCAAACCACTGGTGACCAAAGTCACGAAATATATGTGATACCAAATCCTTTGGTGACCAAAGTCACGAATAATCCATCTGTGGGGCCAACCCACGTGTGATACCAAATCATTGTCGACGATCCCATATCTCAAAAATGGGGCCAACCCACGGTGGTGTGAAACCACAGGGACGAGTCGCTATGAGGTGCCAAACCTCTCGTGTCCGAAGACACGAATGTGATACCAAATCCTTGGAGGTACCAAACCTCTGATGTCCGAAGACACGATATCAATCTTCCCCCTCCTCTCATATTTCCCATACCAATGCAATAGATAGATAAATCATGTCAATATACTTTATTATGAATCACATAACAGATATATCATAAATCGTAGATCATGTTTTCAATCCACATGTATTAACAACATATCAAAACGGACTTACCCGAATCCTCATTCATACCATCATGGTATCATATCAAGATCTCATCATTTTCCCACTTTGATAATATGATTAGTAAATTAATAATATAAATACATATACTTAACCGAGTTATAAAGTGTGTAAGGTACACACCTTTCACCAACGCTAGAACTAACTTCCAAAGATCCGATCTATCGCACTAGATCACCTTGTCCTACAATCGACCAATACTAAGATTATAAACAAAGGCCATTCGACCCTACCACTAAATCTCAAAGAGTTATCGCTTCGAAAAAAAATAAAAAAACCAATCTTACCTAAAAGCTTACCCAAAATGAGAGACAAAGATACGAGGCTTAGATTGATTGCTTCCAACGTCCTGAGGAGCCTAAAAGAAATTGGTTCCTAGAATGGTTAGAACCTTGCAACAAATGCCCATAGGTTCGGCCTTTGTCCACAAGAAAAATGACATAGAAAAGAGAAAGAAAAGAAGGAAAACGCCATGAACACTTACCCTTTTCCAAATCCGATTGAAGAAAACCTTAAATGAATGCCTAACCTTGATGATATTCGGCCAAAATAATCCCAAAAGAGAGGAAGAAGATTGGCTATGGTGAAATAAAAGAAAAGAAAAAAAATAGAATGTAAATGGATGTTTTAACTTTGAGTAAATGAAAAGAAATGGAATTTGAGATGGAGAAAGATTCGGCCAAGAGAGTGTAAAAGAAAATGTGATTATGAACCAATATCAAAAGAAGAAAAGAGAGAGACATAGGAGAGAGAGGTTCGGCCAAACACCTATTTGCCGAAAAGAAAGTGCACAAAAGCCAAGTGAGGTTTCAGTTTCAAGAGGAAAGATGAGAGAAAGAAAATAACATTTTTGGTTCAAACAAAATGAAGGCTAAACCAAAAGCAAAATTTGCACAAAATGCAAAAGATATATTCGGCCAAAGAGAGAGTTTTTGGAGAGGAAAAACAAATGCAAAAAGATGCACAAAAACTAAAATTGGCCAACTATCCCCCCTAAGCTTCCTTTCATCATTCGGTCACCCCCCTTAGCCGCACATGTCGTCCACATACATGCACTAAAAGCCTTGGAATACTTTCCAAAACGTCTTCCTAAAACCAAGCCTTATGTCTCCCCAACCTTCCATAACCTTAAGATTCTTATCCCCAATTCCATGCTTTCCTTAAACCAATAGTCAACTTACCAAAAATCTTGAAAGTCCAACCTTATCATAAATAAAGTTGACCGAATATAAATGCTAAGATGAACAAAAATAAAATCCTCAATATGCTTTCCATGTTACTCGAACCACTTCCCTCAAGCAACCTTTCAAGCTCCTTATCCACTATGCCACTAACTACTCATGTGCTTTAATTTAACACTTAATTTAACTTAAGTGTCAAGCTCACTTAATCCACTTTATTAAATAAACCACACTAACAATTATTCTATCTTCCTAAATAAAATCAAGCCTTCACAAGACTATGCTACACACAAAATTCATACCCAAGCCAACACAAATAATAAAAAAATATTCTAATTTTTTTAGGATGTTACAATGTCACCCCGGGTTCTATATTTGTTTAAGGTAGAAAATGGAAGTTGATGATTAACCAAGACCCGTTATCTATAAAGATAAGAACCTATGGTATAAGTTAATGGATGAGAAATGACTGACGCCATAAGCAACACTTGATAAGTCAGAATCAAAACTTGTACAAAAGATAGAGAGGAGAAAATCTCATTTGATGAACAAAGTTCATAAAATATATTTAAGGATCAAAAGTCTAAAGTTCTCTCCACAATATGTTGGTTACATGTATATATAGTATCAAATGAGGCTAGTTGAATGGTCAGTTTTAATGATGCTAATAATGATTTCAAATGAAGAGTCTCAACCTTTGGAATTTTAGCCATATAACTCCCATCTTCAATGTGATTAACTCTTGAATTAATTTATTTGTCAAAAATCCTTTGAGTTCTCCATGATCAACTAAAAAGTCACCAACCAAATGAAGAGTCTCATCCTTTGGAATTCTAGCCATGTAACTTTCATCTTCAATGTGAGTAACTCTTCAATGAATGCATAACAGCCTTTAGAAATAATGGTTGTAAGATGAAAAGTCACCTGCAATTATCACATATAACTGACACATTAATGCAATTATTAAACTTAAAATAAATTAACAACTAACTTAATTAAATGAACTAACATTTAAGCACCATTTATTCCAGCAACTAGACTTAAATAAATGAACTAACACTTAAGCATCATTTATTCCAGCAACTAGACTTAAATAAATGAACAACACTTAACCTTCATTTATTCTAGCAACTAGACTTAAATAAATGAACTAACACTTAAACATTATTATTCCAACAACTAGTTTAATTAAGAAAAACATTATTAAATGAACTTAACACATGCATCAATAAATTAACCTAGTAACTAGATTAATTAATGAAGCAACAATAAAATTAAATTTATTAAAAGAAACTCAATTAATTAAACTAAGTTGAGTTGAATTAATGACCAACAATCATTTATTGAACTAAGATGCTTAAATGCAAATATTTAAAATGCAAACTAAATAAGCAGATGAATTACTTAATGCAAGACTTAAACTATAATGGGAGTTTCATAATGCAAGTCATTATTTATGATGCATATTAAACTAACATGAAAGTTACAAAATGCATTACTTTATTAAATGCAGAACACACAAAGTGCAAGTTAAAATTAAAATATGCAAACTTATTAATTTGAATAGAACTTAATTAAATTAAAAGTCCTTAAAAACATTGGTCTAATAGCCAATCAAGCCTATGAGATGTTTCATCTTGCACTTGGGCCCCTCAAGTTTAGGCCACTCTTGATGGCGTCGGAAAGAGTCGAACCATGATGCGACCAGGATCACATCAAATGATACGATCCGCCTCAGGGTGAGTCAAAATGTATTTGAGTTACCCGATCGTCTACGAGGAGGAGACAAGCCTTTCGAGAAATAATAGAAAAATACGGATGAAAGTGCGAAAGCTTAAGTGAATTTTTTTAGAAGATGATTGAAATTAGAAATGGAGGTGTTTAAGTGTGGGTATGATTCGAATATGGAGAAGGACAGGTTCGGTTTTATGATAAAAGATAGGTGATGTTTTGGAGCGAAATGGATTAAAGAACTTAAACCAAAAATGATTCAACACTTGTGTCACCCTGGTTTCTATAACATTTAAGGTGGAAAGGATGGAATTGAAGATGGACCACGACCCGTTATCTAGGAAGATAAGAACCGTTAGTATAATTTAATGGAAGAGAAATGATTGACGCCACAAGCAAGCTTGATAAGTCAGAATCGAAACTCGTACGAAAGATAGAGAGGAGAAAAATCTCACTCGATGAGCAGAGTTCATAAAATATAATTAAGGTTCAAAAGTCTATCCACAATATGTTGGTTACATGTATATATAGTATCAAATGAGGCTAGTTGAATGGTCATTTTAATGAGGCTAATAATGATTTCAAATGAAGAGTCTCAACCTTTGGAATTCTAGCCACATAACTCACATCTTCAATGTGATTAACTCTTGATTAATTTGTTTTTCAAAAATCCTTTGAGTTCTCCATGATCAACCGAAAAGTCACTAACCAAATGAAGAGTCTCAACCTTTGGAATTATAGCCATGTAACTTCCATCTTCAATGTGAGTTACTCTTCAATGAATGCATAACAGCCTTTAGAAAAATGGTTGTAAGATGAAAAGTCAGCTGTAATTATCACATATAATCGACACATTAATGCAATTATTAAACTTAAAATAAATTAACAACTAACAATGAACTAACACTTAAGCATCATTTATTTCAACAACTAGACTTAAATAAATGAACTAACACTTAAGCTTCATTCATTCTAGCAACTAGACTTAAATAAATGAACTAACACTTAAGCATCATTTATTCCAGCAACTAGATTTAAATAAATGAACTAACACCTAAACATCATTTATTCCAACAACTAGTTTAATTAAAAAACATTATTAAATGAACTTAACACATGCATCAATAAATTAATCTAGCAACTAGATTAATTAATGAAGCAACAATAAAATTAAATTCATTAAAAGAAACTCAATTAATTAAACTAAGTTGAGTTGAATTAATGACCAACAACCATTTATTGAACTAAGATGCTTAAATGCAAATATTTAAAATGCAAACAAAATAAATAGATGAATTATTTAATGCAAGACTTAAACTATCATGGGAGTTTCATAATGCAAGTCATTAATTATGATGCATACTAAACTAACATGAAAGTTACATAATGTATTACTTTATTAAATACAGAACACACAAAGTGCAAGTTAAAATTAAAATATGCAAACTTATTAATTTAAATAGAACTTAATTAAATTAAAAGTCCTTAAAAACATTGGTCTAATAACCAATCAGGCCTGTGAGATGTTTCATCTTGCACTTGGGTCCCTCAAGTTTATGCCTCTCTTGATGGTGTCAGAAAGAGTCGAACCATGATGCGACCAGGATCGTATTAGGGACTTTATGATTAAATGCAAAAAGATTTATTTTTGACGCAAATTTTATGACTCAGAATTGTATGATTGCTTGTGATGTGAGTCCAGTAATACCTCATACCCTATTACGGAGTCGAATACAGGTAATAGGTGTTACAGATAAGTTCGTATGTAAATATTGCATTATTATTTATGCTTTAATTGTAACATCCTAAAACCGGGGCTATTTGTGATTAAATGTTTTTCTTAGTGTTTGAATTGTTATGGTATTATTTATGGAGTGATAAGATTTAATTAAGGGCCTTAAGTTGGCTCGGTTTAGTAGAAAATTGTATTTGGAAACTTTAAAAGTAAGGAGCTCTAGCAAGTAGGGGTTACAAGATTAAATAGAGGATTTATTGACACAAATTGAGCCTTGGAAAAGTGGCAAAAGGAGGACTACTTGGGAGTTACATGTGACGCCACAAGAGAAGGGAGAGCCTTGGTTCGAGTCACAATTCTCCCTTTTTACTCTTTATTTTGGACGGCATAGGAAGGGAGAGTTCTTTCTCTCTTTAAACTCTTTTTATTATTATTTAGATAACAAGATAATAGTAGATAAAAGGGATATTATTTGGATTATTAATTGATTATGGGGATTAATTCAAGTTATTTTGAATTAAATCAAACAAGTGGCCTAGAGTAAATTAAGGTAGTTGAATGAATTTTAAACTTCTTGATTGAAAGGAGTGGACGGCAAGCTTGAGGGGGGGTGCCGAATGCCTATAAAACATCATCCTACCACCTTGCCTCTCTTTTTGTCATTTTTGCCAAAGTGCCGAAATCCCTAACCCTTCATTTGTTCTTCTTTTATTTTCTTCATTCTCTCAAACCCTTCAAATTAAACTTTTAACACCTTTCTTCTCCATTATTTTCTTTCTCCCCTTGGCCGAATACACTCCCTTGGAAGTGCCGATTTCCTTTCCTCCTATTTACTCACTTTGGCCGAATAGTATAGTGGCATAGACACTTGGATTTCGCTAGTATTCAATCAATTGTGAAGGTAAGTAAGGTTGGTAGAATGCCTATGTTCCCTTTCCTATCTTTGTCGACTTTTTTAGGATTAAGGGCGATGTCGGCATTTATTTACAAGGTGCTAAGTATCTATTTTGAAAACCGAATCATCTAGGTGTTCCGGATTTTGGAGATCGACAAAGCAAGCCGTCATTAGGGATCAAACGGGTGGTAAGTGGTGGTAAGGATCGATTTTCATAAGATTTAGCTTTCAAGGATTTAAAGTCAAGGCTATTAGCTTTATTTATTAAGCGATGGTAGTTGGTGAAGCGATTCGAATCGGGTGTTGTGATTAGTATCCAAAAGCGAGAAGGTAAGGATTCGGGTTCAAAAGGAGAACCCTTTTAAATATTTGGGTTGGCCGATTAGGCCATAGTACTAATTCTATGTTGGCCGAATATAGGTGCAGAGAGAACTGTGGTGATCAACACCTCTTTTCGGGATTTAGATTATTCGTGGGTGACAGGTGTGTACATACACACTTATAATAATTAATTAAATGCATGCTATGTGTAAATCTGCTTTATGTAGATACGGAATTAGTACCTTAATGGTACAAGCGAGGATCTCGGTAAGTCTCTGTCAATATGAGATTGATAATAATGCTTTTGGGAAGCATAGCTTATGTGATACATGTGATAAATGTATGTTGTTATAAACTCTGTTATAATATGATTTGATATGGGTTGATGAGTGGAGGGGGCAGTTATTTTGTGTCGACGGACACCAGTGTTTTGGTAACACACTGTGACTACGGTCACCAGAGGTTTGGTACCTCCAGAGGTTTGGCACCTCATAGCGTCTCGTCCCTGTGGCTTAGCACCACCGTGGGTTGGCCCCACTTTGAGATATGGGATTGACGCCAGTGATTTGGTATCACGCGATGGGTTGGCCCCATCAACCGATTTGTGTCTTTGAACACCAGAGATTTGGCACCTCCAGTGATTTGGTATCACATCTGTGACTATACGTCACCAGTGGTTTGGTACCACAATGGGGTAGACAGAGGCGTTTAGTTGGCTAGGTTGGGTATATGTCTTAATGCATGATTAATGTGTTATATAGTGTGTATGATGTGGTATTTACCCGGGAAGGGTTACATCTTGAGTCTTGGTGACTCACCTTCTCCTTTATTTTTTCGGTGACACATAGTTCGGATATGGGCCGGAGGGACTTGAGGTGGCCATGTAGTGGAGTTTTAAATTTATTAGACTTTGAATTTTGGTTCTTTACATTTTCTTTATTTTGGTTGATTTTAATTGGGTTGTAATAAGGCCTCCGGAAATTATTTTATTACTGTGATATGCTTGAGTAATCGTTTCAAACTTTATGATTATAAGAATGAATTCACATGTTTTTCCAAATCAATCAAAAAGGGTTTTCAAGTACCATCGGGTACATACAAAATATGCATAATAACTTGACTTAACCAATATTTTCAAAACAAATCCAAGTATAAGATTTGTACACCTCATCTGTTTTTAACATAACGCTATCTTTTATCAAAAACTTAAATCGATTTTTAAAAGATTTCAAAAGGTTTTTCTCCGTAGCAAACCAAATCCGGTCGAAGCGTTTGGGCCAGGTTTGGGCTATTACAAATTGGTATCAGAGCCCAGTTCAAAACTCGACTGTGGGGTCCCAAGGCCCAAAAATGTTTTGGTAGGCCTTTTTGAAGTATTTTTAGGTTTTTGAACAGCATGGCACCGAGTCTCCGGCACTTATCTGCCCAGGTAAGTACTCCTAACTCCTGTATGATTTAATTTCTGTAGGAGAGTAGGAAGCATGGAACGTAGAATAGACTTATAGGAATTTTGAACCCTAGGATTAGATTACTCAAACACACAAACAGAACATAAGACTTAATGAACTCAACCAACCTATGACCAAGTCACTGAGCTAGGGTGTGGTAACTCCTGTACGCATGTCTAGGATGAGAACCGGAAGAGCCTAGTATTTAAGCAGTCCGAGTGACTCACGACCTCTTCGCAGGTATCCTACCTGGTGCGTAGCTTTGGTTCACCCTAACTCAGAGGGCTCAGTGGTGTGGCAACCTCGGTGCGCATGTCTAGAAAGGTTCGGTGGGAGCTTGGTATTTAAGCAGTCCGCGTGACTCACCTCCTCTCCACTCGAATCCTGCCTGGTGCGTAGCTCTGGTTCACCCTAACCAAGAGGGCTCGGTCATAGGCTAAACATAACGACTAAAACCCGAAAGGGAACTAACCATGTTTTTGAAAAAGAAGAAAACAACAAAACCCTAGTTTCTTCAAAACTTTTAAAAAAATCACTCTTTCAAATATGAGAACAACCATTTTTACAATGTTTTCCCGAAAAAGTTGGTTTGTGAAAATTACAGAAATGCCCTTAGGGGTGAAATTACTAAAGTGCCCTTGATTCATAAAATATTAATTTAATGGTTTTGCCCAAAAATTTTGAGAAATATCCAAACATTATACTTTGCAAATCATCAATAAAATACTTCTGTTTTGGAAAATTTCAAAAATGCCCTCAACTTGTAAAATTACCATAATGACCTCGAATTCAAAATTTTTGCAACATCATCGTTTCAAGAAAAGAAAACTCGCAAAAGGAACCCTCAGAGTTTTACAACTGTTAAAAACCTCGGATTTGTTTAAAAATTACAAAATTACCCCTGATTGACAAATTACTGAAATACCCCTAGTTTCCAAAATGATGCCATATCAATAAATTTTACAAAATTTTCAGTAATACCCTCCAGTTTTGGGAATTTCAAAGTGACCTGCTTTATTAAAGTTTGAAATTTCTCGGATTCTATTACAAAAAATACCCTCAGTAGGGAAATGACGAAAATACCCACAGGTTAGAAATAGGACAAAATGTCCAGGAGTGAATAGGTATGGAAAGTACTAGGAATGAATGTGGCCTTTTGTGTGAACTAGGGTAGAAGACTTAAAACATTGTTTGATCGAAAGAATCCTTATTAAACTTCTCATAAAATTCTTCGCGGATAATCAAGCGGAACAAATTACTAATCCATAAAATTTTTCTTAATCAGATTAAAAGCGCGTTAGATAGAATGAGTTCTAGAGGACGTGGCCGACGTGGACGTGGTAGGGGAAGAATGACCATATCTAAACCCTTAGGTCGAGACATGGTTCTGAAAATGAGGTACCACCGCCACCACCACCTCCAGCTTTTGGAGCCGAGGAGCAAGATCAGACGGGAGGAGAGGCAGTATCGCAAGCTGTGTTGCGAGTTCTTGAGTTAGTGGCTGGGGCTGGTGGAAATTTAGGAGCTCGAAAATTGGTTCTCGAGAGAATTCGGTCTAACGGAGCTGAAGTGTTCCGGGGTGTGTCAGGAGTGGCACCTAGTGCAGCGGAATACTGGCTAGAATCTACAGAAAGGATCATGGACGATCTTGACCTGACTAACGAGGAGAAGCTGAAAGGAGCCGTGTCGCTTCTGAAGGATGAAGCATATCAGTGGTGGCTCACCGTTCGAGATGGGGCCACGACGGATGATCTTACATGGGATTACTTTAAGGCTGCTTTCCAGAAAAAGTATGTGGGTACCAGCTACACTGACGCGCAGAGAAAGGCTTTTCTAGGGTTAGTACAAGGAACTAAGTCTGTGTCGGAGTATGAGGCGGAGTTCCTAAAATTTGAGTAGATATGAGAGGCATTGTGGCTACTGAACATGAGCACTGTGTCGCTTTGAGGACGGTGAGAGATGATTTGAGGTGCTGATTGCTCCACATGACGAGTTCGTGAGTTTTCATCCCTAGTAGAAAAGGCTAAGGTAGTCGAGGGTATCAAGGCAACTGTGAGGCAAAACTACGATAGGCTCAAGCAGAAGAGAGGTTTTGGGCCATCTGGGTCAGGAGGTAATGATCAAAAAAGGCTAGGCAGAGTGGGCCAAGTCAGGCAGCAAGGCCCATGACTGCTAATCAGAAACCGGTTCAGTGTAATCGTTGTGGAAAAGCCCATTGGGGAGGTTGTTGGACTGGTGAGCGAGGTTGCTTTGAATGTGGGTCTTTGGATCACCGCGCGAGGGATTGTCCCCGGAAGCGAGCTCAGAATCGGTCAGAGGGGCAGAATCATACTCAAGATAGAAGTGTGGGGCCACAGAGAGGTCGTGGTAATGGTAGAGGGGGAAATGGTGCTAATCGTGGTCGAAAACTCGAGGTGAGGCGCAGCAATACAGAGGCAAGGCAGCCTGGCTTAGTCTATGCGGCGAGGCGTCGCGAGGAGGGTGACGCACCGGATGTCATAATCGGTACGTTTCTAATTTTTGGTCTTCCTTATGTTGCATTAATTGATGTGGGTTCTACGCATTCATACGTAGCGAGTAGTGTGGTAGAGACTTTGAACCTAGACTCTGAGACTGCTGCTAGGGAGATGACTGTAATTAACCCTTTAGACCATTCTGTAGTTGTGAACAAGCTTTATAGGGATGTACCCCTAGAACTCCAAGGGGTCGTGTTCATGGCCGATCTGATGGAACTGCCGTTTGGGGAGTTCGATTTGATCCTCGGGATGGACTGGTTGGTTAAGTACCAAGCGAGGTTGGATTGCGCTGCTAAGCGCATGGTTCTTAAGATGGCCGAAGGGGATGAAGTGGTTATGATTGGTAATCGAAGAAATTACCTCTCTAATGTGGTGTCGGCCTTGAAGGCTGAAAAGATGGTTAGGAAAGGGTGTGAGGCATTTATAGTTCAAATTTATGCCTTGGAGGCTAAGGAGTCAGCGGTTGAAAAGGTCCGAACAGTAGGGGAATTCATTGATGTATTCCCAGAGGAACTTTCGGGTTTGCCTCCAGATCGGGAAGTCGAATTCGGTATAGATTTGCTACCTGGAATGGCACCTGTATCTATAGCACCGTATCGAATGGCACCAAAGGAATTGGTGGAGCTGAAGGCTCAAATTTAGGAGCTCTTGGATAGAGGGTTTATTTGACCTAGTATATCTCCGTGGGGAGCGCCTGTATTGTTTGTCAAGAAGAAGGACGGTTCTATGCGGATGTGCATCGACTACCGTTAGTTAAACAAGTTAACGATCAAAAACAAGTATCCGTTGCCTCGGATCGATGACTTGTTTGACCAACTGAAGGGTGCGTCGGTATTTTCGAAGATTGACCTTAGGTCGGGTTTTCATCAATTAAAGGTGAAGGAAGTTGATGTTCACAAGACGGCATTTCGAACTCGGTATGGGCATTACGAGTTCCTAGTGATGCCATTCGGGTTGACCAATACACCGGCGGCGTTCATGGACTTAATGAATAGAGTATTTCAACAATACTTGGACCAATTTGTCGTAGTGTTCATAGACGACATATTGGTTTACTCAAAGACGGAGGAGGAGACGACTAGCATTTGCGAATAGTTCTGCAAGTACTGAGGGAGAAACAGTTATATGCCAAATTTAGTAAGTGCAAATTTTGGCTAAGGGAGGTGGCTTTCTTGGGTCACGTAGTGTCAGCGGAAGGGATTAGGGTGGATCCCCGCAAGGTTGAGGCGGTGTTGGATTGGAAACCGCCAAGGTCAGTGGCTGAAATTTGAAGCTTTCTAGGTCTAGCAGGGTACTATCGAAGGTTTGTGGAAGGATTCTCGTTAATTGCAGCCCCATTAACTAAGTTATTAAGGAAGGGAGTACCATTTGTTTGGTCGAAAAAGCAACAAGAGAGTTTTGACAAGCTGAGGAAGATTCTAACAGAAGCTCCGGTTCTGGTACAGCCTGAGGCAGGAAAGTTGTTCACGGTTTATTGTGATGCATCCCACACAGGGTTAGGATGTGTGTTGATGCAGGACGGGAAGGTAGTGGCTTATGCATCTCGTCAGCTGAGACCACATGAGATGAACTATCCAACGCACGACTTAGAGTTAGCGGCAGTAGTCTTCGATTTAAAGATATGGAGACATTACCTATATGGGGAGAAATCGATAGTCTATACGGATCACAAAAGTCTGAGGTATCTCTTAACTCAGAAAGATCTAAACCTAAGGCAGCGCCGATGGATTGAACTATTGAAGGATTACGACTGTTCAATCGAGTATCATCCGGGTAAGGCTAACGTGGTGGCTGACGCGTTGAGCCGGAAGGTCGTGACAGACTTAAGAGCGATGTTCACTCGTTTGAGTCTATATGACGATGGAAGCCTTTTGGCAGAGCTTCAAGTTAAGCCAACTTGGATCGAGGAAGTTAAGGATAAGCAGCTAGTAGACGAAGGACTGAGTGCTACGAGGGTGCAAGTGCAAAATGGTGGGTTGGAAGGGTATAGTTTGACTGATGATGGTGTGTTCTGTTTTCAAGGATGGCCCTGTATGCCGAGGGATGTAGAGCTGAGGCGAAGAATTCTCCAAGATGCACATAGCAGCCCATATGCTATGCATCCGGGAGGAAGCAAGATGTATAGAGATTTACGGGAACAATTCTGGTGGCCCGGGTTGAAGCGCAAAATGACTGAGTTCGTGGGAAGGTGTCTGACGTGTCAGCAGGTTAAGGCTGAACATCAGTTGCCATCAGGGTTACTTCAACCAGTAAAGATTCCTTAATGGAAGTGGGAGCGGATCACTATGGATTTTGTCAGTGGTCTACCCCTCACGCCCAGCAAGAAAGATGCAGTTTGGGTAATCGTAGATCGCCTGACTAAATCAGCTCACTTCATACCGGTGAGAATGGATTACTCCCTCCAGAAGCTAGCAAAGTTATATGTGGTCGAGATAGTCGATTGCATGGTGTACCGTCTCAATTATCTCGGATAGGGACCCAAGGTTCACTTCGAGGTTTTGGAAAGCGTTACATCAAGCTTTGGGTACGCGATTGGATTTTAGTCTGACTTTCCATCCGATCTGACGGGCAATCAGAAAGGGTCATACAAATTTTAGAGGATATCTTTGAGGGTTGTGTCTTGGAATTCGAGGTAGTTGGGAGGAATTTTACCATTAGCCGAGTTCGCCTACAACAATAGTTACCAAACAAGTATTGAGATGGCACCATACTGAAGCCTTGTATGGGCGAAATGCCGAACTCGAGCGTGTTGGATGAGTTGGGTGAACGACAAGTGTTGGGCCCGAGTTGGTTGCAGAAATGGAGGACAAAGTTAGGGTGATTCGGGCTCGTCTTAAAGAAGCATCAGATAGACAGAAGTCTTATGCTGATCTGAAGCGTAAAGAAATGGAGTATGATGTAGGAGACAAGGTTTTCCTGAAGGTATCACCTTGGAAAAAGGTGTTGAGATTTGGGTGAAAAGGGAAGCTAAGCCCAAGGTTCATTGGCCCATATACAGTGTTGAAGCGAGTAGGACCGGTGGCTTATTAGCTCGAACTGCCGACGGAGTTAAGTCAGATCCATAACGTCTTTCATGTGTCGATGCTTAGGCTGTATCGGTCAGATCCATCACATGTGGTGCCTGTGGCAGAAATTGAGGTCAACTCGGACTTATCTTTCGAGGAAGAACCGGTTCAGATTTTGGATCGAGATGTGAAGGTTCTGCGGGAAGTCGATTCCCTTAGTGAAAGTGCTATGGCGGAACCATGGTGCGAGAGGAAGCTACGTGGGAACCCAAGGATGTGATACGGTAGCAATACCCCCACCTCTTCTGACCAAGTAATTTCGAGGACGAAATTCTTTTAAGGGGGTAGAACTGTAATATCCTAAAATCGGGGCTATTTGTGATTAAATATTTTTCTTAGTGTTTGAATTGTTATGGTATTATTTATGGAGTGATAAGATTTAATTAAGGGCCTTAAGTTGGTTCGGTTTAGTAGAAAATTGTATTTGGAAACTTTAAAGGTAAGGAGCTCTAGCAAGTAGGGGTTACAAGATTAAATAGAGGATTTATTGACACAAATTGAGCCTTGGAAAAGTGGCAAAAGGAGGACTACTTGGGAGTTACATGTGGCGCCACAAGGAAGGGAGAGCCTTGGTTGAGTCACAATTCTCCCTTTTACTCTTTATTTTGGACGATAGGAAGGAGAGTTCTTTCTCTCTTTAAACTCTTTTTATTATTTAGATAACAAGATAATAGTAGATAAAAGGGATATTATTTGATTATTAATTGATTATGGGGATTAATTCAAGTTATTTTGAATTAAATCAAACAAGTGGCCTAGAGTAAATTAAGGTAGTTGAATGAATTTTAAACTCCTTGATTGAAAGGAGTGGACGGCAAGCTTGAGGGGGGGTGTTGAATGCCTATAAAACATCAGCCTACCACCTTGCCTCTCTTTTTGTCATTTTTGCCAAAGTGCCGAAATCCCTAACCCTTCATTTGTTCTTCTTTTATTTTCTTCATTCTCTCAAACCCCTTCAGCCGAAACTTTTAACACCTTTCTTCTCCATTATTTTCTTTCTCCCCTTGGCCGAATACACTCCCTTGGAAGTGCCGATTTCCTTTCCTCCTATTTACTCACTTTGGTCGAATAGTATAGTGGCATAGACACTTCGGGATTTCGCTAGTATTCAATCAATTGTGAAGGTAAGTAAGGTTGGCCGAATGCCTATGTTCCCTTTCCCAATCTTTGTCGACTTTTTTTTAAGGATTAAGGGCCGATGTCGGCATTTATTTACAAGGTGCTAAGTATCTGTTTTGAAAACTGAATCTGTCTAGGTGTTTTGAGATTTTGGAGATCGACAAAGCAAGCCGTCATTCGGGATCAAACAGGTGGTAAGTGGTGGTAAGGATCGATTTTCATAAGATTTAGCTTTCAAGGATTTAAAGCCGAAGGCTATTAGCTTTATTTATTAACCGATGGTAGTTGGTGAAGCAGATTCGGGAATTGGGTGTTGTGATTAGTATCCAAAAGCGAGAAGGTAAGGATTCGGGTTCAAAAGGAGAACCCTTTTAAATATTTGGGTTGGCCGATTAGGCCATAGTACTAATTCTATGTTGGCCGAATATAGGTGCAGAGAGAACTATGGTGATCAACACCTCTTTTCGGGATTTAGATTATTCATGGGTGACAGGTGTGTACATACACACTTATAATAATTAATTAAATGCATGCTATGTGTAAATCTGCTTTATGTAGATACGAAATTAGTACCTTAATGGTACAAGCGATGATATGGGTAAGTCTCTGTCAATATGAGATTGATAATAATGCTTTTGGGAAGCATAGCTTATGTGATACATGTGATAAATGTATGTTGTTATAAACTCTGTTATAATATGATTTGATATGGGTTGATGAGTGGAGGGGGCAGTTATTTTGTGTCGACGGACACCAGTGTTTTGGTAACACACCGTGACTACGGTCACCGAGGTTTGGTACCTCCAGAGGTTTGGCACCTCATAGCGTCTCGTCCCTGTGGCTTAGCACCACCGTGGGTTGGCCCCACTTTGAGATATGGGATTGACGCCAGTGATTTGGTATCACGCGATGGGTTGGCACCATCAACCGATTTGTGTCTTCGGACACGGAGGTTTGGCACCTCCGGTGATTTGGTATCACATCTGTGACTATACGTCACCAGTGGTTTGGCACCACCAGTGGTTTGGTACCACAATGGGGTAGATAGAGGCGTTTGGTTGGCTAGGTTGGGTATATGTCTTAATGCATGATTAATGTGTTATATAGTGTGTATGATGTGGTATTTACCCGGGGGAAGGGTTACATACTGAGTCTTGGTGACTCACCTTCTCCTTTATTTTTTTTCAGGTGACACATAGTTCACGGATATGGAGCCGGAGGGACTTGAGGTGGCCATGCAGTGGAGTTTTAAATTTATTAGACTTTGAATTTCGGTTCTTTACATTTTTCTTTATTTTTGGTTGATTTTAATTGGGTTGTAATAAGGCCTCCTGGAAATTATTTTATTACTATGATATGCTTGAGTAATCGTTTCAAACTTTATGATTATAAGAATGAATTCACATGTTTTTCCAAATCAATCGAAAAGGGTTTTCAAGTACCATCGGGTACATACAAAATACGCATAATAACTTGACTTAACAAATATTTTCAAAACAAATCCAAGTATAAGATTTGTACACCTCATCTGTTTTTAACATAACGCTATCTTTTATCAAAAACTTAAACCGATTTTTAAAAGATTTCAAAAGGTTTTTCTCTGTAGCAAACCAAATCCGGTCGAAGCGTTTGGGCCGGGTTTGGGCTGTTACAATAATTGTGTTATTATTGTATAAATTGTGAATTACTCTTTGAATGAATTCAAAAAAGTTTGACAAGTGAGAAAAGATCCCGATTGAACCTTAGAAATAGTTAGGATACAAATGTCATAACATTAGGGTTAGTTGAGATTACGTGTAAGACCATATCTAGATATGACATCGATATGAGATTTCGTGTAAGACCATAACTGGGCTATTGGCATCAATATGAGGTCCCATGTAAGACCATATCTAGGATATGGCATTGGTATAGTACTATGTGTGTGAGATTTCCCGAGTATCCTTTAGTATTCCAAGTGGTTCAATGGAAAACTTAACGGTAAAGTTTAGGTTGGGAAAGACTATGGTATGATGTGAAAGATTATGGTAAGTTGCAAGTTGGTACAGGTATGTACATAAAACTCATGCTTAATGAGCTCGATATGTGATGGAACTTTGGATTGGATTTATTAAGTTATGATGTTAAGATTTTAATAACATCTATGCTAAGCTTGATTATGAATCTACAATGACTTTTATGTTAATTTACTTTACGTTAAATATATGTTAAAGTGTGTATGATGCTTATTATTTTGCATAGGAACTTACTAAGCTTTAAATCTTACTCTTTTCTTTTCTCTTGTCTTATAGTGTCACCAAGCTAGCTCAGGGATCGAAGATAGTCGAAGATCCATTCACACTATCAAATTATCATTTTGGGTACTTATGATTACTGTAACACCCCAAACCCGGTCTATGTGTTAAGACCAGATTTGACATGTCACACGAATTGAACATACGTATAGTCTTTTAAAGATTCAAAGAAAATAGATTTTCAAGAAGATTTTGAAAAGGTGTTTATTGAAAACCGAGGTTGATTGTTAAATCTAATAATTTGAGACGTAAAAATTTATAATTTAAAAACCTAAGAAAATTTTATTTAATGGTTTGAGAATTTAAGAGAGTTCGAAGAAATTTTGAAAATAAAGATTTTAAAAGAATTGTTACAAAGAAACTTTCGAGTTAAAATGTTTAAGAATGAAAACCTTTTTGCATGTTTATTTACGAAAACATTTATTTCTATTTTAGAAAAATAAAATCCCACTTAAGTACTTTAAAGCATATCATAGAATCCATCCATAGGTAAAACATCCATAAAATTTAACCAGAGGCCTTATTACAACATAACTTAAATAGAAAAATATTAAAAGTACTTTAAAGAAATCTGAAATTTAAATAACACATTATTCGTAGTATGGTCTTCACTGAGTTGTCCCAAGCCCAAGCCTCCGTCACTGATCATTACTTGAGAAGGGTAAAGAAAACGGGGTGAGTTACTTAGAACTCAGTTTGTAACTCACTTACCATAGTCCACTGGGCCAAAACTATTTAGCATTTATTTGGGCCTAAGCCCATTACAAATATAACAATTTAACATGTATAGAATGCATGTGATATGCAATTCCCAAAACCAAACCTAAATTTCTATCCACTACACACCACCCGTACCAACCAGCACACCTGTGGGGAGCTTTAGTCACCCACCCCGCCAACACACCAAACTGGGCATTAAGCCATATATCAAACTGGGCATAAAGCCATATATCAAACTGGGCATAAAGCCATATATAAACTTGGGCATAAAGCCATATATCAAACTGGGCATAAAGCCATCAAAATTTTGTAGCAAAGCTACCAGAACTTCTCTTCATCAAAATAGCCCAACCCATGCAATCATGTATATAATATGCATAACAATCCATTCATATAATTATTCCAACATAAGGCCAATTATAAAAGTTATTACAATCTGGCCCATTTCACATTTTGGCCCACATAATTTCATATCACATTTGGCCCATTTAGCAAATATCACATATGGCCCATTTATCAAATATCACATATGGCTCATTAATCAAATATCACATATGGCCCATTAAGTCACTTTTATCGATTTAGTCCACTAAGGGCAATTTTGTAATTTTCATACTCTTAATACCGATTTCATAGTTTTTACCATTAAAGTGTTAAATATAACATTTTACCCTATTTCATCAACTTTGCAATTTTAATCTAGCTATTAATACGATGTGGTTATCTAACTCGCGAGATACGGTGTGAGATTACACACCTGATTATGGTGAGCTCTACACTTTCCTGATCGTCAAGACCTAAAAATGTTATAACACTCGATTAGAACACTTAACACTTAAAATAAATCTATTCTAAGATAAGCGGTCTAGATTTTTACCCTCGAAAACTCGAACAACTACTATTTGTCAGTTCTCCCCGGTTGACGGTTCACAACCCAGTGGAAAATCCTAGATTGTTGGTGCCTCATGACTATGAATATCTCAAATAATTGATTTTCACTGGATGAGGGTCCACAACCCGGTGGAAAATCTCGGATTGCTGAAATAGCCCTTCGCTTAAATCTAGAGGGAATAGCAAATCCGCCCCTCTTCTAATCACTATTCACCACCCTTTTTGATCCTATCTTGCTTGCCTCCATTGACAAAAGAATATTAGTCCAACTAATATTTCAAAAATTTAGAAGATTGATTTTAAGGGCGAAATTGGCCTACCACGAAGTCCTTACGTTCAAAGGATGAAAATCAAGCGATAGCGTCCCTAAAGTAACATCGATTAGTAAACCCCATCATAAATGAAATAATGAGTAAAATGGAATCCTTGATAGAAACTCTTACCTTAAAACTTTGGACCGAATCCTAGCGATTTATGAGGACACTCCAAGTTCCGGCCTTCCACTAAGTTTTTATGATGGAGAAAAAGATTTGAATGAGATATGGTGTTATAATGATCTCGATCCAAAAAGACCATCCCACACCAACATGTAAATCCGGCACAAAGGAAAAGGGAAAAAAATAAAAATACTAAAGTACTATACTAGCCACTTACCGAGTGATCAAAGTGTGAGAAGAAAAGAATGAAATGATTTGAGAAGAAGATAAGTGTAGTAAAATATTCGGCTATGAAGAAAAAAAATTGAAGGAGATGGTGTTAGCAACATTCGGCCATGGAGGAAAAGAAAAGGGAGAAAATGTTGGATAGATTTTGTAAGAAGAAGGAGATGAAATAAAGGTATAGGACAAATTAGGTGTTTCGATTTTGATTCATTTCAAGAATGAAAGATGAACAAAGAGAGGGGTTTGAGGCTAGAGAGCATTCGGCAATGGAGAAAGAAAAGAAAAAGAAAATGGCCTTCCAAGGTGTTATGGTTTTGGCACTAGGAAGAAATGACTTGAAAGAATAGGAAAAATAAGACCAAAATGGTCAAAAATATGAATAACTAAAAGAAAACAAAAGGCGCTTACCTAATGCTCAAAGTGCATTTGGCTAGGAAGAGAAAATATGAAGAGAAAATGTTTTGAGAGAAAATAAAAATGACCAAAAAGAAATGTGCCCAACAAGCACCTATCCTTACTCAAAAGTCTTCATAAATTCGGCCACCTCCCCTTAGCCCCTAAAACCGTCCAAGTTCATGGACATAAGGTCAAAGTTTGGCCAATCCAAACTTTCTAAAGCATCCTCCTTGTAAAGTGCCTTGTGTTCCCCCTACATACCATAACCTCATGATTCCCTACCTTAAGTTTACACTTGTGTTTTTCCCTTAGCCACCTTTCCAAAAAAAAAATAAAGTCTAAGCTACCATAAATACTAGACTGACACTATGAAGATGGGAAGCAAAAAAATAAAAACTTCACATGCATAACAAGGGATTCGAACCTCTTCCCTCAAGCAAACACTCATGGCGCCATATCCCCTTTACTACTTGCTCATCTTATGCTAACTTAAAACCTCTTAATTACCTTAAGCATTAAGGTTACTTGATCCACTTCAATAAAGTACTATTTACCAAAATTTATTCCAAAATCCAATTAAATCCGAGCCTTCTCGAGACTATTAAAACACACACATTGAATCATTTCACTAGCTAACAACCAAATTATGCAACATATCGATTCTCAATTTTTTTTAGGATGTTACAATTACATTATTTTGAGTTATGGCATGATAGGGACTTGGTATTTTTGTTATGTGTCATTGATTTGGCCATATTTGTTGGCTTCAATAGTTGATAATTCATTTTGTAAATGGCCATTTGATATTGGCTAATATTGGTTAAGTATATATATACATATGATAAGGATATTATTGCCAAATCACGTCCTCAGGCTCCCAAGTAGCTTCCTCATATCCGAGATTCTGCCAAAGAACCTTTACTAACGGTACAGACTTCTTTCTTAGCACTTTAACATCTCGATCCAAAATTTTCCCTGGCTCTTCCTCGAATGACAAGTCAGGTCTTAACTCAACTTCCTCTACCGGTACTATGTGAGATGGATCCAATCGATAGCGCCTCAACATAGAGACATGGAAAACACTATGAATCTGACTCAACTCTAGAGGTAATTCAAGCTGATAAGCCACTGGTCCTACACGCTTCAACACATGGTACGGTCCGATGAACCTAGGGCTCAACTTGCCCTTCCTTCCAAATCTGAAGATCTTCTTCCAAGGTGAGACCTTTAGAAAAACTTGATCTCCCACCGCAAACTCAATGTTCTTATGCTTTAGATCCGCATATGACTTTTGTCTATCCGAAGCTTCCTTTAATCGCGCTCTAATCACCTTTCTTTTTCTTCCATCTCTGATATCAATTTAGGACCCAACAACTGTCGTTCCCCCAATTCAGTCCAATAAGTAGGGGTACGATATCTACGACCATATAATGCTTCATAAGGTGCCATTAGGATACTAGATTGATAACTGTTGTTATACGCGAATTCTGCCAACAGTAGAAAATTCTCCCAACTACCTCTGAAGTCAATCACACAACCCCTTAACATGTCTTCCAAAATTTAGATTACTCTTTCTGACTGACCATCTGACTGAGGATGGAAAGCCGTGCTGAAATTTAACTTTGTTCCTAAAGCCTCATGCAAAGCTTTCTAAAATCGTGATGTAAACCTAGGGTCCCTGTCCGATATTATAGACACTGGTATCCCATGCAACCTTATGATCTCCGATACATACAACTTAGCCAACTTTTACAGCGAGAAATCCGTACGAACTGGTAGAAAATGGGCAGTCTTCGTCAACCCATCCACTATTACCCAGATGAAATCTTTCTTAGTAGGTGATAAGGGTAACCCACTAACAAAATTCATCGTTATCCGTTCCCATTTCCATAATGGAATCTTCACCGGTTGTAGCAATCCTGACGGCAATTGATGTTCTGTCTTCACTTGCTGACACGTCAAGCACCTACTCACAAAATCCGTAACCTCTCGCTTCAACCCTGGCCACCAATACTGCTCCTGTAGATCTCGATACATTTTATTTCCTCTGGGGTGCATAGCATAAGGGCTACTATGCGCCTCTCGTAGAATCATTTATCTCAAATTCAAATCCATGGGCATACAAACTCTTCCACGAAAACACAGTACTCTATCCTTACTCATTCCAAAATCCCCTATACACCACTTTCAACTTTTTGAATTAAGGGACCCAACTTTTCATCTGATAATTGCTTCTCCTTAATCTGACCCAACCACACAGGCTTCACCTAAAGTTAGGCTAGAAGACTACCATCCTCATACAGACTGAGGTGAGCAAACATCGCTCTCAAATTCGATATTACCTTACGACTCAATGTGTCTACTACCACGTTAGCCTTTCTAGGATGATACTCGATTGAAAAGTTATAATCCTTTAACAACTCCACCCACCTCCGTTGTCTTAAGTTCAACTCCTTTTGGGTAAGGAGGTACTTAAGACTCTTATGGTTCGTATAAATGATCGACTTCTCACCATAGAGATAATGCCTTCAAATTTTTAAAGCAAAAACCACTGCAGCCAATTCCAAGTCATGAGTAGGATAGTTGATTTCGTGCGGCCTTAATTGACGAGATGCATAAGCCACCACCTTTCCACCTTGCATCAACACACATCCCACACCCTTGTGTGACGCATCGCAGTAAATAATAAACTCTTTTCCAGCCTCAGGTTGAATCAGTACTGGTGCTTCCGTCAAAATCTTCTTCAATTTCTCAAAACTCTCTTGTTGTTTATCTGCCCACACAAATGGTACTCGGGGTGTAGCAATCAATGAAAACCCCTCAACAAAGCGTCTACCTTCCGAGGATTAACCCTGATTCCTTCGGGTGACACAACATGTCCCAAGAAAGTCACTTCCTTCAGCCAAAATTCACACTTACTGAATTTGGCATAAAGTTGCTTTTCTCGCAGTATTTGCAATATTATGCACAAATGTGAGTCATGCTCTTCTTCATTCCTCAAATATACCAAGATATCATCTATGAACACCATTACGAACTTGTCTAGATAGGGTTGAAAGACTCGATTCATCATGTTCATAAATGTAGCTGGTGCATTGGTCAAACCAAACGGCATCACCAAAAACTCATAATGTCCATAACGAGTTTGGAATGCCGTCTTATGAATATCTGCCTCCTTAACCTTGAGTTGGTGATAACCCGATCTCAAATCTATCTTGGAGAAAACTGAAGCTCCTCTCAACTGATCAAACAGGTCATCTATTCTCGATAATGGATACCTATTCTTGATCTTCAATTTATTCAATTGCCTATAATCAATGCACATACGCATCGACCCATCCTTCTTCTTGATAAACAAGATCGGTGATCCCCACGGAGACACGCTCAGTTGAATAAATCTCGGATCCAATAATTCTTGAATTTGAGCCTTAACTCCGCTAACTCCTTCAGCGCCATTCTATAAGGAGCAATGGACACCAGAGCCGTTCCAGGCAAAAGCTCAATGCCAAACTTTACTTCCTGGTCTGGAGGTAAACTCGAAAGTTCCTCGAGGAAGACATCCGAATATTCTTTCACTATTCTAACATCTTCCACCAATAATTCCTTGGCATCCAAAGCACTAATGAAGGCTAGGAATGCGGCACACCCTTTTCGCACCAACTTTTCTACCTTTAAGGCAGATACCACATTTGCTAAATGTTTCTACGTTCGCCTATCATCACCACTTCTTTATCTTCCAAAGTCCTTATTCCATTTTGCAACACAATCCAAGTGCGCACAGTGCTCACCAACCAGTCCATGCCCAAAATAAGGTCAAACTCGCCGAAAGGCAGTTCCATCAAATCTGCCAAAAATACTTCTCTTTGAATTTCTAAAGGCACATCTCTATACAATTTATTCATGATCATAGACTGTCCTAAAAGACTGATTACCGTCATCCCTCTATCGGTAATCTCAGATCTAATATTCAGATTTCCTGATATAGCACTAGTAATGTACGAGTGGGTAGACCCGGTATCTATCAAAGTAGTAACAGGTACATCAAAGATGAAGAACGTATCGATTATCACATCAGGTGCATCACCATCCTCCTGATGCCTGACTGCATAGACTAACCCTGGTTGTCTCGCCTCTGCATTACCTCTGAAGCCATTACCTCTACCCGGTGCACCTTGACCTCGTCCAGTGCCATTACCACCACGACCTGGTCCACGGCCCCTCGGTGGCTGTTGAGTGCCTCTAGTTGGCTGTGCATCAGGGTTACGAGCTTCTTGAGTCAGAGCAGTCCGTCGAGGACAATTCTTAAGCTGGTGGTCCTTAGAGCCACATTTAAAACAACCATCGATTCTCATCCAGCATTCCCTGGGTGTCATCTTCCACAGTTAGCACATGGCTGGATCTGGTTGGTAGCCACAGGTGCTCTAGCTTGAGCTGGCTCATCATTTTGAGGCCTCTTTTGGAACCTTTTAGCAGAGCCCAAGTACTTAAAGTCCCTCTTGCCTCTGCCTCTTTCCCATTTCTGACGTTTTGAGTTCTTAGCTTCTTTAGCTATCTTGGCTTTCTCCACAAGCGTTGCAAAAGTCCTTTCCTGTTGCGGGGCTATCAGAACCTGCAACTCATCATTCAGTCCATCCTCAAAGTGTACATAGCACTCATGGTCGGTTGGCACTATTGTCCTAGCATAATGGCTCAAGCGTAGAAATTTTGCCTCGTAAGCTACCACCATCTTATTTCCTTGAACCAGATTTAGGAATTCCTTCCTCTGGGCATCCACATAACTTGCCCCTACATACTTTCCTTGGAAAGTAGCTTTGAAGAAATCCCAAGTAACACGTTCAGCCTGGGTGCCTTCTCGAACAGTAAGCCACCATTGATACACCTCGTTCCTCAACAAGGACACAACTCCTCTTAATTTTTACTTGGCAATACATTCCAGATCATCCATAATCTGCTCCACAGTCTCGAGCCAATATTCTGCAACATTTAGGGCTACTCCAGAAATACCCCTAAAAGTCTCAGCACCATTTGATCTGAGTCACTCCGATATTGACCCATGAGCTACTAGCCCTGATCTAGCCCCAACAACCTTTTCCAAGACTCGTAACATTGCTTGAGTAGAGCAATGTCTTCTCTCATATGGTTATGGGATCCATTTTCTGACACAGGTGATGCCGGTGCATCCATTTCTGGCATATGTCCCGATGCCTCAGACACGGCTCTAGCACCTCAGCCACGTCTTCTAGCGCTTATATTAACTAATTCGGTTTAATCTGATTACAAGTTTTATGAATCAGAATACTATTTTAGTGTTTATTAAAGATTTTTTCTGAGATATAAGAGATAGAGTTTGTTTTCGCAAACACATCCTATAGTCTCAATCTCTATAGTTTAACACCTAAAACTAGAAGTTCTAGAGTGTTCCTATGATCATATCACAATAATAATTATTCAGTATACGAATACTTACTTGACTTGGTGCCGGATGTCGTGGTGCCATACTACCTTTAACACATAAATTCTATAAATTCAAAATAGTTTTAAATGAAAATTATTGTTGAACCCAAACCACAGTTAAATTTTGAAACTGGCTCTGATACCATAAAATGTAACACCCAAATCCAGTCTATACATTAAGACCAGATTTGACATGTCACACGAATTGAACATGCGTATAGTCTTTTAAAGATTCAAAGAAAATAAATTTTCAAGAAGATTTTGAAAAGGTGTTTATTGAAAACCGAGGTTGATTGTCAAATCTAATAATTTAAGACGTAAAAATTTATAATTTAAAAACCTAAGAAAAATTTATTTAATGTTTCGAGAATTTAAGAGAGTTCAAAAAATTTTGAAAATAAAAATTTTAAAAGAATTATTACAAAGAAACTTTCGAGTTAAAATATTTAAGAATGAAAACCCTTTTACACGTTTATTTATGGAAAACATGTATTTCTATTTTAGAAAATAAAATCCCACTTAAGTACTTTAAACCATATCATATAATCCATTCATAGGTAAAACATCCATAAAATTTAACCAGAGGCCTTATTACAACATAACTTATATAGAAAATATTAAAAGTACTTTAAAGAAATCCAAAATTTAAATAACCTATTATTCGTAGTATGGTCTCCACTAAGTCGTCCCCAGCCCAAGCCTCCGTCACTGATCATTACCTGAGAAGGGTAAAGAAAATGGGGTGAGTTACTTAGAACTCAGTGTGTAACTCACTTACCATAGTCCACTGGGTCAAAACCATTTAAGCATTTACTTGGGCCTGAGCCCATTACAAATATAACAATTTAACATGTATAGAATGCATGTGATACACAATTTCGAAAACCAAACCTAAATTTTCATCCGCTACACACCACCCATACCAACCAACACACCTGTGGGGAGCTTTAGTCACCCACCCCACCAACACACCAAATTGGGCATAAAGCCATATATCAAACTGGGCATAAAGCCATCAGAATTTTGTAGCAAAGCTACCAGAACTTCTCTTCATCAAAATAGCCCAACCTATGCAATCATGTATATAATATGCATAACAATCCATTCATATAATTATTCCAACATAAGGCCCATTATAAAAGTTATTACAATCTGGCCCATTTCACATTTTGGCCCATATAATCTCATATCACATATGGCCCATTTAGCAAATATCACATATGGCCCATTAATCAAATATCACATATGGCCCAATAATTAAATATCACATATGGCCCATTAAGTCACTTTTATCGATTTAGCCCATTAAGGGCAATTTCATAATTTTCACAATCTTAATACCGATTTCATATTTTTTACCATTAAAGTGTTAAATATACCATTTTACCCGATTTCATCAACTTTACGATTTTAATCTAGCTATTAATACGATGTGGTTATCTAACCCGCGAGATACGGTGTGAGATTACACACCTAATTACGGTGAGCTCTACACTTTCCTGATCGTCGACACCTAGGAATGTTATAACGCTCGATTAGAACACTTAACACTTAAAATAAATCTATTCTAAGATAAGCGGTCTAGATTTTTACCCTCGAAAACTCGAACAACTACTATTTGTCGGTTCTCCCCGGTTGACGGTTCACAACCCGATGGAAAATCCTGGATCATCAGTGCCTCACGACTACGAACAATCTCGAATAATTGATTTTCATCGGATGAGGGACCACAACCCGATGGAAAATCTCAGATTGTCGAAATAGCCCTTCGCTTGAATCTAGAGGGAATAGCGAATCTGCCCCTATTCTAATCACTATTCACCACCCTTTTTGATCCTATCTTGCTTGCCTCCATTGACAAAAGAATATTAGTCGAACTAATATTTCAAAAATTAAGACAATTGATTTTAAGGGGTGAAATTGGCTTACCACGAAATCCTTACGTTTAAAGGATGAAAATCAAGTGATAGCATCCCTAAAGTAACATCAATTAGTAAACCCCATCATTAACGAAATAATGAGTAAAATGGAATCCTTGATAGAAACCCTTACCTTAAAACTTTGGACCGAATCCTAGCGATTTACGATGATTTCGAACACTCCAAGTTTTGGCCTTCTACTAAGTTTCTATGATGGAGAAAAAGATTTGAATGAGATATGGTGTGATAATGATCTCAATCCAAAAAGACCATCCCATACCAACATGTAAATTTGGCACAAAGGAAAAAGGGAAAAAAAATAAAAATACTAAAGTACTATACTAGCCACTTACCGAGTGATCAAAGTGTGAGAAGAAAAGAATGAAATGATTTGAGAAGAAGATAAGTGTAGTAAAATATTCGGCTATGAAGAAAAAAAATTGAAGGAGATAGTGTTAGCAACATTCGGCCATGGAGGAAAAGAAAAGGGAGAAAATATTGGATAGATTTTGTAAGAAGAAGGAGATGAAATAAAGGTATAGGACAATTAGGTGTTTCAGTTTTGATTCATTTCAAGAATGAAAGATGAACAAAGAGAGGGGTTTGAGGCTAGAGAGTATTCGGCAATGGAGAAAGAAAAGAAAAAGAAAATGGCCTTCCAAGGTGTTATGGTTTCGGCACTAGGAAGAAATGACTTGAAAGAATAGGCAAAATAATACCAAAATGGTCAAAAATATGAATAACTAAAAGAAAACAAAAGACGCTTACCTAATGTTCAAAGTGCATTCGGCTAGGGAGAGAAAAGATGAAGAGAAAATGTTTCGAGAGAAAACAAAAATGATCAAAAAGAAATGTGCCCAACAAGCACCTATCCTTACTCAAAAGTCTTCAAAAATTCGGTCACCCCCCCTTAGCCCCTAAAACCGTCCAAGTTCATGGACACAAGGTCAAAGTTTGGCCAATCCAAACTTTCTAAAACATCCTCCTTGTAAAGTGCCTTGTGTTCCCCCTACATACCATAACCTCATGATTCCCTACCTTAAGTTTACACTTGCCTTTTTCCCTTAGCCACCTTTCCAAAAAAAAAAAAAAAAAGTCTAAGCTACCATAAATACTAGCTTAAGCAACACTATGAAGATGGGAAGCAAAAAAATAAAAACTTCACATGCATAACAAGGGATTCGAACCTCTTCCCTTAAGCAAACACTCATGGCACCATATCCCCTTTACTACTTGCTCATCTTATGCTAACTTAAAACCTCTTAATTACCTTAAGCATTAAGGTTACTTGATCCACTTCAATAAAGTACTATTTACCTAAATTTATTCCAAAATTCAATTAAATCCTGAGCCTTCTCGAGACTATTAAAACACACACATTGAATCATTTCACTAGCTAAGCACCAAAATTATGCAACATATTGATTCTCAATTTTTTTTAGGATGTTACAATTACATTATTTTGAGTTATGGCATGTATAGGGACTTGGTATTTTTGTTATGTGTCATAATTGGTTTGGCCATATTTGTTGGCTTCAATAGTTGATAATTCATTTTGTAAATGGCCATTTGATATTGGCTAATATTGGTTAAGTATATATATACATATGATGATGTTTTCCTGAATATGGGAAATTGCATTGTTTGAGATGCTAAGTATGTGATGTTTGTATGTGATAAATGATAGCATGTAAATGATATGTGGATGCCTTATGTATGGTTGATTGGGCTGAAAGTATATGCTTAGATTGGTGCTATGTTTTGTTGTGTAGGTTGGTGCATGGAAGGGTGGCAAAAAGGCTTGGTAAATAGCCTTATATTTGTCCATACAAGTAGAAACATGGACATGTGTTTAGGCTGTATGGGACATATGGTCTGCCCTACGGGCATGTGTTTCGGTCGTGTGCCCCTTGCACCTTAATTGTTGCAAAATAGAATGCTCAGTAATGAGCACATGGGTAGAGACATGGGCACGTGTCTCAGCTGTGTTGATGGCACGACCTCGAGCACGGGCATGTGCCCTGTCCGTGTAAAGTCTACACCTATTTTATAAAAATTATGAAAATTTAATCAATCACACGGCCTAAGCACACGAGCGTGTGACTTGGCTGTGTGACCATAATTTGATGATGACGCCTTAAATAGAAAGCTCCCTAATTTGAACATGGACTGAAGCATGGTTGTGTCCCGAATCCACACGGACGTGTGACCCCTTTTACATGAAAAACTTTTTAAGTTTTCCAAAGGTTTCCAAAGTTCTCGGTTTAGTCTCGAATCACTTTCGATGCATGTTTTGGGCCTCGTAGGCTCGTTTTAGGGATGATATGAATGTTTTTGAAGAGTTTTAAATTTGAGTGGAAATTCATGTCTCGATTTTGAATGTTTGCTGGTGAATAAGTCAGGTAATGCCTCGTACCCTATCCCGGCATCAGATACGGGTAAGGAATGATACAAATTAATATAAACACTTTTAAGGGACTCACATGATTAATTCTTACCTCATTGAGCATTTGATTTTTATTTTTGAGTGCATAACAATGAGGTTTGCTTAATTTTTCTTTTCTTGAGTGTTGTATTCTTTTTAGGCTTTCATAATGATTCATGAAACTATGATTAGGATGTAACATCCCAAACCCAGCCTAGACATTATGTCTAGATTGAGAAGGTTACACTAGCCACCAAAATGGCTAAGCTAACTTATGCTACTTTTGAAAACCTTAAATAAACTCATTTTAGAGAAAACTGTTATTGTACTTTGAGTTAACTTAAAAGCATTCATTCATTAGGTCATGTATACTTAGGATTCATTTTATTGTTGATAGTGTTGTTTTAGAATAACCGTTTGCTTGTCACTTTCTTTAATAAAACTCGATGTTAAACTAATGCAGTGAAAAAACCATTTTTCAAGTCATTTTGGAAACTAAGTTGCCTTATCGATTTGATTTTCAAAAATGGTTCCTTTGCAATGCAGCATAAACTAGGGAACAAGATCAAATTTTACTTAAGCCCACCATCATAGGAATTTCATATCATTACATAGGACTATCAAATTGATGTTAAACGGTGTATGAGCATGGGACATCATTCATTTGAGTAACAATCATTAATTTTGATACTATTTAATATAATACAATACAACACATATCAGAAATCAATAACATTTGAATATGTAGTGAGAATGATGCAATGCAAAAAGGTTCCTACCCATTCCATCCACTACACACCACGTGTTCTCAGAACCTGTCATCCGAACTCCAAAACATTATGGGCTTAATCCAGTTATGGTTAAAACCACTGATAACAATATGCAAAAAATTTTGCCAGTAAAAATGTAGACAAGCTACCAGTAAAAATCCAATAAATTGCCATTCCCCTCAGTACTGTAGGTGTAGTGCACTAATTACAAATAATGTAAACTTAATATGTCACCGGTAGTCCACGGAACTACTCCGTCAAACACAAAATTCCAACCCAATGCATATGCAATATGTCACACAATCTTATACATAATCATATCTCAATACTTTTCACATTCATTTGACATGCTCAGCATGTCCTCAATAATCACATACTTTCAGTCAATGGAAATAATGTTCCAATATTTCAAATTACCATTGTGTTGGTATCAATCAATATCGTTTCACATACTTTACGAATTTTCATTGTGCATAAATAACACCCTTTTCAATACACAATATAACAAATATCTCATGCATTTAAATCATACATAAGCTTAATATCTCAACACATTATATCATTCAATCAAACATTCTCATATCTCATAACACAAATATGCAATTACAAACTCAATCAAACATTCATATTATCAAACTAGCAAATTTCCCTACATGTTAATCTTTTAAGGCTCAAAACATACAAGGTTCAACCACTCACAAAATCAATAACTTGGATATTAATCTAATCCAATCAGTAATCTAATTTATCACATATAACATGATATTTAATATTTTCAAACAATTTTATGAGTATAGGACTCTCACCTTATTTTTCGCTCCCTCGTAAAACACTAGTGAATCTTCCAATTTTCCTTAATAATTCCTTCAATGAACGTAAACCAAAATTTAGTACAAATTCAATAAATTTACCATTCAACCAGCCCTTAAACACCCACTTATGAGTTCAAACCAATCGTTGAAATTATAACTATTTTATGAATCCAAACTAATTAGATTCCTTACACTATATCGATGCAAACCGTACGTACAGTCATTTTTTGCCTTTACAAATGATTTGGGGCATTTTGGTCAATACCTAATTCAATAATATACTGGAAAATCAGTATCTAATTAATTATTAAATTCCTTAATTTAATCAATTCATATCCTTTACCCAACAACTATGTCAAAATAACAAACTAGTTATCCTTAATTGTACTTACGCTTCATGATTTGTGGGATCCGATTGGTTAATTGATAAAAAAATTCTCTCCCTAATTAACATGTAATTAATGGCTAAATAGAAGGGTTCAAGAACACAATTTAATGCTGGAAAAATATTGGAAAGACCCAAGAAACAAAATAGCCCCCTTTCTTGCACATAGGCGCACGCACCACCATCCATGATGGCCAAAATTGGGGCTTAATTTTAAAACGGGTTGAGATCTCATTAAAATCTGGAAAAATACCTTTGAAATAATTTAAAATCAACCAAATTCCAGATTTGGAAATTTTGACTTTTAGTTGACAAGATTAATCAAGAAATTAAAGAGAAAAGAGATCTTACCCAAGCTAGTTGAGAGAAACGAGAATGAAACTTTCTCAAAAATGTTTCGGATCGATCTAGGGGATCAAGATTTTAGATTTGGGGCTGATTTAGATGAGAATAAATGGAAGCAACAAAGTAAAGGAGATGGTGCACAATCTTGATGCAAAAAGAAGAAGAAAGAGATGGTGAAATGGGAGGTGTAGGCGATGACAACAATGGGAGAAGTAAAGAAAACTGAAGAGAAAAGAGGGGAGGAAGAGGGTAAATGGCTAGCATGGGGAAAAACTAAATTAAAGGCTAAAAATACAATAAAAATTGTATTTACACTTAGGGTTCAAGGGTATGGATAGCACACACATTAAAAAAACAAAGGATTTTGCATATTTTAATTATTTTGCAAGGAAAAGGATTCGAACTTGGGACCTCATTTAATTTTCATACTTTCTCATATTTCTTTTAACCACTGAGCTAATTACTCACCTTTTTGAAATAATTTTACAATATTTATTTTAAAAACAAGGTAGGTCACATACTAATAAAAAATGGTGAGAGAGTAGGGATATGAACTTCAATTTCAAGGAACATTTCATTAACACTTAACCAACAAACTATTACCTCAATTAATTCCTAAAAATGCATAGATAATCTTAAAAATTATGGCTTGAAAACTCAATCTTGATACACAAATCTGATTCTACTAACCTTCAATTTTTGGGATGTTACATGGGAAGTTACAAAGGGGTTAGAGGTTCAAAATGCTCGAGATCAGAAAAGTGACTGATACATGCACTTTCAATCCTCAGTTTTGAGTTCAGGAGATCAAGTTATGATCGTTTAACAAAGACTACATGAGCAGACTTTCTTGACGTGAATATGACGGGAATTACAAGTTTCAGGCTTTTAATTCGTTTAAATCATATTGGTTTGGGTTTTGAGCTTAATTATTATACTTGAGCCCAATATTGCATTTATTAGCACTTAATATTCTATTATTTTATTATTCTAAATTTTTAATAATTATTAAGTAGTTTAAGTTATTTATGAGTTTTATGTCTGATACGAACTCGGTTCAGTGTTGATTCGAGTCATTTAGGTTGCCCAATCATAAAATTAAGTAAGAACATGTTGTTTCAAAAATGGTCAAAGAAGGGTTCAAAGATAGGTTCAAAACAAAGGGTTTAAGGATAGTTTGGTGGTGGATGGATGAATTCGGCTAAGGCCAAGATTGAACCAACAATACAGATGATTGTTGACCCGAGTCTTAAACAGCACTTAGGTGAAATCGGTGGAAATGGTGATGAAAGTGAAAGTGAACCTTGACCCACTATCTATATCAGATAGTAATCACAGGTATAAATGAACGCCATACTTAGACAAGTGATATGTTCAAAACAAAGGAAGGAATGACGCCACAAGACTAGTCTTGATAAGTCAATTCAGTCCTAGAGAGAACAAGGAGAGTATGAACACTCACCAATAGAATAAAGTAAATATAAAAATGAGCAAAAGTCTCAAAAAGGTGTGAAATACAAATCAAGAGCTTCATATTTATAGCTCAATGCTTAAGCTGTAACACCCCAAACCCGGTCTATGCGTTAAGACTAAATTTGACATGCCACACAAAATGAACATACACCTAGTCTTTTAAAGATTTAAAGAAAACGGATTTTTTAAAAAACATTTTAATGTGGAGTTATTGAAAACTAAGTTTGATTACTAAATCTAATAATTTGGGTCGTAAAAATTTATAAATTAAAACTTAGGAAAAATTGATTTAATATTTTGAGAAAATTTAAAGAGTTCGAAAGTAATTTGAAAACAAAATTTAAAAATATTGTTACAAAAAATTACCGAGTTAAAACTATTTAAGAATGAAACTTTTTAAAGACGTTTATTTAAGAAAAACATTTATTTCTATTTTTAGAAAAAACTAATCCCACTTAAGTATTTAAAGCATATTAAAAAAAATTTATCTACAAGTAAAACGTCCATAAAAATTTAATCAGAGGCCTTATTACAAAATAGACAAAATAATAAAAAGTACTTAAAAAGAAATCTAAAATTTAAATAACCCATTATTCGTAGTATGACCTCCACTGAGTCGTTCTCGGCCCAAGCCTCCATCACTGATCATTATCTGAGGAGGGTAAAGAAAACGGGGTGAGTTACTTAGAACTTAGTGTGTAACTCACCATTGTCACTGGGCCAAAAATTCAATTAAGCATTTTTGGGCCAAAGCCCATTTACAATCATAGCATAATATCATATATAACATGCATGTGTTATGCAATTTCCCAACCAAACCTAGTTTTCCATCTGCTACACACCACATGTACCAACACACCTGTGGGGAGCTTTAGTCACCCACCCCGCCAACACACCAAACTGGGCATTAAGCCATATATCAAATTGTGGTAGAGCCACCGGTAATTTATTGTGGCAGAGCCACCGGTAATTTGTAGCAAAGCGACCAGAACTTCTCTTCATCAAACTCTCAACCCATGCAAATCATTTATATAATATGCATATCCAATTACAATATTCCATTCATATAATTATTACAAACAATATGGCCCATTCTATCACATATCACATTTGACTCATTTATCACATATCACATTTGGCCCATTTATCACATATCACATTTGGCCCATTTATCACGTATCACATTTGGCCCATTTAGCACATATCACATTTGGCCCATTTATCACGTATCACATTTGGCCCATTTATCACGTATCACATTTAGCCCATTTATCACAGTCTTAATATCAATTTTTATAGTTTCTATCAAAATAATGATAATTACGCCATCTTACTCGATTTCACTAACAAGTGACTAAATCAAGCGATTTACCATTGGTCACAATATAATTATCTATCCCATGAAATATGGTATGAGATTACACACCTGATTATGGTAAGCACTACACTTTCCTGATAGTCAACACCTAAAAATATTTTAACGCTCGATTAGATCATTAACACTTATGATAAATCCATTCTAAGATAAGCAGTCTAGATTTTTACCCTCGAAATCTTGAATAACTACTATTTATCGGTTCTCTTCGGATGACAATTCACAACCCATTGGAAAACCCCGAACAGTTAATGGCTCAGAACTGCGAATAACCTTGAATAATTGATTTTCACCAGAAGAGGGTCCACAACCCGGTGGAAAGTCTCGAATTGTTGAAATGCCCCTACATTGGAATTTAGGAGCTGGGATCGTCAATCCATTCCTTTTGTGATCACCACTATATTTCCCTTTCAACACATCACTACGAGCCTCCATTCATTAGATCTTTAATAAATCAATAATCTATTAAAGTATGGACTTAACAAAATGGTATAGATAGGATTACCATGAAATTTTGAGTGATCCACGAATAAATCCCTATGTAAAATAATCGGTTACTCCTTTCCATACTGCTAATCATCTTAATAAATAAAGGATGATGGTGAAATCCGTGAAGAACTCTTACCTTGAAGGTTTTTGATCCTAATTCTAGTGATTACGAAATAACTTCGAGGAAATGGTAATTTGGCCTTCCTCTATTTCACGATAAAGACAAAAAAGGATTTGTCTAAGAGAGAGATGATGATTTCGGTCAAAAAGACCCTGTAACATCTTAAATATTTCTAGTATCATTATGTTGCTAAGTGTTAGCTCGGGTTTACTTGGAATTAGAATAAATATTAGTAAAATGTACTTTAATGTAAAGAAATTAGGTGACCTTGAAACTTAAGTTAATTAAGTACTAAAAGATGGCATAAGATGAGTAATTGGCAAAGTGGTGATGGCACCTTTAGTTGGACTTGAGGGGAGAGGTTCGAATCACCTAGCATGCAATTAGGGAGTTTTTATTTTTTTATCCTAGCATGTGTCGGCTATGGATAAGATTAGGATGAGTTGGATTATTTTTTTTGGTAAGAAGACTAAGGGTTATGGAAAGCTTGAGTTAGGGGATAGAATGGCTTGAATTGGGGGATAATGTTTCTCTAACTTAAGGAAAAAGGAGGATGATAAGGCTTAAGAATAGGGTGATGTTTTGGAAACTTTCTATTGGCCTTTTGACCATGTATGTGGATGGCATAGGGACTAGAGGGGATGGCCAATTTTGTTGATTGGCTTGGTAGGCTTGTGTGTTGGAGAAACACATTCTATTTGGTCATTTTTGGCTGGCTTTGACAAAACATATTTCTCTCCATCTATTTTCTCTCTAGCCGAATTTGCCAACAATCTTGAGTAAACAACTCATTATTTTGTCATTTCTTTTGACCATTTCGGTTTAGTAGCTTTCTTTCTCTCCAAATCTTTTATTCTCATTGTGACCGAAAGCACATAAGCAAACAAGGATTTTTCTTTTCTTTTTTCTCATTTTTCCTCCCCAATGCCGAATGCACTTTTCTCCTAAACTAAATTCTCTTTTGTTTCTCTTTTCCTTCTTTTTTCTTTCTCTTTTCCTTCTCTTTCCTTTCTCTCTTTCTCTTTTGAAACCGAATCATATCACTTCCATTTTCCATTCTTTTACTTTTTTCTCAACTAAAGTCTCTTCAATATTTTTTTTCTCATGGCCGAATGTTAGTTTGTTCTTGTGCCGAATCTTTTTCATTTTCTTTGTTTAGTCATAATCGAATTTTCCTTTAAGTCATAAGTATTCTTCTCACTCAATTCTTTTCAACCGTGGACAATAGTGAGATTTTTGGAGGGCAGAAACTCAAAGTGTTCTTGAGTATTGTGGATTGTTGGAATCGATCATAAGAGTTAAGGTAAGGAGTTTATTCAAGGATTCTCATATTATTTGTCATATTGGTATAGTTAGTTATTTAATCGATTTCGTTATAGGGACGTAATCACTCGATCGTTCTTCGTGGAACAAGAATAATTGTGGTAAGCCAATCTCAAATCTTTTAAAATCGTTAGCCATATTTCGATAATTATTAGTCAGACTAATGATCTTATGTCATTAGAAACATTCAAGATAGGGCAGAAAAGGGTAGTGCATAGTCTTCAAAAGAGGGGTGGTTCCGCTATTCCCCCTAAGTATAAACGAAGGGCTGTTTCAGGAATCCGAGATTTTCCACCGGGTTGCAGACCCTTATCCGAGGAAAACCAATTGTTTGAAATCATTCGTACTCCCAAACCTTTGTTCGTTCGTGGATTCTCATCGGGCAACGAATCAACAATCGAGGAGAAACCAAAAATAGAAGTGGTTCGAAATCTTAAGGGTAAAGATTTAGATCGTTTATCAATAGTGTAGTTTTAAAATATGATAGTGCTCTAATTTATCGTGTTACATTTAGGTATTGACGAGCGGGAAAGTCTAGTACTCACAATAACCAGGTGTGTAACTTCACACTTATCTCGGGTTAGATGTTAAACCGTAAGTATTGAGAAAAATCGTAAAGATGACAAAATCAGAAAAATACGTAATAATTAGTATTTTTGTGAAAATACATGAAAACGGTTAAAGTTGTGAAATTTATGAAAAAGCCCTCAATGAGTTAGTTGGTAAATTGTAAATTTTATGTCTCATGTGTTAAATGGGTCGAAAATATGCTAGATCGTTAAATGGGCCGAAAAATATACTAGATCGTTAAATGGGCCGAAAATCTACTAGATCGTTAAATGGGTCGAAAAATCTGCTAGATCATTAAATGGGTCAAAAATCTGCTAGATCGTTAAATAGGTCAAAAAATCTGCTAGATCGTTAAATGGGCCGAAAAATCTGCTAGATCATTAAATGGGCCAAAGTATTAGATTGCTAAATGGGCTAAATGTAATTTTGTATTATGGGCCATAATAGAAACTTGAAATATAGACTCACATGTAAATTGGGCTTTTTGCTAAAATTATTATATTTATATAGATTGTTATGCATACATGTTTGCATGGGTTGGGATTTATGATGAACCGAAGAAAGGCACTGTTGCCAAAAATCTAGTTCGGTGGCTCTGCCACAAATATTTAAATGGCTTATTGCCTCTAGTTCGGTGGCTCTGCCACAAATATTTTAATGGCTTAATGCCTCTAGTTCGGTGACTTTGTCACAATCTAGTTCGGTGGTTCACCACAACATTATTAAAAATGGCTTTATGCCTATGATTGGTGTGTTGGCGGGGTGGGTTGACTTGATCCCTACAGGTGTGATGGTTGGTACGGGTGGTGTGTAGCGGATGGAAATTAGGTTTGGGTGGGAAATTTCATTTTGATGCATCTCATTTATTATATTGCTAAATCTATTATTGGGCTCAAGCCCAAAATTAAGACTTGATGATCTGGCCTAGTGGATATAGTAAGTGAGTTATACACTGAGTTCTGAGTAACTCACTCCCTTAAATTTTCCATCTCAGGTAATGGAAATTGACGTGGACTTGGGCCGAGGATGACTTCGTGGAGGCCATACTGCAAACATGGGTTTTTAAACCTTGAACTTTTATTAAAGTACTTTCTTTAAATTACTATTTTGGATATGATGTAATAAGGCCTCTATTAATATTTTATGAATTTTCTGTGTGGATGGATTTAAATTTTGTTTTAGATATTTTAATATGGGCTTTTGTTAATCCTATAATGTTTCTTTAAAATACTTTGCATTTTCAAACATATGAGATTCTTTATCTATTCTTATTTTTAAATCCTTTTAAACTCTTTAAAAACTACTTAAAGGTTTTGATAATTAAATTTTAAATGTTAAGATTTCAACTAATGTTTAAATTCATCAATTTAAATCATTTCTCTTAGTTTTATTAAACTTCTTTTAAAAAGGTTTTGTAGTACCGATTCACCTAAATCATTAGAAAGATTAAAAGAATGTTCGATCTGTGTGACCAACCAAATCTCATCTTGATGCATAGACATGGTTTGGGGTGTTACATTTAATGGTATCAGAGCCCAATTTCAAAACTCTTTGTGGTTGTAATCTGATCTCGATCTCGAGATGGAAATGAGGCGATATCTTTGAATTGCCCAATCGTAATCAAGAATTACAAAGTTGAAGTTTAAAGAAGGAGGGTGGGAGGAGTGTAGAGGAATTTTAGGTTTTAGGGAAGTAGTATGAAGTCAACGAAGTTGTATTAAGATTGGTTCAGATTTGGTTCGAGAAATTTTGGAAATTGTTTGAAAAGGAAGAATAGCCGGGATAGTAGCTCGGGTAATTTTGGGGTTCGACTTTTGCTTAAGAAACAAGTAAGAACCAATACCGAAAGGTATCGACCCAGTTACTTATAGGTTTCCTAAGGTTCGGGTTTTAGGATTTAGTTTGGACCTCGACCCACTATCGTGAAATGATAGGAACCTCGGTATCGGTTTTTGGACAGTAGAAGGAAGGGTTGACGCCACTAGCTAGCTAGATAAGCCAACGAATCCTAAAAACGAAATTGGAGTAGTGCTCTCACAAATTTGACAGAATAACGGTATAAAATTCATCAAAAGGTGTTTACAAATGGCATTGTTTGGATATTTATAGTCCTTAAGAAGCCAATTGAAAAGTCACACAAATTAGCTTAATTTCTAAGTAAATTCGGCCCTTTAATGTCCTAGATACGTCTAGAATTTTTTTGGCCCCTTAGTTACTATCCGAATTCATCCTTGAAACCCAAAAATCAGCTTCTAGAAGAAACTTGGTGCAGCTGAATTCATTGTAGGGAACAAGGGAGTTGAATGGCCCTTAATACTCGGCCTAGGGACGTGCATAGCTTGCCTTGGGAAACTGAATGGCTTTGCCTTGTTCTAGGCTGCCTTGGAACGTGTAAAAGGCATCCTTAAATCCCATACCAGCCATTGTATTCAACCCCACGCATGGAGCATCAAAAGGCATGTGATTAAGGCTGACGCTCCCCTTTAATGCTTGGTCATATGTGTTTCTCGAAGCAATTCAGCCATTTAATTCTTTACCATCCATGAAGCCTCCTTGAGAGATGTATCACTCAGCTCACCATTGGAGGAAGTAACCAGCAACTTTAAGGTGTCCTTTGGTCTTCACGATGTTCCAAAATCCCATGCATGCAACACACCCTTTTAATGCGACCGAACATGCTCCAACATAGCTTTTAAGGGTGTCCCATGCATGCTTCTTTGTTGTCCATCTTAATGGACGTGTGGGAGACTCCAAGAGTCATGTTGGAAAGCTATTCCAGCAGCAAATTAATTCCCACGCGTGGTCCAACATGGCAATAAAGGAGGTGCAAACATGCTGCCGCCCACTTTAAATGATGTCCCCAAAACACCTGCAAATTAATAATTTCGTCAACTTAAATTCCAGCCACTTAAGACATCATTTATACCATGTTTTAGGCTGAACAAATTAAATAGAAGTTGATCAATGCTTACATTAATTTCGGCTGGAGTTTTTAGACAAATTAAATGGACATTTTCGGCCAATTAAAATAAGTAGCAGCAAACAATTATTTATGTCCTAAAACTAGACATATTAATTTAAACTATTAATTATGCAACAACTTAAGACTTATTTAAATTTATTTAAATGTAGAAAATAAATAAAACACTTATTTAATTGGTTCGTTTTTATTTAACTAATCTTCTATTAATTAATTAACTAAGGCCTAAAGGCCAATTAGTTATGGCCGAATAGCCATAGGAAGATCTCCCTGTTCGTGAACTCGTAAAAGTATGCAACACGGAGTTAAACCATCATTTGACAGGGTCTTAGCATCATCCCAAGCTTGCTGGATTAGAACTCTGATCGCCTCTTTAAATTGTCTCGCACGCGACCTCGTTATTGGTCCTTGAGGTAACACCACCGGGTCTCGGATTAAACTCAGTTCATGATGAGGCGTGCCCATTTCATCCTCCCCTTCTTGAAAATGACTTGTTCTCAAGTCAGGACCTATATCAAACGGAGTTAAATCGTCACATTAAAACTGGCGCTGATGTTATAATCACCGGGCAAATCGAGTTTGTATGAATTTTTGTTAATTCGCTCGAGAACTTAGAAAGGGCCGTCTCCTCTCGGTGATAATTTGTTTCTTCGACGAGCTGGGAACCGTTCCTTCCTCATATGCACCCATACCCAATCTCTGGGTTTGAACATGACTTGTTTCCATCCTTTGTTGGCTCGTCGTGTGTATTGTTCAGTTCTTACCTCAATATTCTCGCGCACCTTCCGATGCAGCTCTTTGATATAGTCTTCCTTTTTCCTAGCATCAGAATGGACAAATTTGTCAGTAGGCAATGGTAATAAATCAAGAGGGGTAAGAGGATTAAACCCATAGACAGTCTCGAAAGGAGAAAATTTGGTCACAGAATGAACAGCTCGGTTGTATGCAAATTCGACGTGAGGCAGGCATTCCTCCCAAGTCTTGAGATTCTTCCGTACGAATGCTCAAAGCAGAGTCGAAAGGACTCGATTCACTACTTCAGTTTGTCCATCCGTTTGAGGATGACAAGTGGTTGAGAACATTAGTTTCGTCCCTAGTTTCCCCCACAAAGTCCGCCAAAAATAACTCAAGAATTTTACGTCTCGATCCGATACAATCGTTCTTGGAACTCCATGCAGATGTACAACTTCCCTGAAAAACAAATTGGCTATGTTCACAGCATCATCAGTCTTAGAACATGGGATAAAATGGGACATCTTAGAAAACCGATCAACTACAACGAAGATTGAATCCTTCCCTGTTTTTGATCTCGGCAAACCAAGGATAAAATCCATGGAAACATTGCTCCAAGGAGTGTCTGGAATAGAAAGTGGAGTGTATAGACCATGTGGTTGTACCCGTGACTTCGCCCGTTTGCAAGCTAGACAGCGCTCGCAAATCTTTTCGACATCCTTTCGCATTCCTGGCCAAAAGAAATGCTCTTGTAGAGTTGACATCATTTTATCTCGCCTGAAGTGACCCATAAGGCCACCACTATGTGCTTCTAATACGAGCAACTCTCGAATAGAACCATTTGGTATGCATAATCTATTTTCTTTGAAAAGAAATCCTTCGTACCTATAGAACTTATCAAATGTACAATTCTCGCAAGCATTATAGATGGATCCAAAATCAACATCTTCAACGTACAGTTCTTTTATATGATGGAAACCAAGTAATTTAGAATCAAGAAAAATCAATAGGGTGTACCTTGGGATAACGATACGCCACTACATTTTCCTTACCTTTCTTATACTTAATTACGTGCGGAATGATTCCAAATACTCGATCCATTTTGCATGTCGTTTATTGAGCTTATGCTAACCTTTGATGTACTTGAGTGCCTCGTGATCCGAATGGATTACAAACTCCTTTGGCCTCAAGTAATCTTGCCATGTCTCAAGCGATCTTATGAGTGCGTACATTTCTTTGTCATACAGGATAATTAAGTGCGACTCGCTCAATTTCTCACTAAAGTACGCCATACCGGTCGTCCATTACGAGTGAGAACAACTCCAATCCCTACACGATCGTCACACTCAATTTCAAAAGTTTTAGAAAATCGAAGTGATAATAATGGAGCTTTAACAAGACAATCTTTAATGGCATTAAAAGACCGCTCTTGCTCATCGGACCAATGGAATGTCGAATTCTTCTTGATTACGCTCGTTAAAGGAGACGCAATCGTGCTAAAGTTGGGCACGAATCAGCGATAGAAGCTAGCCAACCCATGGAAGCTTCGTACTTGGCTAATCGTCGTAGGACGGGGCCATTCTTGGATGGCTCAAATATTCTCTTGGTCAACCTCCAAGCCATTTGCACTCACGACGTATCCTAAGAAAACAACATTGTAAGTGCAAAAAGAACATTTCTTGAGGTTAGCGTACAATACCTCTTTCCGCAATGTTTCTAAAATGGCTCGTAGATGTTGAACGTGATCCTCCAAAGTTTTGCTGTACACTAATATATCATCAAAATAAACAACAAATGATTTTCCAATGAAAGCTTGTAAAACATGATTCATAAGATGCATAAAAGTACTTGGAGCATTCGTAAGGCCGAATAGCATTACCAACCATTCATACAAACCTAGCTTCGTCTTAAAATCTATTTTCCACTCGTCGCCCTCACGCATCTAAATTTGGTGATAACCGCTCTTGAGGTCGATCTTTGTGAAAACTTTTGCTCCACTTAAATCGTCGAGCATATCGTCGAGTCGGGGTATCGGGTGTCGATACTTTACAATAATCTTGTTGATGGCGCGACAATCGACACACATGCGCCATGAGCCATCTTTCTTAGGCACTAATAATACTGGTACAGCGCACAGACTAAGGCTCTCTCGGATGTAGCCTTTTTCAAGCAATTCAGTGACTTGCTTTTGGAGCTCTTTTGCTTCCTCGGGATTGCTCCGGTACGCAAGTCGATTTGGTAAAGCAGCACCTGGCACCAAATCTTTTGGTGTTCAATGCCTCGGATGGGTGGTAATCCACTGGGTATCTCCTCCGGGAATATGTCTTCGAATTCTTGAATCAAAGACAAAACAGAAGTCGGAAGATCATTGGGTAAATCGTTAGTGTTCAAAAATGCTTCTTTGTACAGAAGAAAATACACAGAATGCCTCAAACTCAATGTTTTCGTATATCACTTGCTTTTGCTAAGACACTTATTTTTTCGCTCTCTTTCTCACTTCCTTCGTTTTCTCTCTTTTGTTTTCTCTCGCTCATTTTTTCACTCGTAATTTTTTCTCGCTCATTTCTCTTATTTTTCACTTTTACATTATTTTCTTTTTCTTTTGATTGATCAATGGAAATTGAAGCTTTGTTGGTCATCAAAGACTTGTTTAGGGTCAAGGGGCAAGTGTCACGTTCCTCCGAGATGCTTGAAAGAATATCGATTAGTGTAACCATCGTGCACCACCCGACGGTCATATTGCCATGGGCGTCCCAAGAGTAAGTGTCCGCGTGCATCGGCACTATGTCGCATAGTACTTCATCGAATATTTCCGATCTTTGAAAGATACTAGGACCTGCTTGGTAACCTTGAGTTCTCCGCCGTCGTTAAGCCATTGAAGTTTATACGGAGTCGGATGCTTGGTTGTCGTCAATCCTAGCTTTTCCACCATAAGGGTGCTTGCTACGTTCGTACAACTTCCTCCGTCAATGATAAGGCTACACACTTTACCTTGCACTTGGCATCTCGAGTGAAAAATATTTTCGCGTTGCTCCTCATTTCCGGCATTTTGTAGACTAAGACTTCGCTTGACTACGAGCAACTCACCTTCAACAGGTTGTTCTATGTCCTCATCAACTTCAGAACTGGATTCAAACTCGCATTCTTCTTCATCCTCGGTCTCGATCTCACCATCAACCCGCATCACCATAGTTCGTCTATTCGGGCATTGGCTGGCTATGTGTCCTCGGCCAAGACACTTGAAGCATTTGATATCTCGAGATCTAGGATTTGAAATCTCTGGAGCCTTGCCTTTGCTTGTTTCAGCCAAAGGCTTGTTTGTCTTCGGGGAAAAAGTAAGATTCTTCGGTTTATTTAAGGGAAACCCCTTGCTCGCATTTTGATCCCACTTCGAAGGTTTTGGACTGGTAAAACTGTGGGATGCTCCTTTTTGCTTCAACTGTTTTTCTACTTTGATGGCCATGTGGACCATTTCCTCCATCTCAACATAATGTTGTAGTTCCACGACATTGGCTATCTCTCGGTTGAGCCCAGCTAAGAATTGAGCCATGGTGGCTTCTCGTTCTTCTTGAATGTCGGCTCGAATCATGGCGACCTCCATTTCCTTATAGTAATCTTCGACACTTCTCGTCCCTTGTGAAAGGTGTTGGAGTTTCTGATGTAACTCCCGATGATAATAAGAAGGGATAAATCTACGTCTCATGGTTGCTTTCATTTCGGCCCATGTAGTGATTGGCCACTCACCGTTGTGCCTTCGGTTTGTCGTTAACTGATCCCACCAGATCATGGCGTAGTCAGAGAATTCTATAGCGGCTAGCTTGACCTTCTTGTTTTTAGAGTAATTGTGGTAGTCGAAAACAAGTTCAATCTTTTTTTCCCATTCCAAGTAGGCTTCGGATCTGACTTGCCTTGGAAAGTAGGGATTGTTAATTTGATATTCTTGAGATCATCGTCTTCCCGTCTCCGATCTCTTTGACCACGATTTCGGGGATCTCTCCTTCCAACATTGAGGTTGGATTCTTGATCGCTTTCACCGTCACTGATTTCATTAAGGTCTTCATCAACTTCCCGTGGTTGCTCACGTCATTGATTAGGTCGTCGCGTCTTTGCCTATCCACTTCAGGAGTCACCTCCAGTGCCCTTCGAGCTTCCACTTGATAGAGGCGATCTTCGAGAGGATTGAGCCTTCGATCGAGTAATCTCTCCATCTCTCGTAGCAGGGCTTGCATTTGTAAATCAAGAACATTCTGAACAGGTTGTCTTCCTTGCTATTCCTCCGTGTTTTGCCTGTCTTCTTGAGACATCAGTATAGAAACTAAGTCCTCACAACAATTCTCACCGTTCACTTAGAAAGAAGAAATCAACGACACTCTCACTCGTGTTTGACACTCTTGGTTTGGCTTTTACCTCCCCTCTAATAGTCTCACACTCTCGTGCCTTTTACCTCTTACACTTCTAGTGATTTCGTTGTTCAGATTCGCCAAGGCTTATTAGGGCTTAGGGGTCGGCCTCAAACGATATCAAAGGTTGTAACGTATTTATTTTATTTTTTTTAAAGGTTGGATGAAAGAAAGAAAGGCTCAGGCGGTCTAGAACGTGATGTTTTAGAGTTGGGTCGAGGGAGACAGAGGAAGAAGGAAATTACAAAAGAGATTTACATAACAAAATAAACCTTAACAGTAAATCGAACTTGTTCAAGCACTTTTTTTTTGTCCAAGCACTTTTTTTATTTTTTTATTTTTTTACGAATTCTCTCTTTTTTTATATATATAATTTCTTAATTACGATTTTTTTTTAATTTTGAATTTTTTTTTGAACTTACTTTGGATCTTCGATTAACAGCTTCAGCTCAGTCGACGGGACTTCGTAACTCTCAGTTTAACCAGCTCTGATACCAAATGATACGGTCTCGATCTCGAGATGGAAATGAGACGTATGCTGAATTGCCCAATCGTAATCAAGAATTACAAAGTTGAAGTTTAAAGAAGGAGAGTGGGAGGAGTGTAGAGGAATTTTAGGTTTTAGGGAAGTAGTATGAAGTCAACGAAGTTGTATTAAGATTGGTTCAGATTTGGTTCGAGAAATTTTGGAAATTGTTTGAAAAGGAAGAATAGCCGGGATAGTAGCTCGGGTAATTTTGGGGTTCGACTTTTGCTTAAGAAACAAGTAAGAACCAATACCGAAAGGTATTGACCCAGTTAATTATAGGTTTCCTAAGGTTCGGGTTTTAGGATTTAGTTTGGACCTCGACCCACTATCGTGAAACGATAGGAACCTCGGTATCGGTTTTTGGACAGTAGAAGGAAGGGTTGACGCCACTAGCTAGCTAGATAAGCCAACGAATCCTAAAAATGAAATTGGAGTAGTGCTCTCACAAATTCGACAGAATAACGGTATAAAATTCATCAAAAGGTGTTTACAAATGGCATTGTTTGGATATTTATAGTCCTTAAGAAGCCAATTGAAAAGTACACAAATTAGCTTAATTTCTAAGTAAATTCGGCCCTTTAATGTCCTAGATACGTCTAGAATTTTTTTGGCCCCTTAGTTACTGTTTGAATTCATCCTTGAAACCCAAAAATTAGCTTCTAGAAGAAACTTGGTGCAGCTGAATTCATTGTAGGGAATAAGGGAGTTGAATGGCCCTTAATACTCGGCCTAGGGACGTGCATAGCTTGCCTTGGGAAACTGAATGGCTTTGCCTTGCTCTAGGCTGCCTTGGAACGTGTAAAAGGCATCCTTAAATCCCATACCAGCCATTGTATTCAACCCCACGCATGGAGCATCAAAAGGCATGTCATTAAGGCTGACGCTCCCCTTTAATGCTTGGTCGTTTGTGTTTCTCGAAGCAATTCAGCCATTTAATTCTTTACCATCCATGAAGCCTCCTTGAGAGATGTATCACTCAGCTCACCATTGGAGGAAGTAACCAGCAACTTTAAGGTGTCCTTTGGTCTTCACGATGTTCCAAAATCCCATGCATGCAACACACCCTTTTAATGCGGCCGAACACGCTCCAACATAGCTTTTAAGGGTGTCCCATGCATGCTTCTTTGCTGTCCATCTTAATGGACATGTAGGAGACTCCAAGAGTCACGTTGGAAAGCTATTCCAGCAGCAAATTAATTCCCATGCATGGTCCAACATGGCAATAAAGGAGGTTCAACATGCTGCCACCCACTTTAAATGATGTCCCCAAAACACTTGCAAATTAATAATTTCGTCAACTTAAATTCCAGCCACTTAAGACATCATTTATACCATGTTTTAGGCTGAACAAATTAAATAGAAGTTGATCAATGCTTACATTAATTTTGGCTGGAGTTTTTAGACAAATTAAATGGACATTTTCGGCCAATTAAAATAAGTAGCAGAAACAATTATTTATGTCCTAAAACTAGACATATTAATTTAAACTATTAATTATGCAACAACTTAAGACTTATTTAAATTTATTTAAATGTAGCAAAATAAATAAAACACTTATTTAATTGGTCCGTTTTATTTAACTAATCTTCTATTAATTAATTAACTAAGGCGAAAGGCCAATTAGTTATGGTAGAATAGCCATAGGAAGATCTCCCTGTTCGTGAACTCGTAAAAGTATGCAACACGGAGTTAAACCATCATTCGACAGGGTCTTATCATCATCCGAAGCTTGCTGGATTAGAACTCCGATCGCCTCTTTAAATTGTCTCGCACGCGACCTAGTTATCCGTCCTTGAGGTAACACCACTGGGTCTCAGATTGAACTCGGTTCATGATGAGGCGTGCCCGTATCAGGTTGGGTTCAACAAATAACTTCTGTATGAAATTATTTCAATTATGTTTTAAAGATTAGTATGGCACCACAAGCATCCGGCACCAAGTCAAGTAAATATTCATTACTGAATGATTATTATGATGATGATATGATCATAGGAACACTCTAGAACTTCTAGTTTTAGATGTTGAAAATCATAGAGAATTGAGACTATAGCCGAATATCCCTTGCCATTTAGAACCATAGCCGAAAATTGTATTTACTTGTGAACCCATAGCCGAATCTCAAAGGGGACTCTATTCTCTTCTCTTGGTCGCAAGTCTAATAACCCGAAGTAGAAAGCCGAAACCTCTCCACCTTTGTTCTTCATTGCCAAATTCTCCTAACTTTCATCTACACTTCTTTTCTTCTTCTCAACCTCGGTTCTATACCTATTTTTGTGATAGCCGATTATCCCATCTCCATTTGGGAGTTCTTAGAATCTTTTAGAGCCTTTAGAGGGGAGGTGTCGACATTCCTTTTCATCAATCTTCCAATTAGTTTGAGTATAGTAAGTATTTTCTTAGCAATCAATTCTCTTCTTCTTCATTTAGTATCGAAACCAATGGTTGGCCTTGGTTTCTAAGGGATGGTCGAATGTATGAAGAGTCATAATATTGTGTTTCTTTTGTGTAGCCAATGATAAGGAGCCTCTTGGATTCGACTATTTAGGGTAAGGTGGTAAGTGATATGTAGTTCGGCCAAAGGCCATCTTCATGGATTTATGGTGTAGGGCCTATTCTAACAATGGTTAAGTAGGGATCTGACAGTCAAGCAAATATGTGCCAAAGTCAGTGCATAGTTATCACCTTTGTTCTCTTGTTGTTGTGTATGTGTTATATATATAAATATGTATATGATGTGCATGGTAGCGAAATAATGGCTAAAAGGTGGATACCCATGGTGGGTAATCGATTAAATAGGTCGAGACTTTATGACAATAAGTTTCCTATGGTATCTGAATGAAATTGTGATAGTATGTGATATATGCTTATTTTAATGATATTGTGGCATGATACATGGGGCTTGGGATGTGACTATTGAAGGACAGGAAGTACATTTATGTACGTGGTCTGATGTTAGCCTTGTGCTACATTGGCGCTTGATGTTAGCTATGTGCTTCATCAAGGTGGGATGTTGGCTGTGTGCCTCACCCTGGAGGATGATAGCTGTGTGCATCACCGTGGATTGAGGATGACCTAGGGTCACCTCGAGGATATTGATATGTGGGGTCACTTAGGTGATCGGTGGCTTAGCCACGACCTCGAGCAGCAGGTCTGCCAAGGTAGGTGTGTAACGGATGGATACTAGGTTGGGCTGGGCTTCATGTTGCATATTTATGTATGTGGACTGTGTGGATATGGGCCAAGCCCATATGTGGAGACATGTGAAATAACTATGCACTGAGTCTGTTTGACTCACCCAAATTTTCTTACCAACATCACAGGTGATTCGTAATGCTTGGACCGGGTTAGAGCGGATACAAAGGTGGCCCATGCAGAAGATGTTTTACTTAATTTTACATACTTTATATTTTAAGTAGTTTTGGAATAATTATTTAATGTAACAAGGGCCACTTAAAATATTTGCAACTTTATTTATGGTTTTGAAGTTTATCCTATTATTGAGCTAATAATTGGCAATATTTTGAATCAACTTATTTTATAACAACTTATATTAAAGCTTTTAAATTCGGATAATTTGTACCAATAAGGTTTTACTTGGAATCTTAAATGTGAAATGTTTTTACCAACGACAACAAATTTCATCTTTTATTTTTAAGTAAAAATCTTTTCTAACATTTTTCGCAGTGACATACCAGATTCGGTCAAGGCTCATGGGCCGGGTTTGGGGGTGTTACAATTTGGTATCAGAGCCCGATTCAAAACTCGACTTTGAGGGTTTTGGGCCCAAAAACATTTTTTTAAGGTGGGCTTTTCAAAGATTTGGGCTTTCATAAATTTTTCAGTTTATTCGGGCATGGCTTTTGTATCTCCAACCCAAGTCCACCGGTAAGTACCTCTAATTGTTGTGTGAATTATTATATGATTGGTATGTGGGTATGATGGGAGCGTAGATTAGTGTATTAATTTATTGAACTTTAGGATTAGCTTACTCCAACACGTAATTGCATAAAATTTTAAAGCCTAATTAAACAAACCTATGAGTAAGTCACGAGTTAGGGTGTGGCAACCATTGTGCGCATGTCTAGGATTGGTTTGGTGGGAGCTTGGTATTTAAGCAGTCCTAGTGACTCACCTCCTCTCCACTCGAATCCTACAGTGCGTAGTAAGCAGTTCACTCTAACCAAGAGGACTTATTCACGAGCTAAACTCGATAATTAAAACCCGAAAGGGACTAGTCATACTATTTTATAAAAACCTTAAGTTTTCAAAATTACTCCTTTGATTTGTAAAACCATTTTATACTTGGAAAATTTTTCGAAATATTTCTGATTTACAAAATTACTCAAATACCCCTGGGTGTAAAATTACCAAAATGCCCTTGGTTTATAAATTTGCCATACTACCCACGACTTTTGTAAAAACATTCTTACTTTACAAAAATACCAAAAACTCCTATTTTACAAAATAGTAAGATGCCCTGATTTGGGAAAATTTACTAAAATGCCCTTGACTTCCAAAATTACCAAAATAACCCCAATTTCTGAAACTTCTGCAATATCATTGATTTGATAGAATTTTCAAAATAACCTCGAGATTTGTATATTTTGGAATGCCTTTGATTTGTAAAGATTTTCAAATTGACCCCAATTTATTACCAAAATACCCTATAGGGCAAATGACAAAAATACCCCTGGAATAGGAATGGACAAAGATGTTCAAATGATGAATGTGTGTGTGATGAATATCATTGCATGTGTGTGTTTCTTTGAATTAGGGAAGAAAACTTGAAATGAAAACTCTGAATGATCGAAAAAACTACTATTAAGCTCTTTTCATAAAATTGCTCACAGATAAACAGTGGAACAAATGCTAATTAAAAAGATTAAATTGCGATAGTAGACATGAGCTCTAGGGGACGTGGTCGTAATGTGCGAGGCTGTGGTAGAGGCAGAATGGCTGTATCGGAACCCGTTAGATCAGGTCAAGGGTCTGAGAATAAGGTACCACCACCACCACCAGCTGTTGGTATGGAGCAGCAAGATCAGACGGGGGATGATGCTTTATCGCAGGCGGTGCTGTGAGTTCTGGAGATGGTGGCAGGAGCAGGTGGAATTAGGGGAGCTCAAAAATCGGTACTCGAGCGACTTCGAGCCAATGGAGCTGAGGTGTTCCGTGGCGTATCTAGTGTGGCACCCAGTACTGCTGAGTATTGGTTGGAGGCAACCGAATGGATTATGGATGAGCTTGATTTAACGGCTGAGGCGAAAGTGAAAGGAATGGTGTCGCTTCTTCGCGATGAGTCATATCAGTGGTGGCTCACAGTTCGGGATGGTGTTACAGCTGAGGATCTCACTTGGGAGTATGTTAAGGCGGCTTACCAGAAGAAGTATGTTGGTACTCATTATATTGATGTGCAGAGAAAGGCTTTTCTGGGGCTGGTTCAAGGGAACAAACCCGTGGCGGAGTACGAGGCTGAATTCCTAAGGTTGAGTCGGTATGCTCGAGGAGTAGTGGCTACGGAGCATGAGCGATGAGTCCGATTTGAGGATGGACTAAGGGATGACTTGAGGCTGTTGATAGCTCCACAGCAGGAGCTAGAGTTTACCGTATTAGTAGAAAAGTGATACAGTCTGCCTCGGGGAGAGTCGAAATGTATGCGAGTTGCCCAATTATCTACGAGGAAGAAACAAGACTTCAGGAAATAATTTGAAAAAATATGTATGTGTTTGCGGAAGCTTATAGGGAATTTATTTAGAGGATGGTTTAAGTTAGGAATGGAGGTTTAGAAATGAAGGGGATAGTTTAGATGTTAGAATGATAGGTTCGGTATGACAACGAAAGAAAATGATAAATGCTAGATTGATAGATTGGTGGAAAATGGAAGAAAGAACTTAAACAGAAACAATTCAACGTTAACAAATGTCACCCCGATTTCTATAATGTTTAAGATGAAAAAAATGGTAGTCGTTGATGGACCAAAGACCCGTTATCAAGAGTGATAAGAACCGATGGTATAAATGAATGAAAGAACAAGTAATAGATGCCACAAGCACAGCTCGATAAGTTTATGAAACTTGTACAAAATCGAAGAGGAGATAACTCACTCAATGAACAAATGTTCATATATGTTTTATCAAAAACTTAACCCCCTTACAAATAAAAAACAACAAGTATTTATAGGCCTATGGAAGAGCTAGCCAAATAGTCACTAACAAAGCTTAAAGACTAAGTAAATGTGGTTAGATTAAGCTAGAAAAATCTGGAAGAAAACCCTTGGTTTGCTTAGCAAAATTTGGCTGAATGTGGCCTTGTAAGCTTGCAAAATTCGTTTGGATGTATATGGCATCAATGGCACTCCAATGGACATGTTTCTAGAAGATTATTTGTCCCAAAAATTCGTCCAAGTCCAAATGCAGCCTTTGGGGATGTTAATGGGCAGCTTTCTAGAAGAAAAAATGAATTTTAAGTCACTTGAAGATGCATGCAGTAGCTAGGTACGTCCCATGCATTAATTGAGCTCTTAATTTGGTCTCTTTTGGCTGAAAAGTGTCTAGAAATAAAGGAGAACGTGAGTAGCCCACTTGGATATGTAAATTCAGCCATTTGGGACGTTTTAAAGTCTTCTTAATGAAGAAGGAAGTGGCTGAACGAATTTGGACAGCAAAGGAGCTGAAAAGGCTTGTCTAGGTTCGGCCAACATTGGGAATGAGCTGCACCTTTTGGTTGAGAAGTTTCCAGTATTAAAACTCTTCTTTGAACAACTTTCATGTGGTTTAATTCAGCCCTTAAATCCCCCTTGGACGTTCATGACTCAACCATGCATGTATTCCTTCATTCGTTGTATGTAGGCGGTTCATGCATCATGCATTTAACTCCTCCATGCATGTGTCTTCATGGAATTATTTTTCCAACTGAATAGACACCTTGATAATCCAAAAATCAGCAGAATTTAACCATGCTTCCAACCGTCCATGCACCTCCATGGTTCCTTGATGTATTCGGCTAGGTACATTGCACCTAGGTGCATGTATCTCTTAAATGTGCTCCATAGATTCGGCTGAACCTACAAAGGGAATGAATGCATGTTAATTCAAGCCAAATCAGATGTATAACAATTAAACACATCCATGACACCTCAAGGGACGTTTAGGACAAATTAAACACACCATTTGCTTCATTGAATTTTCGGCAGCAACTAAATTAACTAAAAAAAACTGCACATTTAATTTAACTTTAAAATAACTTTAAAACATGCAATAAAATGTGAAAAATTAATTTAGACTAAGACAAATTAAATTGGACACTAAATAAAATATTTAGACACATTTATTTGCTGTAGAAAAAAATTAAATAAATTAAAACTTAATTTATTTAAAGCAATAAAATTAAAGAATCAGCTCAATGAGCTGAAGTGAGCTCGAGTGAGCTCAAATTGAGCTAGAATGAGCTAATCCGGCTCAATTGGAAATTGCATGAAGATGCACATGAGCTCCACGGTACTTGAAATGATGAATTTGAGCTCGTTCGATTTATAAAACGTGGGTACCCCGGGCGTGCCCGTATCATCCCTCCCCTCTTCAAGACGATTCATCCTCGAATCGACCTGTTGATTTTCTGAACAAAATTCATTTTGACTCGATTTTCCTCGATCAAACGGGACGGATGATAATCTCAACACCTGAAAAAGATAAACATGAGTTAACAAGAGTTGTATCAAACATAATTGTAACCTAAGAATGAACAGCACCAAACTAATAATTCGCATGCAAACAGGCATAATCACATTATCGTACAAAATGAACAATGCCTTGTCAAATATTTGGAAATTAATGGAATAAGCTTCATGACATGCATTCGATTCAAAGGGATAGCACAAGTCAAATCCAACATGAGAATAACACATCAAGTGATAGAGATAGTCGTCATAAGCAAGTAATGAAGAAAACGCATATGGCACATGAAATTTATCAACCAATTCTTGCATTGAACGATATATAACATCACTTGCACATGAATTATAAAACTTATTAAACACACGAATCCTTTTGTCAATCATCAAATCAGATAGCCCAACAATAAGTAGGATAGGACATTTATACAATTCAAGGTCTAGATGATTTACAAAATAGAAATCGACATGATTTGTTCTTTCAATATCCAAAGAGAACAATGACTTCTCAAAATTTTCAAGTGGATTGCTCATATGGCGCAATATGGATTCTTTCACACGAAACTCATCAAAATTATCGAACTCAAAAATCCTTTCATCCTTCATCGAAACAGATAGATCACAAATAGTCATAATAGAACGATTAAACTTAGCATGATCTAAATGTTTTACAACAATAGAATCAGCAACCAATTTATCAACGCAAAGCTCGTCACTTTTCAAAGAGATCACAAAGGTGTCACCAAGTTCAGAAAACGTACCTTTGTGCGTAGAAGGACAAAGATCATTCTTACCTTGTTCATGCAATATAAACCTTCTCTCCTTAGGCAAGTAATGTAGTCGAAGCTTTGCGTTTGATTCAACATCTTTCAAATGGATTTTAAATCTCAAATACAACCACAAAATTTGTTTAAGGAGCAAATAAAAATTGTAGACAAAATAAGCAAATTTTGCCATCTTACTCAAAAACCAAGTATCAAAAAGATAAAAGTCTTTCAAACTTACCAGATGATTCTTGAGTTTTCCATAGCACAAATCAGAATGTATTCCCGGTTTAAAGACATGCATTTGATTATTTAAAACAAGATGTGACAATGGTTTCAAAAAATCAAACTTGCTAAACCAAAAGGAATTATGTAGGTTTAAGATTGAATGATCAAAACTCTTAACGTGCTTCAAAATAGATTTACAAAGACTCCACGATTCTGTATAAAACAATGACTTAACCTTGTAATAACCACAATCAAACAGACTAGGATTAAGAGAAAAATCATCGTAATACTTACTTGAGTCTTGCATCCATTGAATAGACGTTTCTCCACCTTCATTACCATCTTTTAAAATATCACAAGGGATCGAGGGATGGTAAATGAAGATATCATTCTCATGGCTACAATCTTTAGAAGAATTTGGTGGAGACGGGATCGTTTCGATAAACTTACCTTCCTTACCTTCCGGCTCGCATGGTTCGAACTTACATTTTCAACCAAAGAAAATGTCGCTCTTCCGGAGGTATTGAAGTTGATAATCATCGTTTGGTTCCTCGAAACACGAAACAAAAGCAGAAGAAGAACAAACAACCAAAGAGTTAGTCAAAAATCACTCTCTTTTCTCGCTCATTTTGTTCTCTCGTTTCTTTCTCAAGATCTTTTCTTTTCAATCTCTTTTCAATTTTTTCTCAATTTCAATTTCTTTTCTTTCTTTCTTTTTTCTTCTTGCTCTTTTCATTTTCTTTTTCTCGATTTCTTTTCTCTCACGATCTCTTTTCTTTTCTTTTCTTTTATTTTCTTTTCTTTTGGGCTTTCTCTTACATTATGAGTACAACAAGAAGATGATTCAAAAGATTCAAAAATACAAGGATTAGACTCCAAGATCGAAGCAATGTTCTCATAGATGTCACGATCTTTTCTTGGAAGATACTTCGTACGGGACTTCTTTGAATCATAAGATGGAATCTTCGTGCTTTCTTGGTCATCACCGTAAAAAACTTCAAAATTCATTTTGCTTCGCCTCGATTCCTTCGTCAAATAGGAATATTAATTTGAACCACTTCGAGAACGATCTTTTGTAGCGGAATACTTATAGCTTTCTTCTTGTTCATTACCTTGAAAAGATTCGAACTCATTTCTTGTGTCTCTCCGTCTTGAAGGCCTTGTCGAACATGAGTCTTGATAAGAGTCTCTTCGCGAATAGTTTTGAGAAGTATATCGCGGTGAAGAACTCGACTCCATTCTCTGACTTGATGAAATCTTTCGATCAAAAATGCTTTCCATTTCACTTAACAAGTATTGGAAGTCGTGGTGAGAATCCTTCTTGTGACATCTTTGTTCTTTGAAAATAAAATATGTTATAAAAAATAGATAGAAAAGAGAAAATACCTTACCACAAAATCCTCACGAGTCACTCACAAAGAAAATCACTCACACTCGTGTTTAACTCGTATGATGGCTTTTTCTTTGATGATTTCACTCGTGCCTTTTACCGCTCTATCTCGTCTCACAAATTCGTACTTTGTTTCAGAAGACTCATCGCGGCTTGAGGGTCAGCTTCAAAGGGGTTTCAAGGGATTGATGTAGGGTATAGGGGAGGCTAAACAAAAGAAAAATTTGGTTATCGGGTATGCTAAAGGGTAAGAAAAAAAAATTTGGGAGGTCGAGGTAGAAGATGAAGAGGATAGAAATGAAAGTCTTGAGATCGAAAATGAAGAGATGAAGTTCAAAGCAAAACTTCAAAATTTTCCACAACTTTTTTTACCACTTTTTTAAACTTGTATATTTTTTCATTTTCGTTTTTTCTCTTTTTTTTCAATTTTTTCACTTCACATACAATATATTGAAATACAAGAACGAAAATTACAACTTACAATTTTTTTTGAATTTTTTTTCACTTACGAACCTATTTCTACTTCTCGTACGCAGTCAAAATTCCTCGTTTTTATAGCTCAATACCAGATGATACAGTCCGCCTCAGGGAGAGTCGAAATGTATGCGAGTTGCCCAATTGTCTACGAGCAAGAAACAAGACTTCAGGAAATAATTTGAAAAAATATGTATGTGTTTGCGGAAGCTTATAGGGAATTTATTTAGAGGATGGTTTAAGTTAGGAATGGTGGTTTAGAAATGAAGGGGACAGTTTAGATGTTAGAATGATAGGTTCGGTATGACAACGAAAGAAAATGATAAATGATAAGATTGATAGATTGGTGGAAAATGGAAGAAAGAACTTAAATAGAAACGATTCAACGTTAACAAACGTCACCCCGATTTCTATAATGTTTAAGGTGAAAAAAATGGTAGTCGTTGATGGACCAAAGACCCGTTATCAAGAGTGATAAGAACCGATGGTATAAATGAATGAAAGAACAAGTGATAGACACCACAAGCACACTCGATAAGTCTATGAAACTTGTACAAAATCGAAGAGGAGATAACTCACTCAATGAACAAATGTTCATATATGTTTTATCAAAACTTAACCCCTTACAAATGAAAAACAACAAGTATTTATAGGCCTATGGAAGAGCTAGCCAAATAGTCACTAACAAAGCTTAAAGATTAAGTAAATGTGGTTAGATTAAGCTAGAAAAATCTGAAGAAAACCCTTGGTTTGCTTAGCAAAATTTAATGAATGTGGCCTTGTAAGCTTGCAAAATTCGTTTGGATGTATATGGCATCAATGGCACTCCAATGGACATGTTTCTAGAAGATTATTTGTCCCAAAAATTCACCCAAGTCCAAGTGCAGCCTTTGGGGATGTTAATGGGCACTTTCTAGAAGAAAAATGAATTTTAAGTCACTTGAAGATGCATCGTGACTAGGCATGTAACACCCTAAAATTGAGTATTGATTTTTATTGCATGTTTTGATGCTTAGATTATGAAGGAAAATTTTCTTACTTCTTTTTCGTGTTTATTATAGTCCCGAAGAAGAGTATAGAATTATTCGAGAATGGAATAATTTTTAGTTTTGAGAATTTAATGAAGTGGATTAAGTGACATTGATACTTAAGTTAATTTAAGTGTCAAAGTGTATCATAAGATGAGTAAATGGTAAGGTGGTGTTGGCGCATGAGTTGTGGCATGAGGGAGTGGTTGAATCCTTGGTTAGCATCTAGATAATTTTATTTTTGCACAAGTATAGCAAGTGTCGGCCAAGCAATATATATGGTAAGGTTAGACTTTTCATTTTGGTAAGTAGACTAAAGGAATAAGGTAATTGTTAACTTATGGTAGGGAATCAAGAAATTTTGGAAAGATAAGGGACATAAGGCATGTATCAAGGAAAAGGTTTTGGAAATTATTTCATGGTCATTTGACCAATGAATTTGGACTGACATTGTGGCTAGGGGAGGTTGGCGAATATGTTAGTAGCTTGGCTAGGATTAGGAATTAGTTTTGGTCATTCCTAACATCTTGTGCAAAGTTTTGCAATTCTTTTCTCAACCTTTCTCCTTTGGCGAATTTGATCTTTTGGTAAGCCTTAATTTTTGACCATTTGGTCATTTTGCCTATCACTTTAGTACTCTTTTGTATGCCTTTTCAAAGTGCGAAATCTCCAATACCAAAAGGCCATTCTTTTCTTTTCTTTTCTTTTCCCCATTGCCGAATGTACTTTGCTCCTAAACTCATCTCTTTCTTTCTCTTTTCTTCTCTTTGAAAACGAAACAACATCATCATCATCTCTTTCTCTCATCTTTTAATTTCTTTTCAATCATACTTTCTCCATAATATTCTCTCATGGTAGAATGTTAGTGTGTCATTCTTGAACCAATTTCTCTTTTCTTTGGTTATTCATAGCGAATCTCTCTCTATTCATAAACATCCTTCTCAATCGTTTCTTCTCAACCGTGGACATTAAGTAAGAGTTATTTTAGTTTATTTTAGTTAATAATGGTTTTGGCCGAATCTTGATGGTGATAAGAAGGATCTCTTAGATCGAATTTATCATTCATTCTATTAACGTTTTCATTCGTTATACTTTAGTGCGATAGTGGAAGACCGGAACTCAAGTGTTCGTGTGTATCTTAGAACGTTGGAATCGATTTAAGGTGTTGAGGAGCGTTTTGGTCGATTCTCATATTGTGGAGCAAGGATCTTTGTGGTAAGGAAATCTCACCCTTAAAACATTTAGTATTATTTTCGATATATATTATTAGGTTGGATTAATGATCTTTTGTCATTGAAGACATTCAAAATAGGGCAGAAAAGGGCAGTCCATAGCCTTCGAAAGAGGGGCGATTCTGCAAATCCCCCTATTACTAAACGAAAGGCTATTTTGGGAATCTGGGATTTTCCACCGGGTTGCGGACCATCAACCAAGGGAAATCAATTATTTGAAGTAGTTCGTACTCCCGAGCCTTTGTATGTTAGTGGATTCTCAGCGAGCAACGAATCGATAAACGAGGAGAAACCGAAAATAGAAGCCATTCAAAATCAAAGGGGTAAGGATTTGGATTGAATCCCAATAGAATATTTTTGATAAATGATAGTGTTCTAATAGATCGTATTATGTTTAGGTGTTGAAGAGCAGGAAGGTTTAGTACTCATGATATCAAGGTGTGTAACTTCACACTTTTCTCGGGTTAGATGTCATTCGTGGTATGGAGTAAAAATCATAAAAATCGACAAATCGGCATAATAAGAAATATTTGGTGTTTTGGTGAAATATTCATAAAAATTGTTAAAAATGTGAAAATTACGAAAATGCCCTCGATGTGTAGGTAGTAAAATGAATACTAAAAATCTCATGTGTAAATGGGCCAAAGATGTATTAGATCGTAAAATGGGCCGATAAGTTTGCTAGTTAGTAAATGGGCTGAAATCTTGGATAGATAGTTAAACGGGCTAAAATCCCTGTTAAATTGTTAAATGGGCCAAAATCTCTGCTAGATCGATAAATGGGCCGAAATCTCTGCTAGATCGATAAATGGGCCGAATAGCCTGATAAATTGTTAAATGGGCCGAAAAGTCTAATAAATTATTAAATGGGCCAAACTCTTAGCTAGATCGTAAATTGGGTTTAAGATGCTAGATTGCTAAATGGGCTAAATGCTATTTCGAAATTTTGGGCCTTAACAAAAACTAGAAATATTGACTCTTATGTTATTCAAATCTTTTGATAAAATCATCATATAAACTTAGACAAATTTTTGCATACATGTTGCATGGGTTGGGATTAATAATGAAGAGAAGAAAGGCCTGTTGCCAAAATCTAGTTCGGTGGCTTTGCCACAAAATAATTAAACGGCTGATTGCCTCTAGTTCGATGGCTCTGCCATAAATATTAATGGCTCAATGCCTCTAGTTCGTGACTTTGTCAGAATCTAATTCGGTGGCTCTGCCACAAATATAAAATGGCTTAATACCTACGATTGGTGTGATGGCGGGGTGGGTTGACTTGATTCCCATAGATGTGATGGTTGGTACGGGGGTGAGTAGTGGATGGAAATTAGGTTTGGGGTTGGGAACTTCATTTTGTATACATATTATTATTTATATTGTTAAACCTGATGACTGGCTCAAGCCCAAAATAATGATTTGATGATCTGCCCAATGAATAAGTAAGTGAGTTATACTTTGAGTTCTAAGTAACTCACTCCTCAAATTTTCATCTCGGGTAATGGAAATTGGCGTGGACTTGGGCCGAGGATGACTTCGTGGGGCCATACTACAAATAAGGGTTAATGAAACTTTAAACTTTTATTAAAGACTTTTTATAATTTACTATTATGGGTTTGATGTAATAAGGCCTCTATAAATATTTTATGGATTTTATGTGTGGATGGATTTAAATTATGTTTTGGACTATAAATATGGGCTTATAATTATTTTTTTCTAAAAATAATTTGGGTTTTCAAATATATGAAATTCCTTTATCATTTTCTTAAATATTTTGAACTATTATAAAAAATTTACTCTAAGGATTTTATCAATATAATATTAATGATATTTTCAATTAATGTTTTTTTTCATATTCATCAAATTTAAAATACTCTTTTGGTTTTATTAAACCTTATAAATAAAACGATGATTTTGAAAATTTTCGAGTTACTTTAATTGTTAAGATAGTTCGATCTATGTAACAAACCAAATCTCATCTTTACGCATAGACCGGGTTTGGGGTGTTACATTTAATGGTATCATAGCCAGTTTCAAAAACTCGACTGTGGTTGGGTTCACAAATAATTTCTGTATGAAATCATTCAATTATGTTTTAAAGATCAGTATGGCACCACAAGCATCCGGCACCAAGTCGAGTAAGTATTCATTGTTAAATGATTATTATGATGATGATGATATGACCATAGGAACACTCTAGAACTTCTAGTTTTAGATGTTAAAGTTCGAGAGATTGAGACTATAGGATGTGTTGCGAAAACAACTTTATCTCTCAAATCTCATAAAACATAGTTAATAAACACTGAAACAAATTTTTACGATTCATAAAACTTGTAATCGATTAAATTGAATTAGTCATCATGAGCACTAGAGGGCGTGGTCGTGGGACGATGAGACGTGGCCGTGGCGAGGAGGGCAGTCTTTGCAACTAAAGTACCAAATCATATGTCGAAAATGGATGCACTGCATCATTTGAGAGTGAGACGGATCACGCGATCACATGGAAGAAGATAATGCTTTGACACAAGTGATCTGCGAGTCCTAGAAAGGGTCATTGGAACTAGAATTGGGCCAACAACTCGTGGGTCAATTTGAACGACTCAAGTCAAATAATGCGAAGTTTTAGAGGAGTTTTGGTGTAGCTCCAAATGTGGTGTGTAACATCCCGAAAATGGGGTTATTTGGAATTTAATTATTTTTCTTATGTAAGAAGCGCTATGTCATTATTTATGGAATAATAATGATCAATTTAAGTCTTTGTGTTGGCTCGATTTGGTAGGAAATTTTAGTTTTAACTTTTAAGGTAGGGAGCCTTGGCAAGAGGGTGTTATAAGAATAAATGGGGATAATTTGGACATAAAATGAGCTTAGACCAAGTGGCAAAGCAAGCCCACTTGAGAGCTACATGTGACGCCACCAAGGGAGCAAGGAGAGCTTGTGTTCGAGTCATGGAAATCCTCTTTGGCACTATGTTGGACGGCATAGGAAGGAGAGTTTCTTCTCTTTAAACTCTTTATTTTATGAGATAATTAAGGATTTTATTTAATATTAATTTCCAAGGATAATTAGGATGATATTAATTCATTTTGATAAACAAAATAAAAGGGTGATAAAGGAGATATTAGTTGATTTACTTGGGATTAACTCAAATTATTTTGAATTTAATTAAACAAGGGGCTAGGAGTGATTCAAGGAAAATTTATGGATGTTGGACTCTTGGGAGAAGAGGTGGACTGACAAGGACACTAGGGGGGTGCTTAGAATGCTTATATAAGCACCTAATTGTTCACCCTATTTTCTCTTTTCCAAGTTTGCTAGTCAATCTCTAAACCCTCTCATCTCATATTTTCTTTTCTTTTTACATCCTCTCCAAAACCATAGCCGAAACTCTCATTACTTACCCTTGCGAAACCTAATTCTTTAATCCCTCTTCTTCTATTTCCTACTAGCCAATCCTCCACATCTCCATAGCCATCTATTTCTTTTCTTCATAGAATCAAAACCCTATTGTCCTACCTCCAAATAGTCAATCTAATACCTATCAAGTCAAATTCCTTCTCTTTTCTCTACTTGGCGAATAGTATAGTGGTTTCGGATTTCTCCTACATCCAATTGAAGCGGAGGTAAGGAGTATTAGCCAAATACTTTTCTTCTTCCTTCTCTTGTGTGTCTCTGTCGACATCCATAAGGGGGGTAAGTGCCGATTTCAATAGTGTATTAACACCCTTGTGAAACCGATTTCTTTCTAGGGAACTCCGGATCTCAAAGCAGGAAGGCGGATCTTCCATTCCTTAGTCAATCGATTGGTAAGTAGGGGTAAGGATGTATGGTAAATAGAGTGCTATTCTAGTAAGTCGATTAATGATTAAAAGTCAAGGCTATTGGTATTGTTTCTTGATCGATGGTGGTTGGCGAGAGCGAATCGGGAATTGAGTCCTGTGATTAGGAACCGAAAAGATAAAGGTAAGGTTCGGGTTCACAAGGAATCCCTCTCAAATTAATTGATTTGGCCGAATAGGCCATAGGACTAATCCATGGATTTGGCCGAATATAGGTCAAGTGAATTTGTGGTGACCAACGCTTTCTTTCGGGATTTAGACTATCCAAGAGTGACAGTGTGTACATACACACTATATAATACATTAAATATGCTTAACTTTGTGAATGCTCATTTTATGAATGTAGCATTGGAATGAATACCAAATCGGTATAAGTGGTGATTCGGGTAAGTACCGTTAACGTGATCTATCATTATTAATGCTTTTGGTAAGCATGATGTGTTGACACATGAAATTTAAGAATGTGATGGCATGAAACATATGAATGTTTATACATTGTGGGATTGATGAGTGGAGGGCGGTGTTATTGTGCCGACGGGCACCAGTGCTTTGGTAGCACACCGTGACTATATGTCACCGGAGGTTTGGTACCTCCGGAGGTTTGGTACCTCAATAGCGACTTGTCCACTGTGGTTAACACCACCGTGGGTTGGCCCCACTTGAGATATGGGATCGCCCCGCGGTGATTTGGTATCACACGATGGGTTGGCCCCATCACCCGATTTGTGTCTACGGACACCGGTGTTTTGGTAACACATTGTGACTATATGTCACCGGTGGTTTGGCACCACCAAGTGGTTCGGTACCACAACGGGTAGACAAAGTGGCGTATGGTTGGCTAGGTTGGGTACACATTATTTTGCATATTGATTATTATATCTTGTGTATGAAAAATATTTTTTAAAACGGGGAAAGGGTTACATCTTGAGTCTTGGTGACTCACCTTCTCCATTAATTTTTCGGTGATGCTTAGATCGCGGACATGGAACAGGAGGGACTTGAGGAGGCCATGCGGTGGATTTAAAACTAAATAGACTTTAATTTTAGTTATTTTAAATTTGGTTATTGGGTTGTTTATTTCGGTTGTAATAAGGCCTCATATTACTTTACTTTGGTTTTTTTTATATGTTGGATATTTTTATTTGTACTATGAAATTTGAATAACGCTGCTTTTATAAAATTAACACGAAAACGTTTTATCGTGCCATCGCACATGTCGAAAATTTGTGTAACAACTTGACTTAATTAAATGTTCAAATTGGACTAAGTCTAATTTCAAGAAGATAACTTAAAATGAGCGATTTTCAACAAAACTTAAGTGGATTTAGAAAATGGGTTTCAAAACTTCTTCTTAGTAACGACCCATATTCGGTCCTAACGATTGGGCGGGTTTGAAATTTGTTACAAATTGGTATCGAGCCAGTTCAAAACTTCATTTGTGGGGCCCAAGGCCCAAAAATATTTTAGTAGGCAGTATTAATTGTTTTTGGGTTTTAAGCAAAGATGGCCCAAGTCTCCTAAGCACCGATCCGCCTGAGTAAGTACATCTAAACCTCTGTGTGAATTATATTCTGTAGAAGGGTAGGAAGCATGGAACGTAGAGAGACTTATAGGAATTTGAACCCTAGGATTAGATTACTCAAACACACAGAACATAAGACTTAAAGAACTAAACCAATCTATGACGTAGTCACTGAGCTAGGGTGTGGTAACCCCCACGCATGTCTAGGATTGGAACCTAAGAGCACGGTATTTAAGCGGTCGAGTGACTCACCACCTCTTCGCAGTATCCTACAGTGCGTAGCTCGGGTTCACCCTAACTCGGAGGGCTCGGTGGTGTGGTAACCTCTGTGCGCATGTCTAGAAAGGTTCGGTGGGAGCTTGGTATTTAAGCGATCGCGTGACTCACCTCCTCTCCACACGAAACACGCCTGGTGCGTAGCTTGGGTTCACTCTGACCAAGAAGGCTCGATCATAGGCTAAACATAATGACTAAAACCCGAAAGGGAATTAGCCTTGATTTTCGAAAAAAAAAGAAGGAAACAACAAAACTTGGTTTTAAAACTTTTAAAATTTCTCCTGCAAACGTAAGAACAACTCTTTTTACAATGTTTTTCCGAAAAATTTGATTTGTGGAAAATTACGAAAATGCCCTTAGGGGTAAAATTACTAAAATACCCTTGGTCCATAAAACATCAACTCAATGATTTTGTCCAAAAATTTTAACTACTTCTCAAATATTCAACTCAGCTTTGGAAATCATCAATGAAACACCTTGGTTTTGGAAAACTACAAAAACGCCCTCAACGTGTAAAATTACCAAAATGCCCCTGAGTACAAAATTTTTGCAATATCACCGTTTTAAGAAAGGAAAATTTCAAAAGGACCCTCGAGTTTTACAATTATTAAAACACCCTTGATTTGTCAAAATTACAAAATTACCCCGATTGACAAAATTACCAAAATACCCTCGATTCTCGAAATGATGCTATAACTTCAAATTTTACGGAATTTTCAGAAATGCTCCTCAATTTTTGGGTGACCTATTTTATCAAAGTTTTAAAATCTCTTTTATTACGAAAATACCCCTGTAGGAAAATGACGAAAATACCCCTGGGTTAGAAATGGGCAGAAATGTCCGAAGAGCGAATAGGTATGGAAAGTATTAAGGAATGGATGCAAGAACTTCTTTGTGTGAACTAGGATAGAAGATGAAACCTTGTTTGCACGAAAGAATCTCTAATTAAAATTTCCTCATAAAATTTCTTCATGAGTAATGAAGTGGAACAAACGCTAATACATAAAATTTCTCTTAATCGATTAAAAGCGCGATAGATAGAATGAGTTCTAGAGGGCGTGGACGCCGTGGACCTTGGTAGGGGTAGGATGATGATGTCTCGAACCCGTCCGATCGGGGCAAGGTTCGAAAATGACGTACCACCGCCACCACCACCTCCGACTTTGGAGCGAGAGGAGCAGATCGAGAGGAGGAGGCGATGTCAAGCGGTGTTGCGAGTCCTCGAATTGGTGGTCAAGGTGGTGGAAATTTAGGAGCTCGAAATCATTCCGAGCGTAATTCGGTCCAACTGAGTGAGGTGTTCCGGTGTGTCGAGTGGCACCCAGTGTAGCAGTAGTATTTGGAATCTACGGAAAGGATAATGGATGATCTTGACGACCGAGGAGGAAAAGTGAAAATTTGTGTCGCTTCTAAAGGATGAGCGTGTCGATTGGTGGTGACGATTCGGGATGGAGCCACGGTGATGATCTTACGTGGGACTACTTTAAAACCGCTTTTGGAAGAAGTATGTGGGCACCAGGCTACACCGACGCCAGCAGAGGAAGGCTTTTTCGAGTTTAGTACAAGGAACTAAGTCCGTGGTCGAGTATGAGGCGAGTTTTTAAGGTGAGTAGGTATGCGAGGAATTGTAGCCACCGAACAATGCACGTGTCCGCTTTGAGGACGGACTCGAGATGACTTGAGGTTCTTGATTGCGCCTGCAACAGTCCGTGAGTTTTCATCTCTTGTGGAAAAGGCTAAGGTAGCCGAGGGGATCAAGGAGGCTGTGAGGCAGAATTATAGTAGAAATAATCAGAAGAGAGGATTTGGGTCAGCTGGATCCAGTGGTAATGATCAGAAGAAGGCTAGCGAATGGGCCAAATCAAAAAGAAGGCCGTAGCTACTAATCGAGGCCGACTCGATTGCAATCGGCGGGAAGTCCCATTGGGAGGTTGTTCACCGCGATAGGGATGTTTTGAGTGTGGGTCTTTAGAACATCGGGTCGAGATTGTCCCCTAAGCGAGCTCGAAATCACCGAGAGTCGAACAGCATCGGGACCGAAATGTGGGACCGCAGAGGGGTCGTGGTAATGGCAGAGGAAGCAATGGTCCTAACCGAGGTCGAGGAACTCAGGGCCGAGGTTCAGGCAACACAGAGGCTAGGCACTGGCTTAGTCTATGCGGCCAAAGCGTCATGAGGAGGGTGACGCACCGGATGTCATAACCGAGACGTTTCGATTTTGGTCTTCCTTATTATGCATTAATTGATGTGGGGTCTACACACTCATACGTAGTGAGAGTGTGGTAGAGACTTTGAACCTAGACTCGAGATCGCCGCTAGGGAGATGACCGTAGTGAGTCCTTTAGGTCACTCTGTAGTGGTAGACAAACTTTTAGGACGCACCCTAGAACTCCAAGGGGTCGATTCGGTCGATCGATGGAACTACCATTCGGGAGTTCGATTTGATCCTGGAATGGATTGGTGGCTAAGTATCGGCGAATTTGGATTGCGCTAAGCGCATGGTCCTTAAGACTAGTGAGGTGGTGAAGTGGTTATGATAGGTGATAGAAGGAATTACCTATCCAATGTGGTGTCTGCCTTGAAGGCGGAAAAGATGGTCAAGAAGGGTTGTAAGGCGTATTTGGTTCGAATTTGTGCTTTGGAAGCTAAGGAATCAATAGTTGGAAAGGTCCGAACGGTTGGGGAATTTGATGATGTGTTCCCAGAAGAACTTCCGGGTCTACCCCCAGACCGGGAAGTTGAATTCGGTATTGACTTGCTACCCGGAACGGCACCTGTGTCTATAGCACCTTACCGAATGGCACCGAAGGAATTGGTGGAGCTGAAGGCTCAGATTCAGGAGCTCTTGGATAAGGGGTTTATTCGACCTAGCATATCTCCGTGGGGAGCGCCTGTGTTGTTTGTCAAGAAGAAGGACGGTTCTATGCGAATGTGCATCGATTACCGTCAGTTAAACAAGTTAACGATCAAAAACAAGTACCCATTGCCTCGGATCGATGACTTGTTTGACCAATTGAAGGAGCGTCGGTGCCAAGATAGACCTTAGGTCGGGTTACCATCAACTTAAGGTGAAGGGGGCCGATGTTCACAAGACGGCGTTTCGAACTCGGTATGGGCATTACGAGTTTCTAGTGATGCCATTCGGTTTGACCAATGCACCGGCGGCGTTCATGGATTTAATGAATAGAGTATTTCAGCAGTACCTAGACCAATTCGTCGTGGTGTTCATAGACGACATATTGGTCTACTCAAAGACGGAGGAGGAGCACGACAAGCATTTGCGGATAGTCTTGCAAGTATTGAGGGAAAAACAGTTGTATGACAAATTCAGTAAGTGCGAATTTTGGCTAAAGGAGGTGGCTTTCTTAGGTCACGTGGTGTCAGCGGAAGGGATTAGAGTGGATCCCCGCAAAGTTGAAGCGGTGTTGGAGTGGAAACCGCCTAAGTCGGTGGCAGAGATACGGAGTTTCCTGGGGTTAGCAGGATATTACCGAAGATTTGTGGAAGGGTTCTCTCTGATCGCAGCGCCGTTAACTAAGTTGCTAAGGAAAGGTGTTCCGTTTGTATGGTCGGAGAAGCAGCAAGAAAGTTTTGATAGGTCGAGGAAGATTCACTAAGCTCGGTTTAGTACAACTTAGAAGGTGGAAATTATTCACAATCTATTGTGATGCATCTCACACCTTGGTTTGGGTGTGTGTTGATGCTGAGGATGGAAAGGTAGTAGCCTATCGTCCGGCAACCGAGACCGCATGAGGTTAACTATCCAACTCACGACACGGAGTTAGCCGCAATGTCTTCATACGAAAGTATGGAGACATTATCTTTATGGGGAGAAGTCGGTAATTTACACGGACCACAAAGTTTGAGGTATCTCGATACGTATGATCTGAATCGAGACAGTACCGATGGATTGAGCTGCTGAAGGACTACGATCGTTCCATCGAGTATCATCCGGGTAAGGCTAACGTGGTGGTCGACGCGTTGAGGAAGGTCGTGGCGATTTGAGAGCAATGTTTGCTCGCTTGAGCCTCTATGACGATGGAAGCCTTTTTGCGTAACTTCAAGTTAAGCCAACGTGGATCGAGGAGATTAAGGATAAACAGTTAATGGATGAAGGGTTAAATGCGAAGAGAATACAAGTTCAGAATGGTGGTGTAGAGGGGTATAGTGTGATTTGGTGATGGTGTGCTATGTTTTCGGGACGGCCTTGTATGCCAAAAGATATGGAGTTGAGGCGGAAAATTCTCCAGGATGCTCATAGCCCATACGCTATGCATCCGGAGGAAGCAAGATGTATGGAGATCTACTAAATTACGGTGGCGGGTTGAAGCGTGAGATAACGTAATTGTGGGGAAGTGTTTGACGTGTCGGCGGTGAAGGTTGAACACCGGTTGCCATCGTGGCTACTTCAACCCAGTAAAGATCCCTCAATGGAAGTGGAGCGGATCACTATGGATTTCGTCGCTGGTCTACACCTTACACCAGAAGAAAGATGCGATTTGGGTAATCGAGACCGTCGACTAAATCGGCTCACTTCATACCGGTGAGAATGGACTACTCACTCGTAAATTAGCAAAGTTGTATGTGGCGAGATAGTCGATTACATGGTGTACCAGACGCTTATCTCGATAGGGACCCAAGGTTCACTTCGAGGTTTTGGAAAGCGTTACATCAAGCGTTGGATACGCGGTTGGATTTCAAGATCTGACTTTCCATCCTCGACGACGAAGCAATGAAAGGGTCATCAGATCTTAGAAGATATCTTTGAGGGTTGTGTCTTGGAATTCGAGGTAGTTGGGAGGAATTCTTACCCCTAGCCGAAGTTCGCCACAATAATAGCTACCAAGCAAGTATTGAGATGGCACCACTGAAGCAATCAGATGGATGGAAATGCCGAACCCGACATGTTGGACGGAGTTGGGTGAACGACAAGTGTTGGGCCAGAATTGGTAACAGAGATCAAGACAAAGTTAAAGTGATTCGGTCTCGTCTCAAAGAAGCATCGGATAGGCGTAAGTCTTATGCCGATCTCAAACGCAAGGAAATGGAGTATCTTTGTAGGAGACAAGGTCTTTCTAAAGGTGTCGCCTTGGAAGAAGGTACTAAGATTTGGGCGAAAAGGAAGTCGAGCCCAAGATTCATTGGCCCATATACGATTACTAAAGCGTAGTAGGATCGGTAGCTTATCGCCTTGAACCGCCAGTGAGTTAAGTCGATTCATGACGTCTTTCACGTATCAATGCTTTGAGACGGTATCGGCCGATCCATCACATGTGGTGCCCGTGATGTAAATCGGGTTAACGCGGACTTATCTTTTGAGGAAGAACCTGCTCGGATCTTGGATAGAGATATAAAGGTTCTACGAGGAAGTCGATGCCCTTAGTGAAAGTGCTATGGCGGAACCATGGTCTTTGAGGAAGCTACGTGGGAACCCGAGGATGTGATACTGGCGACAATACCTCATCTGTTTTAGTTATGTAATTTCGGAATGAAATTTATTTTAAGGGGTAGAAGCGTAACATCCGAAAATGGGGTTATTTGGAATTTAATTATTTTTCTTATGTAAGAACTGCTATGTCATTATTTATGGAATAATAATGATCAATTTAAGTCTTTGTGTTGGCTCGATTTGGTAGGAAATTTTAGTTTTAACTTTTAAGGTAGGGAGCCTTGGCAAGAGGGTGTTATAAGAATAAATGGGGATAATTTGGACATAAAATGAGCTTAGACCAAGTGGCAAAGCAAGCCCACTTGAGAGCTACATGTGACGCCACCAAGGGAGCAAGGAGAGCTTGTGTTCGAGTCATGGAAATCCTCTTTTGGCACTATGTTGGACGGCATAGGAAGGAGAGTTTTTCTCTCTTTAAACTCTTTATTTTATGAGATAATTAAGGATTTTATTTAATATTAATTTCCAAGGATAATTAGGATGATATTAATTCATTTTGATAAACAAAATAAAAGGGTGATAAAGGAGATATTAGTTGATTTACTTGGGATTAACTCAAATTATTTTGAATTTAATTAAACAAGGGGCTAGGAGTGATTCAAGGAAAATTTATGGATGTTGGACTCTTGGGAGAAGAGGTGGACGGCAAGGACACTAGGGGGGGTGCCGAATGCTTATATAAGCACCTAATTGTTCACCCTATTTTCTCTTTTTCCAAGTTTGCTAGCCGAATCTCTAAACCCTCTCATCTCATATTTTCTTTTTCTTTTTACATCCTCTCCAAAACCATAGCCGAAACTCTCATTACTTACCCTTGCCGAAACCTAATTCTTTAATCCCCTCTTCTTCTATTTCCTACTAGCCGAATCCTCCACATCTCCATAGCCATCTATTTCTTTTCTTCATAGAATCAAAACCCCTATTGTCCTACCTCCAAATAGCCGAATCTAATACCTATCAAGTGTCAAATTCTCTCTTTTCTCTACTTGGCCGAATAGTATAGTGGTTTCGGGATTTCTCCTACATCCAATTGAAGCAGAGGTAAGGAGTATTAGCCAAATACTTTTTCTTCTTCCCTTCTCTTGTGTGTCTCTGTCGACATCCATAAGGGGGGGTAAGTGCCGATTTCAATAGTGTATTAACACCCTTGTGAAACCGATTTCTTTCTAGGGAACTCCGGGATCTCAAAGGTGAAGGCGGATCTTCCATTCCTTAGTCAATCGATTGGTAAGTAGGGGTAAGGATGTATGGTAAATAGAGTGCTATTCTAGTAAGTCGATTAATGATTAAAAGTCAAGGCTATTGGTATTGTTTATCGATCGATGGTGGTTGGCGTGAGCGTAATCGGAATTGAGTCCGTGATTAGGAACCGAAAAGATAAAGGTAAGGTTCGGGTTCACAAGGAATCCCTCTCAAATTAATTGATTTGGCCGAATAGGCCATAGGACTAATCCATGGATTTGGCCGAATATAGGTCAAGTGAATCTGTGGTGACCAACGCTTTCTTTCGGGATTTAGACTATCCAGTAGTGACAGGTGTGTACATACACACTATATAATACATTAAATATGCTTAACTTTGTGAATGCTCATTTTTATGAATGTAGCATTGGAATGAATACCAAATCGGTATAAGTGGTGATTCAGGTAAGTACCTGTTAACGTGATCTATTATTATTAATGCTTTTGGTAAGCATGATGTGTTGACACATGAAATTTAAGAATGTGATGGCATGAAACATATGAATGTTTATCTGCTGTGGGATTGATGAGTGGAGGGGGTGTTATTGTGCCGACGGCACCGGTGCTTTGGTAGCACACCGTGACTATATGTCACCGGAGGTTTGGTACCTCCGGAGGTTTGGTACCTCAATAGCGACTTGTCCCCGTGGTTAACACCACCGTGGGTTGGCCCCACTTGAGATATGGGATCGCCCGCCGTTGATTTGGTATCACACGATGGGTTGGCCCCATCACCCGATTTGTGTCTACGGACACCGGTGTTTTGGTAACACATTGTGACTATATGTCACCGGTGGTTTGGCACCACCGGTGGTTCTGCACCACAACAGGGTAGACAAATGGCGTATGGTTGGCTAGGTTGGGTACACATTATTTTGCATATTGATTATTATATGTCGTGTATGAAAAATATTTTTTTAAACGGGGAAAGGGTTACATATCGAGTCTTGGTGACTCACCTTCTCCATTAATTTTTCAGTGATGCTTAGATCGCGGACATGGAACCGGAGGGACTTGAGGAGGCCATGCGGTGGATTTAAAACTAAATAGACTTTAATTTTAGTTATTTTAAATTTGGTTATTGGGTTGTTTATTTCGGTTGTAATAAGGCCTCATATTACTTTACTTTGGTTTTTTTTATATGTTGGATATTTTTATTTGTACTATGAAATTTGAATAACGCGTTTTATAAAATTAACACGAAAAACGTTTTATCGTGCCATCGGGCACATCTGAAAATTTGTGTAACAACTTGACTTAATTAAATGTTCAAATTGGACTAAGTCTAATTTCAAAGAAGATAACTTAAAATGAGCGATTTTCAACAAAACTTAAGTGGATTTAGAAAATGGGTTTCAAAACTTCTTCTTAGTAACGACCCATATTCTGGTCCTAACGATTCAATGGGTTTAACAAGCATTACAGCTGAATATTGGCTCAAGTCGTGGAGCGAATTATGGATGATATGGAATGCATTGTTGAGCAGAAACTGAAAGGAGCTGTGTCCTTGTTAAGAGACGAGGCGTATCAGTGGTGGCTTACTATTCGAGAAGGCACCGAAGCTGCACTGATTACTTGGGAATTCTTTAAAGCTGGCTTCCAAGGGAAATTATTGGAACGAGTTATGTAGACGCCAGAAGGAAGGAATTTCTGAATCTAGTCCAAGGGAGTAAGACAGTGGCAGTGTATGAGGCTAAGTTTCTACGCTTGAGTCGATATGCTCGGACAATAGTGTCAACAGATCACGAACATTATGTACGTTTCGAGGATGGGCTAAATGATGAGTTGAGGGTTCTGATTGCCCCACAACAAGTTAGAACTTTTGCCACGCTTGTGGAGAAGGCCAAGATAGTCGAAGAGGCTAAGAACTCAGAACGTCAAAATCGAGAAAGATTTAGAAATAAGAGAGAGACACAGCAGTTAGGTTCTTCAAAGAGATTTCAGAAGAGGCCTCAGAATGATGAATCAGCCCAAGGTAGAGCACCTGTAACTAATAATCGAGGTGGAGATTGTGCTGAATGTGGGAAAAGGCATTCTGGAGAGTGCTGGAGGAAAACGGGCGCTTGTTACAAATGCGGTTCAATGGATCACCAGTATAGAAATTGCCCTCGACGTATGGATATGACTCAAGAAGTTCGTAATAATGATGTCTGATCGGCGGAGGTACTCAACGACCACCGAGAGGTCGTGGACTAGGTCGTGGTGGTAATGGAAATTTGGAAGTGGTCGAGGTGCACCGTCGAGGCAATGGTCCTAGAGGTAACACGGATGCAAGACACTGGATGGTCTATGCGATTAGACACCGTGAGGATGGCAATGCACTGATGTAATAACTGCACGTTCTTCATATTCGATGTACTACATCGCCTTTAATAGATATTGGTTCTACCCATTCGTATGTTGCTAGCGCCATATCTGGAAACCTAAATCTAAAATCTAAAATTACCGATAGTGAGATGACAGTAATTAGTCCTTTAGGACAGTCGGTAATTGTAAATAAACTATTTAGAGACGTACCCTTAGAAATTCAAGAGGAGGTGTTCTTGGCGAATTTGATGGAATTGCCTTTCGGCGAGTTTGACCTCATTCTGGGCATGGATTGGTTGGTCAAACATCGGGCGCATTTGGATTGTGCCGAAAAACGGATGACAATAAGAACCTCGGATGATAAGGAAGTCATAATGATTGGTGAACGAAGGAACTACTTGGCAAACGTGGTATCGGCATTGAAGGCAGAAAAGTTGGTGCGAAAAGGGTATGGAGCATTCCTAGCCTTTATTTGTGCTTTGGATGCCAAGGAGCTATCTGTGGATGATGTGAGAACGGTGAAGGAATTTCCAGATGTATTTCCATAAGAACTTCCTGGAATACCTCCAGATCGGGAAGTAGAATTTAGCATTGAGCTTTTGCGGAGCAGCTCCGGTGTCCATTGCTCCTTATAGAATGGCATCAAGGAGTTGGCGAGCTTAAAGGTCAAATTCAAGAATTCTTGGATCGGGGATTTATTCGACCGAGTGTGTCTCCGTGGGGAGCACCAATTTTGTTCGTCAAGAAGAAGGATGGATCGATGCGTATGTGCATTGATTACGCACAATTGAATAAATTGACGATCAAGAATAGGTATCCTTACTGAGAATTGATGACTGTTTGATCAATTGAAGGGAGCCTCGATTTTCTCCAAAATTGATTTGAGATCGGGTTATCACCAGCTTAAGGTGAAAGAAGCAGATATTTATAAGACGACATTTCGAACTCGTTACGGACATTATGAGTTTGTAGTGATGCCGTTTGGATTAACCAATGCACCAGCCGCATTTATGGACATGATGAACCAAGTCTTTCAACCATATTTAGACCGGTTTGTGGTAGTGTTCATAGATGACATTTTGGTTTATTCAAGAAATGATGAGGAGCATGACACGCATTTGCGTATAGTATTGTAGCTACTTCGTGATAAGCAACTTTATGCCAAATTCAGTAAATGTGAATTTTGGCTAAAGGAAGTGACTTTCTTGGGTCATGTGGTATCAGCTGAAGGAATAAGGGTGGATCCTCAAAAGATTGAGGCTATTTTGGATTGGAAACCACCAACGTCAGTAACTGAAATTCGGAGTTTCTTGGGTCTGGCTGGTTATTATAGACACTTTGTTGAGGGGTTTTCATTGATTGCTGCACCCCTAACTAAACTATTGCGGAAGGGAGTTCCGTATATTTGGACTAGAAAATAATAGGAGAGTTTCGAGAAATTGAAAAAGATTCTGACGGAAGCTCTAGTTTTGATTCAGCCAGAGGCTAGAAAAGAATTCACTGTTTATTGTGATGCGTCTCACATGGGTCTGGGTTGTGTGCTGATGCAAAATGGAAAGGTGGTGGCTTATGCTTCTCGTCAATTGAGACCGCACGAAGTAAACTACCTTACTCATGATTTGGAGTTAGCTACGGTGGTTTTTGCTTTAAAGATTTGGAGGCACTATCTCTATAGTGAGAAGTCTATTATCTACACAGATCACAAGAGTCTTAAGTACCTCCTTACCCAAAAGGAGTTGAATTTGAGACAAAGAAGATGGGTGGAATTTTTAAAGGACTATGATTTCTTAATCGAATATCATCCTGGAAAGGCTAACGTACTAGCTGACGCGTTAAGTCGTAAGGCGGTATAGGATTTAAGAGCAATGTTTGCTCATTTAAGTTTGTATGAGGATGGTAGTTTGTTAGCAGAACTTCAGGTGAAGCCTCTGTGGCTGGAACAAATCAAGGAAAAGCAGACATCAAATAAAAAGTTGGAACTTTTATTTCAGCAGGTTGAAAGGGGTGAAATTGAGGATTTTGGTATAAATATGAATGGAGTCTTTGTGCTTTCGTGGAAGGGTTTGTATGCCTAAAGACTCGAATTGAGACAAATGATTCTACTGAGGCGATAGTAGCCCTTATGCTATGCACCGGAGGAAATAAGATGTATCGAGATCTCCGTGAACAGTATTGGTGGCCAGGGTTGAAGCGGGAGATTTCTGAGTTTGTAGGAAAATGTTTGACTTGTCTTTTGAAGAAGAACCAGTGGAAATTTTAGACCGAGATGTTAAGGTGCTAAGAAAGAAGACTGTGCCATTGGTCAAAGTTTTATTACGTAATCACGGAGCGGAGGAAGCTACGTGGGAGCCTGAGGATGCAATTCGGCAACAATATCCTCATCTCTTTCAACTAGGTAAATTTCGAGGACAAAATTTTCTTTAAGCAGGGTAGAGTTGTAACACCCTAAAATTTGAGTATCGATTTTTATTGCATGTTTTTTATGCTTAGATTATGAAGGAAAATTTTCTTACTTCTTTTTCGTGTTTATTATAGTCCTGAAGAAGAGTATAGAATTATTCGGGAATGGAATAATTTTTAGTTTTGAGAATTTAATGAAGTGGATTAAGTGACATTGATACTTAAGTTAATTTAAGTGTCAAAGTGTAGCATAAGATGAGTAAATGGTAAGGTGGTGTTGAGTGGTTCGAATCCCTTGGTTAGCATCTAAATAAATTTTATTTTTACACAAGTATAGCAAGTGTCGGCCAAGCAATATATATGGTAAGGTTGGACTTTTCATTTTTGGTAAGTAGACTAAAGGAATAAGGTAATTGTTAACTTATGGTAGGGAATCAAGAAATTTTGGAAAGATAAGGGGACATAAGGCATGTATCAAGGAAAAGGTTTTGGAAATTATTTCATGGTCATTTGACCAATGAATTTGGACGACATTGTGACTAGGGGGAGGTTGGCCGAATATGTTAGTAGCTTGGCTAGGATTAGGAATTAGTTTTTGGTCATTCCTAACATCTTGTGCAAAGTTTTGCAATTCTTTTCTCAACCTTTCTCCTTTGGCCGAATTTGATCTTTTGGTAAGCCTTAATCTTTTGACCATTTGGTCATTTTGCCTATCACTTTAGTACTCTTTTGTATGCCTTTTCAAAGTGCTGAAATCTCCAATACCAAAAGGCCATTCTTTTCTTTTCATTCTTTTTCCCATTGTAGAATATACTTTGCTCCTAAACTCATCTCTTTCTTTCTCTTTTCTTCGCTTTGAAAACCAAACAACATCATCATCATCTCTTTCTCTCATCTTTTAATTTCTTTTCAATCATACTTTCTCCATAATATTCTCTCATGGCGAATGTTAGTGTGTCATTGCCGAACCAATTTCTCTTTTCTTTGGTTATTCATAGCCGAATCTCTCTCTATTCATAAACATCCTTCTCAATCGTTTCTTCTCAACCGTGGACATTAGGTAAGAGTTCTTTTTAGTTAATTTTAGTTAATAATGGTTTTGGGCGAATCTTGATGGTGATAAGAAGGATCTCTTAGATCAATTTATCGTTCATTCTATTAACGTTTTCATTCGTTATACTTTAGTGCGATAGTGGAAGATCGAACTCAAGTGTTCGTGTGTATCTTAGAATGTTGGAATTGATTTAAGGTGTTGAGGAACGTTTTGGTCGATTCTCATATTGTGGAGCAAGGACCTTTGTGGTAAGGAAATCTCACCCTTAAAACCTTTAGTATTATTTTCGATATATATTATTAGGTTGGATTAATGATCTTTTGTCATTGAAGACATTCAAAATAGAGGCGTAAAAGGGCGTCCATAGCCTTTGAAAGAGGGCGATTAAGTAAATCCCCTATTACTAAACGAAGGGCTATTTCGAGAATCTGAGATTTTCCACCGGGTTGCGGACCATCAACCGAGGGAAATCAATTATTTGAAGTAGTTTGTACTCCCGAGCCTTTGTATGTTAGTGGATTCTCAGCGAGCAACGAATCGATAAACGAGGAGAAACCAAAAATAGAAGTGATTCAAAATCAAAGGGGTAAGGATTTGGATCGAATCGCAATAGAATATTTTTGATAAATGATAGTGTTCTAATAGATCGTATTATGTTTAGGTGTTGAAAAGCGGGAAGGTTTAGTACTCACGATATCAAGGTGTGTAACTTCACACTTTTCTCGGGTTGGATGTCATTCGTGGTATGGAGTAAAAATCGTAAAAATTGACAAATCGGCATAATACAAAATATTTGGTGTTTTGGTGAAATATTCATAAAAATTGTTAAAAATGTGAAAATTACGAAAACGCCCTCGATGTGTAGGTAGTAAAATGAATACTAAAAATCTCATGTGTAAATGGGCCAAAGATGTATTAGATCGTAAAATGGACCGATAAGTTTGCTAGTTAGTAAATGGGCCGAAATCTTGGATAGATAGTTAAACAGGCTGAAATCCTTGTTAAATTATTAAATGGGCCAAAATCTCTGCTAGATCGATAAATGGGCTGAAATCTCTGCTAGATCGATAAATGGGCCAAAATCTCTGCTAGATCGATAAATGGGCCGAATAGCCTGATAAATTGTTAAATGGGCTGAAAAGCCTGATAAATTGTTAAATGGGCCAAACTCTTAGCTAGATCGTAAATTGGGTTTAAGATGCTAGATTGCTAAATGGGCTAAATGCTATTTCAAAATTTTGGGCCTTAACAAAAACTAGAAATATTGACTCTTATGTTATTCAAATCTTTTGATAAAATCATCATATAAACTTAGACAAATTTTTGCATACATGTTGCATGGGTTGGGATTAATAATGAAGAGAAGAAATGCTGTTGCCAAAATCTAGTTGGTGGCTTTGCCACAAAATAATTAAATGGTGATTGCCTCTAGTTCGGTGGCTCGCCACAAATATTAATGGCTCAATGCCTCTAGTTCGGTGACTTTGTCACAATCTAGTTTAGTGGCTCTGCCACAAATATAAAATGGCTTAATGCCTACGATTGGTGTGATGGCGGGGTGGGTTGACTTGATCCCCACAGGTGTGATGGTTGGTACGGGGGTGAGTAGTGGATGGAAATTAGGTTTGGGGTTGGGAACTTCATTTTGCATACATATTATTATTTATATTGTTAAACCTGTTGACTGGCTCAAGCCCAAAATAATGATTTGATGATCTAGCCCAATGAATAAGTAAGTGAGTTATACACTGAGTTCTAAGTAACTCACTCCCTCAAATTTTTCATCTCAGGTAATGGAAATTGACGTGGACTTGGGCCGAGGATGACTTCGTGGGGGCCATACTACAAATAAGGGTTAATGAAACTTTGAACTTTTATTAAAGACTTTCTATAATTTACTATTATGGGTTTGATGTAATAAGGCCTCTATAAATATTTTATAGATTTTATGTGTGGATGGATTTAAATTATGCTTTGGACTATAGATATGGGCTTATAATTATTTTGTTTTCTAAAAATAATTTGGGTTTTCAAATATATGAAATTCCTTTATCATTTTCTTAAATATTTTGAACCATTATAAAAAATTTACTCTAAGGATTTTATCAATATAATATTAATGATATTTTCAATTAATGTTTTTTTCATATTCATCAAATTTAAAATACTCTTTTGATTTTTATTAAACCTTATAAATAAAACGATGATTTTGAAAATTTTTGATTTACTTTAATTGTTAAGATAGTTCGATCTATGTAACAAACCAAATCTCATCTTTACGCATAGACCGAGTTTGGGGTGTTACAAGATACGTCCCATGCATTAATTGAGCTCTTAATTTGGTCTCTTTTGGCTGAAAAGTGTCTAGAAATAAAGGAGAACGTGAGTAGCCCACTTGGATATGTAAATTCAGCCATTTGGGACGTTTTAAAGTCTTCTTAATGAAGAAGGAAGTGGCTGAACGAATTTGGACAAACAAAGGAGTGAAAAGGCTTGTCTAGGTTCTACCAACATTGGGAATGAGCTGCACCTTTTGGTTGAGAAGTTTCCAGCATTAAAACTCTTCTTTGAACAACTTTCATGTGGTTTAATTCAGCCCTTAAATCCCCTTGGACGTTCATGACTCCAACCATGCATGTATTCCTTCATTCGTTGTATGTAAGCGGTTCATGCATCATGCATTTAACTCCTCCATGCATGTGTCTTCATGGAATTATTTTTCCAACTGAATAGACACCTTGATAATCCAAAAATCAGTAGCATTTAACCATGCTTCCAACCGTCCATGCACCTCCATGGTTCCTTGATGTATTCAGCTAGGTACATTGCACCTAGGTGCATGTATCTCTTAAATGTGCTCCATAGATTCTTTGAACCTACAAAGGGAATGAATGCATGTTAATTCAAGCCAAATCAGATGTATAACAATTAAACACATCCATGACACCTCAAGGGACGTTTAGGACAAATTAAACACACCATTTGCTTCATTGAATTTTAAAGAACTAAATTAACTAAAAAAATTGTACATTTAATTTAACTTTAAAATAACTTTAAAACATGCAATAAAATGTGAAAAATTAATTTAGACTAAGACAAATTAAATTGGACACTAAATAAAATATTTAGACACATTTATTTCTGTGAAAAAAATTAAATAAATTAAAACTTAATTTATTTAAAGCAATAAAATTAAAGAATCACTCAATGAGTGAAGTGAGCTCGAGTGAGCTCAAATTGAGCTAGAATGAGCTAATCCGACTCAATTGGAAATTGCATGAAGATGCACATGAGCTCCACGGTACTTGAAACGATGAATTTGAGCTCATTCGATTTATAAAATGTTGGTGCCCCGGGCGTGCCCGTATCAAAAAGGCTAAGGTAGCCGAAGGAATTAAGGACTCTATGAGACAGAATAGAGATAAGGATAGGAACCGGGATAAGAGGAGTTTTAGACCGTCAAAATTGTTTGGGAGCCTTCAGAAAAGACAGAGGATTGAGAATTCTGCTCGTGTTGCTAAGCCAGCTACTGAAAATCCGGACCATCCATGTGCTCAATGTGGGAGGTACCATGTTGGCGAGTGCTTGAATCGAGATCGAGAGTGTTTTAGGTGTAAGTCTAAGGCTCATTTGATTAAAGATTGTCCTCAGGATCCGAATAGGGCTCAGACAAGTGGGTCGTGGTGGTGTGCGATCGGACGGAGGTGGTCGAGAAGCGACGAGGGTTGTGGTCGAACCATGGAGGAAATGGTTCCGCCAAGGTCGTGGAGCACTAGGCGGAGGAGTGAAGGCATGAAGCGAGGCGACCAAGGTTGGTTTATGCTGACCAGCATCGCGAGGAGGTAGATGTGCGGAGGTGACATCTGCACGTTCCTCATTTTGGAATACCCTTTATTGCCTTGTTTGTTATAGAGCTAGTTCGTTCATGTATTGCTAGTGAAGTGTATGGAACCTTGAATGCGAATCTTGAGATGGTATCTAGGAAATGTGCTAGTTTTATTAAGATCGAGTCTTGCAGTGAAGCGCGAGTGTGGTGAGTGAGGATGCACGACTGTTAGTTAGTTAGAAATTTTGAGGACGAAATTTCTTTAAGGAGGGTAGAATTGTAATATCCTAGATTTAGGGGTTATGTGTTTAATGCATAATTCAAATGATAGCATGCCTCAGTGTATGGTTGGATGAGTTTTAGGGGTTCCTAAAACCATAGGGTATAGGAGAGTGCTTTAGGAAATTTTATTTTAAGTGTTAGTTAAGGGGAGCTAAGTTAAGGAGGCTTTAAGGAAATTTGTGGGGAGTATATGACATAAATAGCCGAGTGGTAAAGTGGCATGGGATGCCACCTAGGGTGCAAGAAAGCTTGTGTCAAAGGGAGTTTAGGAGGGAGGAGGTTCGAGCTGCAGAAATTGCATTGTGGGCATTTGTTTTTGGCGTCAAGAGGGGGGAAGTGTTGGACGGCTTTGGGGCTTTGGAAAGATGAGGATAAGCTTGGTTTATTTTAAATTTTTGTTAAAGATAGGAGAAAATTGTGGCTTTATTTTATTTATTTTAAATGATAGGATAAGAGATAAATGAGGAGAGAATAAGGGACATGATAGGGAAGAATTAAGGGATATGATAGGAAAGAATTAAGGGATATGATAGGAAAGAATTAAGGGATATGATAGGAGAAGGAAATGGGATTTGAGAGGGGGATGAGCAATGGCCGAATGTGGGACTCTTTAGCTTGTGAATTTTTAGTTTTGAAGGGTGTAAGAAATAGGTGTGCCGAAATTGTGTAGTATAAATAGGGGTGACCATCTTTTGGCTATTCTTTTCTTCATTTTATTTTCTTTTGCCGAAAATTCTTCCTCTCATTTTCTCTTTGTGCCGAATTTCCTCTCACTCTCTCTACCTATTCTTTTCTTTCCTTCAACCCCAATTCTACACCCTTTCTTGCATAGCCGAATATCCCTTGCCATTTAGAACCATAGCCAAAAATTATATTTACTTGTGAAGCCATAGTCGAATCTCAAAGGGGACTCTATTCCCTTCTCTTGGTCGCAAGTCTAATAACCCGAAGTAGAAAGCCGAAACCTCTCCACCTTTGTTCTTCATTGCCAAATTTTCCTAACTTTCATCTACACTTCTTTTCTTCTTCTTAACCTCGGTTCTATACCTATTTTTGTGATAGTCGATTATCCCATCTACATTTGGGAGTTCTTGCCGAATCTTTTAGAGCCTTTAGAGGGGGAGGTGTCGACATGCTTTTTCATCAATCTTCCAATCAGTTTCGAGTATAGTAAGTATTTTCTTAGCAATCGAATTCTCTTCTTCTTCATTTAGTATGTCAAACTAATGGTTGGCCTTGGTTTCTAAGGGATGGTCGAATGTATGAAGAGTCATAATATTGTGTTTCTTTTGTGTAGCCAACTGTAAGGAGCCTCTTGGATTCGACTATTCAGGGTAAGGTGGTAAGTGATATGTAATTCACCAAAGGCCATCTTCATGGATTTATGGTGTAGGTGATTCTAACAATGGTTAAGTAGGGATCTTGACATCTTGAGAGCAAGCAAATATTTGAGATTTAGTCGAGTGTGCCAAAACAGTGCATAGTTATCGACCGTTCTCTTGTTGTGTGTATGTGTTATATATATAAATATGTATATGATGTGCATGGTAGCGAAATAATGGCTAAAAAGGTGGATACCCATGGTGGGTAATCGATTAAACAGGTCAGTACTTTATGACAATAAGTTTCCTATGGTATATGAATGAAATTGTGATAGTATGTGATGTATGCTTATTTTAATGATATTGTGGCATGATACATGGGGCTTGGGATGTGACTATTGAAGGACAGGGAGTACATTTATGTACGTGGTCTGATGTTAGCCTTGTGCTACATTGGCGCTTGATGTTAGCTATGTGCTTCATCAAGGTGGGATGTTGGCTGTGTGCCTCACCCTGGCGGATGATAGCTGTGTGCATCACCGTGGATTGAGGATGACCTAGGGTCACCTCGAGGATATTGATATGTGGGGTCACTTAGGTGATCGGTGGCTTAGCCACGGCCTCGAGCAGCAGGTCTGCCAAGGTAGGTGTGTAAAGGATGGATACTAGGTTCAATGGGCTTCATGTTGCATATTTATGTATGTGGATTTGTGTGGATATGGGCCAAGCCCATATGTGGAGACATGTGAAATAACTATGCACTGAGTCTGTTTGACTCACCCAAATTTTCTTACCAACATCGCAGGTGATTCGTAATGCTTGGACCGGGTCGGAGCGGATACAAAAGTGGCCCGTGGAGAAGATGTTTTACTTAATTTTATGTACTTTATATTTTAAGTAGTTTTGGAATAATTATTTGATGTAATAAGGGCCACTTAAAGTATTTGCAACTTTATTTATGGTTTTGAAGTTTATCCTATTATTGAGCTAATAATTGGCAATATTTTGAATCAACTTATTTTATAACAACTTATATTAAAGCTTTTAAATTCGAATAATTTGTACCAATAAGGTTTTACTTAGAATCTTAAATGTGAAATGTTTTTACCAACGACAACAAATTTCATCTTTTTTTTTAAGTAAAAATCTTTTCCAATGTTTTCTGCAGTGACATACCAGATCCGGTCAACGCTCGTGGGCCGGGTTTGGGGGTGTTACAGAGCTATTGTGTTTTCAAAAATAGATCTGAGATCGAGATATTATCAGTTGCGAGTAAAAGAATCAGACATTTCAGAAACTGCTTTCAAAACGAGGTACGAGTATTATGAATTTTTAGTTATACCTTTCAGACTAACAAATGCTCCAGCTATTCTTATGGACTTGATGAATAGAATTTTTAAACCATATTTAGATTGATTTATTGTTGTATTCATTGATGTCATTTTGATTTATTCGCGTAATGAAATTGAGCATGCCGAACATTTGAAAATTGTGCTACAAACTCTGCGTGATAAGCAATTGTATGCGAAGTTTAGTAAATGTGAGTTCTAGTTGCTCGAAGTTGGCTCTTTAGGGCATATTATGTCAGCATCTGGTAAACGAGTTGATCTGAGCAAGAATTTAGCTATTTTAAAATGGAAGCCTCTGAAAAATGTGTCTGAAGTCTGCAGTTTTCTGGGACTTGCTTGTCATTATCGACGATTTGTAAAAGGTTTTTTGATGATTGCAACTCTGTTAACGAGATTGCTTCAGAAAGATGTGAAATTTGAATGGTCTGAAAAGTGTCAGAAAAGCTTTAATCAGTTGAAAGCCTTATTGATTGAAGCTCCAGTGCTAGTACAGCCAGAATTCGGTAAAGAATTTGTGATATATAGCGATTCTTCGTTCAACGGGCTAGGATGTGTTTTGATGCAAGAAGGCAAAGTTATAGCTTATGCCTCGAGACAATTGAAACCGCACGACCTTGAATTAGTTGCGATAGTGTTTGCTCTAAAAATTTGGCGCCACTATCTTTTTAGTGAAAAATGCCATGTGTTTTCAGATCATTAAAGTTTAAAATATTTGATGACTCAGAAAGATTTGAATCTGCGACAGAGAATATGGTTAGAACTGTTAAAAGACTATGAGCTTGTGATTGATTATCATCCGGGAAAAGTAAATATTGTTGCTGATGCTTTGAGTCAAAAATCACTATTTTTGCTACATGCGATGAACGCTCATTTAGTTCTGTCTAATGATGGTTCGGTTTTAGCTGAATTAAAAGTAAGACCGTTGTTTTTACAGTAGATTTTTGATGCTCAGAAAGTTGATAATGAACTGTTAGTGAAACAAGCTCAGTGTGATTTAAACTCTGATTCTAAATTTTGAGTTGATGTTGATGATAGTCTGAGATTCTGAGATCAAATTTGTGTTCTGAGAAATCCAGAGTTGATTTAGTTGATTTTGAAAGAAGCACATAACAGTCGCTTATCTATTCATGCAGGAAGTACAAAGATGTATAATGATTTGAAACAACTTTCTGGTGGCCTGGAATGAAAAGAGATATATTTGATTTTATTTCAAAATGTTTGATTTGTCAACAAGTTAAAGCTAAACATCAGGTGCCATCCGATTTGTTACAATCGATTATGATTCCCGAATGGAAGTAGAATAGAGTGACGATAGATTTTGTTTTAGGTTTGCCTTTAACTCTGAGGAAGAAAGATGCAATATGGGTTATAGTTGATAGATTGACAAAATTAGCTCATTTTATACCGGTGAGAACGGATTACTCACTTGATAAATTAGCTGAGTTATACATTTTGATATTGTGAGATTGCACGGCGTGCCACTATCTATTGTGTCTGACAAAGATCTGAGGTTTACCTCGCGGTTTTAGAAGAAACTGTAAGAGTGCTTTAGGTACGAAATTGCACTTCAACACTACTTTTCACCCGCATACGGATGGTCAATCTAAGTGGATTACTCAAATACTCGAAGATATGTTGCGATGTTACATTCTTAAGTTTGAAGGTACGTGGGAACAATATTTACCATTGATTGAATTTGCGTATAATAATGTTTTCAGTCAAGCATTAAAATGGCACCATATGACGCTCTTTACGGTTGTAAATGCAGAACAATATTGTATTGGACTGAGCTAAGTGAGAATAAGATTCATGGAGTAGATTTTCATCAAAGAGACTGAGCAAAAAGTAAAAGTGATTCGAAATAGTTTGAAAGCGGCATCAGATCGAAAAAAATCATATACAGATTTGAAACGAAAAGATATTGAATTTGAGATCAGTGATACAGTATTTCTGAAAGTGTCTACGTAAAAGAAAATACTCTGATTCGGCAGAAAAGGCAAATTGAGTCTGAGATTCATTGGGCCGTATGATATTATCGAGCGTATTGGACCTCTTGCTTATAGATTGTTGCTACCATATAAGTTAGAAAAGATTCATAATATGTTTCACGTATTGATGCTTCGACGATACAGATCTGATCCCTCGCATGTAATTTCTCCATCTAGAATAGAAATCCAGTCTGATATGACTTATGAAGAAGAATCGATCAGCATCTTAGCTTGCGAGGTTAAAGAAATGAGAAATAAGAAAATTTCGTTAGTAAAAGTATTATGGCATTGACACGGGGTCGAAGAAGCTACGTGGGAACCCGAAGACGCTATGAGAGAGCAATATCTAAATGTAACACCCCTTACTCTTGGTCGACACCGAGACAAGATACGAGGCATTATCAAACTTAAACAAAAACCTTTATACAAAATCGACTATAAAATTTCATTTAATTTAACATTCCTCATTCACATGCAAATCGCCCTTTATATGGGCCCACAAGGCCTAAAACATACATTGAGAACTGTTCGGGACTAAACGAGAACTTGGGAAACTTTAAGAAGACTTAGAAAATTTTTCATCAAAATAAGGGTCACACGTCCGTGTGGCTTGGGACACGCCTATGTGGATAGGCTGTGTGGTCGCACATGCCTTTGTCCTTAGCCCTGTGACTCTGTTTATGATGTCATCAACAAAATTGGGTCACACAGCCAAGTCACACGCCCGTGTGCTTAGGCCGTGTGGCTAATTAAATTCTGAAAAGTAAATGCAGACTTCACACGCCCTATGCACATGCCCATGTCCCGGGGTCGTGTTCTTCCACACGGCTGAGACACACGGCCGTGTCTCTACCCTTATGTCCAAGAAAATAGCTATTTTCAAGACCATTTGGCACCCTCATTTGCACATACTTAAACATATCTTTGATTTCTCCATGATCAACCGAAAAGTCAAAGTCCTTTGATTTCTCCATGATCAATCGAAAAGTCTTCAATTAAATTGCTTGTCAAAGTCCTTTGATTTCTCCATGATCAACCGAAAAGTCACCAGCCAAATGATGGAGAAATAATTGCATGTAGTAAATACCATGAAACAAGCACTTATGGAAGTTAAAGACAAAGAGGCTGTCGAAATTAAAGAATCATAATGCTCTTCTTTATTTAATAAAACATCTTCTTAATGTTGAATTAAGCCTCTTAATATCAGCCCCCTCTTGTGTAATCGAATTCACTTGAAAAGTCATCTTAATGAATGCCTTTAGAAATAATAGAGGTGAGTTGAAAAGTCACCTGCAATTATCACATGTAACCGATACATTAATGCAATTATTAAACTTAAAACACATTAATAACTAACTTAATTAAATAAACTAACACTTAAGCATCATTTATTCCAGCAACTAGCTTAATTAAATAAAGCATTATTAAATGAACCTAACTCATGCATCTATAAATTAACCTATTAACTGGATTAATTAAGAAGCAACTATTAAATTAAATTCATTAAAAGAACTCAATTAATTAAACTAAGTTGACTTGAATTAATGACCAGCAATCATTTATTGAACTAAGATGCTTAAATGCATGATTTAAAATGCAAGCTAAATAATCAAATGAGTTACTTAATGCATGACTTAATTAAATGCAGAACACATAATGCATGTCATAAATAAAATATGTAGATCAATAATGTAAGAAATTAACTAAAGATGCATTTAATTAAACAATAAATAATTAAAGACTAAAGTATTGAGCTGATTCAAGCTCCAATAAGCTAAATTTGAATTGGATGGAGCTTGTGGAGCTGAAAACAAACTGGAATCAGCTTGCCAACTATGTAAGGCTCGACTAAGGAGATTTGACTGATGGGGTTCGCTGGGCGCGCTCACATCACTATCTATGGCTTCCCCCGTGCTAAATTCAGCCAAGGAAGAAGATGGACAAAGGTTTTTGGCTTTTATTTTGTCTTTTAGTCCATTTAATTACCAAATAACCAAAATGCCCCTAACTTAAAAATATCATATTTCACTTATCTAATGTCCATTTTTGTCCAACAATTTAACGAATGGTCTAATTTCATTTAAGGACCTCCAATTTAAAATTTCATAGAATTGGACACCTCTAACATGTGGAACTCAACTTTTGCACTTTTTACAATTTAGTCCTTTTGACTAAATTGAGTGCCCAAACGTCGAAATTTTTTAACGAAATTTTAACGAAATTTTTTTGTGAAATTGTAGACCATAAAAATATAATAATTTTTTTGTGAATTCTGGTGGCTTGTCCACAATTAAATTTGTTATAAATGGCTTAATGCTTGCGATTGGTGTGTTGGCGGGGTGGGTTGACTTGATCCCTATAGGCGTGTTGGTTGGTACGGGTGGTGTGTAGCGGATGGATTACTAGGTTTGGTTTGGGAATTGCATTACATACACATGATATAATTGATACATTATTATTGTAAATGGGCTTAGGCCCAAATTATTGCTAAATGGGATTATGGCCCAGTGGACAATGGTAAGGGGGTTATACACTAAGTTCTAGTAACTCATCTAATTTCCTTATTCCTTTCAGGTAATGCTCAGTAATGGAGACTTGGGCCATGGATGACTCAGTGGAGGCCATACTACAAAAATAGCTTTATTTGGACTTTGGATTTCTTTTAGTTCACCTATTTATTTTACTATTTGAATTAAGGTTGTAATAAAGCCCCTGGATAAATTTTTGTTTTGTTTTATGTTTGACGTATTTATATTTTGCTCTAAGTACTTCAAATTGAGATTTTTTAAAATTTAAATAAACGTTTTCTAAAATGGATATACAAAGGGTTTCATAATAAACTTTCAAAAATATATTTTATTTAAAATTCTTTTAATTCTTCTTGAACTATTAGCTATATTTTTAAAGACACTATTTATAAGATCTTTATATCTCAAATTTATCGATTTATAAATCAATCTTTTATTCATTAATACTTCGTCAAAATTTTAGAATTTGTTTTACTAAAATTTAATCATTATCTATTTATGTACAAATGAAAAAGGACTTATAAGTATATTTAAGTCATGTGACATGTCAGATCTGACCTTAACGCATAGGCCGGGTTTGGAGTGTTATATTTTATGGTATCAGAGCCCAGTTCAAAACTCAGCTGTGGTTTGGATTCAAAAATATTTTTTTTAAAAGTTGTTTTGAAATGTAAAATTTAGAATGCATGTTTTAAAAGAAGTATGGCACTATGGGTATCCGACACCAAGTCAAGTAAGCGTATGTTATTGTATGATTATAATGATTGTGATATGACTATAGGAATACTCTAGAACTTCTAGTTTTAGGTATTGAAACTATAGAGATTGAGACTATAGGATGCGTTTACGAAAAAACTTCACTTCCTATATTTCATAAAATATTATTTAATAAACACCGAAATATTATACTGATTCATAAGACTTATAATCATATTAAATTGGATTAGCCAATATGAACGCTAGAGGATGTGGACGTGATAGACGTGATCGTGGTAGAGGCCGAGACGCTAGAGTTGCGTCTGAAGCATCGGGAATATGCCAAAAATGGACGCACCTGCGACACCTGTGACTGAAGCTGGATCACATGATCGTATGAGGGAGGACATCGCTCTGTCTCAAGCAATGTTGTGAGTATTGGAAAGGGTTGTTGGGGCTAGAACTGGGCCAGCAGCTCGTGGGTCAATTTTGAAACGACTCAAATTGAATGGTGCTGAGGTTTTTAGGGGTATCTCGAGTGTAGCCCCAAATGTAGCGAACTATTGGCTTGAGGCTGTGGAGGGGATCATGGACAATCTGGATTGCACCACCAAGCAGAAATTGAAGGGAGTTATGTCCTTGTTGAGAGATGAGGCGTATCAATAGTGGCTCACTGTTCGGGAAGGCACTCAGCCTGATCATATTACTGGATTTCTTCAAAACTACATTCCAAGGGAAAGTATGTAGGAGCTAGCTATGTGGATGCCCGAAGGAAGGAATTCTTAAATCTGGTTCAAGGAGGTAAGACTGTGGCAGCTTACGAAGTGGAATTTTTACGTTTAAATTGGTATGCCTGGGGTATAGTGCCAACTAACTACAAACACTGTGTGCATTTCGGGGACGGGTTGAGTGATGAGTTACGGGTTCTGATAGCCCCACAAAAGGAGAGAAATTTTGCCATATTGGTGGAGAAAGTGAAGATAGCTGAAGAGGCTAAGCACTCGGAGCGACAAAATTGAGAAAAAGATAGGGGCAGGAGCAAGAGGGACTTTAAGTACTCAGGTCCTGCTAGAGGGTTTCAAAAGAGGCCCAAGAATGATGAGCCAGCTCGAGCTAAAGTACCAGCTGCTACCAATCAGATACAGCCATGTGTGAATTACAGAAAACGACACCTAGGTGAATGTGAAAGAGAACTGGTGGTTGTTTCAAATATGGTTCCAAGGATCATCAGCTTAAAAATTGTCCTCGACAGACTACTCAGACTCAGGATGCTCATAACTATGATTCACAGCCAGCAAGAGGTACTCAGTAGCCACCGAGAGGCCGTGGGCCAAGTCGAGGTGGTAATGGTGTAGGACGAGGTCAGGGTGCACCGGGTAGGGGTACTAGTTTTAAGGGTAACGCAGAGGCGAGGCAGCCAGGGTTGGTTTATGCGATGAGATGTCGAGTGGATGGCGATGCACCTGATGTGATAACCGGTACATTCTTTATATCTGATGTACCTATTACTGTTTTGATAGATATCGGATCCACCCATTCGTATGTTGCTAGTGCTCTATCTGGAAATCTAAACATTAAATTTGAAATTACTGCTAGAGAGATGATGGTAATTAGTCCTTTAAGATAGTCTGTGATAGTAAATAGATTGTTTAGAGATGTGCCCCTAGAAATTCAGGGAGAAACTTTTTTGGCGGATTTGATAGAACTGCCATTCAACGAGTTCTACCTTATTTTGGGCATGGACTAGTTGGTGAAACACCGTGCGAACTTAGATTGTCTGCAAAGTAGATGATACTAAGAACTTCGGAGGATAAGGAAGTGATGATGATAGGTGAAAGAAGAAATTATCTATCAAATGTGATATCTGCTTTAAAGGCAGAAAAGTTGGTACGAAAAGGGTATGGAGCATTCCTAGCCTTCATTAGTGCATTGGATGCGAAGGAATTGTAGGTGAAAGGTGTTAAAATGGTGAAAGAGTTTTCAAAAATCTTTCCCGATGAACTTCTTGGTTTGCCTCCGGATCGGGAGGTAGAGTTTGGTATTGAGTTATTGCCAGGAACGGCTCTGGTGTCTTTTGCTCCTTATAGAATGGTACTGAAAGAGTTAGCAGAGCTTAAAGCTTAGATTCAAGAGTTTTTGGATCGGGGATTCATTCGACCGAGTGTGTCACCTTGGGGAGCACCGGTCTTGTTCGTCAAGAAGAAGGATGGGTCGATACATATGTGCATCGATTATAGGCAGTTGAATAAATTGATGATCAAAAATAGGTATTTGTTGCTGAGAATCAACGATCTATTTGATCAACTACAAGGAGCTTCGATTTTCTCAAAGATAAATTTGAGATCTGGTTATCACCAGCTTAAGGTCAAGGAGACGGGTATTCATAAGACTGCGTTTCGAACTCGTTATGGGTATTATGAGTTCTTGGTGGTGCCGTTTGGGTTGACTAATGCACCAGCTACATTGATGGACATGATGAACTGGGTCTTCCAACCCTATTTAGACCGGTTTGTGGTGGTGTTCATAGATGACATCTTGGTGTACTCAAAGAATGAAGAAGAGCACGATTCGTATCTGCGGGTAGTATTGCAAATATTACAGGAAAAGTAACTTTATGCCAAATTCAGTAAGTGTGAATTTTGGCTAAAGGAAGTGATTTTTTTGGGGCATGTTGTGTCAGCCGAAGGAATTAGAGTTGATCCCTAGAAGGTAAAGGCTGTGTTGGATTGGAAACCACCGAAGTCAGTGGCTAAAATTTGAAGTTTCCTAGGGTTGGCTGGTTATTACAAGCATTTCGTTGAGGGGTTTTCGTTGATTGATGCACCCCTAACTAAACTATTACGCAAGGGAGTACCATTTGTGTGGTCAGATCAGCAGCAAGAGAGCTTTGAGAAATTGAAAAGATTCTGACGGAAGCGCCAATATTAATTAAACTTGAGGCTGGAAAAGAGTTTATTGTTTACTGTGATGTGTCACACATGGGCTTGGGATGTGTGTTGATGCAAGGTGGAAAAGTGTGGCTTATGCATCTCGTCAGTTAAGGCCGCACGAAGTGAATTATCCCACTCATGATTTAGAGTTGGCCGCAGTGGTATTTGCTTTGAAGATTTGGAGACACTACCTGTACGATGAGAAGTCGATCATCTATCAGATCATAAGAGTCTAAAGTACCTCCTTACCCAAAAGGAGTTGAACTTAAGATAGCGGAGGTGGATAGAACTATTGAAGGATTATGACTTCTTAATCGAGTACCATCCCGAAAAGGCAACGTGGTGGTAGATGCATTGAGTCGTAAGGTGATATCAAAATTGAGAGTGATGTTTGCTCATCTCAGTTTGTATGAAGATGGTAGTCTGCTAGCCGAACTTCAAGTGAAGCCTGCGTGGGTAAGCCAGATTAAGGAAAAGCAATTATTAGATGAAAGGTTGAGTTACTTACTTCAGCAAGTGAAAGGTGGTGTAATAGGGGATTTTGGATTGAATAGTGATAGAGTATTGTGTTTTCGCGGAAGAATCTATATACCCAAAGATTTGGAATTGATGCAAATGATTCTGCGTGAGGCGCATAGTAGCCCATATGCTATGCACCCCGGGGGAAATAAAATGTATCGAGACCTCCGTGAGCAGTATTGGTGGCCAGGGTTGAAATAGGAGGTTACTGATTTCGTGAGTAGGTGCTTGACATGTCAGCAAGTGAAGGTGGAACATCAATTGTCGTTGGGATTGCTACAACCGGTGAAAATTCCATTATGGAAATGGGAAAGGATAACGATGGACTTTGTTAGAGGGTTACCTTTATCGCCTACTAAGAAAGATTTTGTTTGGGTAATAATAGATCGGTTGACGAAGACTGCTCATTTCCTACCGGTTCGTATGGATTACTCATTGCAGAAGTTGACCAAGTTGTATGTAGCAGAGATCGTGAGGTTACATGGGGTACCAGTGTCTATTATTTCAAACAGGGACCCTAGGTTTACATCACGATTTTGGAAAGCCTTACATGAAGCTTTGGGAACCAAGCTTAATTTCAGCACAGCATTTCATCCTCAAACAGATGGTCAGTCGGAGAGAGTAATCTAGATTCTGAAAAACATGTTAAGCTGCTGTGTGATTGACTTCAGGGGTTGCTGGGAGGATTTCCTACCGTTGGCAGAGTTTGCGTACAACAATAGCTATCAATCCAGCATCCAGATGGCACCCTACGAGGCATTGTATGGTCATAGGCGTCATACTTCTACTTGTTGGACTGAGCTAGGGGAATGCTAGTTATTTGGTCCTGAGCTGATATCTGAGACAGAGGAAAAAGTAAAAATAATTCGGCAAAGTTAAAGGAAGCTTCGGATAGACAAAAATCTTATGCAGATCTAAAGCGTAAGGATATTGAGTTTGTGGTGGGAGATCAGGTCTTTCTAAAGGTCTCACCTTGGAAGAAGATCTTTAGATTTGGAAGGAAGGGCAAGTTGAGCCCTAGGTTTATCGGACCATACAGTGTATTGAAGCGTGTTGGGCTAGTGGCTTATCAGCTTGAGTTCCCTCCAAAATTAAGTCAGACACATAGTGTATTTCATGTCTCAATGTTAAGGCGTTATCAATCGGATCCGTCTCATATAGTACCGGTAGAGGAAGTTGAGATAAGACCTGACTTGTCTTTCGAAGAGAAGCCAGTGCCAATTTTAGATCGGGACATTAAGGTGCTGAGAAGGAAGACTGTGCCATTAGTCAAGGTTTTATGGCGTAATCACGGATCGGAGGAAGCTACATGGGAGCCTAAGGACGCGATTCAACAGTAGTATCCTCATCTCTTTTAATCAGATAAATTTTGAGGATGAAATTTTTTAAGGGGGCATAATTGTAACATCCTAAAAATTTTGAATTTTATTGTTGCATTATTTCTGGTGCTAAGCTAGTTAAATTATTAATTGTGTATGTTTAGGGGATCCTGAGAAGGCTCGGGGTTTATTTGGTTCTAGTAAAAATTTTGGCATTTAGCACTTTAAGGAGATATTAGTAAGTGACCTCAAAGCTTATGGAAATAAATGAGTTAATTGCTAGCATAAATGAGCAATTAGTAAAGAGGTTATGGCATCAAGTGAAGGACTTTAAGGGAAGAGGTTCAAATCCCATTGTGTGCAAAATTTGACTATTATTTTTGCATTCTTTCCTTATGTGTCGGCCAAGCAAGTAAATAAGGCAATGTGGACTTTTTTTATTTTGGCAAGATGGCTAAGGAAAATAGGAAAGGATGAAGGTGAGGAAAGAAATCAAGAGAAAGGGGAAAGTAAGGGGAACATGTGGCCTTTTTTAAGGAAATTGTTTTGGAAAGTGTGGTTGGCCAATTTTTGACCATTATTGTCATGAATGTGGACGGTTTTGGGTGTAGAGGGAGGTAGCCAAAATTTTCTTGGTCTTTTGGTAAAGCTTTAGTGCTTGTTTTGGGCAAAATTCCTTTAGCATCAATTGTGTCATTTTCTCTAAATTGTTATTCTCATTGTCGAAACCTCCTAGCACATTTGTGCATTTTTCTTCTCTTTTGTTTGGTCAAAACATTCATCTCTTGTTCATCTTCCTTTGACAGCCGAATCACATAGCATCCATCCAACCTTCCATTCTTTTCTTTTAACCATTTCTTCAATCTTCCTCTTCTCTAAAATCGACACCACCATAAGATCACATCTTGTATGATAATCCTCCATAGTCGAATACTTCATTTTCCTCTATAACCGAACCTTCATCTCTTCTCTATCTTTTTTTCTCATCCGTATTAACACTCATTCCTTGATCAATCGGTAAGTGTTCTTTTCAACATTTTATTTTTTCTTTCTCTTAATGTCAAATTTATGCTTTGGTTTGGGATGGTCATATTCATCGAGACCATCACCTTATTCTCTCTCAAACGAGATCATTTTCTTCTTCGTAGTGATATAGTGGAAGGCCGAAACTTTAATTCTTTCGAAGTTATCGTATAATCATTGGGAATCGGTCCTAAAAATCTTTAAGGTAAGGAGTTATTCATGGATTCTATGAAATCATTCTTTATTCATTAAGATGTTATTGGAATAGTGATGATTAACCGATTATAATTTTAGGGTATTAATCGCTCAATCTATCCGCTCATTGATCACTCGAAATTAGTAGTAAGTTGATCTTTTACCCTTTGACAATCCATATTTTATCGTAATATCTGATACAATCCTGGTCGCATCATGGTTCGACTCTTTCCGACGCGATCGAGAGTGGCCTAAGCTTGAGGGGCCAAAGTGAAAAATGAAGCTGATTTCAGCTCATTTTCAGCTCAATTAAACTTCCTTCTTATGTGGTTTAGCTCACATGAGTTCATCTTAGCTCATTGAGCTCGATTTAAGTTCACATTCAGTTCTTGATTAGTTTGATTAATTCATGCACTTTTATTTTGCTGCATTGAAACTTTTAAATTAGATTTAAATAAAGGTGTTTAGTTTAAATAGATAAGTTGTGTTTAATAAGAGGCTTATTAATTAATCTAGTTACTAGGATATTTTTAATGAAGTATGAGTTTAAGTTAGTTTAATTCTACTTCCATAAATTAACTAGTTGCTGCATTAATTGAAGTCTTAACTTTTAGTTCATTTAATAAAGTGTTTAAGTTAGTTTAATTTTGCTTCCATAAATTAACTAGTTGCTGCATTAATTGAAGCCTTAACTTCTAGTTCATTTATTAAGTCAAGAGTTTAATGTGTTGAGTTAAATTAGTGTTTAATAAGTGTTTTGTGTTAAGTTAAAAGTAGTTTCTTTAATAAGTGTTTAATGTGTTTAAGTTAAATCAGTGTTTAATAATTGATTAAATGTGGTTAATATGCTTGTTTAATGTGTTTGAATGTAGGAAACCTTTCAGCTGGGAAACCGTTACACTTATGGGATGTTACAAAGAGTTTAATATGACTTTTCAAGTGAAAATCAGTTACACACATAAAGGAAGCATTATTCAACATTAAAAGGGAGCTGTTATGATAATCGAAGGAAGCATTATACATCAATTAATTTCAGCAACAACCTCTTCTTCTTCCAATAACCGTTTCAAGCTTAAAGGTCACACATGAGTTACAAATTTTTATTTAGTTGCGGGAGACTTTTCAGCTAGCCAAGGACAACTCAAGGGACATATTTTAAAAGCATTCAAGATGGACATTTAAGCCTTTTAAAACACCATTAGTTGCTGGAGACTTTTCGGCCAGCCAAAGGCAACTCAAAGGACATCTTTAAAGCATTCAAATTCATTTAAATCAGCTCATTAGGAGTCATAAAGTTGCTATTATTTGGCTGGAGAAATTCAAGAGTTTTTAGATTTTGTTTCAGCCATTTAAATGCATATTAAAGCTAAATTCATTTGACTCTTCAGCTAACCACATGTAAATACTATATATACTTGTTATTAGTTTGTAAAAAAAGAACTTAGAACTTTTGAATTAATTATATTTTATGAACTTTGTTCATCGAGTGAGATTTTTCTCCTCTCTATCTTTCGTACGAGTTTCGATTCTGACTTATCAAGCTTGCTTGTGACGTCAATCGTTTCTCTTCCATTTAATTATACCAACGGTTCTTATCTTCCTAGATAATGGATCGTGGTCCATCTTCGATTCTATCTTTTCCACCTTAAACGTTATAGAAACCGGGGTGACACATACTTGTGTTGCATCATTTCTGGTTTAAGTTCTTTAATCCATTTCCACCCAAAACATCACCTATCTTTTATCCATTTTCTTTCATCATAAAACCGAACCTGTCCTTCTCCATATCCTAATCATACCCACACTTAAACACCTCCATTTATAATTTCAATCATCTTCTAAACAAATTCACTTAAGCTTCTGCACTCTCATCCGTATTTTCCTATTATTTCTCAAAAGGCTTGTCTCCTCCTCGTAGATGATCGGGCAACTCAAATACATTTTGACTCACCCTGAGGCGGATCGTATCATTTGGTATCAGAGCTACAAAACGAGGAGTTTCAATGATGATCGAGAGCTGGAATAAATTTGTAAGTTAAAAAAATTGAAATAAAAGTTGTAATTTTATTTTCTTGTATTTGAGCATATTGTATTTGAAATAGTGAAAAAAAAGGAAAAAATTATACAAATATAAAAAAAAGTCAAAAAAAAAGGTGAAGTTCTTTAAATTGTTGTAAGTTTTGAGTTCTCATTACTTCTACTCTGTTCCCGATCTCAAAGCCGTCATTCTACCCTCGTCATCTTCCTACCCCAACCTTCAAATTTTTTTTCTTCTACCATCGTTTGGTATTTTCCCTCTCTTTCACCACAATGCCACACACACCCAAATTTTTTTTTTCTCCTTACCTTTAGCCTACCCGATACCAAATTTTTTTATTCATCCTCCTCTATACCCGACATCAATATCCCTTGTTACCCATTTTAAATCCAACCCTCAAGCCGCACATAAGTCTTCAAAACGAAGTACGAATTTGCGAGAGCGAGAAAGAGTGGTAAAAGGCACGAGTGCTACAATAGAGAAAAAGCCATATTCAAGTGAAACACGAGTGTGAGAGACTTTTTTTTCTTTGCAAGTGACTTGTGAGAATTTTGTGGTGAGGATTTAATTTTCTATTTTATTCTTTTTAACAATCTTTCTTTTTTAAAAAATAAAAATAAATCAAGAAGTGTTGACAGAATCTGATTATCAATACTTGTTGAACCGGATGCGAAAAGTCATGAATGCCAAGTTTGACAAGTTACATAAGCGATTGGATCGAATTGAGGAATGAGACCAACAAGAACAACTTTCTTCAAGTCGAAGAATGGAGTCAAGATCGTCTCAAAAACACGCTTTCAAAGATCATTTAAGAAGAGATTTCGACCGAGATTATGGTTCATATAGAAGTTTGAGACGGTATGAATCAAACCGCGAAGGTGAGACCTCTCATGATTACCATTGAGAAGGTATGATTTCTTCTTCACAAGCTTCAACATATCCATCCACGGAGAAATCTTTACGAAGAAGTGAACGTGGTTCATATGCGTCAAAGAATTCAACCACGAAAGATCGTTCTCAAAGTAGTTCAGATCACGATTCTTATTCGACGAAGGATTCAAGGTGAACCAAAACAAGTGTCAAGTTTGAAGCCTTTTACGGTGATGGCCAAGAAAGCATGGGTTATAGAACTTATGATTCAAAGAAGTCCTGTACGAAGAATAATTCACGAAGAATTGATCGTGATATCTATGAGAACATCGCTTCTATCTTAGAATCAAATCATTGTATTTTTTATTCTTTTGAAATATCTTCTTATTATAATCAAAACGAAAAAGAAAAATCAAGTGAAAAAGAAGAACAAGAAGAAGAAATCAAGAAAAAAGAAAATGAAAATGAGAGTGAAAAAGAGCAAGTTGAAAAAGAAAGAAAAGAATTTGAGAGAGAAAAAGAGAATGAAGAAAAGAAAATTGAAAAGAAAATTGAAATTGAGAAAAAATTGAAAAAGAGATTGAAAAAGGAAAAGATCTTGAAAAAGAAATGATAGAACGAGATGAGCGAGAAAAAGAGAGTGATTTTTCAACTAACCCATTTGAAGTTCTCTTCTCCTATTTCTACTTTTCAGGTTTACGAGAAACTGAGAGCTGGATGCCAACTTCAATACCTTCCCGACGAGCGACGTTTTACTTTGATTGAAAAAGGTGAAGTTGAATCACACGAGCCACAAGGTAAGTGCTTTGAAACAATTTTGTCTCCACCAAATTTTTCCAATGATTGTGATTTTGTGAACGACATTGTCATTTACCATTCCTTCATCCCTTGTGATAAATTAAATGATGGCAAGTCGAATATATTTCATCATTGTGTTATAAAGAATGAAAGTGGAGTAATGAATAATCAAGACTCGATAAAGTATGATGATAAATTTTCTCTTAATCCCAGTTTGTTTGATTGTGGTTATTACGAGCTTTGTTCATTGTCTAATGCAGAATCTTTGAGTTTTAGCAATTCAGTTTTAAAACATGTCAAGAGTTTTGATTGCTCGATCTTGAATGTGCATAAGTCTTATTGGTTTAACATGTTTGATTTTTCTAAACCCTTGTCACATCTTGAGTTTAATAATCAAAATCATATCTTTAAACTAGGACTATGTTTTGTATCATTTGGTATGCCTTGTTGGAAAATCAAGTAACGATAATTGTGGTTGAAGAATTTCAATCATTTTGATACTTGGTTTTTGATTAAGGTTGTGAAATTTGCCCAGTTTGTGTTTAATTTTTATTCGTTCCTTAAATAAATTCTATGGTTGCACTTGAAATTCACATTCCATTTGAAAAGTGCTGAATCAAATGCGAGGCTTCGACTGCATTATCTTTCTGAAGAGAGAAGGTTTGTACTACTTGACCATGGTAAGACTGATCTTTTTCTTTCTGATTATAAAGGTAAGTCTTCTAAACTTGTTGACACCTTTGTGATCTTTTTGAAAAGTGACGAGCTTTACGTTGATGAACTAGTTTTTATGAAACATATAGATCATGTTATGATTAATCGTTCTATTTTCCCTGTTTGTGATCTATCTGTTTCGTTGAATGATGACAAGATTCTTGAGTTTGATAATTTTGATAATTTTCATGTAAAAGAATCCATATTGCGTCACATGTGTGATCCATGTAAAAATTTTGAGATGTCTTTGTTCTTTTTAGTTTTTGATAGAACACATGATGCTGATTTTTATCATTTATATCATGAAATGTTTGAACGTCCTATCTTGTTTCATGATGGTCTACTTTTTGACAAAAGGAATCTTGTGTTTGATAATTTTTGTTCATATGCGAGTGATTACATGTCGTTCAATGTAAGATTTGGATATTCACTTTCGAGTACCATATGCATTTTCTCAACTATCTGCTTGTGATGAATATATCTATCATTTGATGTGTTACTCACATGTTTATTTTGACTTGTGGAATCCATTCGAATCTTATGCATACCATGAAACTTATCCAATTCAGATTCAAATATTTGATAAGGCTTTATTCCTTTTGTATGATAATGCGAATATGCCCATTTGCATTTGATCTATTCATTTTGTTTTGCTCATATTTCGATTGCAAGTTTGTTTGACACAACTCTTCCTAATTCTTGGTTATATTTTATAGGTGTCTCGATTATCATCCTCCCCGTTTGATCGAGAAAAGCTGATCAAAAGGAATTCTATTCAAGAGAACCACTGGCTCGATTTGAGGGTGAATCGCTTTCAAGAGGGGGGTATGGTGCAATCCTGGTCGGATCATGGTTCGACTCTTTCCAACGCGATCAAGAGTGGCCTAAGATTGAGGGGCCAAAGTGCAAAATGAAGCTGATTTCAGGTCATTTTCAGCTCAATTAAACTTCCTTCTTATGTGGTTTATCTCACATGAGTTCATCTTTGCTCATTGAGCTCGGTTGAAGTTCACATTCAGTTCTTGATTAGTTTGATTTAATTCATGCACTTTTATTTTGCTGCATTGAAACTTTTAAATTAGCTTTAAATAAAGGTGTTTAGTTTAAATAGATAAGTTGTGTTTAATAAGAGGCTTATTAATTAATCTAGTTACTAGGATATTTTTAATGAAGTATGAGTTTAAGTTAGTTTAATTCTGCTTCCATAAATTAACTAGTTGCTGCATTAATTGAAGTCTTAACTTTTAGTTCATTTAATAAAGTGTTTAAGTTAGTTTAATTTTTCTTCCATAAATTAACTAGTTGTTGCATTAATTGAAGTCTTAACTTCTAGTTCATTTATTAAGTCAAGAGTTTAATGTGTTGAGTTAAATTAGTGTTTAATAAGTGTTTAATGTCTTAAGTTAAAAGTAGTTTCTTTAATAAGTGTTTAATGTGTTTAAGTTAAATTAGTGTTTAATAATTGATTAAATGTGGTTAATATGTTTGTTTAATGTGTTTGAATGTAGGAAACCTTTCAGCTGGAAACTGTTACACTTATGGGATGTTACAAAGAGTTTAATGTGACTTTTCAAGTGAAAAATCAGTTACACACATAAAGGAAGCATTATTCAACATTAAAAGGGAGCTGTTATGATAATTGAAGGAAGCATTATACATCAATTTATTTTAGCAACAACCTCTTCTTCTTCCAATAATTGTTTCAAGCTTAAAGGTCACACATGAGTTACAAATTTTTATTTAGTTGCTGGAGACTTTTCAGCTAGCCAAGGACAACTCAAGGGATATATTTTAAAAGCATTCAAGATGGACATTTAAGCCTTTTAAAATACCATTAGTTGCTGGAGACTTTTCGACTAGCCAAAGGCAACTCAAAGGACATTTTTAAAGCATTCAAATTCATTTAAATCAGCTCATTAGGAGTCATAAAGTTGCTGTTATTTGGCTGGAGAAATTCAAGAGTTTTTAGATTTTGTTTTAGCCATTTAAATGCATATTAAAGCTGAATTCATTTGACTCTTCAGCTAACCACATGTAAATACTATATATACTTGTTATTAGTTTGTAAAAAAAAAAGAACTTAGAACTTTTGAATTAATTATATTTTATGAACTCTGTTCATCGAATGAGATTTTTCTCCTCTCTATCTTTCGTACGAGTTTCGATTCTGACTTATCAAGCTTATTTGTGGAATTAATCATTTTTCTTTCATTTAATTATACATACAATTCTTATCTTTCTAGATAGCAGGTCATGGTCCATCTTCGATTCCATCCTTTCCACCTTAAACATTATAGAAACTAGGGTGACACATGCTTGTGTTGAATCATTTCTGGTTTAAGTTCTTTAATCCATTTCCACCCAAAACATCACCTATATTTTATCCATTTTCTTTCATCATAAAACCGAACCTATCCTTCACCATATCCTAATCATACCCACACTTAAACACCTCCATTTCTAATTTCAATCATCTTCTAAACAAATTCACTTAAGCTTTTGCACTCTCATCCTGTATTTTCCTATTATTTCCCGAAAGGCTTGTCTCCTCCTCGTAGACGATCGAGCAACTCAAATACGTCTCGACTCACCTCGAGGCAGATCGTATCAATATCAATCTATATAAGATCTAATCGAATGGAGGCTTGTGGAACCAATTCGAAAGGAAAGTCGAGTGGAGAACTCAAAAAGAGTGGATTGGTCATCCCTACTCCTAAATTCAAACGAAGGGCGGTATCGACGGTTCAGGATTTTCCACTGAGTTGTGGACCATCATCCGAGGAAAATCAACAAATCGTGGTCATTCATGATTCCAAGGGTAAGCACCATAGATCATTCATTTTAGAGCTGATTAATAAATTATTAATGTCGACTAATCGAGTGTTACGATATCTTAGGTGTCGACGTTCAAGAATTCATCCTCGGCCCAAGTCCACATCAATTTCCATTACCTGAGATGAAAAATTTGAGGGAGTGAGTTACTTAGAACTCAGTGTATAAGTATAACTCACTTACTTATTCATTGGGCCAGATCATCAAATCATTATTTTGGGCTTGAGCCCGTCAACAGGTTTAACAATATAAATAATAATATGTATGCAAAATGAAGTTCCCAACCCCAAACCTAATTTCCATCCACTACTCACCCCCGTACCAACCATCACACCTATGGGGATCAAGTCAACCCACCCCGCCATCACACCAATCGTAGGCATTAAGCCATTTTATATTTGTGGCAGAGCCACCGAACTAGATTGTGACAAAGTCACCGAATTAGAGGCATTGAGCCATTAATATTTGTGGCAAGCCACCGAACTAGAGGCAATCAGCCGTTTAATTATTTTGTGGCAAAGCCACCGAACTAGATTTTGGCAACAGGCCTTTCTTCTCTTCATTATTAATCCCAACCCATGCAACATGTATGCAAAAATTTGTCTAAGTTTATATGATGATTTTATCAAAAGATTTGAATAACATGAGAGTCAATATTTCTAGTTTTTGTTAAGGCCCGAAATTTCGAAATAGCATTTAGCCCATTTAGCAATCTAGCATCTTAAACCCAATTTACGATCTAGCTAAGAGTTTGGCCCATTTAACAATTTATCAGGCTTTTCGGCCCATTTAACAATTTATCAGGCTATTCGGCCCATTTATCGATCTAGCAGAGATTTCAGCTCATTTATCGATCTAGCAGAGATTTTGGCCCATTTATCGATCTAGCAGAGATTTCGGTCCATTTAACAACTTAACAGGGATTTTGGCCCATTTAACTATCTATCCAAGATTTCGGCCCATTTACTAACTAGAAAACTTATCGGCCCATTTTACGATCTAATACATCTTTGGCCCATTTACACATGAGATTTTTAGTATTCATTTTGCTACCTACACATCGAGGGCATTTTCGTAATTTTCACATTTTTAACAATTTTTATGAATATTTCACCAAAACACCAAATATTTTGTATTATGCCGATTTGTCCTTTTTTTATGATTTTTACTCCATACCACGAATGACATCCAACCCGAGAAAAGTGTGAAGTTACACACCTTGATATCGTGAGTACTAAACCTTCCCGCTCTTCAACACCTAAACATAATACGATCTATTAGAACACTATCATTTATCAAAAATATTCGATTGGGATTCGATCCAAATCCTTACCCCTTTGATTTTGATTCACTTCTATTTTCGGTTTCTCCTCGTTTATCGATTCGTTGCTCGCTGAGAATGCACTAACGTACAAAGGCTCGGGAGTACGAACTACTTCAAATAATTGATTTCCCTCGGTTGATGGTCCGCAACCCGATGGAAAATCCCGGATTCTTGAAATAGCCCTTTGTTTAGTGATAGGGGGATTTGCGGAACCGCCCCTCTTTCGAAGGCTATGGACTGCCCTTTTCTGCCCTATCTTGAATGTCTTCAATGACAAAAGATCATTAATCCAACCTAATAATATATATCGAAAATAATACTAAAGGTTTTAAGGGTGAGATTTCCTTACCACAAAGATCCTTGCTCCACAATATGAGAATCGACCAAAAACGTTCCCTCAACACCTTAAATCAATTCCAACGTTCTAAGATACACACGAACACTTGGGTTTCGATCTTTCACTATCGCACTAAAGTATAACAAATGAAAACGTTAATAGAATGAATGATAAATTCGATCTAAGAGATCCTTCTTATCACCATCAAGATTCGGCCAAAACCATTATTAACTAAAATAAACTAAAAAGAACTCTTACCTAATGTCCACGGTTGAGAGGAAATGATTGAGAAGGATGTTTATGAATAGAGAGAGATTCAGCTATGAATAACCAAAGAAAAGAGAAAATGGTTCGACAATGACACACTAACATTCGGCCATGAGAGAATATTATGGAGAAAGTATGATTGAAAAGAAATTAAAAGATGAGAGAAAGAGATGATGATGATGTTGTTTCGATTTTCAAAGAGAAGAAAAGAGAAAGAAAGAGATGAGTTTAGGAGCAAAGTACATTCGACAATGGGGAAAAGAAAAGAAAAGAAAAGAATGGCCTTTTTGGTATTGGAGATTTTGGCACTTTGAAAAAGACATACAAAAGAGTACTAAAGTATAGGCAAAAATGACCAAATGGTCAAAAGATTAAGGCTTACCAAAAGATCAAATTCGCCAAAGGAAAAGGTTGAGAAAAGAATTGCAAAACTTTGTACAAGATGTTAGGAATGACCAAAACTAATTCCTAATCCTAGCCAAGCTACTAACATATCCTACCAACCTCCCCTAGCCACATCGCCATCCAAATTCATTGGTCAAATGACCATGAAATAATTTCAAAACCTTTTCCTTGATACATGCCTTATGTCCCTTATCTTTCCAAAATTTCTTGATTCCCTACCATAAGTTAACAATTACCTTATTCCTTTAGTCTACTTACCAAAAATGAAAAGTCCAACCTTACCATATATATTGCTTGGCCGACACTTGCTATACTTGTGCAAAAATAAAATTATCTAGATGCTAACCAAAGGATTGAACCACTCCCTCATGCCACAACTCATGTGCCAACACCACCTTACCATTTACTCATCTTATGCTACACTTTGACACTTAATTTAACTTAAGTATCAATGTCACTTAATCCACTTCATTAAATTCTCAAAACTAAAAATTATTCCATTCCCGAATAATTCTATACTCTTCTTCAGGACTATAATAAACACGAAAAAGAAGTAAGAAAATTTTCCTTCATAATCTAAGCATCAAAAACATGCAATAAAAATCGATACTCGAATTTTAGGGTGTTACAACTCTACCCTCCTTAAAGAAAATTTCGTCCTCGAAATTTACCTGGTTGAAAGAGGTGAGGGTATTGTTGCCGAATTGCATCCTCAGGCTCCCACGTAGCTTCCTTCGCTCCGTGATTACACCATAAAACTTTGACCAATGGCACAGTCTTCTTTCTTAGCACCTTAACATCCCGGTCTAAAATTTCCACTGGTTCTTCTTCAAAAGACAAGTCTGCATTTAATTCCACTTCCTCAACCGGTACTATATGACATGGATCCAATCTATAGCGTCTAAGCATGGAAACATGGAAAACATTATGAATTTGACCCAAATCCGGAGGTAATTCAATTTGATAAGCCACTGGGCCAACACGCTTCATCACACGATATGGCCCGATGAACCTAGGGCTCAGCTTGCCCTTCTTTCCAAATCTAAAAATCTTCTTCCAAGGTGAGACCTTGAAGAAGACTTGCTCTCCCATAGCAAACTCGATATCCTTTCGCTTCAAATCAGCATACGATTTCTGTCTATCCGAAGCTTCCTTTAATCGTGCTCAATTAACCTTTACTTTCTCTTCCGTTTTAGAAATCATCTCAGGACCTAACATCTGCCGTTCGCCCAACTCAGTCCAACAAATAGGAGAACGACACCTACGACCACATAATGCCTCATAGGGTGCCATCTCAATGCTAGATCGATAGCTATTGTTATACGTGAATTCACCAATGGTAGAAAATCCTCCCAACTACCTCTCAAGTCGATCACATCCCTTAACATGTCTTCCAATATCCGAATTACTCTTTCTAAGCATCCATTAGATCGAGGATGAAAAGCCGATTGAAATTCAACTTTGTCCCCAAGGCTTCATGGAAAGCTTTCCAAAATTGTAACGTAAATCTAGGATCCCTGTCCGAAATAATAGACACTGGTACCCCATGCAACCTCACGATTTCAGATACATACAAATTTTAGCCAATTTTGCAACGAATAATCCATACTGTTGGAAGAAAATGCGGTCTTCGTCAAACGATCAACTATTACCCATACGGAATTTTTCTTAGTAGGTGTTAAAGGTAACCCACTAACAAAATCTATAGTTATTCGCTCCCATTTCCAAAGAGGAATCCTTACCGGTTGTAACAATCCTGACGATAATTTATGCTCCGCCTTCACTTGCTGACAAGTCAAACATTTTCCTACAAACTCAGAAATCTCCCGCTTCAACCCTGGCCACCAATACTATTCACGGAGATCTCGATACATCTTATTTCCTCCGGTGCATAGCATAAGGGCTACTATCGCCTCTTGTAGAATCATTTGTCTCAATTTCAGTCTTTAGGCATACAAACCCTTCCACGAAAGCACAAAGACTCCATTCATATTTATACCAAAATCCTCTATTTCACCCCTTTCAACCTGCTGAAATAAAAGTTCCAACTTTTTATCTAATGTCTGCTTTTGTTGATTTGTTCCAGCCACAGAGGCTTCACCTGAAGTTCTGCTAACAAACTACCATCCTCATACACACTTAAATGAGCAAACATTGCTCTTAAATCAGATACCGCCTTACGACTTAACGCGTCAGCTACTACGTTAGCCTTTCCAGGATGATATTCGATTGAGAAATCATAGTCCTTTAATAATTCCACCATCTTCTTTGTCTCAAATTCAACTCCTTTTGGGTAAGGAGGTACTTAAGACTCTTGTGATCTGTGTAGATAATAGACTTCTCACCGTAGAGATAGTGCCTCCAAATCTTTAAAGCAAAAACCACCGCAGCTAACTCCAAATCATGAGTAGGGTAGTTTACTTCGTGCGGTCTCAATTGACGAGAAGCATAAGCCACCACCTTTCCATTTTGCATCAGCACACAACCCAGACCCGTGTGAGATGCATCACAATAAACAGTGAATTCTTTTCCACCTCCTAATTTGAATCAAACCGAGCTTCCGTCGAATCTTTTCAATTTCTCAAACTCTCCTGTTGTTTTCCGGTCAAATATACGGAACTCCCTTCCGCAGCAGTTTAGTTAGAGGTGCAAAGAATCAACGAAAACCCTCAACAAAGCATCTATAATAACCCACTGCACCAAGAAACTCGAATTTCAGCCACCGAGCGTTGGTGGTTTCCAATCCAAAATAGCCTCAATCTTCCGAGGATCCACCCTTATTCCTTCAGCTAATACCACATGACCCAAGAAAGTCACTTCCTTTAGCCAAAATTCGCATTTACTGAATTTAGCATAAAGTTGTTTATCACAAAGTAGCTGCAATACTATACGCAAATGCGTGTCATGCTCCTCATCATTTCTTGAATAAACCAAAATGTCATCTATGAACACTACCACAAACTGGTCTAAATATGGTTGAAAGACTCGATTCATCATGTCCATAAATGTGGCTGGCGCATTGGTTAATCCAAATGGCATCACTACAAACTCATAATGTCCGTAACGAGTTTGAAATGCCATCTTATAAATATCTGCTTCTTTCACCTTAAGCTGGTGATAACTCGATCTCAAATCAATTTTGGAGAAAACTGAAGCTCCCTTCAATTGATCAAACAGGTCATCAATTCTCGGCAAAGGATACCTATTCTTAATCGTCAATTTATTCAATTATCTATAATCAATGCACATACGCATCGATCCATCTTTCTTCTTGACGAACAAAACTGGTGCTCCCCACGGAGACACACTCGGTCGAATAAATCCCCGATCCAGCAATTCTTGAATTTGAGCTTTAAGCTGTGCCAACTCCTTCGGTGCCATTCTATAAGGAGCAATGGACACTGGAGCCGTTCTGGGCAAAAGCTCAATGCCAAATTCTACTTCCCGATCTGGAGGTATACTAGGAAGTTCTTCGAAAAATACATCTGGAAATTCCTTCACCGTTCTCACATCATCCACAGATAGCTCTTTGGCATCCAAAGCACAAATAAAGGCTAGGAATGCTCCATACCCCTTTCGCACCAACTTTTTTGCCTTCAACGCCGATACCACGTTCGCCAAGTAGTTCCTTCGTTCACCAATCATTATGACTTCCTTATCATCTGAGGTTCTTATTATCATCCATTTTTCAGCACAATCCAAATGCGCCCGATGTTTGACCAACCAATCCATGCCTAGAATGAGGTCGAACTCACCGAAAGGCATTTCCATCAATTCGCCAAGAACACCTCCTCTTGAATTTCTAAGGGTACGTCTCTAAATAGTTTATTTACAATTACCGACTGTCCTAAAGGACTAATTACTATCATCTCACTATCGGTAATTTTAGATTTTAGATTTAGGTTTCCAGATATGGCGCTAGCAACATACAAATGGGTAGAACCAATATCTATTAAGGCAGTAACAGGTACATCGAATATGAAGAACGTACCAGTTATTACATCAGGTGCATTGCCATCCTCACGGCGTCTAACTGCATAGACCAGTCCAGGCTGTCTTGCATCCGTGTTACCTCTAGGACCATTGCCTCGACCCGGTGCACCCTGACCATGTCCAAATTTCATTACCACCACGACCGGTCCACGACCTCTCGGCAATTCTTGAGTACCTCTCGATTGGTTGTGCATCAGTATTACGAACTTCTTGAGTCGTATCCATACGTCGAGGGCAATTTCTATACTGGTGATCCATTGAACTGCATTTGTAACAAGAGCCCGTTTTCCTCCAGCACTCTCTAGAATGCCTTTTCCCACATTCAGCACAATCTTGACCTCGATTATTAGTTACAGGTGCTCTACCTTGGGCTGATTCATCATTTCAAGGCCTCTTCTAAAATCTCTTTGAAGAACCTGACTGCTGTGTCCCTCTCTTGTTTCTAAATCTTTCTCGATTCTGACGTTCTGAGTTCTTAACCTCTTCGGCTATCTTGGCCTTCTCCACAAGCGTGGCAAAAGTTCTAACTTGTTGTGGGGCAATCAGAACCCTCAACTCATCATTTAGCCCATCCTCAAAACGTACACAATGTTCATGATCTGTTGACACTATTGTCCGAGCATATCGACTCAAGCGTAGAAACTCAGCCTCATACACTACCACTGTCTTACTCCCTTGGACTAGATTCAGAAATTCCTTCCTTCGGGCATCTACATAACTCGTTCCAACATATTTCCCTTGGAAGGCAGCTTTAAAGAATTCTCAAGTAATCAGTGCAGCTTCGGTGCCTTCTCGAACAATAAGCCACCACTGATACGCCTCGTCTCTTAACAAGGACATAGCTCCTTTCGCCTCGCTCAACGATTGCATTCCATATCATCCATAATCCGCTCCACGACTTGAGCCAATATTCAGCCACATTTGGAGCTACACCGAAAACTCTTCTAAAAACTTCTGCATTATTTGACTTGAGTCGTTCCGAAATTGACCCACGAGTTGTTGGCCCAATTCTAGTTCCAACGACCCTTTCTAGGACTCGCAACATCGCTTGTGTCAAAGCATTATCTTTTTCCATGTGATCGCGTGATCCCATCTCACTCTCAAATGACGCAGGTGCATCCATTTCGACATATGATTTGGTACTTGATTTAAAGACTCGCCCTCTCGCCACGACCACGTCTCAAGGCCCACGACCACGTCCTCTAGTGCTCATGATGACTAATTTGATTTAATCTGATTACAAGTTTTATGAATCAAAAAAATTTGTTTCAGTGTTTATTAATGATGTTTTATGAGATTTGAGAGATAAAGTTATTTTTTGCAACACATCCTATAGTCTCAATCTCTACGAACTTTAAAATCTAAAACTAGAAGTTCTAGAGTGTTCCTTTGGTCATATCATCATCATAATAATCATTTAACAATGAATACTTACTTGGCTTGGTGTCGGATGCTTGTGGTGCCATACTAATCTTTAAAACATAATTGAATGATTTCATACAGCATAAATTATTTGTGAACCCAACCACAGTAGAAGTTTTTGAAGCGGCTCGATATTATTAAATGTAACACCCCAAACCCGGTCTATGCGTAAAGACGAGATTTGGTTTGTTACATAGATCAAACTATCTTAACAATTAAAGTAAATCAAAAATTTCAAAATCATCGTTTTATTTATAAGGTTTAATAAAAACCAAAAGAGTATTTTAAATTTGATGAATATGAAAAAAACATTAATTGAAAATATCATTAATATTATATTGATAAAATCCTTAGAGTAAATTTTTTTATAAGAGTTCAAAATATTTAAGAAAATGATAAAGGAATTTCATATATTTGAAAACCCAATTTATTTTAAGAAAACAAAATAATTATAAGCCCATATTAATAGTCCAAAACATAATTTAAATCCATCCACACATAAAATTCATAAAATATTTATAGAGGCCTTATTACATTAAACCCATAATAGTAAATTATAGAAAGTCTTTAATAAAAGTTCAAAGTTTCATTAACCCTTATTTGTAGTATGGCCCCACGAAGTCATCCTCGGCCCAAGTCCACGTCAATTTCCATTACGAGATGAAAATTTGAGGAGTGAGTTACTTAGAACTCAAATGTATAACTCACTTACTTATTCATTGGGCCAGATCATCAAATCATTATTTTGGGCTTGAGCCCGTCAACAAGTTTAACAATATAAATAATAATATGTATGCAAAATGAAGTTCCCAACCCCAAACTTAATTTTCATCCACTACTCACCCCCGTACCAACCATCACACCTGTGGGGATCAAGTCAACCCACCCCGCCATCACACCAATCGTAGGCATTAAGCCATTTTATATTTGTGGCAGAGCCACCGAACTAGATTGTGACAAAGTCACCAAATTAGAGGCATTGAGCCATTAATATTTGTGGCAGAGCCACCGAACTAGAGGCAATCAGCCGTTTAATTATTTTGTGGCAAAGCCACCGAACTAGATTTTGGCAACAGGCCTTTCTTCTCTTCATTATTAATCCCAACCCATGCAACATGTATGTAAAAATTTGTCTAAGTTTATATGATGATTTTATCAAAAGATTTGAATAACATGAGAGTCAATATTTCTAGTTTTTGTTAAGGCCCGAAATTTCGAAATAGCATTTAGCCCATTTAGCAATCTAGCATCTTAAACCCAATTTACGATCTAGCTAAGAGTTTGGCCCATTTAACAATTTATTAGGCTTTTCGGCCCATTTAACAATTTATCAGGCTATTCGACCCATTTATCGATCTAGCAGAGATTTCAGCCCATTTATCGATCTAGCAGAGATTTTGGCCCATTTATCGATCTAGCAGAGATTTCGGTCCATTTAACAACTTAACAGGGATTTTAGCCCATTTAACTATCTATCCAAGATTTCGGCCCATTTACTAACTAGCAAACTTATCGGCCCATTTTACGATCTAATACATCTTTGGCCCATTTACACATGAGATTTTTAGTATTCATTTTGCTACCTACACATCGAGGGCGTTTTCATAATTTTCACATTTTTAACAATTTTTATGAATATTTCACCAAAACACCAAATATTTTGTATTATGTCGATTTGTCCTTTTTTTATGATTTTTACTCCATACCACGAATGACATCCAACCCGAGAAAAGTGTGAAGTTACACACCTTGATATCGTGAGTACTAAACCTTCCCACTCTTCAACACCTAAACATAATACGATCTATTAGAACACTATCATTTATCAAAAATATTCGATTGGGATTCGATCCAAATCCTTACCCCTTTGATTTTGAATCACTTCTATTTTCGGTTTCTCCTCGTTTATCGATTCGTTGCTCGCTGAGAATCCACTAACGTACAAAGGCTCGGGAGTACGAACTACTTCAAATAATTGATTTCCCTCGGTTGATGGTCCGCAACCCGGTGGAAATCCTAAATTCCCGAAATAACCCTTCGTTTAGTAATAGGGGGATTTGCGGAATCGCCCCTCTTTCGAAGGCTATGGACTGCCCTTTTCTGCCCTATCTTGAATGTCTTCAATGACAAAAGATCATTAATCCAACCTAATAATATATATCGAAAATAATACTAAAGGTTTTAAGGGTGAGATTTCCTTACCACAAAGATCCTTGCTCCACAATATGAGAATCGACCAAAAACGTTCCCTCAACACCTTAAATCAATTCCAACGTTCTAAGATACACACGAACACTTGGGTTCCGGTCTTCCACTATCGCACTAAAGTATAACGAATGAAAACGTTAATAGAATGAACGATAAATTCGATCTAAGAGATCCTTCTTATCACCATCAAGATTCGGCCAAAACCATTATTAACTAAAATAAACTAAAAAGAACTCTTACCTAATGTCCACGGTTGAGAAGAAATGATTGAGAAGGATGTTTATGAATAGAGAGAGATTCGGCTATGAATAACCAAAGAAAAGAGAATGTAACACCCTAAAAATTTGAGTATTGATATATTGCATGATTTGGTGTTTAGATTATGAAGGAAAATTTTCTTACTTTTATTTTTGTGTTTATTATAGTCCTGAAGAAGAGTATAGCATAATTTGGGTAAAGAATAAATTTTATATGTGAGAATTTATTGAAGAGAAGCAAGTGTCATTAATACTTAAGTTAATTTAAGTGTTAATAAGTGACACAAGATGAGTACATGGCATGGTGGTGTTGGCGCATGAATTAGTGCATGAGGGAAGAGGTTTGAATCCCTTAAATAGCATTTAGATAACTTTTATTTTGCTCTTCTATGGTAAGTGTCGGCCAAGCTTATTTATGGTAAGTGTTGACCTTGTTATTTTTGGTTAGTATATCAAAAGAATAAGGTAAGAGTGAATTTAAGGTAGGGAATCAAGGAAATATGGAAAGATATGGAGACATAGGAAAAGTATCAAGGAAAGTGTTTTGGAAACAAATTCATGGTCATTTGACCAATGAATTTGGACGGCAATATGGCTAGGGGGGAGGTTGGCTGAATTTTGCTAGTAGCTTGGTAAGGGTTAGGAGTTTACTTTTGGTCATTTTTAGTTTTTGAGCAAAGTTTTGCAACTTTTCTTTCAACCTCTTTTCCTTTAGCCGAATTTGATCCTTGGTAAGCCTTGATTATATTGACCAATTGGTCATTTTTGCTTTTCACTTTAGTGTTCAATTTTGTGCCTTTCTCATAGTGCCGATTCTACCAACACAAAAAAAAAGCCATTATTTTTCTTTTCTTCTCCCCATTGCCGAATATACACCTCTCCCAAAACTCATCTCTATCTTCTTTCTCTTTTATTCTCTTTGAAAATTTAAACAACATCATCATCATTCTTCTTTCATCTTTTATTCTTAACACTTATAATTTCTCCATTATTTTCTCTCATGGCCGAATGTTGATGTACCCATAGCCAAATCATTTTTCTATTTCCTTTGGTCATATAGCCAAATCCTCTATCTTTCACAAACATCATTTTCAATCCTTTCTTTTCAACCGTGGACAAAAGGGTAAGAATTTTTTTTAGTTTCGTTTAGTTAGAAGTAGTCATGGCCGAATATTGATGGTGGTATGAAGGCTTTCTTAGATCGAAATAAACGTTCATTCTATTAACGTTTATTTATGTTATACTTTAGTGCGATAACGAAGATCAGAAATCAAGTGGTCGTGAGTGACATAGAACGTTTGGATCGATTCTCCTTGTGGAACAAGAATATTTGTGGTAAGGAAATCTCGCCTTTAAGATCTTTAGAATTTTATTTCGATATATTATTAGGATTAACGATCTTTTGATATTGAAGATCTTCAAAATAGGGAAGAAAAGGGCGGTGTTTAGTTATCGTAAGAGGGGCGGATCCACTATTCCCCCTAAGTATAAACGAAGGGCAGTTTCGGTAGTCCGAGATTTTCCACCGGGTTGCGGACCATCTACCGAAGGAAATCAATTATTCGAAGTAGTAAGAACTCCCGAGCCTTTGTACGTTAGTGGATTCTCAGCGAATAACAAATCGATAAACGAGGAGAAACCGAAAATTGAAGTGATCCAAAATCAAGAGGGTAAGGTTTTGGATCAAATGTCTATAACATATTTTTGTTCATGATAATGTCCTAATAAGATCGTATTATGTTTAGGTGTTGAAGAGTGGGAAGGGTTAGTACTCACGATATCGAGGTGTGTAACTTCACACTTTTCTCGGGTTTGGATGTTATTCGTGGTATGGAGTTAAATCATAAAAATGACTAGATCGGTATAAAACGTAATAATTGGTATTTGGTGAAATTACATGAAAATGGATAATATGGTGAAAATTACGAAAAAGCCCTTGATGAGTTAGATGGAAAAATATAAATTTTCATGTCTTCGTAAAATGGACCGATAAATTTGATAATTAGTAATTGGGCGAAATCTCATTAGATCGATAATTTAATGAAATCTCATTAGATCGATAATTCAATGAAATCTCGCTAGATCGATAAATGGGCGAAAACTCGCTAGATCGTAAATGGGCCGTAATCTACATTAAATTGTTAAAGCGGTGAAATCCTCGCTAGATCGTTAAATGGGCCAAATTCTACTAGATCGTAATTTTGGGCCTAAGATATTAAATCGCTAAAATGGGCCAAATGTTTGGGCCTTAATAAAATCAAATATTGACTCTTGTTAATGGGCCTTTTAATAAAATCATTATATGATCATAGACTACTTTGCATACATATTGTATGGGTTGGGAAAATGATGAAGAGAAGAAAGGCCTGTTGCCAAAATCTAGTTCGGTGGCTCTGCCACAAAATTTATAAATGGCTATTTGCCTCTAGTTCGGTGGCTCTGCCACAAAATAATAATTGGCTCAATGCCTTTAGTTCGGTGACTTTGTCACAATCTAGTTCGGTGGCTCTGCCACAAGTATAAAATGGCTTAATGCCTACGATTGGTGTGATGGCGGGGTGGGTTGACTTGATCCCCACAGGTGTGATGGTTGGTACGGGGGTGTGTAGTGGATGGAATTAGGTTTGGGAGGGAAAAATTCATTTTTACATGCATGATATTAATTATGTTATTCATTATGCTATTAATTATGTTGTTAATTCTGCTTATGGGCTCAAGGCCCAAATCCATAATTTGAAAATCTGGCCCAGTGGACAAAGTAAGTGAGTTATACACTGAGTTCTAAGTAACTCACTCCCTCAAATTTTTCATCTCAGGTAATGAAAATTGACGTGGACTTGGGCCGAGGATGACTTCGTGGAGGCCATACTGCAAAACATGGGTTTATTAAACTCTGAACTTTTTAATAAGTATTTTACTATTTTGGGTTAATGTAATAAGGGCCTCTATTAATAATTCATGGATTTTATGTGTGTTTGGTTTTAAACTATATTTTGGACATTTAAATATGGGCTTATGATTATATGATGTTTTTATCAAAATAAATTGGGTTTTCAAATATATGAAATTCCTTTATAAATATTTTATTATTTTTAACTCTTAAATAAATTACCTAAGGGTTTTTGATAATACAATGTTAATGATGTTTTCAACTAATGTTTTCTAATATACATCAAATTAAAATACTCTTCCGATTTTTATTAAACCTTGTAATTAAAAATAATATTGTAGATTTCAACTTATTGAAGATTTTAAGATAGCTCGATTCATGTAACAAACCAAATCTAGTCTTAATGCATAGACCGGGTTTGGGGTGTTACAGAGAAAATGGTTCGGCAATGACACACTAACATTCGGCCATGAGAGAATATTATGGAGAAAGTATGATTGAAAAGAAATTAAAAGATGAGAGAAAGAGATGATGATGATGTTGTTTCGGTTTTCAAAGAGAAGAAAAGAGAAAGAAAGAGATGAGTTTAGGAGCAAAGTACATTCGACAATGGGGAAAAGAAAAGAAAAGAAAAGAATGGCCTTTTTGGTATTGGAGATTTTGGCACTTTGAAAAAGACATACAAAAGAGTACTAAAGTGATAGGCAAAAATGACCAAATGGTCAAAAGATTAAGGCTTACCAAAAGATCAAATTCGGCCAAAGGAGAAAGGTTGAGAAAAGAATTGCAAAACTTTGCACAAGATGTTAGGAATGACCAAAAACTAATTCCTAATCCTAGCCAAGCTACTAACATATTCGGCCAACCTCCCCCTAGCCACAATGCCGTCCAAATTCATTGGTCAAATGACCATGAAATAATTTCCAAAACCTTTTCCTTGATACATGCCTTATGTCCCCTTATCTTTCCAAAATTTCTTGATTCCCTACCATAAGTTAACAATTACCTTATTCCTTTAGTCTACTTACCAAAAATGAAAAGTCCAACCTTACCATATATATTGCTTGGCCGACACTTACTATACTTGTGAAAAATAAAAATTATCTATGTAACATCCTGAAAAGGGCCTATGCATTTTGGCCTAATTGTACAAAAAGACATCTTTTATGTGTTTTGAAATAAATTTGGAATGATGAGAATGTATGGAAATGTTATGTTGGAAATAAGAAAATGACCATTTTTGGAAACCTAAGCAAATTAGGAAAGTGAACATTTTGGAAACCTAAGTAAATTAGGAAAGTGAACATTTTGGAAACTTGAACATTTTGGAAACCTGAACATTTTTGGAAATGATCCAAAAATGGAAACCTGAACATTTTGAAACTTGAGCATGTAAGAAAAATGGCAAGTTACAGAGCCGATCGAAAATTTTAGGAAACTTAGAAATGATGCCGAAATGTCAAATTTTAAAGTCCAAAATAGGAAATAAGGGCAAGAGGGCCTTAAAAGAAAAAGTTGGTGAAATTCGACACACAATCGGGTTTGGAAAAGTGGCCTGAAGGTGTCACTTAAGGCTTATGAAAATGGCGCCATGTGTAAGAGAAATGGGCCTGGGTTCGAGTCGCATGGGAAGCTAAAAATAAAAGTTCTATTTTGCTGCAAGGATGGATGAGGTGGACGGCACATAGGCTAATTTTAAGAGTTTTATCCTTTTAAAATTTGACAAATAGATAGATAATGATGGATTATTATTGGTATTATTTTATTAAGAGATAAGGGATAAATAATGGATTTATTTTAGATTATTTTAAGTGATAAATAAGGATTTTAAATTTGGATTATCGAGGAGATAATTGATGGATTAAATGCTTTTATTTTTAGATAAAGGAGATAATATTATCTTAAGGAGAGTGGTGGCCAAGTCAAGGACTCTTGGCCTAGAAAATTGGCTATAAAGGAGAACCCAAGGTCTTTTCTCTCATCTTTCCAAGTAGCCGAAAATCCCCTTGCTCTCTTCCCCTCTTTGCCGAATTTCTCTTTAAGCAAAATCCATCTCTTCTTCTTCTATTTTCTTCTCCTCTCCTTTGCTATTGTCGAGCCAAAACACTCTTTGATCCCTGATTAAAACTCCATAGCCAAAACTCTGTGACTCTAGGCAAGGAAGCAATCGAATAAAGGCATCAAGGTAAGGTTAAGCTATTCAAATCCTTTTCTTTTCTATTTTGCCAAAAGAGAAGGATCTAATCTCTATTCTTGTTCATGGCCGAATCTACAAGGATCTCTCAAGTTTTTACAATCACCAAATATAAAGATCAAAGATCTAAGGTAAGAACAACCAATTCTTGTTCTTCTAATTCGTTTAATCAAGATCTAAGGAAATAACCTCTTTTATGTCTCTTGGCCGAATATCAAAGGAAGAGTTTCGGGATTTCAAATTCAAGGAATTTAAGGGATTTCGATAGACATATTAAGGAATCCTCGTCAGATTTGGAAATTGTATGGTAAGTGACATTCGGCCAAGGTTTGATCTTGATATTCGGAATTATTTTCCACTTATTCAAAAGTTAGAAACTGACATAATTTCCTGATTTAGTGGCTAGCCGATTTAAGGAAGGAATACTATCAATTTTCGGCATTTGATTTACAATCTTTTAAATTCGGCAACAAGGTAAGTAATACAAATCCTACTTGGATTTGGTTTTTAAGCCAAATAAGTTTGTTAATATATATTAATGGTTGGCTGAATATAGGAGTTAAAAATCTAGATCGGTAGATCGTTCTTCGGGATCTCAAGGAACCCAATAAGCAAATCAGGTGTGTACCCATACTAACCTTCAATACGTTATATGGCAAATATTAATTATATGATTATACATAAGAATGTGAATATGGCTAAAATGTGGTACAAAAGTACTGTGCACGTTTCCTACTTCGATAGGATTATGAAATATGTTATTTTATAAAATGTGAATATATGTATATGATTATGAAATTAAGTATGTTATGCATGATATATATTTTTGGGGCATTCGGGATTTATGTGAAAGGGGAAGAAGGTGTTGACTTCGGTCTCACCAACGTTAGAAGGTGTTGACTTCGGTCTCACCAACGTTATATGGTGACTACGGTCACAAATATTTGAATTTGGTAACTTCGGTTACATTATTTGAATATGGTGTCTAATGACACAAATTATATGGGCGATGAGCACGTCGACTACAGCGACTGCCTTCGATGGTGTGTAGCGGATGGAGGGTTGACTTAGTAGTCCCCACGGTGTGACTGGCAGGTACGGGTGGTGTGTAGCGGATGGACAAATAGGCTTGGGTTTGGGTTGCATCATAATTTTTTTTATATGAATATGAATTTGATATGAACATGTATGCCTGATTTGTTGAATGTTAGTACTGTGTACACATTGAGTCTGTTGACTCACCCCGTAGTGGGAACTATTTTCAGGTGATGAACAGTGACGGATCGGGACGGTAGACCTTGAGGTGGCCATGTTCCATTTGAAGATTATATTTAAATTTGGACTTTATTCCTGTTTAGTACCTTTAATTTTATATTTGGGTTTTTCTTGATGTAATAAGGCCATAAGGCCCAGTGGATTTTCCTTATTCTGCTTTACTTTAAACTATTATGTTACGAACTACTTATGACTAAAGTTAAAGCGATATTTTTTATAAACTCTAAAATTATTTTGTCACCTTAATAAAATTGGGTTTACAAGATTAATTAAATGGGTTTCAATCTAAGCCCAACCCACAACAACTTTTTTCTAAATATTTTATAAAATCTTCTAAGTAACGAAAATCTTTGAAACCGGTTTACTTTAGGAACATACCAGATCCGGTCCAGGCTCGTGGGCCGGGTGTGGGGTGTTTCAATCTAGATGCTAACCAAGGGATTCGAACCACTCCCCTCATGCCACAACTCATGCGCCAACACCACCTTACCATTTACTCATCTTATGCTACACTTTGACACTTAATTTAACTTAAGTATCAATGTCACTTAATCCACTTCATTAAATTCTCAAAACTAAAAATTATTGCATTCCCGAATAATTCTATACTCTTCTTCAGGACTATAATAAACATGAAAAAGAAGTAAGAAAATTTTCCTTCATAATCTAAGCATCAAAAACATGCAATAAAAATCGATACTCGAATTTTAGGGTGTTACAGGTCAACTTGATATTTTCGCTAAATGGGCAATCTGATATTTTACTTAATGGGCTTTTTTGATAAATTTATATAATGGGCCTTTTTGATAAATTGATATAATGGGCCGTACTATTGTAATGAACATCCAAATAAATTATTGTCGTTATATTGTAAAAATCATGATTTGTTATGCATTATATACATGATTTTGCATGGATGGGATAATATTGAAAAGAAGTTCTTGTAACACCCCAAACCCGGCCCATGAGTCCTGACCGGATCTGGTATGTCACTGGGTAAAATATTTTGGGCCAATTTGAAAGTTGGGTGAAAATTTGATTAAATTTGGCTAAGGTATTTAAAACGGGTTTGAAAACTCAGTTGGGCCTTTTTATAAATACTGATTGGGCTTTATAAACCCTTTTGAAAACATTGATCATGTATCATTTTAAAATCATCAAAGTGATAGTTGACTTAGTTTATTTTTGTTACCCGATGGTAACATCTTTTGAAAAACCGTAGAAATTTATTAAGTTTGAAAAATTATTTTAATCGTTACTTGTCAATTGAAAATTTCATTTGTAACATAACATAAGCAAAATAAATAAAATAACATCCACAAAATAAATAGCGGCCTTATTACAATCCCAAAATAAAATTACTTAGGAAATAAAATAATTAAACTTAACGAAAACAAAATTAAATTCCAACATTAAGCATGGTCAGCCTCGAGTCCTCTCCGGCTCCATCTCCCATGGTCTACTCATCTCGCAAAATGTTAAGGAAGGGTGAGTCACCAAGACTCGGTGTGTAAATCCCCTACCCGAGAATACAACTCATACACAATTTATCATTTAAACATGCACATGCAACCCAACTAGCCATCCATACTCCTTTTCTACCCGTGTGGTCAAAACCATGATGACTTAAAGTCACAATTTAAATGATGGGGCCAACCCATCGTGTGGTCAAAACCACCGATGACCATAGGTCACAAAATATCAAGTGTGGTCAAAACCATGGTGGTACCAAACCACCGGGACTTAGTCGCAAATATTCAATCGTTGTGGTCAAAACCATCGATGACCATAGGTCACTAATAATCGATGGGGCCAACCCATCTTGTGGTCAAAACCCACGACGATCCATATTTCATCCCTCCTCTCATCAATCCCACCATCACATGCTTTAGTAAAAATTTTCATAAATCATATCATAGCATTTAATCATCATGTGATGGCATGCAAATCATATATCAAAAGTCATAAATTTAGGGGACTTACCCGGAATCCATGTTTAAGCCCACAAGCATATCATAGATCACTACCAAAATTTATACATAAGACAATAAATTCGCAAGTTTAATAATAAAGTGTGTAAGGAGTTTACACACCTGTTTCTACCGGAATTCCTAGATCCCGAAGATCCGATCTACAACACTAGATTTTTATCCCTTGAATGGATTTGATTTCCAATCAAATCTCGAAGCCTAACTTAGTCCCTAAATCCATGGCATACGTTAGTTTCGGCATTTAATCATAGACTTTTTAATTGAAAGGCCTTTGGCTGAATGTGCTTACCAACTTTCCTTGGAAAATAATTCCCGAAAGCTTCCCTACAATCGGTTTAGACATAATGTTATAACCATAGATCTTGATCCAACAAAATGTAACATTGACGAGATCCACTTACCTCTTCTAACCGATTGAAGAAAAAGAGCACCCTTTGCTTTGATGTTCGGCCAAAACTACACCAAATCGGGAGGAGTAGATTCGGCTAAGGAAAACAAGAGATGATGCTAGAATTTTGAGTGATTTTGGGCAGTTTGTCTAAGGAGATTTTGGCAGCAAGGAGGTAGGGGTTTGGCTAATGGAGGAAGAAATAGATGAAGGAAAAGAAGTAGGGGTTCAAGGGGGTTTTCGGCTTGTAAAAGAAGAAGAAAAGAAGCTGGAAAATTGAGCAATTGCTTAGGGGAATTTTGGCAGCAACAAGTGAGAAAAAGAAGAGAAAAATTGAAGAACTTTTGGCCCTTCCTTGCTGTAAAAAAAAACAATTATGGACAGCCCCTAAGGAGTCCCAAAGCTAGCAAAATTCTCTTTATTTTGTGATAATTTCCAGCCTTGAATTATCACAAAATAAATCTAGCTTTAATCTCCTAATCCCCTCAACAATTTAATTGTAATTAAACTACTAATAACCCCCTTCCAAATTGATTATGAGCAAAAAAATGTCTTATCTCTTATCAAAATTAGAGTCCAAAATATCGCTAATTCGCTCCCTCACGCCAAAGAAGAGGGAAGAAAAAAGAGGAAAAAATAACCATGTTGTCTTTGCTTGATTCAACTCGAACCCCAAGCAAGCCCCCTTAACACGCCCCTGTGCCACTACCACATTGACTTTCATGTCAATTAACCACAACATTTAATTATAACCCTTCTTACTAAAGCCCAACATCGCATATGGAAAAAAATAAAACGCGAAATGCTCCATTGCATCCTTCATGTCTCGAACCCGAGACCTCACTGCAGGCCCCCTCTTCCAACGCCCTTACCACATCTCCCAATCTGACTTTCATGTCATGAAGCCTCCTCATTAAATTTTAAAGCCTTTATAACTGGGCCCTTTTTCCTTCTAATGCCAAAGCCAAAAAAAAACGTCCTCCTTGCGCCTACCATGACTCGAACCCAAGTCCTCATACCAAGGCCCCCTTAAGTGGCGCCCCAAGCCACTCCACCAGCCCATCTTTCATGTCAGAACATCTCCATTATTTAATCTTAATGTAACAGCCCAAACCCGGCCCAAACGTTAGGACCGAATATGGGTCGTTACGAGAAAACTTTTGAAAACCCATTTTAAAAACCAATTTAATACTTGTTGAAAACTTCTCATTTTAGCTGTCTCATTGAAATCATACTTAGTCCAAATTTGAAAATTTAATTAAGTCAAGTTATTATACAAACTTCAGATGTGCCCGATGGCACGATAAAACATTTTTCGTGTTAATTTAGAAAAACGTGTGATTCAAATTTATATTTAAAACAAAATATCCAACATATAAGAAAGTAACTAAAGTAAAGTATGATGAGGCCTTATTACATCCAAAATAAAACAACCCAATAACCAAATTTAAAATAACTAAAATTAAAGTCCATTAAATTTCAAATCCACCGCATGGCCTCCTCAAGTCCCTCCGGCTCCATGTCCGCGATCTAAGCATCACCGAAAAAATAATGGAGAAGGTGAGTCACCAAGACTCGAGATGTAATCCTTCCCCGTTGTAAAATATTTTTCATACACAACATATAACAATTAATATGCAGAATATTTAATCCCCGACCTAGCCATCCAAACGCCACTGTCTACCCCGTTGTGGTACCAAACCATTGGTGGTGCCAAACCACTGGTGACATATAGTCACAATGTGTTACCAAAACACCGGTGTCCGAGACACTGAGATCATTTGATGGGGCCAACCCATCGTGTGATACCAAATCACCGGTAGGCGATCCCATATCTCAAGTGGGGCCAACCCATGGTGGTGTTAACCACAGGGATAAGTCGCTATTGAGGTACCAAACCTCTGGAGGTACCAAACCTCTGGTGACATATAGTCACGGTGTGTTACCAAAACACTGGTGCCCGTCGGCACATTATCACTGCCCCCTCCACTCATCAACCCATATCACAACCATAACAGAGTTTATACATTTATCATATGTATTAAAATAAAACATGCTTCCCAAAAGCATCACAATAATCTCATATAATCAGAGACTTACCGAGGTTCTCGCTTGTACCATTTAAGGTACCAAATCCATATCTACATCAAGCAGATTTACAAACAACAAATATTTATCACACATATTAACTGCTATGAGTGTGTATGTACACACCTGTCACCACTGGGTGATCTAAATCTCGAATGAAGGAGTCGACCACCTAAGATTTCTTGGTACCTACATTCGGCCAACCATGGGATTAGCCCTATGGCCTATTCGGCCAAAGTAAATAATTTAAAGGGTTCTCCTTTTGAACCCGAATCCTTACCCGAAAGTCTTGAGTATCAACCTTTTGCTTCACCACCCTAAAATCGGCACTCAATAAGTTAGTAGCCTTGGCTAAAATGATTAACAATCGACTACTAAAGTAGATCTTACCTTGCTTTGATTTGGTTTCTAACAACCCGAATCCTTATATGGGTTCCTAGCAATCGCCAACCTTAAATACCAAGTAAGATTAGTTTGACTTTTCTTTAAGTCCAAATCGATAGATCATAAGAGTGAACACTAAAAACATTCGGTTAGTACCCTTACCTTCTCAACCGATTGGAAAGATAGTCCGAAAAGTCTTGTATCACCTTTGATATTCGCCAAAATGAGTCTTAACAGAGAAGAGGATTTGACAGCAGAGGAGTGGATATTCGGCCAAAAGAATAGAGGAGAAATAATGGTAGAAAACTAATGGAGAGGAGGAGATGGTGAGAGTTTTGGCTAGCGTTGTTTGAGAGAAAAGGAAGGAGAGAAAATAGATGGAAGATTTGAGAATTTCGGCGGTTTGCCAAGATGGAGAAAAAAAACAACACAAGTGCTAAGTGATGCTATTTATAAGCATTGGCACCCCCAAAGCTTGTCAGTCCACTCTTCTATGAAGAGTTTAACCTCCATTCAACTTCCTCAATTTGCTCTTGACCACATATTTGACTTAATTCAAAATAATTTGAATACCTCTCATAATAATTAAATAATAATCCCATAATAATCTAATAGAAAAATACTAATATTATCCTCATCACTTATCCCTAGAATTAATAATAACAATTTAAACACTCATATTATCCTTAAAATAAAATGCTCATATTATCTATTAATAATAATAATAATAGAAGAGTTTAAAGGAGAGAGGACTCTCCTCAAGTGCGAATCAACGTAATGCCAAAAGGGAAAATTGTGACTCGAACCAAGGTTCTCCTTGTTCCTTGATGGCGTCAAGTGTAGCTCCCAAGTGGCCCTCCTTTGCCACTTATTCTAGGCTCTTTTATGACAAAAGCTCCTTATTTATTCTTATAACCCCTACTCACTAAGGCTATCCACCTTTTATGCAAATAATATATCTATTTCTACCATTCCGAGCCAACTCAAGGCCTTTAATTAAACTCTATTATTCCATAAATAATGTCTCAACAATTCATACATAAGAAAAATGATTAAATTCCAAATAACCCCATTTTGGGATGTTACAGATTCTACCCCTTAAAATAAATTTAGTCCCAAATTACATAACTAAAACAGATGAGGGTATTGCCGCCAGATCACATCCTCGGTTTCCACGTAGCTTCCTCAAAGACCGTGGTTCCACCATAGCACTTTCACTAAGGGCACCGACTTCCTACGTAGAACCTTTATATCCCTATCCAAGATCCGAACGGTTCCTCCTCAAAAGATAAGTCTGCTAACCTCAATTTACATCACGGGCACCACATGTGATGGATCCGACCGATACCGTCTCGGCATTGATACGTGAAAGACGTCATGTATCGACTTAATTTCGCAAGCAACTCTAGGCGATAAGCTACCTGGACCCACTCGCTTACAACTGTATGGCCCGATGAACCTTGGGCTTAGCTTCCTTTTCGTCAAACCTTAGTACCTTCTTCCAAGGCGACACCTTGAAAAACCTTGTCTCCCACAAGATACTCCATTTCCTTGCGTTTGAGATCGGCATAAGACTTACGCCTATCGATGCTTCCTTGAGACGAGACCGAATCACTTTGACTTTGTCTTGATCTCGCTACCAATTCTGGGCCCAACACTTGTCGTTCACCCAACTCCGCCCAACACGTCGGAGTTCGCATTTTCGTCCATACTGATTTCAGTATGGTGCCATCGAATACTCGCTTGGTAGCTATTGTTGTAGGCGAACTCAGCTAGAGGTAAGAATTCCTCCCAACTACCTCTAATTCCAAGACACAACCCTCAAAGATATCCTCCAAGATCAGATGACCCTTTTTGGTTGCCCGTCCGATGTCGAGGATGGAAAGTCAGGTTGAATCCAACCGCGCACCAACGCTAGATGTAACGCTTCCAAAACCTCAAGTGAACCTTGGGTCCCTATCGAGATAAGCGATACGGTACACCATGCAATCGACTATCTCGCCACATACAACTTTGCTAGCTTCGGGTGAGTAGTCCATTCTCACCGGTATGAAGTGAGTGATTTAGTCGAGACGGTCTCACGATTACCCAAATCGCATCTTTCTTCTTTGGGCGTGCGGGTAGCCTGCCGACGAAATCCATAGTGATCCGCTCCCACTTCCATTGAGGGATCATTACGGTTGAAGTAGCCCGATGGTAAGCGGTGTTCAGCCTTAACCGCCGACCGTCAAACACTTCCCTATGAATTCCGTTATCTCACGCTCAATCAAGGCCACAGGTAATTTAGTAGATCTCCATACATCTTGCTTCCTCTCGGATGCATAGCGATGGGCTGCTATGAGCATCCTGGAGAATTTTCCGCCTCAACTCCATATCTTTTGGCATACAAGGCCGTCCACAAAACATAGCACACCATCACTAGTCACACTATACCCTCTAAACCACCATCCCGAACTTGTATTCTCTTCAGCATTTAACCCTTCATCCACTAACTGTTTGTTCTTAATCTCCTCGATCCACGTTGGCTTAACTTGAAGCTCGCCAAAAGGCTTCCATCGTCATATAAACTTAAGCGAGCAAACATAGCTCTTAAATCCGCCACAACCTTTCGGCTCAACGCGTCCACCACCACGTTAGCCTTACCCGGATGATATTCGATGGAGCGATCGTAGTCCTTCAACAGTTCAATCCATCTCACATTGTCTCGATTCAGATCATACGTGACGTAAGATACCTCAAACTCTTGTGATCCGTGTAAATACCGACTTCTCCCCATAAAGATAGTGTCTCCATATTTTTAAAGGCAAATCGATCACCGCTAACTCCAAGTCGTGAGTTGGGTAGTTAACCTCATGCGGTCTCGGTGACGGACGATAGGCTACTACCTTCCCATCTGCATCAACACACACCCCAAACCGTGTGAGATGCATCACAATAGATCGTGAATAATTTCCCGCCTCGGGTTGTACTAAAACCGAGCTTAGTGAATCTTCCTCGACTTATCAAAACTTTCTTGCTGTTTCTCTAGCCATACAAATGGAACACCTTTCCTTAGCAACTTAGTCAATGGCGCTGCGATTAGAGAGAACCCTTCCACAAACCTTCGATAATACCCCGCTAAACCCAGAAAACTTCGTATTTCTGCCACCGACTTAGGCGGTTTCCACTCCAACACCGCTTCAATCTTGCGGGGATCCACTCTAATCCCTTCCGCTGACACTACGTGACCTAAGAAAGCCACCTCCCTTAGCCAAAATTTGCACTTACTGAATTTGGCATACAATTGTTTTTCCCTCAACACTTGCGTAACTATCCAGTAAATGCTTGTCATGCTCTTCCTCCGTCCTTGAGTAAACCAATATGTCATCGATGAACACCACGACGAATTGGTCTAGGTACTGTTGAAATACTCTGTTCATTAAATTCATAAACGCCGACGGTGCATTGGTCAACCCGAATGGCATCACTAGGAACTCGTAATGCCCATACCGAGTTCTAAAAGCCGTCTTGTGAACATCGCCCCTTCACCTTAAGTTGATGGTAACGACCTAAGGTCTATCTTCGAAAACACCGATGCCCTTCAATCGGTCAAACAAGTCATCGATCCGGCGGTGGGTACTTGTTTTGATCGTTAACTTGTTTAAGCGGCGGTAGTCGATGCACATCCGCATAGAACCGTCCTTCTTCTTGACAAACAATACAGCGCTCCCACGGAGATATACTAGGTCGAATAAATCCCTTATCCAAGAGCTCGAATTTGAGCCTTGACTCCACCAATTCCTTTGGTGCCATCCCGAAGGTGCTATAGACACGGTGCTGTTCGGGTAGCAAGTCTATCTCAATTCGACTTCCCGATCTGGAGGCAGACCCGGAAGTTCTTCTGGGAACACATCAACAAATTCTCCAACCGTTCGGACCTTTCCAACTACTGACTCCTTAACTTCCAAAGCACAGATTTGAACCAAGAACGCCTTACAACCCTTCTTGACCATCTTCTCAACCTTCAAGGCAGTCACCACATTGGATAGGTAATTCCTTCTATCACCTATCATAACCACTTCATCATTCTTAGCCGTCTTAAGAACCATGCGCTTAGCCGCGCAATCCAAATTCGCCCGATACTTAGCCAGCCAATCCATTCCAAGGATCAAATCGAACTCCCCGAATGGTAGTTCCATCAGATCAGCCACAAATACTACCCCTTGGAGTTCTAGGGGTACGTCTCTATAAAGTTTGTCTACCACTACAGAATGACCTAAAGGACTCACTACAGTCATCTCCCTAGCAGCAGTCTCAAAGTCTAGGTTCAAAGTCTCTACCACACTACTGGCTACGTACGAATGTGTAGACCCCACATCAATTAAAGCATAGTAAGGAAGACCAAAAATCGAAGCGTCTCGGTTATGACATCCCAAGCGTCACCCTCCTCATGACGCCTTGCCAGATAGACTAAGCCAGTCGCTTAGCCTCTGTGTTGCTGAACCTCGCCTACGAGTTCCACGACCTCGGTTAGGACCATTGCTTCTCTCGCCATTACCACGACCCCTCTGCGGTCCCCCATTTACATCCCGATGCGATTACGCCTCTGGCCGATTCCGAGCTCGCTCGTGGACAATCTCGACCCGATGCTCTAAAGACCCACACTCAAAACATCCTCTATCACCGGTCGAACAACCTCTCCAATGGGACTTCCCACAACGATTGCCTTGGTAGGCCTCGATTATTAGCTACGGGCCTTCTTTTTGATTTGGCCCACTCGCCTAGCCTTCTTCGATCATTACCACTGGATCCGGTGACCCAAATCCTCTCTTTTGATTATTCCTACTATAATTTTGTCTCACGCCTCCTTGATCCCTCGGCTACCTTAGCCTTTTCTACAAGAGATGAAAACTCACGGACTTACTGCGGGGCAATCAGTAACCTCAAATCATCTCGGAGTCCGTCCTCAAAGCGGACACAGCGCTCGTGTTCAGTAGCCACGATGCCTCTTGCATACCTACTCAGTCTTAAAAACTCCGCCTCATACTCGGCCACGGACTTAGTTCCTTGTACTAGACCCAGAAAAGCCTTCCTCTGTGCGTCAGTGTAGCTGGTGCCCACATACTTCTTCTGAAAAGCGGTTTTAAAGTAGTCCCACGTAAGATCATCAGCTGTGGCTCCATCCCGAACTGTCAGCCACCACTGGTACGCTTCATCCTTTAGAAGCGACACCGCCCCTTTCAGCTTTTCCTCCTCGGTCAGGTCAAGATCATCCATTATCCTTTCTGTAGATTCCACTAATACTACGCTACACTGGTGCCACCCGACACACCGGAACACCTCGGCTTGTTGACCGAATTCGCTCGGGAGCAGATTTCGAGCTCCTAAATTTCCACCATTGACCACCAATTCGAGGACTCGCAACACTTTGCCTTGCGATACCGCCTCTCCTCCCGTCTGATCCTGCTCCTCTGCTCCAAAAGCTGGAGGTGGTGGTGGCGGTGGTACATCATTTTCAGAACCTTGCCCCGACCTGACGGGTTCGGACACCGTCATCCTACCCTACTGGCGTCCACGGCGTCCACGTCCTCTAGATCTCATTCTATCTACTTGCGCTTTTAATCGATTAAGAAAATTTTTATGCGTTAGCATTTGTTCCACTTTATTACTCGCGAAGAAATTTTATGAAGAAATTTTAATTAGAGGTTCTTTCGTGCAAACAAGGTTTCATCTTCTATCTTAGTTCACACAAGGAGTTCTTGCATCCATTCCTAATACTTTCCATACCTACTCGCTCTTTGGACATTTCGCCCATTTCTAACCTGTGGGTATTTTCATCCTTTTTCCTCTGAGGGTGTTTTCAGTAGTAAAAGAGATTTTAAAACTTTAGTAAAGTAGGTTGTTTTGCAATTCCCAACACTAGAGGGTATCATTAGAAAATGGCATTATTTCAAAAACCAGGGGTATTTTGGTAATTTTGTCCACCAGGGATAATTTTGTAATTTTTTTGTAAATCAAGGGTGTTTTAGTAATTGCAAAACTCTGAGGGTCCCTTTTGAGAATTTTTCGTTCTTAAAACGGTGATGTTACAAAAAATTTTGCACTCAGGGGCGTTTTGGTAATTTTATGAGTTGGGGGCGTTTTCGTAATTTTCCAAAACCCACGTGTTTCATTGAGGATTTCCAAAGCTGAGTTGAATATTTGAGAAATAGTTGGAATTTTGGACAAAATCATTGAGTTGATGTTTTATGAACCAAGGGCATTTTAGTAATTTTACCCCTAAGGGCATTTTCGTAATTTTCCACAAATCGAACTTTTCGGGGAAAACATTGCAAAAAAAGTTGTTCTTACGTTTGAAGGAGTGATTTGAAAAGTTTTTAAAACCAAATTTTGTTGTTTCCTTCCTTTTTCAAAAAAATCAAGGCTAATTCCCTTTCGGGTTTTAGTCATTATGTTTAGCCTATGACCGAACCCTCTTGGTCAGGGTGAACCCAAGCTACGCACCAGGCAGGTTTCGTGTGGAGAGGAGGTGAGTCACACGGACTGCTTAAATACCAAGCTCCCACCGAACCTTTCTAGACATGCACGAGAGGTTACCACACCACTGAGCCCTGCAGGTTAGGGTGAACCCAAGCTACGCACTGGTAGGATTCTGTGAAGAGGTGGTGAGTCACTCGAACCGCTTAAATACTGTGCTCTTCCGGATCCAATCCTAGACATGCGTACTGGGGTTACCACACCCTAGCTCAGTGACTAAGTCATAGGTTGGTTTCGTTCTTTAAGTCTTATGTTTAGCTTGTGTGTTTGAGTAATCTAATCCTAGGGTTCAAATTCCTATAAGTCTACCTACGTTCCATGCTTCCTACCCTTCTACAACATATAATTCACAAAGGGGTTTAGATGTACTTACCTAGGCGGACCGGTGCCGGAGACTCAGGCCATGCCGCTTAAAACCCAAAATCAATTAATAAGGCCTACTAAAACATTTTTGGGCCTTGGGCCCCACAATGAAGTTTTGAACACGGCTCGATACCAATTTGTAACAGCCCAAACCCGGCCCAAACGTTAGGACCGAATATGGGTCGTTACGGAGAAAACTTTTTGAAAACCCATTTTAAAAACCTATTTAATACTTGTTGAAAACTTCTCATTTTAGCTGTCTCGTTGAAATCATACTTAGTCCAAATTTGAAAATTTAATTAAGTCAAGTTATTATACAAACTTCAGATGTGCCCGATGGCACGATAAAACATTTTTCGTGTTAATTTAGAAAAACGTGTGATTCAAATTTATATTTAAAACAAAATATCCAACATATAAGAAAGTAACTAAAGTAAAGTATGATGAGGCCTTATTACATCCAAAATAAAACAACCCAATAACCAAATTTAAAATAACTAAAATTAAAGTCCATTAAATTTCAAATCCACCGCATGGCCTCCTCAAGTCCCTCCGGCTCCATGTCCGCGATCTAAGCATCACCTAAAAAAATAATGGAGAAGGTGAGTCACCAAGACTCAGTATGTAATCCTTCCCCCGTTGTAAAATATTTTTCATACACAACATATAACAATTAATATGCGAATATTTAATCCCGACCTAGCCATCCAAACGCCTTTGTCACCCGTTGTGGTACCAAACCCTTTGGTGGTGCCAAACCCTTTGGTGACATATAGTCACAATGTGTTACCAAAACACGGTGTCGTGAGACACAGATCATTTGATGGGGCCAACCCATCGTGTGATACCAAATCATTTGGCAGACGATCCCATATCTCAAGTGGGGCCAACCCACGGTGGTGTTAACCACGAGGATAAGTCGCTATTGAGGTACTAAACCTCTGGAGGTACCAAACCTCTAGTGACATATAGTCACGGTGTGTTACCAAAACTTGGTGCCCGTCGGCACATTATCACCCCCTCCACTCATCAACCCATATCACAACCATAATGAGTTTATACATTTATCATATGTATTAAAATAAAACATGCTTCCCAAAAGCATCACAATAATCTCATATAATCAGAGACTTACCGAGGTTCTCGCTTGTACCATTTAAGGTACCAAATCCATATCTACATCAAGCAGATTTACAAACAACAAATATTTATCACACATATTAACTGCTATGAGTGTGTATGTACACACCTGTCACCACTGGGTGATCTAAATCCCGAATGAAGGAGTCGACCACCTTAGATTTCTTGGTACCTACATTCGGCCAACCATGGGATTAGCCCTATAGCCTATTCGCCAAAGTAAATAATTTAAAGGGTTCTCCTTTTGAACCCGAATCCTTACCGAAAGTCTTGAGTATCAACCTTTTGCTTCACCACCTAAAATCGGCACTCAATAAGTTAGTAGCCTTGACTAAAATGATTAACAATCGACTACTAAAGTAGATCTTACCTTGCTTTGATTTGGTTTCTAACAACCCGAATCCTTATATGGGTTCCTAGCAATCGGCCAACCTTAAATACCAAGTAAGATTAGTTTCGGCTTTTCTTTAAGTCCAAATCGATAGATCATAAGAGTGAACACTAAAACATTCGGTTAGTACCCCTTACCTTCTCAACCGATTGGAAAGATAGTCCCGAAAAGTCTTGTATCACCTTTGATATTCGGCCAAAATGAGTCTTAACAGGAGAAGAGGATTTCGGCAACAGAGGAGTGGATATTCGGCCAAAAGAATAGAGGAGAAATAATGGTAGAAAACTAATGGAGAGGAGGAGATGGTGAGAGTTTTCGGCTAGCAGTGTTTGAGAGAAAAGGAAGGAGAGAAAATAGATGGAAGATTTGAGAATTTCGGCAGTTTGCCAAGATGGAGAAAAAAAACAACACAAGTGCTAAGCTGATGCTATTTATAAGCATTCGGCACCCCCCCCAAAGCTTGCTGTCCCACTCTTCTATGAAGAGTTTAACCTCCATTCAACTTCCTCAATTTGCTCTTGACCACATATTTGACTTAATTCAAAATAATTTGAATACCTCTCGTAATAATTAAATAATAATCCCATAATAATCTAATAGAAAAATACTAATATTATCCTCATCACTTATCCCTAGAATTAATAATAACAATTTAAACACTCATATTATCCTTAAAATAAAATGCTCATATTATCTATTAATAATAATAATAATGAAGAGTTTAAAGGAGAGAGGACTCTCCTCAAGTGCCAAATCAACGTAATGCCAAAAGGGAAAATTGTGACTCGAACCAAGGTTCTCCTTGTTCCTTGATGGCGTCAAGTGTAGCTCCCAAGTGGCCCTCCTTTGCCACTTATTCTAGGCTCTTTTATGACAAAAGCTCCCTTATTTATTCTTATAACCCCTACTCACTAAGGCTATCCACCTTTTATGCAAATAATATATCTATTTCTACCATTCCGAGCCAACTCAAGGCCTTTAATTAAACTCTATTATTCCATAAATAATGTCTCAACAATTCATACATAAGAAAAATGATTAAATTCCAAATAACCCCATTTTTGGGATGTTACACTTAAGACCTTCCTCTCTGGCCCCCTTCTCTTTAACGCCCCAAAATAAAAACAAAATGAATTCTCCCCTTTCCAAGATTCGAACCCAAGACCTCTCTTGCAACCCTTAGGCGCACCACGCCACTTATACCAAATACATTCCTGTGTCAAGTTTTTCTTAAATTTTATTTAACCGCTATTCCCTAGCTTCCCTTCTTTTAAGTACTTAAATTTTTTTTCTTTTCTTTTTTTTTTAAACCCAAATTCGACCTAAATCAGGGTTATTTCTAGACCCTAAATCATGCTAAATAAAATCATATTTATTTATTTCTTGAAGTCCACATGGAATTTATTTAAATTACAAATAACCCCTAATTCAGGGTGTTACAGTTCTACCCCCCTTAAAAATAATTTCGTCCTCGAAATTACTTACTAACGAATAACCGTACATCTTTACTCACCGTACTATCCTATCACAAGACTGATCTTAAAGAATTATCATGCTTCCTAGACACAATCTCTAAGTTCACAACCAAGGTTTTGGGCACTTCCTAGTAAAACAAGAATACTCTACAATAATTAAAGCAATTAGGGTATTCGAATTAAGGAACGTGCAGTTGTCACATCCGCACATCTTCCTCCTCGCGATGGCCAATTGCATAAACCAACCTTGGTTGCCTCGCCTCTGCACCTTGACACCTCGGCCACACCTGTTACCATTTCCATTACCCCTAGTTTGCACCTCGACCCCTCTGTGGTTGTTGGTTGTCCTTCGTTTGGTGCATGATCCCGACCTTCCGTTCTCACCTAGGCGCCTTCTTAGGACGATCTCTAACTTCGATGCTCCATAGACCCACATTCAAAGCATCCACGATTACCATTCCAACACTCCCCTTGTGAAACTTGCCACACTTATCACACCGTGGTGGCCATTGAGGATTAGCGAAGAAGCCTAGCGTTTGATCGACCCACCAAACTTTGACCTCTTTTGCTGATTACCAGGGAACTCTGATGGTTCCGAGCTCCTCTTATTCCAATTTCTATCCTGGTTCCGTCTAACGGACTGTCTTACTCCCTCAGCAACTTTAGACTTCTCCACAAGGACAGCGATCTCTCGTTCCTGTTGTGGAGCTATCATCATTCTCAGCTCATCTCTTAGGCCATCCTCAAACCTGACACAGCGCTCATGCTCGGTACCCACAATACCACGAGCATATCTTCTTAATCAGAGGAACTCGGCCTCATATTCTGCCACTGACTTGTTTCCTTGAACCAGGTTCAGGAAAGCTTTCCTCTGAGCATCTACATAGCTGGTTCCAATATACTTCTTTTGGTAGGCTCCTGAAAAATTCCCAAGTAAGGTTTTCGCCACTGCTCCATCCCTTACGGTGAGCCACCACCGATAAGACTCATCCCAAGTAGAGATGATACCTTTTAACTTCTCCTCGGGGTGAAATCCAAGTCACCCATAATCCTTTTCGTGGACTCTAACCAATATTCCATTGACTAGGTGCCACTCCGAAACTCCTCTCGAATACTTCGCTCCATTAGCCCGAGTCGTTCACCACAGATTCTGAGTTCTGCACTCGCGCTTAGCCTCATTACTCATTCCAACACCGTAGCATCACCTGAGATACTACGTCATTACCACCCGTATGGTCTTGAAACTCAGTTTTCGGTGTCGGTAGATCCGGCATCTCATTTTTGGACCCATGACCGGACCTCGCGGGCTCCGACAGGGTCATCCTACCTCTACCACGGCCACGAGGCGGACGTCCACGACCTTTTGAACTCATTCTAACAATCGCGTTTATCTGTTTAAGAATTTTTATGTATCAGTACCTTAGTTTCACTTGGTTATCCGCGAAGAAATTTTATGATAGGAGTTTAGGAGTGGTTCTTTCGTAATCAACCAAGCACACAGTCTTTCATTCATTCATTCAAAGAGAGTTGTTGATTTCATGGTGATTATTCTTCCACTACCCGGGGGTATTTTCCGTAATTTGTCCTACAGGGGTATTTTCATAATTTTTCAAAAATACAGGTTCTCGGATGATTTTGTCAAAAATTATTTTAAAACTCTTAATTTCCTGGGTATTTTGAAAAATTTTGAAATTCGAGGTTTTTGTCGATTTTGAAGCTCAGGGGCATTTTGGTAATTTTCACAAATCGGGGTGAATTTGTAAAATTTGATGAATCAGGGATATTTCAAAGATTGTAAAACTTTGAGGGCTCTTTTTACTAATTGCACTTTCCAAAATAGGGATGTTGCAAAATTTTGAAAGTTAGGGGGTATTCTGGTAATTTGGTAGGTTAGAGGCAATTTTGTAATTTTACAAAATCATAACGTTTTCAAATTTTACGATTTTGGGCACTTTTCATGTGATGAAATTTTTGGATTAAAATCGTGGGTATTTTGGAAATTTCTTAATTCAAGGGCGTTTTTGTAATTTCTACCCCTAAGGGTATTTTAGTAATTTTCCATAATCAGGGTATTTTTTTTTAAAGAAAATAAATTTTCAAAATTTGGGTTCTAAGTGATTTTACAAAAGAAGGATATTTTGAAAATTTCTATTTGAAAATTTTCATACGGAGGGTATTTTACAAACCAGGGGTATTTTGGTCATTTTTCATACTGAGGGGTATTTTGGTCTCTCTTTTTTTAAAAAAAAAACTAAAATTTTAATTATTTCCCAAAACAAAACGGCTAGTCCCTTTCGGGTTTTAGTTATCGAATTTAGCTTTGTGAGTGTGTCGTCTCGCCTAGGATGAACAGTTACTACACACCGTGTAGGATTCAAGTGAGTAGGAGGTGAGTCACGAGGATGCTTAAATACCGTGCCCTCACCGAATCCAATCCTAGACATGCGATAACGATTGCCACATCCTTTGCTCATTGACAACTCACGTGGTTTGTTTAGGTAATTATTAAATTTTATGAAATTTTGTTGGGGTATGCTAGCCCTAGGGTTCAACAGTTTCTACTCTAGTAGTCTACGTTCCCATTTTACCCTTCTACCCCTCATCCAAAGAATTCACAGAAATTGATAGAGGTACTTACCTGGGCGGATAGGTGCCGGAGACTCGGTGCCATGCTGATCAAGCCAAAACAATTTCTCAAACATTATAATAAGGCCTACTATCCAAAAACCAAACATTTTGGGCCTTGGGCCCCCCACAGTCGAGTTTTGAACCGGGCTCTGATACCAATTTGTAACACCCCAAACCCGGCCCATGAGTCCTGACCGGATCTGGTATGTCACTGGGTAAAATATTTTGGGCCAATTTGAAAGTTGGGTGAAAATTCGATTAAATTTGGCTAAGGTATTTAAAACGGGGTTTGAAAACTCAGTTGGGCCTTTTTATAAATACAGTTGGGCTTTATAAACCCTTTTGAAAACATTGATCATGTATCATTTTAAAATCATCAAAGTGATAGTTGACTTAGTTTATTTTTGTTACCCGATGGTAACATCTTTTGAAAAACCCGTAGAAATTTATTAAGTTTGAAAAATTATTTTTAACTAGTTACTTGTCAATTGAAAATTTCATTTGTAACATAACATAAGCAAAATAAATAAATTAACATCCACAAAATAAATAGCGGCCTTATTACAATCCCAAAATAAAATACTTAGGAAATAAAATAATTAAACTTAACAAAACAAAATTAAATTCCAACATTAAGCATGGCCGCCTCGAGTCCTCTCCGGCTCCATCTCCGCGGTCTACTCATCTGCAAAATGTTAAGGGAAGGGGTGAGTCACCAAGACTCAGTGTGTAAATCCCCTACCCGGAGAATACAACTCATACACAATTTATCATTTAAACATGCACATGCAACCCAACTAGCCATCCATACTCCTTTTCTACCCCGTGTGGTCAAAACCACTGATGACTTAAAGTCACAATTTAAATGATGGGGCCAACCCATCATGTGGTCAAAACCACTTGATGACCATAGGTCACAAAATATCAAGTGTGGTCAAAACCATGGTGGTACCAAACCACTTTGGGACTTAGTCGCAAATATTCAATCGTTGTGGTCAAAACCACTGATGACCATAGGTCACTAATAATCTGATGGGGCCAACCCATCTTGTGGTCAAAACCACCGATTGACGATCCATATTTCATCCCCTCCTCTCATCAATCCCACCATCACATGCTTTAGTAAAATTTTCATAAATCATATCATAGCATTTAATCATCATGTGATGGCATGCAAATCATATATCAAAAGTCATAAATTTAGGGGACTCACCCGGAATTCATGTTTAAGCCCACAAGCATATCATAGATCACTACCAAAATTTATACACAAGACAATAAATTCACAAGTTTAATAATAAAGTGTGTAAGGAGTTTACACACTGCTTCTACCGAATTCCTAGATCCCAAGATCCGATCTACAACACTAGATTTTTATCCCTTGAATGGATTTGATTTCCAATCAAATCCAAGCCTAACTTAGTCCCTAAATCCATGGCATACGTTAGTTTCGCATTTAATCATAGACTTTTTAATTGAAAGGCCTTTGGCGAATGTGCTTACCAACTTTCCTTGGAAAATAATTCCAAAGCTTCCTACAATCGATTTAGACATAATGTTATAACCATAGATCTTGATCCAACAAAAGCAGAACATTCGACGAGATCCACTTACCTCTTCTAACCGATTGAAGAAAAGAGCACCCTTTGCTTTGATGTTCTACCAAAACTACACCAAATCGGGAGGAGTAGATTTGCTAAGGAAAACAAGAGATGATGCTGGAATTTTGAGTGATTTTGGGCAGTTTGTCTAAGGAGATTTTGGCGACAAGGTGGTAGGGGTTTGGCTAATGGAGGAAGAAATAGATGAAGGAAAAGAAGTAGGGGTTCAAGGGGTTTTCGACTTGTAAAGAAGAAGAAAAGAAGCTGGAAAATTGAGCAATTGCTTAGGGAATTTCGGCAACAACAAGTGAGAAAAAGAAGAGAAAATTGAAGAACTTTTGGCCCTTCCTTGTCAGTAAAAAAACAATTATGGACAGCCCTAAGGAGTCCCAAAGTGGCCAAATTCTCTTTATTTTGTGATAATTTCCAGCCTTGAATTATCACAAAATAAATCTAGCTTTAATCTCTAATCCCTCAACAATTTAATTGTAATTAAACTACTAATAACCCCCTTCCAGCTTGATTATGAGCAAAAAAATGTCTTATCTCTTATCAAAATTAGAGTCCAAAATATCGCCAATTTCGCTCCCTCACGCCAAAGTTAGGGAAGAAAAAGAAGAAAAAAAAAACCATGTTCTTCTTTGCTTGATTCGAACACGGAACCCCAAGCAAAGCCCCCTAACACGCCCCTGGCCACTCGCCACATTGACTTTCATGTCAATTAACCACAACATTTAATTATAACCCTTCTTACTAAAGCCCAGCATCGCATATGGAAAAAAATAAAACGCGAAATGCTCCATTGCATCCTTCATGTCTCGAACTCGAGACCTCACTGCAGGCCCCCTCTTCCAACGCCCTTGCCACTTCTCCCAATCTGACTTTCATGTCATGAAGCCTCCTCATTAAATTTTAAAGCCTTTATAACTGGGCCCTTTTTCCTTCCAACGCCAAAGCCAAAAAAAAGTCCTCCTTGCGCCTACCATGACTCAAACCCGAGTCCTCATACCAAGGCCCCCTTAAGTGGCGCCCCAAGCCACTCCACCAGCCCATCTTTCATGTCAGAACATCTCCATTATTTAATCTTAAGACCTTCCTTTCTGGCCCCCTTCTCTTTAACACCCCAAAATAAAAACAAAATGAATTCTCCCCTTTCCAAGATTCGAACCCAAGACCTCTCTTGCAACCCTTAGGCGCACCACGCCACTTATATCAAATACATTCCTGTGTCAAGTTTTTCTTAAATTTTATTTAACCGCTATTCCCTAGCTTCCCTCCTTTTAAGTACTTAAAATTTTTTTTTCTTTTCTTTTTTTTTTTAAACCCAAATTCGACCTAAATCAGGGTTATTTCTAGACCCTAAATCATGCTAAATAAAATCATATTTATTTATTTCTTGAAGTCCACATGGAATTTATTTAAATTACAAATAACCCCTAATTCAGGGTGTTACAGTTCTGGTGGCTCTGCCACATATTTTGGTGGTTCTGCTACGAATCTATATAGTGGCAATGCCACGTATATTCTGTTATTCTGGTGGCTTGTCCACAATTAAATTTGTTATAAGACTTAATGCCTGCGATTGGTGTGTTGGCGGAGTGGATTGACTTGATCCCCACAGGTGTGTTGGTTGGCACGGGTGGTGTGTAACGGATGGATTACTAGGTTTGGTTTGGGAATTGCATTACATACACATGATATAATTGATACATTATTATTGTAAATAGGCTTAGGCCCAAATTATTGCTAAATGGGATTATGGCCTAGTGGACAACGGTAAGGGGGTTATACACTGAGTTCTAGTAACTCACCCTATTTCCTTATTCCTTTCAGGTAATGCTCAGTAATGGAGATTTGGGCCATGGATGACTTGGTGGAGGCTGTAACACCCCAAACCCAGCCTAGAAGTTAGGCCCGAATCTGGTATGTCACAATGAAGAAAATGTATAAAGGATCTTGTGATTTGTACTAAAATAGGTGTAATTGAAGAAAACAAGTTTGTTTAGAAATATTTGATAAAAATACTACTAATCTTTGAAAAGTGATTGAAGAATTGATATTTGAACTAGTGATCTTTTCAAACCGTAACTTTTGAAAATGTCGTTGATAATTTGAAAGAAAGTCTGAGTTAAATCATTTGTAAAAGTTTATTTATAAAATCCACTTATTAATCAATTTGGAAAATTGTTGATTATGCTTTTAGAAAACCAAACAAAATAATAAATACGTCAAACATAAAAAAATAAAATAATCAGAGACCTTATTACAACATAAAAATCCAAATAGTAAAAATAACAAAATAGAGCAAAAAAGTAATTTACTAAAGTTTGAAACATTTATTTCCGAAGTATGGCCTAACTTGAACCCGAGACTTTATAGAAACCTCATAACTTTCCAAAATCACTTTCTTAATAAGTCCAACTCAAAATAATGCCGTTCTCTTGTTCTCAAAAATTTTAAACACTCCTACACTAAAGGCCCAATGGGCCCAATCCTACTAGGCCCAATTTTGGGATGTTACAGAGGCCATACTACAAAAATGATTTTATTTGGACTTTGGATTTCTTTTAGTTCACCTATTTATTTTACTATTTGAATTAAGGTTGTAATAAAGCCCATGGATAAATTTTTGTTTTGTTTTATGTTTGACGTATTTATATTTTGCTCTAAGTACTTCAAATTGAGATTTTTCTAAAAACTTAAATAAACATTTTCTAAAATGGATATATGAAGGGTTTCATAATAAACTTTCAAAATATATTTTATTTAAAATTCTTTTAAATCTTCTCGAACTATTAGCGATATTTTCAAGGACACGGTTTATAAGATCTTTATATCTCAAATTTATCGATTTATAAATCAATCTTTTATTCATTAATACTTCATCAAAATTTTGGAATCTGTTTTACTAAAATTTAAATCATTATCTATTTACGCATACAAATGAAAAGGACTTATAAGTATATTTAATTCATGTGACATGTTAGATCTAACCTTAGTTTGGGGTGTTACATAGGCAGATAAGGCTTTTTCTTTGATGAATACACTCGTGCCTTTTACCACTCAATCTCATCTCACAATTTCATACTTCATTTTGAGTAGGCTTAACGCGGCTTGAGGGTCGGCTAAAATGGTTAACAAGGAATAATGTTTGGATATCGGGTAGGCTAAAAAAATCGGTTAAGTGTGGCGTTGGGGTTGAATGATTGGCACCAAATGATGGTGAAAGGGTTTGATGATTAGGGGTAAAATAAGAAAGAGATTGATTTTGAAGATCGAATACAGAGGAGGAGAACAGAAACAACAAGTACTTGCCAACATTTCAAAAGAAAATTTCACTTTTTTTTCTTCTCTCTTTTTTTCGTATATTTTTTTTTCTTTTTTTCTCCTCAAATGCACAAAAATAACACAAATAAAATTTTGAGATTACAACTTGAAATTTTTTTTGAATTTTTTTCAAATTTTTTTATACTTCAGATTTACGATGTTTGTCGTAGCTCCTCATTTTCTAGCTCTGATATCAAATGATACAATCCACCTTAGGTTGAGTCAAGTCATGTTTAAATTGCCCAATCATCTACGATGAGGAATTATGCCTTCGGGAAATAATAGGAAATATCGTGAAGTTTGTGGAAGCTTTTGGTTAAACTTGTTTAGTAAATGGAATTAAGTTAGGATTAGAGGTGTTTAGTGGTGGATATGATTTTTGGATAATGGAAAAGAGTTAGGCTCGGTTTAACAAGTGAGAACAAAGGATAGATGTTAGGTGATATTTTGATTAAGTGATAAGTGATATTTGCTGGAGTTGGATAGAAGAACTTAAACAAAGAATCGATTCAACAAAAAAAAAGTGTCACCCCAGGTTCTATATTTGTTTAAGGTGGAAATGGAAGTCGATGATGGACCAAGACCCGTTATCTATAAAGATAAGAACCTATGGTACAAGTTGATGGATGAGAAACGGTTGACGCCACAAGCAACGCTTGATAAGTCGGAATCGAAACTCGTACGAAAGATAGAGAGGAGAAAATCTTACTCGATGAACAAAGTTCATAAAAATATATTCAAGGATCAAAAGTTCTAAAGTTCTCTCCACAATATGTTGGTTACACGTATATATAGTATCAAATGAGGCTAGTTGAATGGTCATTTTTAATGAGGCTAATAATGATACCAAATGAAGAGTCTCAACCTTTGGAATTCTAGCCATGTAACTTCCATCTTCAATGTGAATAACTCTTCAATGAATGCATAACAACCTTTAGAAATAATGGTTGTAAGATGAAAAGTCACCTGCAATTATCACATATAATCGACACATTAATGCAATTATTAAACTTAAAATAAATTAACAACTAACTTAATTAAATGAGCTAACACTTAAGCATCATTTATTCTAGAAACTAGACTTAAATAAATGAACTAATACTTAAGCATTATTTATTCCAGAACTAGACTTAAATAAATGAACTAACACTTAAGCTTCATTTATTCTAGCAACTAGACTTAAATAAATGAACTAACACTTAAACATCATTTATTCCAACAACTAGTTTAATTAAGAAAACATTATTAAATGAACTTAACACATGCATCAATAAATTAACCTAGTAACTAGATTAATTAATGAAGCAACAATAAAATTAAATTCATTAAAAGAAACTCAATTAATTAACTAAGTTGAGTTGAATTAATGACCAGCAACCATTTATTGAACTAAGATGCTTAAATGCAAATATTTAAAATGCAAACTAAATAAACAGATGAATTATTTAATGCAAGACTTAAACTATCATAGGAGTTTCATAATGCAAGTCATTATTTATGATGCATACTAAACTAACATGAAAGTTACATAATGCATTACTTTATTAAATGCAGAACATACAAAGTGCAAGTTAAAATTAAAATATGCAAACTTATTAATTTAAATAAAACTTAATTAAATTAAAAGTCCTTAAAAACATTGGTCTAATAACCAATCAGGCCTGTGAGATGTTTCATCTTGCACTTGGCCCCTCAAGTTTAGGCCACTCTTGATGGCGTCGGAAAGAGTTGAACCATGATGCGACTAGGGTCGCATCAAAGTCATTCTTCGTATGCGTCAAGGCAATCACCTACGAAGAAAAATTCCCGATGAGTCTAACTTGGTTCATATGTAGAATCTTCCCCTGATGTGAGACGCCCGGGGTAAGTCAAGACATTCATTTGAGTGCATGATCATCTACGAGGAGAGGTTTAAAACTCAAAAATATAGTTGCTTGAGGAGTTGATATGCGGAAGCTTATGGTTAAGTTTTAGGAATATTAAGTTAGGAATGGAGGTTTTAATAATGTGGGTTTTAATTTAGAAGATGAAATAGGATAGGTTCGGGTTGGGTTGGTGAAAGAAAGATGGATGAATGGATAGGTAGTGATAGTCCTGTTTAAGGAAAATTTAAGAAATAGTTGATGGTGATGGAAAATAGAACTTAATCCGAGAATCGATTCAACACTATAAGAGAGTGTCACCCTGGTTCTTATGCGGTTAAGGTGGTCGGATGGAAAGTTGGATTGGCGAACGCCACACCAAAGGGATTTGGTGATAAGTTCAAAAGAACAAGTCGAAGATGCCACAAGCTAGCTTTATAAGTCAACGAAACTTGTACGAAAATGGAGAGGAGATAAACTCACTCAATAATAAAAAGTTCATAAATCTAATCAAAGTTCAACTTTCTACTTACAAATGAAAATAACAAATTATTTATAGTCCAACAAAAGGGGCTAGCCGAATAGACACTAATTAACTTAATAGCTAAGCTAAAGTCAACTAGAAATTGTTGGAAAAATCTAGAAGAAAAACCATTGAGTTTCTATGCTAGATTCGGCCAAATGTGGCCTTCAATTTGCTTGCAAAATTTGGCTGAATGTGGCCTTTGATTTGCTTGCAAGATTCGGCTGAATGTGGAGTGAAGAGTCACCTTCTAGATGGATCAAATTTAGCTGTTTGGGACATTCTTTTGTATGAAGAGTTACCAGCATTAAAATGGAATTTGAATGGCTTGCATGTGTTTAATTCATCCATTAAAACTCCCTTGACCTTTGCTATACACGAACAGCCTTTGGTGAAATAATTAAGCTGCTGACTTGTTTTAATTCCAACTTAAAATCCTTCAATAAATTCGTCCATGCACTTAGCTCTCCTTCCAGCTGAATGGGACCTTGAATAGCCAAAATTTGGCAGCCATCATGCATGTTTCTAGCCGTCCATGCACCCACCAGGTTCATTGATGTATTCGGTCACATACATTGCACCTAGTGCATGTATCTCTTTAAATGCTTTCATGTACATTCGGCTGAACCTTCATGTACAAAGAAATCACATTAATTCATTCCAAATCAGTTGAATAATAATTAAACATAGGGTAAGACACATTAATAGACACTTAGACAATTAAACACATCATTTAGGACACATACTAAAATCGGCAGCAACTACAATTATATAAAAACTTGCACATTAATTCAAGAATTAAATCAACTTAAAAACATGTAATAAAATGTGAAATTAAATTGGACTTAGAAAAATTAAATTTGGCACTTAATTAAATTATTAGGGCACTTTAACTTGCTGTAGGAAAAATAAATAAATTAAAGAGTTCAATTTATTTAAAACATTAAATTAAATAATCAGCTCAATGAGTTGGAGTGAGCTCAAGTGAGCTGAAATCGAGCTCAAATGGACTAATCGACTCAATTTGGACATGCACCAAAGTGCACATTAGCTCCACGGCACTTGGTTCATTTGATTCGAGCTCCATCAATTCATAAAACGTTGGTGCCTCGGGCTGGGCCGTATCATCCCTTTTTCATCGAAAAACATCTCATTCTGATTCCTTTGTATCATCTTCATATTGTAAAGAAAAAATAAGAGAAAGGGAAATAAAAAGAAAAGAGAGACAAGAGATGATCATGAGAGAAAATGAGTGAATTTTAAATGAAATCAAGAAAAGAAAAAGAGAAAAAGAAATCAAAAAAGAAATTGAAAAAGAAAATGAGAGTGAGAAAAAGAAAAATGAAATTGAGATTGAATAAAAATGTGAGAAAGAAGAGAAAATTGAAAAAGAAACATAAATGAAAGAAAATGACGAGCAAGAACAAGTGAGGAATGTTTCCACTAACCAACTTGTGAGTTTTCTTCGTGTTATATCTTTTCAGGTTTCCAAAAGGCCGAATGATAATTTTCAACTTCAATACCTTCCTGATAAGAGACGATTTCGTATGATCAAAAAAGGTAAGGTTGAAGATGAAATCAAACCACAAGAGCTCGAAGGTAAGCAAGGTAAGGAATTTTTAACAACTAAGTCACGACAATCAGATTTAAAAGTTGTCGATAAAATTTTCAGTGAATTAGTTTTTAAAAGATCTCCTTATTTTGATCCGGTTAGTTGTTATTCTTTGATTGTGGTTGATAAATTCATTCCAAAAGGAAGCATGAGAAGTTGTTCTCTTGATTTCTTATGTGATAAAAAGTTGACATATAAACCGTTTGTTTGTGTTGACCATGTGAATTCTTTAATTCTTGGTGTGAAACCTTCGTATAGTTGCATGCCTATTCGAACGAGACTTGAGAGATTTGATTGTTTGAAGGTTTGCGTGTCTAAGTCTTGTTTGCTTAGAAATTATGATTTTGGCATCTGTGATTTACTTGTGAAAACAAAATTTTTGCTTTGTGCTGGAACAAGTGATCAAAACCATGTTTTCAAACCCGGAGTACGTTTTCATAAGTTGATGTTAAGCTAAGGTGAGTGTCTTAAATTTTATGTGAGTAAAAGTGTGAACAATCTTTGTTTGTGTGATGATTTATCTTTATTTTTGAAAAAAAAAAGATATTGTTGGTTTGCCAAGTCAAAATCAAATCCTTGGTTCTGAAGGTTGTCTATAATACTATTTAACCAACTCGAGCTCAATATGCTTGATTATAACTTTAGCTTGCTTCATGTGTAACACCCCAAACCCGGTCAATACGCCACGATCGAATCTGGTATGTCACTAAGGAAAATATTTTTTGAAAGAATCGAATTAATAATTAAATTTTTGTGAAAAACTCTTTGTAATTCTTTATTTGTCGAAAATAAGTTAAAAACTGAAATTTTCTTCTAAATTACATAAAACTTTAAAACTTAGTTGATAAATCATAGGATAGAAAAAAAACATTTATATCTTTTTAAGAAAATTCAAATATCATTTTGAAAATCCTTTTGCAATTGAGTATAGAAACTTGAATTTTGAAAATCACTTAATTTGTTGAAAACATTTAACTTGTAATTTTACTATTGAACTATTCATGTTACCCGATGGTAAGATTTTTAAAACCATTATGAGTTTTTAATTTAGAAAACTTTGGGCTCAATTATTAAATTAACCAAGTAATTTATAAGCCATATTTTAAACATATTCAAAACATAAAAATAATCCAAAACATAATTAAACAGGCCTTATTACAAATCCATAAAAATATGAAAACCAAATTAAAATAAAGTACCCAAATGGAAGTTCATGTAAAACCAAATTTTATTGCATGGCTTCCTCGAGTTCATCCGGCTCCTCATCCGCAAACTCACGAATCACCGAAAAGATAAGGAGAAGGTGAGTCACCAAGACTCATGCATATTCCTCTCCCGGAAAATACCACATACTTACACAAATTATAACAAAGCAACATATATGTATAATGCACCCAACCTAGCCATCCATAACTCCTTTTCTACCCCATGTGGTACCAAACCACTGGTGACCGAAGTCACGATATAAATGTGATACCAAATCACTGGTGACCAAAGTCACGAATAATTCATCTGTGGGGCCAACCCACGTGTGATACCAAATCACTGGCGACGATCCCATATCTCAAAAGTGGGGGCAACCCACGGTGGTGTTAACCACAGGGACGAGTCGCTATGAGGTGCCAAACCTCGGTGTCCAAGACACGAATGTGATACCAAATCACCGGAGGTACCAAACCTCCGTGTGTCAAGACACGAATGTGATACCAAATCACCGTGACCAAGTCACGATATCAATCTTCCCCCTCCTCTCATATTGCCCATGCCAATGCAATAAATAAACAAATCATGTCAATATACTTTGATATGTATCTCATAACAAATATATCATAAATCGTAGATCATGATTTCTATCCACATGTATTTACAACATATCGAAACGGACTTACCCGAATCCTCATTCATACCATCATGGTATCATATCCAAATCTCATCGTTTTTCCCACTTTCATAATATGATTAGTTATAACACACATAAATACATATATAAACCAAGTTATAAAGTGTGTAAGATACACACCTTTCACCAAAGCAAGAACTAACTTCCGGAGATCCGATCTATCGCACTAGATCACCTTGTCCTATAATCGGCCAACACTTAAATTATAAACAAAGGCCATTCGGCCCTACCACTAAATCCAATGAGTTATCACTTCGAAAACCAAGTCTTACCTAAACTTACCCAAAACGATAGTCAAGATATGAGGCTTAGATTGATTGCTTCCAACGTTTCGAGGAGCCTACAAGAAATCGGTTTTAGAATGGTTAGAACCTTGCAAACCAATGCCTAAAGATTCGGCCTTTGTCCACAAGAAAATAACTTGGAAAAGGGAAAAGAATTGAAGGACATACGATCATGAATACTTACCTATTATCCAAAATTAATTGGAGAAAAACCAAAGAGAATCTACCCTTGAATATTCGGCCAAAACAAAATAATAAGAGAAAGGGAAGTTTCGGCAAATGATTAAATGGTCAAAGAAATTCGGCTATGGTTGATTTGTAATAACAAAAAGGATTCGATTAAAGTGGAGAAAGAGAAAGGAAAAAGGAAAAAGATGAAAGAGATTTCAATGGGAGAGGAATGTTTATGGCTTTGAACAAAAATGAAAGAAAGTAAAGAGAGATGGAGAGAAGGAAGTTTTGGCCAAGAGAGAGTAGGAGAAATGTGGGTTGAACAAGTATGAAAGAATGGGAAAGATGTTGTGAACAAAAGAAATTTGGCCAAGCACAAAGATGGTTTCAGATTTGATACACTTTGATGCACTAGGGAGAAACTTGCAAAAACTAGAAAGGATTTTCGGTTATGACACCAAAACAATTCTTGAAGGCCAAAACAACACCTAAAACTCACCTTATGACCAAGACACATTCTGATATAGGAGTGTTTGAGGAGAGAAAAGAAATTGGTGATCATAAACTTAGGAGGAATGGCCAACTAGCTACTAACCTACCAAAGCTACCAACAAAAATCGGTCAAGCCCTCCCCTAGACCAAAATGCCGTCCACATACATGCACTAAGGCCTTGGAATACTTTCCAAAACATCCTCCATATTCCATGCCTTTTGTCCCCTCATCATACCAAAACCTTAAGATTCTTATCCCCAATTTCATGCTTTCCTTAAACAAATATTCAACTTACCAAAAGTTAAGAGTCCAACCTATCATAAATAAGTTTGACCGTCCATCAAAGCAAGGATTCAAAAATAAACCTTCAAAATGCTAAACATGCTACTCGAACCTCTATCCTCAAGCAACCATCCAAACGCCATAACCACTTTGCCACTAACTCCTCATGTGCTTTAATTTAACACTTAAATTAACTTAACCACTAACTCCTCATGTGCTTTAATTTAACACTTAAATTAACTTAAGTGTCAAACTCACTTAATCCACTTCATTAAATAAACCATACTAAAACTTATTCTAGCTTCCTAAATAAAATCAAGCCTTCACAAGACTATGCTAACACACAAAAATTCATACCCACACCAACACAAAAGATACTCAAATTTTAGGATATTACATCACGTTCCAACCATTCTTTCAGCCAAGAAATTTGCAAGTGAAGGTGAAAAGGTAAGAGGAGACCTTGTCATTGATTCTGGAGCACATCGTTCTTTATGATTGTCTAAGGTATTTGAACCATGGAATGTTGTTAACCCTCAAATGCCTTGTGATTCTGGTTTGTTGCACTCTATGAACCTTTTGATCCATGGTGGAAAGGTAAAGCCATTTTCCATCTTTGACCCAAGCATTGGGTTATACACTCAATTTTTGTATAAGATTCTGAAACGTTCTTTTCAGTTCGCATCTTTTGAGTTCGAAAACCATGGTGTCACTAATCTATTAAATTTTTGTGTAGGTGACACTTCAAAATGGGTTCCTCCTAAAGAGGAAGGGCGTGAAAATAACCTGTTTGCTTCTTGAATCATTTGTGGTTCTCAGAGTTTTGGAAACGATTCTGTCTGGATCATGAATAAAAGGGTTTGTGACTTTGAAAACTTTTTCTCAAGTATGTGGCTCGATTTGAGGACAAATTATTTCCAAGAGGGAGGATATGATGCGAACCCGATCGCATCATGTTACAACACAACTCGACGCCATTGAGAGTGGCCTAAGCTCGAGGGGCCTAAGTGCAAAATGAAGCCCAATTTCAACTCAACGAGCTCAATCTTAGTTTTTCCCCAATTGATCTAGCTCGTTCCAGCTCAATGGAGCTCAATTCAGTTTGATGCAAGCTCATTGAGCTTGATTCAAATTTATTTAATTATATGCATTTAAGTTCCTGGAATAAATTAATTTAACTGAGTTAGTTAATTAGTTAAAGTTCAACTCAAATAATAAATTTCGTTTTAAAATGTCTAAATTTTGGACATTTTTAATTTAAGTGTTCAATATGTCTTAGTTAATGCATGTTAATAGCTGATTTAAGTTCTCTAAGTTTGAGACAAATTAAATATGCCTTAGTTAACACATGATTTAATTTGTCAGCTACATTTATAGTATTTCATGCTGTAGCCGAATTTAATTTGTCTTGAAAGTAACTTGGCTGAATTTATTTGTAGTAGCACATACATGGACGAATTTAATGCAAGCATGGGACGGTTTAAATGCCAAGGATCTGCTGACTTCTTCCTTTTTATGCAGGGGACGACATTAGATAATAGCAACTAACAATTCTAGTTTTCATGAATGGGACGGCGTTAAAGAAAGCAAGCATGACCGAATTTAATGTGCAAGTGGCTGTTTGTGTAGCGCAATGGACCTTGAGTTGAATTAAATTTTAAGATGAAATCTTTAGCTTCTCTATCTTTCTTTTCATGAAACACCAAGAGCCAAGAACTATGATGCTTTCTTTCCTCAAGGCTGACCGTCTAACTCTCCAAAGCAGCATCTTGAGCTTTCACACTTGCTGAAAAGTTCCATTCATATTAGTGACTATTAGGTTAAGTCAGTTCACACACAATGGACTTCTCAATTTTTGGTTTTCACACTAGAAGGTCCATTGGCATGCCCAAAGCTTCACATTAACTTCAAGTCTGTTTAGCTCCACAAAGCAGCCCCATTAAGGAGCATCTAGTCACCTTGATCAAACATGGACAAAGCTATTCAGCTCTCCAATAACTCCATTAATGTTCAGCTGAATAATCATCATCTAGAAGCTGTCCATTCATGTTTTCCATGCTAAGAAGATTCTAGGGACGTTCAAGAAGCTTCAAGGAAATTTCTAGCCTCTTTCTAGCTTAATTGTGTCGTCTATTTATCATCCAAATAGCCTATTCAGCTAACCATATGTAAGGCTATAAATAGTTTGTTTATTTCATTTGTAAAGGACTTTTGACTTTTGACAAATTTTATATGAACTTTGAGTTCTTTATGAGGTTTTCCTCATCTCTTATTTTATACAAGTCTTGTTTGACTTTTCTGGCTTTGCTAGTTGCGTCTACAACTTGTTTTTGAACTTATCACCTTAACCGGTGTGGCGTTCACCTATCTACCAAACCACCTTTTTCACCTTAACCAAATAAGAATTGGGGTGACACTGTCATATAGTGTTGAATCATTCTTCTTGTTAAGTTCGTATTTCCATCCCCATCTTTTTAATTTCAAACATAACCTATCTTTACTTCTTTGTTAAACCAAACCTATCCATCCTAAACTATCCAAACCACTTTGTTAAGCTTCTGCCTACCTTAATCAATTTTAACCTTTTTCGACATTGTGAACATTCTCCTCTTCGATGATTGGGCAAACAAGTGAATCGACTTGACTAAATCGAGGCGGGTCACATTAGAAAGGAGTGAGAGTGTGAAAGAAAATAAAACTAAGAAAAAGAAAAGAAAAATGAAAAAAAGAGAGTGAAAAGATCGTGAGAAAAGAAAGAGATGAAAAGGAATAAAAATAGTGTAAGAAATTGAATGTATTTGTAAAAGAAAGTGATGTTCGAAAGGCATTCTTGATGAGACAATCGGTCCTTGTGCTTATGTACAAGGAAAATTTGTTTAATACTAACAACTTACCCAAAATTCTCCCTTCTTCTATTGTGTCTCTTTTGTAGGATTTCCAAGACATTTTTTTGAAAGAAGTCCCGAGTGGGATGCCACCCATTTGTGGGATCAAGCACTAAATCAATTTGTGCCTGGAACTATTATTCCAAATCAACCAGCATACTAGACTCATCCCGAAGAGACCAAAGAAATTCAATGACAAGTCAATGAACTTATGAAAAAAGGCTACATCTGAGAGAGCCTTAGCCCATATGCCGTGCTAGTTTTGTTGGTGCCAAAGAAGATCAGGACTTGGTGCATGTGTGTTGACTGTTGCACTGTAAACAAAATCACAATCAAGTATAGGCATCCAATATCGTGCCTAGATGACATGCTCGACGAGTTAAGTCGTGCCAAGTTGTTTTCAAAAATTGATCTCTAAAGTGGGTACCATCAGATTCGTGTGCAAGAAAGGGATGAATGAAGACTGTATTTAAAACAAAACATGGTTTGTATGAATGGTTGGTCATGCCATTTGGCCTAACAAATGCCCCTAGTACTTTTATGAGACTTATGAACTATGTGTTGCGATCGTTTATTGGTAAGGTTTGTGTTATGTACTTTGATGATATTCTTATTTATAGCAAGTCGTTGGATGAGCTTGTAATGCATCTTAAGCCTGTTTTGGAGGTTCTTCGAAAGGAGACCTTATATGCCAATCTTAAAAAGTGCATGTTCTGTTCTGACAAAGTTGTTTTCCTAGGTTTCATGGTCAGCTCAGAAGGACTAGAGGTGGACCACGAAAAGATTAAAGAAATTCAAGAGTGGCCTATACCAACGAGTACCAGCCAAGTGAGAAGCTTCCATGGTCTGGCGAGTTTCTATGGGTGCTTCGTGCCCAACTTCAGCACTGTGGCTACTCCTTTGACTAGTGTCATCAAGAAGAACTCAACCTTTCATTGGGACGAAGAGCTAGAAAAATCTTTTAATGCTATTAAGTATTATCTTACTAAAGCTCCTTTACTTGCACTACATGATTTTTCTAAAACCTTTGAAATTGAATGTGATGCATCAGGTGTGGGAATCAGGACTGTGTTAACTTAAGATAGAAGGCCTATCGCTTACTTTAGTTAAAAGTTGAATGGACATTAAACTACCCCATCTACGACAAAGAGATGTATGCTCTCATTCGAGCTCTTGAGACTTGGCAGCATTATTTGTGGTCGAAGGAGTTTGTGATTCACTCGATCACGAGGCATTTAAGCACATCAAAGGCCAGCATAAGTTGAACAAACGGCATGCCAAATGGGTAGAATACTTAGAATCATTTCCCTATGTTAGCAAATATAAAAAAGGTAAAGATAATACAGTGGCTAGTGTACTTTCGAGAAGGTATACACTTTTGTCATATTTAGACTCTAGATTACTTGGTTTTATATTCTTGAAAGACTTATATGCTTCTAACAATGACTTTGGTGAAATGTTTGCTGCTTGTGAAAATTTGGCTATTAACAGGTTTAGATACGAAGGCTTCCTCTTTAGGGAAGGTAAGTTATGCATTTCACAAAGTTCCTGTAACATCCTGAATAGGGCCTATGCATTTCCAGTTTAATTGTATGAAATGACAAGTTTCAAGTACTATGAATAAATTTTGATACTTTTGGAAATCTAGAAATGCATGGAAATGGAAATGAAAATGGAAATGGAAATGAAAATGAAAATGGAAATGGAAATGAACATTTTGGAAACCTAGACATTTTGGAAACTTAGACATTTTGGAAACTTAGACATTTGGAAACCTGAACATTTTGGAAACTTGAACATTTAGGAAACTTGAACATTTTGGAAACTTGAACATTTTGGAAACTTGAACATTTTGGAAACTTAGACATTTTGGGAAACTTGAACATTTTGGAAACACTGAAAATACAGCAGCATGAAAATTTTAGGAAACTTAAAATTGACCTTAATGTCGAATTTTAGAGCCCAAAGGGAACTTAGGGCCAAGTGACCCTAAAGATATAAAGTACATGAAATTTGACCCAATAACGGGCTTGGAAATGTGGCTCAAGATGCCACATGAGGCCTTAGGAAATGGCCCACATGCAAAAGGTTTTTGGGCCTGAGTTTGAGACATCCAGGAAGCAAATAATGAAGGCCTTATTTTGCTTCCAAGGCTAGGAGGTGGGACGGCACAAGCATGTTGAATAAGAGGAGTTTCACTTCGATTAAAACTCGTTTAATTAAGTGTTAAGTAAAGGAATTTCTTTTAATAAAATAAATAAGGAGATAAAGGATGGATAAAGTACTTATAATTTAATTAAAGTGATAATTAAATGATAATATTATCACTTGTAAAGGAGTGGTGGCCAAGTCAAGGACTCTTGGCATATCAATTTCAGTTAAAAGAGGAAAATCAAGGCCATCCTCTCATCTTTCCTAGAGTGTGCCGAAATTTGCATAGCTTTCCCCTCCCTCTCTTTTGTCGAATTCTCCTTGAACAAATACCATCTTCTTTTCTTCTCTTTTCTCCTCGGTTTCTACTATCAAGGCCAAATCCCTGTCGATTCTAAGTAAAGGAGAAGTCAGTTACAACATCAAAAAGGGTAAGATCTAAGAGCAATCAACTTCTATTCTTTTCTTTTTACCAAAATTCGGATACTAACCCCTCCTCATGTTCATGGCCGAATAGCATAAGGGATTTTTCGGGATTCGAAAACGAGGTAAGTACATCAATATACATTCGGCAAAGAGATCCCTTTCATAATCAAACAATAGATCTAATCTAACAAGTGATTTCGGCAGGAATTTGAAATAAAGATCAACTTCGGGATCTGAGGTAAGTGAGTCTATACATTCGGCCAAGGTTCATGAGATTACCTAGATTAGATCCATAATTATTAGAAAACCGAAAACTAATTTTGTGAAGTTTTAAGGTTGGCGAACAACAAATAAAGGAAAACGAAGTTTTCGGATTTGTGTAAACACCAAATCGGCAAGGTGAGTTCCTTTTTACAAATCCTACTAGGATTTGGTTTTGTCTAAAAAAAAAGGGGTTTATTAATGTGTTCTAACTGATGGGCCGAATATAGGGATTAATAGATCTAAAAAATTTGATCGGGATTCTCGAGATATCAAGGAACCTATTAAGCGAAAAAGGTGTGTACCCTTACTATCCTTCGATATTTTATGGCTAAATATTTAATATATGATATGAATAATAATGTGAATGTGGCTATGTACCACAAATGTGGCAAAAAGTACCTGTGCACGCTTCCTACTCCGATAGGATTGTGAAAATGTTATTTAATAACATGCGAATATATGAATATGAACATTAAATTAAATTATGCTATATATATGTTTTGGGGCATTCGGGATTTATGTGAAAGGGGGAGAACAGGTGTTGACTTCGGTCTCACCAACGAAGGTGTTGACTTCGGTCTCACCAATGAAAAATGTTGACTACGGTCACATTGCGTAAATTTGGTAACCGGTTACAACAAATGTCAAATGACACAACGCTTAAATTTGATTATAGTGTCTAATGACACAACGTGGAGAGTAGCGGATGGAGGGTTGACTTAGTAGTCCCCACGGTGTGAATGGCGTGCACGGTGGAGAGTAGCGGATGGACCATTAGGATTGGGTTTGGGTTGCATCATAATTTCATTATTATATGGACTTGATGATTTAAACATGATTGCCTGAATTATTGATTGATAGTATTGTGTGCACATTGAGTCTGTTGACTCACCCCATTGTGGGAATTATTTTTCGGTGATGATCGGTGATTTGACCGGTAGGTAGACCATGAGGAGGCCATGCATCACTTGAAGAATTCTTTTAGAATTTGGACCGTATTTAATTTTAATACTTTTTAATTTTATTTTGGGTTTACTTGATGTAATAAGGCCATAAGGCCCAGTGGATTATTCTTTGTTTTTTTCATTATTGTTAAGTTTCATGCTAAGAACGTTATTGGTTGTGCTTAATTAAATGGGCTTACAAAATCAAATAAATGGGTTTTCAATCTAAGCCCAACTCAAATTAATAGTTTTTCTAAAATCTACAATTTTCTAAGTATCGAATGTTTTTGAAATCGGTTTACTTTAGGAACATACCAGATCCTGTTCGGGCTCGTGGTAGGGTGTGGGGTGTTTCGATTTGGTATCGAGCCCGTTTTAAACTCTCTACTGTGGGCTCAGGCCAAAACGTTTTCAATGCGAGCCCAAAATGATTTTCTTTGAACATAAGGTGCTTTTGGCATGGCCCTAAGTCTCCACCCATGATCCACCGTGTAAGTACCCCTAACTATATGAGTGATTCTGTGATTTATATAAGGGTAGAACAGGCATGGAACGTAGAATAGAATGATAGGAACTTAAACCCTAGGATTAGACTACTCAAACACAAACACATAAGACTTAATGTACTAAACCAACCTATGGCTAAGTCACTGAGCTAGTGGTGTGGTAACCCCTGTACGCATGTCTAGGATTGGATCCGGAAGAGCTTGGTATTTAAGCAGTCCTAGTGACTCACCTCCTCTTGCAGAATCCTACAGTGCGTAGCTTCTGCTCACCCTAACTCGGAGGGCTCGGTGGTGTGGCAACCCTCAGACGCATGTCTAGGAATGGTTTCGGTGGGAGCTTGGTATTTAAGCAGTCCGCGTGACTCACCTCCTCTCCACATGAACCCTGCCTGGTGCGTAGCTTTGGTTCACCCTGACCAAGAGGGCTCGGTCATAGGCTAAACATAATGACTAAAACCCGAAAGGGAACTAGCCATGTTTTTTTAAAAAAAAAAAAGAAGAGAGAACAAAACAACAAACCCTAGTTTTTCGGACCTTTAAAACTTTTCTTCTAAATCGAGAAAATTATTTTTACAACATTCTCGAAAAACTCCGATTTGCGAAAATTACAAAAATGCCCTTAAGCAGTAAAATTACCAAAACGCCCCTGGTTTGTAAAATGTTCAACTACTCAACAACTTTACCAAAATTTCATGATTTCATAAACATTCAAAAACCCTAATTTGTAAAATACCAAAATACCATGATTTTGGGAAAAATTACAAAATTGCCCCTAACTTACAAAATTACCAAAATGGCCCTAATTTTCAAATTTTTGCAACATCCCCATCTTTGAAAGAACAACTTTCGAAAAGAACCCTCAAAGTTTTACAACTTTTGAAATACCCCAAAATTTATTAAAATTTTCAAATTTACCAAGATTTGTGAAAAATTACCAAAATACCCCTGAGGTCGAAAATTACCGAACTACCCCCAAATTTTGAAATTTTTCCAAAATTACCAAGACTTCGAAATCTTTAAAATACTTTTTGACAAAAACACCAAGAAACATTTTTCTTCGGAAAAAATTACGAAAATACCCTGTAGGATAAAACTACGATAATACCCCCGGGTAGTGGAAAACAACAACAAACAACAAAAAACCACAACGTTTCTCTGAATGAACGGAAGTTCATATTTGTTTGATGGATGGATGAATGAATGGAAAAGACTGTGTGTTTGTATGATACGAAAGAACCACTCTAAAATCCCTTTTCATAAAACTCCTTCGTTGATAAATAAGTGGAACAAATAACTAATCCATAAAATTTCTTAATCGACACCGACGCTAGAAAATGAGCTCTAGAGGACGTGGTCGCCGTGGTCGAGGAAGAGGAAGGATGACCGTGTTTGAACCCGTTAGGTCGGGTCAAGGGTCCGACAATGAGATGCCATCGCCACCACCACCCCATTTATTAATGTTGTTGAGCTCGAAGCTCGACGGGAAGAGGTCGTGTCGCAGTCGTTCATGAGTTTTGGAAATGGTGGCGGTGCAGGTGGAAATGGAGGAAATCGAAAGTCGGACTGAACGGCTCCGAGCAAATGGAGCGAAATGTTTCGAGGAGTATCAATGTGGCACCCAAGACAAATTGAAAATCGTTGGAAGCAACGAGCGATAATGGATGAGCTTGACTTGGCTCCGGAGGAGAAGCTGAAAGGATGGTGGTATTGTTACGCGATGAAGCGTATCAATGGTGGTTGACTGTTCGTGATGGTACCGTAGCTAAAAATCTGACACGGGAATTTGTTAAAGAGGCCTTTCGTAAGAAGTATGTGGGAACCGGTATCTGATGAGCAGAGGAAGGCTTTTCTAGGGTTAGTACAAGGGAGTAAGTCCGTCGCAGAATATGAGGCGAATTTCGAGGTTGAGCCGCTATGCTCGAGGGTAGTGGCAATCGAGCATGAACGCCGTGTCCGCTTTTGAGGACGGACCGAGGAATGATCTAAGACTATTGATAGCACCGCATCGAGAGCGGAATTCTCTGCTTTGGTGGATAAGGCTAAAGTGGCGAGGGAATTAAGGATTCCATCAAGCGTAACACCGATCGAAATAGGCCGAAAGAGGTTTTGGATTATCGGGAATAAGAGGCCTAGAATCGATGGGCCAAAGGATCAACAAGTCGGTACAAAGTGCGATTCATCCTTGTGAGTATTGTGGAAAGAGGCATCTAGGGAGTGTTGGAAAAGATAGGAGCATGTTTTAGGTGTGGGTCCAAGGACCATATGTTTAGGGATTGTCCCAAACAATCGATGAGAGCCGACCGGTAGTTCGAATGCTAGCTGACCCGGTAGAGGCGACAGCAACCTCAACGGGTCGTGGTTCGAGTAATGAGGTAATGGTTCCGGCCAAGGACGTGGAGCACCAAGCGGAGATGTTGAAGGTTCAGAAGCAAGGCAGCCAAGGATAGTTTATGCAGTCGGCCGTCGCGAGGAGAGTGACGCGCCAGACGAGACAACGAGTAAGTTTCTTATTTATGGATTATACTTCATTACTTTTCTCGCTATAAGATTAGTTCGATCTTATGTTGCTAATGAAGTATATGGAACCTTGATTGTGAACTTAGAGAATGTGCCTGGAAAGTAAGATAGTTCTTTAAGATCAGAGTGCGCAGCAATAGCGTAGTGTGGTGAGTTAGACTATACGGATGAACGATAGTAAGTAATTTCGAGGACGAAATTATTTTTAAGGGGGGTAGAACTGTAACATCCTGAATAGGGCCTATGCATTTCCAGTTTAATTGTATGAAATGACAAGTTTCAAGTACTATGAATAAATTTTTGATACTTTTGGAAATCTAGAAATGCATGGAAATGGAAATGAAAATGGAAATGGAAATGAAAATGAAAATGGAAATGGAAATGAACATTTTTGGAAACCTAGACATTTTTGGAAACTTAGACATTTTTGGAAACTTAGACATTTCGGGAAACCTGAACATTTTGGAAACTTGAACATTTAGGAAACTTGAACATTTTGGAAACTTGAACATTTTGGAAACTTGAACATTTTGGAAACTTAGACATTTTGGGAAACTTGAACATTTTGGAAACTTGGAAAATACAGAGCCGCGCGAAAATTTTAGGAAACTTAAAATTGACCCCGAAATGTCGAATTTTAGAGCCCAAAGGGGAACTTAGGGCCAAGTGACCCTAAAGATATAAAGTACATGAAATTTGACCCAATAACGGGCTTGGAAATGTGGCCTGAAGATGCCACATGAGGCCTTAGGAAATGGCCCACATGCAAAAGGTTTTGGGCTGAGTTTGAGACATCCAGAAGCAAATAATGAAGGCCTTATTTTGCTTCCAAGGCTAGGAGGTGGGACGGCACAAGCATGTTGAATAAGAGGAGTTTCACTTGATTAAAACTCGTTTAATTAAGTGTTAAGTAAAGAAATTTCTTTTAATAAAATAAATAAGGAGATAAAGGATGGATAAAGTACTTATAATTTAATTAAAGTGATAATTAAATGATAATATTATCACTTGTAAAGGAGTGGTGGCCAAGTCAAGGACTCTTGGCATATCAATTTCGCTTAAAGAGGAAAATCAAGGCCATCCTCTCATCTTTCCTAGAGTGTGCGAAATTTGCATAGCTTTCCCTCCTCTCTTTTGCGAATTCTCCTTGAACAAATACCATCTTCTTTTCTTCTCTTTCTCCTCTGTTTCTACTATCAAGGCCAAATCCTCGTCGATTCTAAGTAAAGGAGAAGTCGTTACAACATCAAAAGGGTAAGATCTAAGAGCAATCAACTTCTATTCTTTTCTTTTTACCAAAATTCGGATACTAACCCCTCCTCATGTTCATGGCCGAATAGCATAAGGGATTTTTCGGGATTTGAAAACGAGGTAAGTACATCAATATACATTCAGCAAAGAGATCCCTTTCATAATCAAACAATAGATCTAATCTAACAAGTGATTTCGGCAGGAATTTGAAATAAAGATCAACTTCGGGATCTGAGGTAAGTGAGTCTATACATTCGGCCAAGGTTCATGAGATTACCTAGATTAGATCCATAATTATTAGAAAACCGAAAACTAATTTTTGTGAAGTTTTAAGGTTGGCCGAACAACAAATAAAGGAAAAACGAAGTTTTCGGGATTTGTGTAAACACCAAATCGGCAAGGTGAGTTCCTTTTTACAAATCCTACTAGGATTTGGTTTTGTCTAAAAAAAAAGGGGTTTATTAATGTGTTCTAACTGATGGGCCGAATATAGGGATTAATAGATCTAAAAAATTTGATCGGGATTCTCGAGATATCAAGGAACCTATTAAGCGAAAAAGGTGTGTACCCTTACTATCCTTCGATATTTTATGGCTAAATATTTAATATATGATATGAATAATAATGTGAATGTGGCTATGTACCACAAATGTGGCAAAAAGTACCTGTGCACGCTTCCTACTTCGATAGGATTGTGAAAATGTTATTTAATAACATGCGAATATATGAATATGAACATTAAATTAAATTATGCTATATATATGTTTTGGGGCATTCGGATTTATGTGAAAGGGGAGAACAGTGTTGACTTGGTCTCACCAATGAAGGTGTTGACTTGGTCTCACCAATGAAAAATGTTGACTACGGTCACATTGCGAAATTTGGTAACCGGTTATAACGGTGTCAAATGACACAACGTTTAAATTTGATTATAGTGTCTAATGACACAACGTGGAGAGTAGCGGATGGAGGGTTGACTTAGTAGTCCCCACGGTGTGAATGGCAGGTACGGGTGGAGAGTAGCGGATGGACCATTAGGATTGGGTTTGGGTTGCATCATAATTTCATTATTATATGGACTTGATGATTTAAACATGATTGCCTGAATTATTGATTGATAGTATTGTGTGCACATTGAGTCTGTTGACTCACCCCATTGTGGGAATTATTTTTCAGGTGATGATCAGTGACGGACCGGGCCGGTAGACCATGAGGAGGCCATGCATCACTTGAAGAATTCTTTTAGAATTTGGACCGTATTTAATTTTAATACTTTTTAATTTTATTTTGGGTTTACTTGATGTAATAAGGCCATAAGGCCCAGTGGATTATTCTTTGTTTTTTTCATTATTGTTAAGTTTCATGCTAAGAACGTTATTGGTTGTGCTTAATTAAATGGGCTTACAAAATCAAATAAATGGGTTTTCAATCTAAGCCCAACTCAAATTAATAGTTTTTCTAAAAATCTACAATTTTCTCTAAGTATCGAATGTTTTTGAAATCGGTTTATTTTAGGAACATACCAGATCCGGTTCAGGCTCGTGGGCCGGGTGTGGGGTGTTTCAGTTCCATTTGAGACTTGCTATTTAACGAGGCACATAGTGGGGGCCTCATGGGCCACTTTTGTAATAGCCCGTTTTGAGTCAAATTAGAACAGTGGTTTTGAGACCATAAATCTGAGGTTAAAATATTATTTTATTATTTTGTTATTGTTACAGCATGATACAAATATTATGTGAAAGTTTTGTAAAGAAATTTTACCATTTAAATGCTTAATTCGGTAAAAAGGACTAATTTACATAAAGCGTAAAACTTATGTGCCATTAGTTTAATGTGCCTTATAGCTATGGTTTATTAAATTAGAGGTCCTTATGATGTTATTATGTCATTGATAAGGTTAATGGATATTAATGGCCTTATATTTGATGATTAAATAGTTTAATAACCAAGGGTAAAATGGTAAACTATGTATTAATGTGTAATTAATTAAACAAAACATAAAAATTAGTGATATTATTCATCTTTCTCACCAAAAATCAAAAGAATAAAGACCATTTGAAGCATTTTAGGGTTTGACCCTTTGTATTCTTGATTGAGGTATGTTTTGAGTTTGATTTTTAATGATTTTTACGTTTTTATGATCGTTGCTTCATATTCTAGCTAAGCTCGTACCTTAATTTTTGAAATTGTTAATGATTTCATGAAGTGACATTGTTGAATATTTGAGTTATTTGATGTTTGATGATGAATTTTGAATATTTGTTAATAGTTAAACTGGTTTTGTAAAGTGATTTTTGACAAAAATGTCAAAAAGGGATTAATTTGTAAAAATGTAAAAGTGGTGGTTAAAAGTGTGAAATAATGAAAGATATGGGCTGCTAGGAGTCTCTATGAAATTCAACTAGGCATGGGTGGGTACTAAATTGCATGAATTTGCAATTTTATGTGATAAGGGCTAAATTGTAAAAATTGAAAAGTATAAGGGCAAATGTGTAAATTTTCCAAAATATGAATTATGGACTAAATTGAATAGATTGAATGTTGAATGTACTGAATTTGATAATATATAGATCAAGATAAGCCGAGATTGAGTTTAGATTGGGGAAGGGAAAGATCGATGAATAGCTGATAGTTTTTATCTGAGCAATATGAGGTAAGTTCATATAATTAGAATCAAACTTTTATATATGTGTAAATATTTGAAATGAATGTTTGTGATTGAGTAATTGATATGCTTGAAATATAAATGCCTTATTGATATAGCTTAATGGTTACCAAGCCCTGTTTGAACTCTATGAATTCATAGGATATGAGTGACATGTCACTAGGGTTACTATTTTGGTCGAGGTCCTGCTGATACAGTCTCGACTTCGAGATGAAATCGAGATGTATGCATAATTTCTCGATCGTAAACAAGAAATACGAAAGTTGAGGACAGACGGGAAGGGATATTGTTAAATAGACTAAGTATAGAATTAGGTAGGGAGGTATGAAGTTTGAATTTAGTTGAAGTATGAGAGGTTCGGGTTTAACTCAGGTTTAGAAGAATAAGTTGAGAAGTGATCTCAGTTTAAGGTTAGTTCGGGATTGGTTCGGATGGGATGGAGAATCGAAGTTAAGTTTGAGATGTTAAATCGAGATGGTTCGTAAAAGGGTGTCCATTTAGGTTGAGGTAAGATACGGGGTTCAGTTTTAGAAAAATGTATTCGACAAGGTTACAAAAGTTTATCAAAAAGTGTCGGGTTTCAGGTTTGGAGCTAAAATGGTTCGTTGATACGAGCATGCCCCGTGAACTTCATCAGACAAGTATCCCGAGTCAAGCATTGCACTGCTGGCAAGCTGATCCCAGCTCGTTTCTAGCTCCACGAGCTCCATCCAGTTCAAATTCAGCTTATTTGAGCTTGAATCAGCTCAATACTTTAGTCTTTAACTATGTCTTGTTTAATTAAATGCATCTTTAGTTAATGCCATGCATTATTGATCAACATATTTTATTTATGACATGCATTATGTGTTCTGCATTTAATTAAGTCATGCATTAAGTAACTCATTTGTGTATTTAGTTTGCATTTTAAATCTGCATTTAAGCATCTTAGTTCAATAAATGGTTGCTGGTCATTAATTAAACTCAACTTAGTTTAATTAAATTGAGTTCTTTAATGAATTTAATTTAATAGTTTATTTCTTTAATTAATCTAGTTACTAGGTTAATTTATTGATGCATGAGTTAAGTTCATTTAATGATACTTTATTTAATTAAGCTAGTTGTTGGAATAAATGATGTTTAAATGTTTGTTTAATTAAGCTAGTTGCTAGAATAAATGATGTTAAGTGTTAGCTTATTTAATTAAGTTAGTTGTTAATTTGTTTTAAGTTTAATAATTGCATTAATATGTCGGTTACATGTGTTAATTGCAGGTGACTTTTCAACTCACATCCATTATTTCAAAAGGCTGTTATGAATTCAATAGGATGGCTTTTCAAGTGAATTTGGTTACACAAGAGGGGGGCTGATATAAAGGGGCTTAATACATCATTAAGAAGTTGTTTTTATATTAAAGAAGAGCATTATTCTTCTTTAATTTTGGCAGCCTCTTTGTTTTCTACATCCATAATCGATTGCTTTATGAGTAATCACTTCATGCAATCAATTCTCCATCAAAGATGCTGGCGACTTTTCGGTTGGACATGGAGACTTCAAAAGACTTTGAAAGCAATTAATCACATCATTCAATTCTCCATCAAAGATGCTGGTGACTTTTCGGTTGCTCATGGAGACTTCAAAAGGTTTTCAAAGAAACTTAATTAAAGAAATTACTCACATTGAAGGATGGAGTTAGGTGACTTTTCAATTGGTCATGGAGACTTCAAAGGACTTTGACAGTCACTTAATTGAAGAAATTATTCACATTGAAGATGGAGTTATTTGGGCTAGAATTTCAAAAGTGACCATTCAGCTAGCTTCTATGACACTATAAATACATGTAATCTACCTATTGATGGACAACTTATGGAATTTGTTAATGTTATGCTGCTCAATTTGTGAGATTATTTTCTCTCATATTTCGTTGAAGACTCGTTGGCTTATCTAGTCTTTAGTGGCGTCAACCCGTTTTCTTCTATCCGAACTTATCACTATTATATAGTGTGGCGTTCACCTTTATACTAAGGTTTCTACTTTTCTAAGTAGTGGGTCGAGGTTTCTCTACTCCCATTTTCCACCTTAAACAAATATAGAACCCGGGGTGACACTTTCCTAGTGTTGAATCGATTCTTTGTTTAAGTTATTCTATCCATCTCCATCAAATATCTCTTGTCATTTAACCAAAATATCACCTAACATTTATCCTTTGTTCTCATTTGTTAAACCAAACCTATCTCCATCTCCTATCTAAATCTTAACCTTTTTAGATAAGCTTCCACATCTTTAACCTTATTTCACCCTTGTCTAGACAACTTTTCAATTACTCCTCGTAGACGATCAGGCAACTCACATACGACTCGACTCACCTCGAGGCGGATCGTATCATTCGTTATAGGTCTTAAGAAGCAAGTAAGAACCAATACCAAAATGGTAATGACCCAAATTATTTATTCGATTCTTAAGACTCAGTTTTGGATGGAATTTAGACCTCAACCCACTATCAAAAAAGGATAAGAACCTCGGTATATGGAAAATGGACAAAGGAATAGGTTGACGCCACTAGCGCACTAGATAAGCCAACGAAATCCTAAAAAAAAATTGGAGAAAAATGTCTCACAAATTTGACAGCATAACATTAACAAAGTTGTCAAAAGTCCTTTACAAATGGAAATTTTCAAATATTTATAGTCCTAAGGAGCTAACTAAATAGGCATAAACTTAGCTTAATTAAGTAAAATCGCCTTTAATGAGCCTAGATTAGTCTAGAATTTTGCCCCTTGAAGTGGCTGTCCACATTCAGCCAAAGAACCCCAAAAATCCCCCTCTAGAACTCCCTAGATACGTCGAAATTAATGGAGAATAAAGGGAACTGAAGTAACTTGAACATTCAGCCTTAGGGATGTGAAAAGGGGGTCTTGGTAACCCGAATGACCATGCATTGTTCTAGGCTCCTTGGGGACATAAATAGCCAACACAAGCATTCATGCTAGCCCTTTATTGCTGCCAACGTTTGAAGAAGCAAGCCCCAGCAGCACATTAAATTTGGTTCTTTAATGCTGCTCTTTTTACTTTCACGAAGCAAACAAGCCCCAACAGCACATTGAATTCGGTTCTTTAATTGTTGTTCTTTTTACTTTCATGAAGCAAACAACTCATTTATAAGCCTCGAAAAGTTGAAGAATCAGCTACTTTAATGGTGCCGTCCAAGCATGTTAATGATGCAAGAGTGGCGCTTGGAAAACTTCAAGGGTCACGTTGGAATTGTGAAGGCCTCTTAATTGTCATCCCACATGCTCTAACACTTCTTTAATTGTGTTTCATGAAGGCTGCCGCCCAAGCCTTTAATGCCATCCATAAAAGCACCTACACTTAATAAATTCGGCACATTAGTTTAGAACACATTTAAATGTTGTCTTGGCTGAATCAAATTAATAAAAAGGTGGTTAAGACAAGTATTAATTTTTAGTGGAGCAATTAAATGTGCAGCACATTTAATTTTGTCCTAAGATGAACATATTAATTAATTACCCATTAACTATGTAATAATTAAAACACATAAAGAACACATAATTAATATGTCTGAAAATGCAACAAGATTATTTAAAACACATAATTAATATGCCCAAATTTTATTAAATAATTAGGTAAGGCCAAACGGCCATAAAGAACTCATCATGCACGCATTAGCTAAATTCGAGCTAAGGAAAGCTCGTTGGATTGTGGCTGCGCTTGTAGAAGGATGTGGCAGGAACTTGATGTTGTGACTGAACTAGCTTTGACTTCATTCCAGACTTGCTGAATTAAAGTCACCATAGCCTCCTTAAATTGCTTTGCACGAGCCCTCGTGATCGGTCCTTGAGGTAGCACAATCGAATCTCGGGAACTTAGCTCATGATAGGGTGTGCCCATGTCATCCTCCCCCTCTTAAGAATGACTTGTCCTCAAGTCAATACCTGCATCAAACGGAGTTAAGTCAGCCACATTGAAACTAGCACTGATGTTGTACTCACCTGGCAAATCAAGTCTATATGAATTTTCATTAATTCACTTAACGATTTGAAAAGGACCGTCTCCTCGAGGTGACAACTTTGATCTACAATGAGCCAAAAATATTTCTTTTCTCATGTGCACCCAGACCTAGTCTCTAGGTTCAAACACAACTTGTTTTTGCCCTTTGTTGGCTTGTCAAGCGTATTACTCGGTCCTCGCTTCAATGTTTTCGCGTACCTTCGGTGTAGTTCCTTGACATATTCTGTATTTTTCCTAGCATCAGAATGAACAAACTTGTCAGTAGGAAAACGTAATAAATTAAGAGGAGTAAGAGGATTAAACCCGTAAACAATCTCGAAAGGAGAAAACTTAGTCGCAGAATGGACAGATCGATTGTAGGCAAACTCTATGTGGGGTAAACATTCTTCCCACGTCTTGAGATTTTTTCGCACCAACGCTCGCAATAGAGTAGATAAGACTCGATTCACCACCTCGGTTTGTCCATCCGTCTAAGGATGACAAGTGGTCAAAAACATCAATTTAGTCCCAAGCTTTCCCCATAGAGTTCTCCAAAAATGACTTAGAAATTTTACGTCTCGATTGGATACAATCGTCCTCGGGACTCCATGCAGTTGAACAATTTCCCTAAAAAATAAATTTGTAATATGCACGGCATTGTCAGTCTTAGAATAAGAAATAAAATGAGACATTTTAGATAAACGATCAACTACAACAAAGATCAAGTCCTTCCCTGTTTTAGATCACGGTAATCCAAGAATGAAGTCCATGGATACGTCAGCCCAAGGGATGTCCGGAATAGGAAGGGGCATGTATAATCCATGTGGTTGAACTCACGATTTAGCCTGTTTGCAGGCTATGCAATGCTCGTAGATCCGTTCAATGTCCTTTCACATTCCTGGCCAGAAGAAATGCTCTTGAAGAGTTGACATTGTTTTATCTCGTCCGAAGTGACCCATAAGGTCACCACTATGTGCCTCCAACACAAGCATATCTCGGATTGAAACTTGCAATATGCAAAACTTATTTTCCTTCAAAAGGAATCCTTCATGCCTGTAAAACTTATCAAAAGCACCACTTTCACAAGCATTATATATATTTCCAAAATTAACATCATTAGCATACAATTCCTTAATGTGATGAAAACCAAGCAGTTTAGAGTCAAGAATAGTCAATAATGTGTACCTTCATGACAACGCATCTGCCACTACATTTTCTTTACCTTTCTTGTACTTAATTACGTACAGGAATGACTCTAAGTACTCGATTCACTTCGTATGTCTTTTGTTGAGCTTATGCTGGCCTTTGATGTACTTGAGTGCTTCATGATCAGAGTGAATAACAAACTCTTTTGGCCTCAAGTAGTGTTGCCATGTCTCGAGCAATCTAATCAAGGCATACATTGCCTTGTCATACACGAGATAATTGAGGGGGCCCCATTTAGTTTCTCGCTAAAGTATGCCACTAGTCTTCCATCTTGAGTCAACACGGCTCCGATCCCTACACCTGAAGCATCACACTCAATTTCAAATGTTTTAGTAAAGTCAAGAAGGGATAATGATACGATTCGCCTCGGGGTGAGTCGAGTCGTATTTAAATTTTCCCGATCGTCTACGAAGGAGTATTATTGATGTGTTTAAAAGAAAGGAAAAAATGGTTTATTTTTGGATAATGGCAGCAACTTGGGTTGAAGAAGAAATAGGTAGATGAATGGTTTGATGATTGAAACAAGAAAGAACCCTTAATATAAGATTAAGGACCCGAATCTTATAGGTTTCAAAGGAAAGGTTAAATTGAATTAAAACCGAGACCCACTATCTAGCAAGATAGGAACCTATGGTATTGATTTGAACGCCACACCCAATAGGATGATAAGTTCAAGAACAAATTCAGATTGACGCCACTAGTTAAAAGATAAGTCAATTTGAACCTTGGAGAATTAAGAGATTGGATAACTCACAATCTAAAAATTTCATAAGCATCCAAAAGTCCCTTCTACAAGCTAATAACAAGGTATTTATAGTATTTACATGTGGTTAGCTGAAGAGTCATATGTATTCAGCTTTATTATGCATTTAATTGGCTAAAATAAAATCTAATCAATAGGTAAAAACTCTTGAATTCCTCCATCCAAATAACAGCAATTTTATGGCTCCTAATGAGCTGATTTCAATGAGTTTGAATGCTTGGTTTCATGCTTCCTTAGTAGTCGAATGGTCACCAGTAACTTAATGAGAAGTTGTAACTCTTTTGTGATCTTTTAAGCCTCAAATGGTTATGGAAGATGAATGGGCTGCTGCCAAAATTAATCGAGATGTAATGCTTCCATCAATGATGATAACAGCTCCCTTTAATGTTAAATAATGCTTCCCCATGTGTGTAACTATTTTCACTTGAAAAGTCACATTAACTCTTTCTAACTTCCCTTGAGTGTAACGGTTTTCAGCTGAAAAGTTTCCTACATTCAAACACATTAAACAAACAAATTAATGACATTTAAACACTTATTAAACACTACTTTAACTTAAACACATTAAACACTTGGCTTTATTAAATGAACTAGAAGTTAAGACTTCAATTAATGCAGTAACTAGTTAATTTATGGAAGCAGAATTAAATTAACTTAAACTCATGCTTCATTAAAACATCCTAGTAACTAGATTAATTAATAAGCCTCTTATTAAATTAACTTAAACTTAGACTTCATTAAAACATCCTAGTAACTAGATTAATTAATAAGCCTCTTATTAAACGCTACTTATTTAATTAAACTAAACCCTTCATTTAAAGCTAATTTAAAAGTTTCTTTTTTTTAAATGCATGAATTAAATCAAGCTAAACACAAGCTGAATGAGTCGAATATGAGCTTATTTCAACTTGCAAAAGCATGCGCATTGGGCTTATTAAGTTATCCCAATTCTCCTCATTTTGTCCAGCCATTAACTTGCTCCACTTTTGCTCAACTAAGGCTGTAACAGCCTCCTTGAAACATTTTGCGCGTGCTCGGGTGATGGGTCCTTGTGGCAACTCCAATGGCTCTTTGTTGGAACTTGGTGTGACCAGAATCATGGCCGTATCAGATAATAATGGTGCTTTTACAAGACATTCTTTAATCACATTAAAGGACCGTTCTTGCTCGTCTGTCCAATGGAAGGCTAAATTCTTTTTGATCACACTCGTTAATGGGGTGGCTGTCTTGCTAAAATTGGGCACGAATCGACGGTAGAAACTGGCCAATCCATGAAAACTCTGGACTTGCCTGATCGTCGTAGGACATGGCCATTCTTGGATTGCTCGTACCTTCTTTTGATCTACTTCTAGGCCTTTTGCACTTACAACATAACCTAGAAAAAAAACCTTATCAGTGTAGAATGAACACTTTTTAAGGTTAGCGTACAATACCTCTTTTCGTAGGGTTTCCAAGATCGCACGCAAGTGTTGCACATGCTCCTTCAAGGATTTGCTGTACACTAAGATATCATCAAAGTAAACAACACATGATTTTCCAATAAAGGCTCGTAATACATGGTTCATAAGATGCATGAAAGCACTCGGGGCTTTTGTAAGCCTGAATGGCATTACCAACCATTCATACAAACCTAACTTTGTCTTGAAGGTCGTCTTCCATCGTCACCTTTGCGCATTCTTATTTGATGGTAATCGCTTTTGAGGTCAATCTTCGTAAAGATTTGCGCTCCGCTTAACTCGTCGAGCATGTCGTCGAGTCGAGGTATCGGCTAACGATACTTAATGGTAATCTTGTTGATGGCGTGACAGTCGACACACATACGCCAAGAACTGTCTTTCTTCGGCACTAATAACATAGGTACCATGCAAGGGCTCAGACTCTCTCTGATATATCCTTTTTCTAATAACTCGGTGATTTGCTTTTAGAGTTCTTTCATCTCTTTGGGATTACTTCGGTACATTGGGTAGTTGGGTAAAGCTGCTCCGAGCACAAAGTCGATTTGGTGTTCTATGCCACGGATGGGAGGCAATTCGCTTGGTATTTCTTCTAGAAAGATATCTTCAAATTCCTGTATCAAAGACAACACTAAAGGAGGAATATTTTTGGGTAATTCGTTAGTATTAAAAAATGCTTCCTTGTACAGAAGTACATACATTGGTTGTCTTAGACACAATGCTCTCCGAATATCACTCGCTCTAGCAAAAACACTATTTTACCACTCTCCTTTTCATCTCCATTTTTTTCTAACTCTTATTTTCTTTCGCTCTCTTTTGTATTTTTATTTTCACTCTCTCATTTTTCTTGGCTTTTTCTTTTGAGTTATTTTCTTTTTCCTTCGCTTGATCAATGGAAATTTTGAGTTTTTGCTAATCATCAAATAATTGCTTAGGAGTTAGGGGTGCAAGGGTTGCATTTCTTCCAAGATGCTTGAAAGAGTAATGATTGGTGTAGCCATCATGCATCACCCTTCGGCCGTATTGCCATGGCTGTCCTAGGAGCAGATGGCCCATGTGCATTGGTACCACGTCACATAACACTTCATTAGAGTACTTCTTGATGCTAAGGATACTAAAACTTGCTTGGTAACCTTCAATTCCCCACCATCGTTAGGCCACTGAAGTTTGTAAGGAGTCGGGTGCTTCGTGGTTGTCAGGCCTAACTTTTCCACCATGAGGGTGCTTGCTACGTTTGTACAACTCCCTCCATTGATGATAAGGCTACATACTTTACCTTGCACTTGACATCTTGAATGGAAGATGTTTTCTCGTTGTTCCTCATTTCCCACACTTTGGAGACTGAGACTTCGCTTCACAACTAGCAACTCTCCTTCAACAAGTTGTTCTCAGTCTTCCTTATTCTCAAAGTTTGATTTGGACTCTTGATCTTCTTCATCTTCCGTTTCAATCTCACCATCAGCCCGCATCACCATAGTTCGTCTATTCAGGTATTGACTCATGATATGTCCTCAGCCAAGGTACTTGAAGCATTTTATGTCCTTCGAACAAGCATTAGAACTTTTTGGAGCCTTGCCTTTGCTTGTCTCGACCAAAGGCTTGTTGGTCTTAGGGGTGAACGTTAAATCCTTTGACTTGTTCACATGAAACCCCTTGCTAGTGTTTTGGCCCCACTTAGAGGGTTTTGTGTTGGAGTAATTTCGGGATGCTCCTTTATGCTTCAATTTCTTTTCTACCTTAATGGCCATATGGACCATGTCTTCCATCTCAACATAATGTTGCAATTCAACAACATTTGCGATCTCCCGGTTAAGTCCGACTAAGAACTGAGCCATTGTAGCTTCTCTCTCTTCTTGTATATCAGTTCAGATCATCGCTACCTCTATCTCCTTGTAGTATTCTTCGACGCTTCTAGTCCCTTGTGTAAGACTTTGGAGTTTTTGATGTAGCTCTTGGTGGTAGTAAGAAGGGATGAATCGTCGTCTCATGGCTGCTTTCATCTCAGTCTACGTAGTGATTGGACGTTCTCTGTTGCGCCTTCGTCTTGTAGTCAACTGATCCCACCAGATCATGGCATAGTTTGAAAATTCTATGGCAGCTAGTTTGACCTTTTCGTTCTTGGAGTAGTTAAAGGGGGGTAGGCGTCCAACCATTAATTTGGTCCTAATTTAGACATATTAACTATTACTCATTAATTATGTAATATCTAAGTCATATTAAAGCTAACTATTTATGCAATGATTATAACTTATTTAAACTTATTTAAATGCAACAAATAATTAAAGCAATTTATTTAAATTGCCCAAATTTATTTAATTTAATTTCAACTAAATAGTTGACTTAGGTCGAATGGCCATATGGGGTTCTTCCGGAACGTGAGCTCGTAGAAGCATGCAACATGGAGTTGAAATATCATTTGAACTGGTCTTAGCATCATCCCAAGCTTGCTGTATTAGAACTCTAATTGCTTCTTTTAATTGTTTCGCACGAGCCCTTGTAATCGGTCCTTGAGGTAACACCATCGGGTCTCAGCTCGAACTCAGCTCATGATGAGGCGTGCCCGTATCACTTACCATGTGCCACCAGTTCTAGTAGCCCTTCCTTAGCTACTATTCATGAATATCCCTAGATCTGCATCCACACATATACTATCAAAATCAAGTGACTCATATTCCACACAAGTCACCTCTATAAGCCATACTTACATTCGGCCACTTACTAATCTACAATTGAGACGAGTACACTTACCACTTGCTAGCGATCCTTACCATACTTGCGATCTTTGAACCCTACCCTTGTTAATACAAGGTTAACGACAAGAAAGAGTTAGATAGCCCTTCGACTTTTATCAAAAAACACTAAAGGAGGTTGACTAAGTACTTATAGAATCCAACCTTTGATCTTGTGGCCTAGATAGTTATTGAACAAGATCCAACTTTAAAAACTTGATTACGAGTAGATAACAATAACAAATTTGTGATGGAGGAAAAACAACAAGGAATCAGCAAAAAGATAGGGCTATTCGATTATAAGGGAGTATTTGGCTTTCAAAGAAAGAAGAAGAACGCAACACCAATAGGGATTTCGATAAAAAGGAATTATGGTTTTTTGGCAATGGAAGAATTCAGCAACGGAAGAAATAGGATAAGGCGGGAAAAGAAAAGTAATGGAAAACCCAAGGAACCTCTTAAAGGAATTCAAAAAAATAAAAAGAAAGAATTTGGCATTAGCCTAGAACCCCAAAATCTACACCTATTTATAACCTATAGTCGAATTTCCTATCCCCAAATTCCCAATTCGACTCAACCTCTTCCACATAACTCATCTCCTCATTTTTCTCCCTGATAACTCCCCAATCCTTTTCCTAAATTTTCTCTTCTGATCACTCTCCTTAGAGTCCATCATCACACCACTTCCAACCTTCTAGAAGGCCAAAATTAAACTCCTAAAAAAAAATACTGAGCTAGGATTCGAACCTAGGATCTCCTTGTTAGCCCATAATGCCACCTTTCTATACCCTAAGTGGCATCACTTAGCCACTCCACCACAAGACTCTTTGCTGCCATTTTTCCCTATTTTTATTTAAAAGCCCAACTACTCACCGCCCTAGTTCCTTTAATAATTAATTAAAAATTCCTTTTCCTCAAAGTTCGAACCCAGAACTTCTCCAACACCCCTAGACACTCTAAGTTTATTAAACCCTTAAAGCTATCATGTCAATTGTCATTTTCTCGATCACTTAAAAATTTTCTGAGACCCAAAGCCCATAGCCCAATAGGCCCAATACTTCTAGGCCCAAATTCAGGGTGTTACACGAACCACCCAAATCGATAACAATTTCATCTAATTTTACAATTAGCTAACATTGTCACACGATCATAATTTCATAAAAATGAACAACCACATAACCCCTGAACGGAAATGGATATCTATACAGAATACTCAAAGATATCATTATAATCTATTCAACTATGATTGTCATAATCAAACACTTTTACAGCTTGAATATTGTTTCTCTGACCATTTTCGTCGTCATAAACCCTTTATTATTCCTTTCACTAATGAACATCGATTCGGGAAGTTCTCGGTAAGTACATACTTTAGGCTTCATACTCCATTGAGTCGAATAGCCGAGACTAGCTTTTTCTTTATCGTAACATTGCATAATCGGTGTAATCTTTAAAACATTCTAATATTCTCCCCAAAACTGTTTTCACTTTCCCACTACTTTCATCTCTGTATGAATTACTAATTGTTTCACCACCAAACTCTTTAGTTTCACACTTATGAACTTATTCAACTCTACTCTCGTAAAAATTTTGTTATAAATCAACACTAGTAAGGGGGTGAGGTTGTAAAGCCCCCAACTCGCCTCTCATGACTACACACATATGATTTAACATTCATCATTAATGAAATATCATCGTAATTATACAACTCGCTCCAAGCAAATTTTTCACACTTACTCATGTTACAATTTTTTCTATCATTCATGATTTTGAATAATGATTTTTCTTACTCAAACTCCATTTTATTATCTATTCAAGTACTCATCATTTAACCCCATTTTCTCTTACCATTGCTTATCAAATTAGAGAACGTCTTACGGGTTTGAGTACGTCGTTTACTTGATTGCCATAGTCTAAATATGGTCTTACTTGTATCACATTATCATATCCCAATATAATATTACATGTCGTCATGATGCCAGAGTCTCACTATGGTCTTACACGAAATCTCATATCAATACCAATGCCATATCTCAGATATGGTCTTACACGAAAACACATGTCGATGCTGATGCCATATCCTAGATATGGTCTTACACGAGAGCGTACGTCAATTTCATGCCCCAGACATGGTCTTACACGGAATCACTATTTGATGCCGATGCCATATCCCAGATATGGTCTTACACAAGATCATGTATCGATGCCAATTCCATGTCCCAAACATGGTCTTATATGGGATCACATGTACAGCCATGGTCCAACCATCGTCTTATTCATCAATTCATCATTAAACAACCGTACTCATCTCCTGTGTTATGCTTAATTTGACTTCCCAGTTCAAATTCCATACTATTATAACATTTGTGGCTTCATAACAGGGTCATAAAACAAAACATTATATATCCTCTAATTTAATAGTTAAATAGGAGATTCAATTATTTAGACATACTGATTTTATATTATTCAAACAAGTGTACATACACGCATATCCCTTTCATTGGGTAAGTTTACTCATCATATTCACTTAATCAAATAAGTTGAGCATATAACATCGTATACATGTCGAACCAAGATGGATGAGCTTATCACCATATAACTTTCATTTCATTCCATGTTTTTCACCTTTCTCAACTTATGATTATCTCATTTCGTATCTTATCACACATCTGTCATGAACTATTTTTCATACCTTTCTAAATTTCATCACATCATTAGCACATTCCAATTATCTCATTATCATTTTCAACATTATCGAAAATAGCTCGATTGGGAATCATCTCTATCTTAACAAAATAATTTTGTTAGAGCTGGGAGATATCACACTATCGTGAATAGTAATATGGCATGTATAGCTAAACTCTCGTACGTTAGGTTAGTCTGAGAATCAACTAAACCATAGCTCTGATACCACTAAATGTATCACCCCTTACCCATATTCAACATCAAAACTGGGTACGAGGATTACCAGACTTAACTTGCTTGAACGTACAACCTTGGGCTATAAAATTTCATTCCCATTTAAAAACTTTCCATTCACATTCATAACATCCTTACTATGGGCCTACGAGGCCCTAAACATGCAAACAGAGGATCTCAGAATCAAATAAAAAACTTTAGCATACTTAGAAAATTTTTCCTAAACAGGGCCACACGCCCGTGTGAAATGGGACACGCCCGTGTGGGCAGGCTGTGTAGTCACACACGCCAGTAACCTCATAAAGGGGACAACCTCATAATCATGTGTGAAAACTTGGGTATTTTATTTATGACGCCAGCAACCTCATAAGGGGCACAAGGCCTAGGCACACGCCCGTGTGTCTAGCCCGTGGTCGACACTGACTTGCAACATTAACATGCAGGGGACACGACCCAATCACACACCAATGGGACTGACCGTGTGTCACACACGGTCCAGACACATGCCCGTGTGTCTACCCATATGGATAATTTCTATTTTATTTTCCAAGCCATCTTGCCACCCTCACATCCACCCATTCATGCAACATTACAAATCATTCTTATATCATCATTTATAATACTTAATTTCACATTTAATCCATGATAACCATACTAGCTTCGCATACACAAGAGAGCACTAGTACTAGCATAACTATAATCAACATAAGCCATCATCCATGGCTATACACAATCGATCCATCAATCATTTTAGACTAGCACATTTAGCTACATTAACTATGACTTAATTAATCAAAAGATAAGATTCCTATTGTAACAGCCCGATTAGGGGCTAGTCAGAATGGTAATCTCGAGATCACTAATACGAGATTAGAGAAATTTATTTTCATGTTATATTATGAGTTAGAGCATGATAACATATGTGCATGAAAACTTTGGTGCTTTAATTTTAACGATTTCATGATTAATCGTGAAAAAGGACTAAATCGCATAAAGTGTAAAAGTTCCATTCTATAAGCTAAAGGTACCAAATAGCCATAGATTGTCAATTCGAGGTCTTTAAAAGGCAATTAAACCCCCAATATTTGCTTGGTCGGCCATGGACTAGCATAGGAGACAAATTTGTCAATGTTGGTCAAAGTTGGTGATAGTAGGTGGACTAATTTGACTAGTATTAATAAAATAAGGAGAGAAAAGATATCATCTTTTTCTCTTTCACTCTTCCACAGAAAATTAGCAGCAAATAGAGGGTAGAAAGCTTCAAAAATTTTAGCATACTCATTTCTTCACAAGTAAGTGTTCTAGTGATCTTTTCTAGAAAATAGTTGTACTTTTGGGACCCCTAAAACTTAAGCTTTCAAATAAGGATACTATTGTGAAATATGGTAAAAAATTTAGAGTATTTCCATGAGAGCTATCTTAGCTATTTGCTGCATTTTTATGGAAGAAATTGAGTCTTAGTTGTTAGATGAACAACTTTTGTGAAAGGTGTTGTCTTGAAAACACCTAATTGGACCTAAATGAAACGATTACAAATTTACAGTAATTATGTGAAATGCTGAGTTTTGATGATAGCTATAAGAGTATTAAATGTTCACCTAGGCTTGTTGAAGGTAGAAATGTAATTAGAATTAATTTTCGAGCCTAGGGGCAAAATGGTCATTTTGTCAAAGTTTAAGGGCAAAATAGTAATTTTGCCTAAGCATGATTATTGAAATGCTTTAATTAATGTGGTGATTAAAATGAGCTAAATTGCTATTAATGATCAAGAAGAACTGAGAATCCGCCTCGATCAGGGAAAGGACAAAGTCTTGGACTAAACCGACGGGTTAACTTATTTTGAAATCGAGGTAAGTTTGTATGTGATTAATGCAATAATTATGCTAGCATAACTGAGAATGCTTGGTATTCTATTGATGCATGATGCTCTACTAAATTGATGATGAATGAGATGTTGAAGTCCTAGTGGACCATACTGAATATGAAAATGCTATCATCGAGATATGAAACAGATAAGGTCCCATATAAGACCATGTCTGGGACATGGCCTCGGCACCGAGTTGGTATCTTGTATAAGACCATATCTAGGATATGGCTTCGAAAATGAATATGAAAATCGTTGAAGACCATATCCGAGATGTGGCATCGATACTTGATGTGGAAGTCCATGTAAGACCTTATCTGGAATATGGCATTGGCATTTAGAGGCGACTCGATGTAAGACCACCTCGGGGATGTGGCATTGGCTTTGCATGTTGGAACGCCGGCACCACCATGGCGCAGTAAAATAAAATTAATTCCGGCAATCCAAACCATGAATCCATGTGTGAGGAATGAATCGGGGTGAAATAAAGGTTTCAAAATTGTCAAAACTTCAATCTGAGTAGACAACAACGCCTCGACAACAAGAGTTTTGATCTACTGTCGAACCAAGTCGCAACCTTTTTCCATTGTCAGCCTCTACATAATCCACCCGGTTTGACTATGAAAGGAAGAAATCTTCAAAACTGTTTTGGAGGTTTATTTGCTTGACGGCTGCTAGACCTCACAAGCAATCTCTTAGGGTTTATATTAAGCTCTGTATCTTTTCTTACCTTTTATAATTGGTATATCTTTAATGAATCATAAAATTAAATAAATACAATAAAGTTTTTAACCAAAATTATAATTACATTAATTATATCCGATATACTATATTTATTTAAATTTATATACTAATCAAATTCATATATTAATAGAACTATGTTCTCATTATGTGTACAACATCCTTGTACACATAATATGTTCAATATTTGATTTCCCAATTAAATTAATTCTTTAATTAATTTAATTCATGTGACAACCAAACACAATACCAACTATGTTTTATTCTATTCGTTTCAACCATAAGGTGTGACCCTGTAGGTTCTTGTAACATTAGCAGTAATACTAGAACAATTCTAATGTCACAAACAATGAGTGGCATCTAGCAATGCATCATTGCTACCTAAGTTACAAGAAGTCATGATTTGACATAACCTTTTTGTGATTAACCTTTTATGCATTAATCCGTAAGTCCTTTATCTCTAGAATAGACACAAGTCATGGAATAGTCACACTTGCATAGTCCATCCCATGTTTCTTGATATCTTGAGTAGACTATGATATACAAATTAGTATGACATCTCCTATCAACTTATTTGAGCATGGCCATGCATTTCTAGTCTCACTCAATCAAGTGGCCTAAGATATTACTCCTATTATGTAGGAGGGACTTATCTTATATTGATCAACCATATCCCTCTACATAGGTTGTGGTATATCCAACATCAGCCTTTATAGAACAACCTGTTACAATGTATGTTTGACATATTAAATATACAACTCACGATGTTGGGATAATGATGATCTCAAGTATGAGGATCATATACATACTAATCACTATGAGTAATGTTGTAACAATTACATAATAATCCAAGAAACATACTCATAGCGGGTCAGTCCAATATGTTGTTCTCTAACACACATATTCATCCATTGATTTTGACACTCCATATCAATGACAACTCTTTATCATCAATCAACTACATGTTAGTCTTAATGCATTATTGTTGTCCTAGTCAACAATAATACTTGACTAAGGATCTTTTAAGGATAATCATATTATTCTCAAGACATTATTATAAAACAGTTTATTTGTACACACAGAAAGAAAAACTGAAATAATAATGACAACGCTTTATATTAATAAACATGGTAAATCAAGTACGTTATTACAACCATCTCATGATTGATCTTTGGGCACACTCTTACATTGCACCCATCTCAATAACGATGGAAATGCATCTTTGACCATCTCTAGTAAATAATGGGATAAGTAGATGAGTTTAGAAGTACGAATGAGAATGGTACTACAGTCATGGGAACGAGTGAATACAGGTAATCATGAATGAGTTACGATGAAATGATTATAACATGTGGCACGGTATGTGCTAAATAAGGGAATCGTACGTAAATATGTCAAAAAGACTTTGACTAGTGTATGATTAGTTAATGCCATGGATGGATTATATTATGAACTTATTATTACTATACATATTTCCATGCAAACTTACTAAGCTTCGTGCTTACCCCTTTCATTGCCCTACTTCCTTGTAGTATTGCCAAGACAACTCGAGGATCGTGGATGTAGGAGTTCAAAAATCACACTATCGACATCACTTTGGTATAACAATTTAGACTTATTTTGAGTATGGCATGTATAGGACTTGGGTACTTTGTTAAGTTGTAATTGTTAGTCAAAGTGTTGGCTATGTAAGTTATAAAAGTCATGTTGTAAATGGCCTTATAAGTTAGGCAAATACTTGACAAGTTTTATTGCTTAATGAAGATGAATTTCATGAAGTATACGTCCTTTTGTATATCTTGATTCTTGAGCTCCGAGAAATACCCTTTGAGTGTCTTTTATGTTGGAATATGTATGTGTGCAACATAGGGTGGCAAGGGCCTGGTATATAGCTGATAATTTTCCACATGGATAGACACACAGGTGTGTGTCTAGACCGTGTGGGAGGCAAGGCTAGCACATGGGCGTGTGCCCAGGCCGTGTGAAGTCTGTTAAAGCCTCTATTTGTTAAAACTTAAAATACTTAAGCAATTTCTATTCACTTGAAAACGTGATTACTTTTTAAATCTTATTTATTGCAGAAGCATATTTAAAATAAACAATTTATGAAAAAGTGTAACATCCTAAAATTTGAGTATTGAATTGATGCATGTTTTAGTGCTTAACTTGTGTATAATAAAATTTTTCATGATTAGTATAGTCTTGAGGAGACTTGAGAACTATTCAGAATTAGAATAAATTTTAGTAAGGAGTATTTAATTAAAGTGGATCAAGTGACTTTGAGGTTTAAGTAAAATTATGTGTTAAAAACTAGCATAAGATGAGCTAGTAGCAAGGTGGTGTTGGCGCATGATGTTTGCTTGAGGTGAGAGGTTCGAATCTCCTAGCATGCATTTTGAAAGCTTTTATTTTTTTACTTTCCTTAGCAAGTGTCGGTCAAGGATAAGATTAAATGATGTGTTGGACAACATTTTTGGTAAGAAGACTAAAGAAAAAAGGTAAGTAAAGGTTAAAGGAAAAGAATCTCATGAATTAAGGTGATAAGGGGACATAAAGCATGGATCAAGGACTTTGTTTTGGAAAGCTTTGAATGGCTAATTGGCTATGAACTTGGACGATTTTTGGGGCTAGGGAGGTTGGCCGAATTTTTGTTAGTAGTTTGATAGGGATTAGGAGCTAGTTTAGTCATTTGGTTTTTTTTTCTCAAAGCTTGTTTCTCTCTAATTCTCTCCTCTTAGCCAAATGTTTATTGGACAAAAGGTAAACCATTTTTCTCTGTTTTCTTTTGGTTATTTGAGTTTTGACTATTTTGGTCTTATTTTGTCTATTCTCTCAAACCATTCCTCCTAGTGTCAAAATCACCAAGGCATTGGAAGGCCATCTTCTTTTCTTTTCACCCTTGTCGAATGCACACAAGCTTCAAATTCAATTCTTTGTTCATCTCCCATTCTTGAAAAGAACCAAAACATAAACACCCTCTCTTTAATCTTTTTGTTCATCTTTCTTTCTTCTTGTAAAGAACACTCAAACATCTCATTTTCTCCCTTTTATTTTCACCATGGCCGAATGTTGCTAAGCACTATCTCCTTCAATTTTCCTTCATAACTGAATCTTCTACAACTTACATATTTCCTTCTCAATCATTCTTCTTTCTACTCACACTTTAATCAATCGGTAAGTGGCTAGTACAATATTTTGGAATTTGTTATTTCCCTTTCTTTTGTGCCGAATCTATGTGGTGTGGGATGATCTTTTTGGATTGAGATCATCATCATACCATATCTCATTCTAATCTTTTCTCTATCATAGAAACATAGTGGAGGGCCAAAACTCAAGTGTTCGTAAACGTCATAGATCGTTAAAATCGGATTTAAAGTGTTAAAGGTAAGGGATTATCAAGGATTTTTATATTACTCGACATATGGATATAAATAGTTTATTAATCAATTTCATTTTAGGGGATGTTCTCACTCAATTGTCATATTGTGGAACGAGGATATTTGTGGTAAGTTAATCCCACTCTTTAAAACCTCTAGTCAAAATTTCGATAACTTATTGGTCGGACTAATGATCTTTTGTCAATAGAGACAATCAAAATAGGGACGAAAAGGGCAGTAAATAGTGTTCGGAAGAGGGGTGGTTCCACTATTCCCCCTAAGTTTAAGAGAAGGTGTAACACCCCAAACCCGGTCAATACGCCACGACCGAATCTGATATGTCACTGAGAAAAACATTTTGAAAAGAATCAAATAACAATTAAATTTTTGTGAAAAACTCTTTGAAAATTTTTATATTTGTAGAAATCGGTGTATAATAAGTTTAAACGATAATTTACTTTGTAATTTCATAAATAAAACTTTAAAACTTAGTTGATAAATCATAGGTTAGAAAACATTTATATCATTTTAAGAAAACTCAAATTATTACTTTGAAAACCATTTGCATTTTGAATGTAGAAACTTAATATTTGGAAATCATTAAAATTGTAGAAAACACTTAATCTATATTTTACTATCAAACGATTTATATTACACGATGGTAAGATTTAAAAACCATTATGCTTTTTATTATTTTAGAAAACTTTGGGCTTAATTATTAAATTAACCAAATAATTTATAAGCCATATTTAAAACATATCCAAAGCATATAAATAATCCAAAACATAATTAAATAGGCCTTATTACAAACCCAAATAAAACAAAAACCAAATTAAAATAAATTAAAGTACCCCAAATCGAAGTTCATGAAAATCAAATTTTATTGCATGGCCTCCTTGAGTTCATCCGGCTCCTCATCCGCGATCTCACGAATCATCTGAAATGATAAGGGAGAAGGTGAGTCACCAAGACTCAGTGCATAAATCCTTCCCCCGATTAATGCAACATTCTTACACAATTTATAATCAAGCAACATATATAAATATATAATGCACCCAACCTAGCCATCCTTAACTCCTTTTATACCCTGTGTGGTACCAAATCACTGGTGGTGCCAAACCACTAGTGACCCAAAGTCACGATATCCAATAATGTGATACCAAATCACTGGTGACCAAAGTCACGAATAATCAAGTTGTGGGGCCAACCCACGTGTGATACCAAATCACTGGCGACGATCCCTTATCTCAAAAGTGGGGCTAACCCACGGTGGTGCTAGACCACAGGGACGAGTCGCTATGAGGTGCCAAACCTCTGGTGTCCCAAAGACACAAATGTGATACCAAATCACTGGAGGTGCCAAACCTCTGGTGTCCAAAGACACGGATATTAAATCATTCCCCCTCCACTCATATTCCCAAACCAATGTATTAAGAGTACCAATCATGCCATCATACTTTGATATGATCATATAATATATTTAAATAATAGATCATGATATCAATCAATATATATTAACATCATATTGAAACGGACTTACCCGAATCCTTGCACATACCCATCAAGGTATATTATCAAAAATCTCATAGATTCCCACTTTAATAACATGTTTAGTTAATATGTATATAAATATATAACCCAAATTATAAAGTGTGTAAGATACACACGACACTAACGCAAGTACTAAAATCAAGATCCGATCCATCGCACTAGATCACCTTGTCCTACAATCACCAATACTTAGATTATAAACAAAGGCCATTCGGCCAAACCACTAAATCCCAATGAGTTATCACTTGAAATACCAAGTCTTACCTAAAAGCTTACCCAAAACGATTGACAAAGAAACGAGGCTTAGATTGATTGCTTCCAACGTCCTGAGGAGCCTAAAAGAAATCAGTTTCTAAGAATGATTAGAACCCTGCAACAATTGCCCAAAATTCAGCCTTTGTCCACAAGAGAAACAACATAGAAACGAGGAAAAGAATAAGGAAAATGGCCATAACACTTACCTATCTTCCAAAACCATTTGAAGAAAACCAAATGAAGTCCTACCCTTGAAGAAATTCGGCCAAGACAAATCAAAAGGATATGAGAAGTTTCGGCTATGGTTTTAGAATAAAGAAAACAATTGATATTCGGCTCGCAAGAGATGAAGAATTAATATGGTAAAGAAAAATAAAAAGGGAAGAAGGATGATTCGGCTTTAACAACCAATGAAAGAAAAATCAAGAGGAATGGAGAAGAAAGAGATTCGGCCAAGAAGAAAGTAAAAGAAATGTTGTGATTTTGAGCAATATTCAAAAGAAAGAAAAGAGAGAAAAAAGGGATTAAGAGATTCAGCCAACACCTATTTTACCAAAGAAGAAAAGTGTACAAAATTGTACCTAAAGATCAAAGTACATTCGGCTAAAGAGAATAGCTTTGGAGAGGAAAGAAATAAAATACCAAATGGTGCACAAAAGAGAAGAATTGGTAAGGTTCAAAGGAGTTTCGGTTTTGACACAAAGCAAAGGTTGAATGCCTACCAAGCTAGCCAAAAATGACTACTAACCAAAGAGAAATTTGGCACTAACTATCTACCAATCAAACCAAAAAAATTCAACCACTCTCCCCCTAGCCACACATGCCGTCCACATACATGGACTAATGGCCATAGGAGAGTTTCTAAAACAACTCCCTTAAGCCAAGCCTTATGTCCCCCCATCCTTCCATAAACCTTAAGATTCCTTTCCCAAAGTACAAACTTTCCTAAACCAATATTCAACTTGCCAAAAGAAAAAATTTGAAAGTCCAACCTTCCATATGTAAAGCTTGACCGTCCATTAATGCTAGGATACATAAAAATAAAGTCTTCAAAATGTTAATCATGCTACTCGAACCTCTATCCTCAAGCTACCCTTCATGCATCATAATCACCTTGCCACTAACTCCTCATGTGCTTAATTTAACACTTAAATTAACTTAAGTGTCAAGTTCACCTAATCCACTTCATTAAATATACCATAGTAAGAATTATTCTAGCTTCCTAAATAAAATCAAGCCTTCACAAAACTATGCTAAACACACAAAATTCATACCCAAGCCAACATAAATAATAAAATAATATTCTAATTTTAGGATGTTACAATTCTACCCCCTTAAAAAAATTTCGTCCTCGAAATTACCTGATCAAAAGAGTTGAGGGTACTGCTGTCTCATAACATCCTCCGGTTCCCACGAAGCTTCTTCTACGCCATGGTTCCGCCATAAGACCTTCACTAAAGGAACTGACTTCTTACACAAAACTTTTATGTCTCGATCTAGAATCTGCACTGGTTCTTCTTCCACTGTCAAATCTGGACTCACCTCTAATTCCTCCACTGACACAACATGCGATGGATCAGAACGATAGCGTCTAAGCATGGAGACATGGAACACATCGTGAATCTGACTCAGCTCTACTGGCAATTTGAGCTGATAGGCTACTGGTCCCACTCGTCTCAACACCTTATACGGCCTAATGAACCTTGGACTCAACTTGCCTTTTCTCCCAAATCTTAACACTTTCTTCTATAGCGAGACCTTCAAAAAGACCTGGTCACCCACGGCAAACTCTATATCCCTCCGCTTGAGATCGGCATATGACTTCGCCTATCCGAAGCTTCCTTCGACGAGCTGAATCATCTTAACCTTATCCTCGCCTCGCAACCAACTCTGGTCCTAACATTTGACGCTCACCCAACTCTCGTCCAAAGATGTAGGTGTATCGACACCTCCTACCATACAACGCCTCATATGGTGCCATCTTAATGCTTGCACGATAACTATTGTTGTATGCGAACTCACTAATGGTAAAAACTCTTCCCACCGCCTCAAGTCCAAAACACATCCTCTCAACATATCCTCTAAGATCTGAATAACTCTTTCGATCGCCCGTCGATTGTGGATGAAATGCCGTACTAAAATCCAACCACGTACCCAAAGCCTGATGTAATGCTCTCCAAAACCTTGATGTAAATCTAGGATCTCTGTCTGAGATGATCGACACTGGTACACCGTGCAACCTCACTATCTCTGCCACATACAACTTAGCTAACTTATGAAGTGAGTAATCCACCCTTACCGGAATGAAATGAGCTGACTTAGTCAGACGATCCACAATGACCCAAACTAAGTCCTTCTTACTAGGCGTAAGAGGTAATCCGCTGACAAAGTCCATAGTGATCCTTTCCCACTTCCACCGTGGAATCTTCACCGGCTGAAGTAATCCAGATGGAATCGATGCTCGACTTTGACTGCCGACACATCAGACATTTACCCACAAACTCGCTTGCCTCCGCTTCGACACTGCCACCAAAATTACTCTCTTAAATCCCGATAGATCTTGCTACCTCCAGGATGCATAGCGTATGGGCTACTATGTGCATCCCGAAGAACCCTTTGCCTCAACTCAACATCTTTCAGCATACAAGCTCTCCCTTGAAAACACAACACTCCATCACTGGACAAACTATAATTCTCTAAACCACCATTCTGAACCTACAACCTTCGATCATTCAAACCATCATCTTCTAACTGTTTCTTCTTGATCTGCTCTAACCAGGTCGGCTTGACTTGCAATTCTGTCAAAAGACTCCCATCGTCGTATAAAGTAAGATAAGCAAACATCAATCTTAAGTCTGATACAACCTTTCGGCTCAACGCATCTGCCACCACTTTAGCCTTGCCCGGATGATACTCAATCGAATAGTCGTAGTCCTTCAACAATTCAATCCATCTGCACTGCCTCAAATTCAAATCCTTCTAAGTCAAAAAATACTTTAGACTCTTGTGATCCGTGTAGACTATCGACTTCTCTCCGCATAAATAGTGTCTCTAAATCTTCGGCGAAAACCACTATAGCTAATTCCAAGTCATGCGCCGATAATTAACTTCATGTGGTCTCAACTGCCGAGATGCATAAGCCACTACCTTCCTTTCTCGCATCAAGACACATCCCAAACCAAGATGTGATGCATCACAAGAATCGTGAATTTCTTGCCCGACTCAAAGTTGAATTAAAACCGAGCTTGAATGAATCTTCTTCAACTTGTCGAAACTTTCTTGTTGCTTCTCAGTCCACACAAATGGAACTCCTTTCCTCAATAACTTGGTCATAGGTGCTGCTATCAAAGAAAATCCTTCGATAAATCTTGGTAATACCCATGAGCCTAGAAAACTCGAATCTCACCATCGACTTAGGTGGCTTCCAATCCAACACTGCTTCGATCTTTTGAGGATCCACTCTAATCCCCTCAGCTGATACTACATGACCCAAGAAAGTCACCTCCCTAAGCCAGAATTCGCACTTACTAAATTTGGCATATAGCTACTTTTCCCTCAGAATCTACAACACTACTCGCAAATGCGCATCATGCTCCTCCTCTGACTTGGAGTATACCAAAATATCGTCTATAAATACTATAACAAACTGATCCAAAAACTATTGAAATACTCAATTCATCATATCCATGAAAGCTGTCGGGCGTTAGTCAATCCAAAAGGCATTACCAGAAACTCGTAGTGCCCATACTGAGTGCGAAATGCCATTTTATGGATATCAGTCTCTTTCACCTTTAGCTAGTGATATCCAGACCTTAAATCAATTTTGGAAAAAATCGCTGCCCCTTTAGGCTGATCAAACAAGTCATCTATCCTTGGCAAAGGATACTTGTTTTTGATCGTCAGCTTATTCAACTGGCGGTAGTCAATACACATCCTCATCGTACCATCCTTCTTCTTGACAAAAAGCACCGGCGCTTCCCAAGGTGAAACACTTGGTCGAATGAAACCTCGATCCAACAACTCTTGAATCTGAGCCTTCAATTCCATTAATTCCTTCAGTGCCATCCTATACGGAGCTATAGACACTGGCGCCGTTCCAAGTAACAGATCTATACCAAATTTGACTTCACGATCCGGAGGCAGTCCCGGAAGTTCTTCTGAAAATACGTCAGCATATTCCTTTACAGTTCGGATATTCCCCACAGTAGATTCCTTAGCTTCCAACGCACACACATGGACTACATATGCCTCACAGCCTTTCCTGACCATCTTCACAGCTTTCAACGTAGATACCACGTTGGATAGGTAATCTCTTCTATTACCTATCATGACCACCTCTTTACCCTCAACTGTCTTCAAAACCATGCGCAATCCAGACTTGCCTGGTACTTAACCAACCAGTCCATCCCAAGATTCAGATCAAACTCCCCAAACGACAGTTCTATCAGATCAGCCACAAACACTACCCCTTGGAGTTCTAGGGGTACATCCCTATACAACTTGTTAACTTCTACAGAGTGACCTAGAGGGCTAATTACTGTCATCTTCCTAGAAGTAGTCTCAGAGTCTAAGTTCATGGTCTTTACTATGCAACTAGCAACATATGAATGCGTCGAACCCACATCTATCAAAGCAGTATATGGTACACCAAAGATTAATAACGTACTGGTTATGACATCCGGTGCATCACCCTCCTCTCGACGCCTCACTGCATACACCAAACCAGGCTGTCTTGCCTCAGTGTTACTTGTACCTCTGCCCGATGCTCGCGGCCTCGACCAGAACCATTACTTCCTCTACCATTACCACGACCTCTCTATGGTGACGGTCCCTCCTTTCTGAACTGAGCACGACCTTGACCCTCAAACTGATTCCTGGCTAGCTTACGTGGACAATCCCACACACGATGATCCAGCGAGCCACACTTAAAACATCCTTTCCCTTCGGTCCAACATTCACCCCAATGATATTTCCCACATCGATTACCATCGGCTGGTCCTCGATTAGCGAATGAGCCTCCAGATTGATTTGGCCCATTACGCCTAGCCCTCTTCTCGAGAATTCTTGGTGACCGGATGATCCAAAACTTCTCTTATGTTTGTTCTGTCGTGATTACGCTACTGATTCTTTTATCCCTTCACTATCTTAGTCTTTTCAACTAGCACAACAAATTCCGCTCTCGATGTGGAGCAATCAATGATCTCACTGTCTCTCAATCCATCCTCGAACCGAACACATCGCTCGTGCTCTGAAGCCACGATACCTCCAGCATATCGACTCAGTCTTAAAAATTCTGCTTCATATTTTGATACAGACTTACTCCCTTGGACCAAACTTAGAAATGCCTTACGTTGCGCATCAATGTAACTAGACCCAATATATTTCTTCTGATACGCTACCTTGAAATAGTCCCAAGTAAGATCTTCTACCGCGGCACTGTTCCTCACCGTGAGCCACCACTGATATGACTCATCTCGAAGAAGTGACACTATCCCTTTCAGCTTTTCTTCAACATTCAGGTCCAAGTCATCCATGATTCGCTCCGTCGCCTCTAGCCAATATTCGATCGTACTGGGAGCTACACCTGAAACACCTCAAAATACCTCAGCTCCATTGGCTCGGAGTCGCTCAGGTATAGATTTCTGAGCTTCGTGCCTCCACCTATTCTAGCTACTCTCTCAAGAAGTCGCAGCATTGCTTGAGACACTGCGTCATCCCCCATTTGATCCTGAAACTCAACTCCAACCGCTGGTGGTGGGGGTGGTGGTACCTCATTCTCGGATCCTTGACCCGACCTTACTGGCTCAGGCACTGCCATCCTACCCCTACCGTGTCCATGCATAACACGACCCCGACCTCGAGTGCTCATGTCTAAAGTCTTGACTTAGCTAATTTAAAAATTTTATGTATTAGTCATTATTCCACTATTTTTAAAACACAGTTTTATGAATAGTTTTAATAAGAGGTTGTTTCGCGAGTACATCCAACCTATAGTTTTGAGTCTCTAGAGTAGTTCCTACTACTATACAGTCATACCATCATCATCATATCATCAAAATCAATAGTTTGAAGTACTTACCCGGGCGGATCAGTGTCGGAGACTCGGTACCATGCCTTTCAAATCATATAATTTTCAAAAACATTGTACGACCATACTTTAAAACATTTTGGGCCTTGGGCCCACAGTCAATCTTTTGAACTTGGCTCTGATACCAATTTGTAACACCCCAAACTCGATCAATACGCCACGACCGAATCTGATATGTCACTGAGAAAAATATTTTGAAAAAAATCGAATAACAATTAAATTTTTGTGAAAAACTCTTTGAAAAATTTTATATTTGTAGAAATCAGGTGTACAATAAGTTTAAACTGATATTTTACTTTGTAATTTAATAAATAAAACTTTAAAACTTAGTTGATAAATCATAGGTTAGAAAACATTTATATCATTTTAAGAAAACTCAAATTATTACTTTGAAAACCATTTGCATTTTGAATGTAGAAACTTAATATTTGGAAATCATTAAAATTGTAGAAAACACTTAATCTATATTTTACTATCAAACGATTTATATTACCCGATGGTAAGATTTTAAAACCATTGCATTTTTATTATTTTAGAAAACTTTGGGCTCAATTATTAAATTAACCAAATAATTTATAAGCCATATTTAAAACATATCCAAAGCATATAAATAATCCAAAAACATAATTAAAGAGGCCTTATTACAAACTCAAATAAAATAAAAACCAAATTAAAATAAATTAAAGTACCCCAAATCGAAGTTCATGAAAAATCAAATTTTATTGCATGGCCTCCTTGAGTTCATCCGACTCATCATCTGCGATCTCACGAATCACCTGAAATGATAAGAGAGAAGGTAAGTCACCAAGACCCAGTGCATAAATCCTTCACCTGATTAATGCAACATTCTTACACAATTTATAATCAAGCAACATATATAAATATATAATGCACCCAACCTAGCCATCCTTAACTCCTTTTCTATCCCGTGTGGTACCAAACCACTGGTGGTGCCAAACCACTAGTGGTGCCAAACCACTGGTGACCCAAAGTCACGATATCCAATAATGTGATACCAAATCACTGGTGACCAAAGTCACGAATAATCAAGTTGTGGGGCCAACCCACATGTTATACCAAATCACTGGCGACGATCCCATATCTCAAAAGTGGGGCCAACCCACGGTGGTGCTAGACCATAGGACGAGTCGCTATGAGGTGCCAAACCTCGGTGTCCCAAAGACACAAATGTGATACCAAATCACCGGAGGTGTCAAACCTCCGTGTCCAAAGACACGGATATCAAATCATTCCCTCCACTCATATTCCCAAACCAATGTATTAAGAGTATCAATCATGCCATCATACTTTGATATGATCATATAACATATTTAAATAATAGATCATGATATCAATCAACATATATTAACATCATATTGAAACGGACTTACCCGAATCCTTGCACATACCCATCAAGGTATCTTATCAAAAATCTCATAGATTCCCACTTTAATAACATGTTTAGTTAATATGTATATAAATATATAACCCGAATTATAAAGTGTGTAAGATACACACCTGACACTAACGCAAGTACTAAAATCCGAAGATCTGATCTACCGCACTAGATCACCTTGTCCTACAATCAGCCAATACTTAGATTATAAACAAAGGCCATTCGGCCAAACCACTAAATCCCAATGAGTTATCACTTGAAATACCAAGTCTTACCTAAAAGCTTACCCAAAACAATTGACAAAGAAATGAGGCTTAGATTGATTGCTTCCAACGTCCCGAGGAGCCTAAAAGAAATCAGTTTCTAAGAATGATTAGAACCCTGCAACAATTGCCCAAAATTTGGCCTTTTTCCACAAGAGAAACAACATAGAAACGAGAAAAAGAATAAGGAAAATGGCCATAACACTTACCTATCTTCCAAAATCGTTTGAAGAAAACCAAATGAAGTCCTACCCTTGAAGAAATTCGGCCAAGACAAATCAAAAGGATATGAGAAGTTTCGGCTATGGTTTTAGAATAAAGAAAACAATTGATATTCAGCTCGAAAGAGATGAAGAATTAATATGGCAAAGAAAAATAAAAAGGGAAGAAGGATGATTCAGCTTTAACAACCAATGAAAGAAAAATCAAGAGGAATAGAGAAGAAAGAGATTCGGCCAAGAAGAAAGTAAAAGAAATGTTGTGATTTTAAACAATATTCAAAAGAAAGAAAAGAGAGAAAAAAGGGATTAAGAGATTCGGCCAACACCTATTTTACCAAAGAAGAAAAGTGTACAAAATTGCAGCTAAAGATCAAAGTACATTTGGCTAAAGAGAATAGCTTTGGAGAGGAAAGAAATAAAATACCAAATGGTGCACAAAAGAGAAGAATTGGTAAGGTTCAAAGGAGTTTCAGTTTTGACACAAAGCAAAGGTTGAATGCCTACCAAGCTAGCCAAAAATGACTACTAACCAAAGAGAAATTTGGCACTAACTATCTACCAACCAAACCAAAAAAATTCGGCCACTCTCCCCCTAGCCACACATGCCGTCCACATACATGGACTAATGGCCATAAGAGAGTTTCCAAAACAACTCCCAAGCCTTATGTCCCCCATCCTTCCATAAACCTTAAGATTCCTTTCCTAAAGTACAAACTTTCCTAAACCAATATTCAATTGCCAAAAAGAAAAAAAATTTGAAAGTCCAACCTTCCATATGTAAAACTTGACCGTCCATTAATGCTAGGATACATAAAAATAAAGTCTTCAAAATGTTTATCATGCTACTCGAACCTCTATCCTCAAGCTACCCTTCATGCATCATAACCACCTTGCCACTAACTCCTCATGTGCTTAATTTAACACTTAAATTAACTTAAGTGTCAAGTTCACCTAATCTGTAACACCCCAAACTCGGCCCATTCGCTACAACCGAATTTGAAATGCCACTGCGGAAAATGTTTGAAAAACTTTTGACTTAGAGTTAAAAACATAAAAATTTATTGTCCTTTGTAAAACATTGTTTGTTTAAAATTCTAAGTAAAACTTTATTATTACAAACTGTCCGAATTGAAAACTGTAATGCATATTTTTAAGGTATAAATTGTCGAGAATAAAAATATTTTCAAAAATAATACTTTAATCGTCAATCCACTTTAAACATAATAATAAACCTCAAATCCCTTAAAAGGCCCTTATTATAATAAACCTTACTTAAAAATTCTGAAAATATAAAATACGTAAATAATTAAAAACATCTTCTGCATGGGCCACCTCGTATCCACTCCAACCTGATCCAAGCTTTATGCATCACCTGCGATGTTGGTAAAAATTGGGTGAGTCAAACAGACTCAGTGCATAGTTATTTCACATGTCTCACATATGGGCTTGGCCCATATCCACACAGTCCACATACATAATCATGCAACATGAAGCCCAACCCAACCTAATGTCCATCTGTCACACCTACCTTGGCGCACCCTTCGCCAAGGCAGTGGCTAATCCACCGATCAACCAAGTGATCCACATATTTTACCTTGGCGGACTGCTTTGCACAAGGTTGTGGTGAGCCACCGATCACATAAGTGATCCCACATATCAATCAGTCCACGGTGATGCACACGACTATCAACCGCCGAGATGTGGCACCTAGCCAACACCTCCTTGATGAGGCACATAGCCAACATCAACGCCAATGTAGCACAAGGCTAACATTAGACCACGTACATAAAGTACACCCTTTCCTTCGATAGTCACATCCCAAGTCCCATGCATACATATATATCATGGCAACATATCACTTGAACAATTATACATCACATGCCATCACATTTCATACATATATCAAATGTAAATCAACGTCATAAAATCTCGACTGGTTGAACGATTACCCATCATGGGTATCCACCATTTTAGCCCTTACTTGACTACCATTCACATCATATCACATATACATAAATATAACACATACACACAACAAGAGAAACGGTCACGATAACTACGCACCTTTTCTTTGGCACAATCGATCAAATCCGAAAGTTCCTCTTAATCAGTGTCGATCTGTCCCTAAACATCCATAGTCCAAATCGGTCAACACAATAAACCTAATGGCCTATGGCCGAATATCACAAACCTCCTTACCTTACTAGTCTAAATCCCGAATCACCACTTGCCCTTGAATAGTCAAATCCTCGCTTAACAACCATTAAAATCGCTTAGCACATGAAAACTCTAAAGATGGCCCTTGGCCGAATACCTTTTTGACTTACCTTGGCTTACCTTGATTACTTCCAATCCCGAAAGACTCCTTTGATGCTCCCTAATGTCGGTACTATACAAACACCCTCAGAGAAACGGCTTCTAGATCCCAAAGAGAAAGAGTTTCGGCACTTAATGGTGAAGAGAGAAAACGTAACAATAGAGAGGGTTTAATGTTTAGAGGATTCGGCTATGGTGTTTCCAAATGAAGATGTAATATTCGGCAATGGCAACCTTAAAGGAGATTTCGATTTAAGCAAAATAAAAGAAAAGAAAGAGATGTGAAAGAAGAAAGAAAATACATGCACAAATGGTTCTAACTTTTGGCTCTTGTCAAAGGAAAATAAGGTGCAAATTTCAGCAACACACCAAGATGAAAAGAAAGTTTGAAAGAGAGAATTCTATGGCCAACAATTTGGCAAAAAGAAAATGAAGAAAAGAATTGCCAAGAACTGATCACCCTATTTATATTACCCAATTTGAGACACCTATTTCCTATCATATCCCTTAATTCTTCCCTATCATATCCCTTATTCTCTCCCCATTTATCTCTTATCCTATCATATAAAATAAAGCCACAATTTTCTCCTAATCTTCCTCCTATCCCTTTCAAAATTCAACTAGCCCCTCTAGCCCCAAAAATCGACCAGGTTCATGGCCAAGAGAGTCAACCTTTGCCAACTATTCTATCCATAACACATTCCTCAATTCAAGCCTTATGTCCCCTTATCATTCCAAATTTTCTTGATTCCATACCTTAAGTTAACACTTGCCTTATTTCCTTAGTCTACTATCCATAAAAGATAAAGTCCAACCTTACCTTAATTAGAGATGACCGACACATGCCATACACATGCAAAAATAAAAGTCACTTTATTGCCATTCATGGGATTCGAACCTCTTCCCTCATGCAATTACTCATGTGCCAACACCATTTACTACTAGCTCATTTATGCTAACATTAAACACTAAAATTAACTTAAGCATCATAATCACTTGATCCACTTCACTAAATTCTTCATACTAAAAATTATTCTAAACCAATTAATTCCAAGCCTTCCCCCTTTTTTTTAATACTTAAAACCAAATTTTCTTCTATAGCTCAGGCCTTCCCTTAGCTTATAACTAGCACCTAAAATACCTCAATCAACACCACAATGACCACACTTATGCAAAATAATTTAATAAAATTTAACCCCTATTTTAGGATGTTACAATTCTACCCTCCTTAAAAATAATTTCGTCCTCAAAATTACTTACTAACGAACAATCATACATTCTAACTCACCACACTACGCTGCTGCTGCGCACACTGATCTTAAAGAACTATCATACTTTCTAGGCACATTCTCTAAGTTCACAATCAGGGTTTCATACACCTCACTAGCAACATAAGAACAAACTGACTTTACAACAAACAAGGCGATGAAGGGTATTCCAAAAATAAGAACTTATCCGTTGTCACATCTGGCACATCACTATCCTCGCGACGGTCGACTGCATAAACCAACCTTGGCTGACTTGCATCAGAACCTTCAGTACCTCCGCTTGGTGCTCCACGACCTTGGCCGGAACATTTCCTCCATGGTTCGGACCACGACCCCTCGTCGCTTGCTGACCATTCCTACCCGGCTACTCATAACCCTGGCCTACTGTCTGAGCCCTACTCGGATCCTGGGGACAGTCTTTAATCAAATGAGACTTGGACTTACACCTAAAACATTCCCGTTCTCGATTCTAGCACTTGCCAATATGATTTCTTCCACACCGAGCACACGACGGTCCGAATTTCCAGTAGCTGACTTAATAACACGAGCAAAATTCTCAACCCTCGGTCTTTTCTGAAACTCTCCAGATGACTCTGACGGTCCATAACTCTTCTTATCCCAGTTCCTATCCTTATCTCTGTTCTGTCTCACAGAGTCCTTAATCCCTTCAGCTACCTTAGCCTTCTCTACTAATACGGCGAACTCTCGCTCTTGTTGCGAAGCTATTAACAACCTCAAGTCATCCCTTAATCCGTCCTCGAACAGGACACATCGCTCATGCTCCATAGCCACTACTCCTCGGGCATACTGGCTCAACCTTAGGAATTCAGCCTCGTACTCTGCTACGAACTTGTTCCCTTGAACCAGCCCCAGAAACGCCTTCCTTTGCGCATCAATATAACGAGTACCAATATACTTCTTTTGGTACGCCGCCTTAACATAATCCCAAGTAAGATCCTCAGCTGTGGCACCATTCCGAACTGTGAGCCACCATTGATACGCTTCATCACGTAGCAGTGCCACCATTCCTTTCACTTTCTCCTCAGCGGTCAGATCCAGCTCATCCATAATCCGTTCGGTCACCTCCAACCAATACTCAGCAGTACTGGGTGCCACACCAGATATGCCACAGAACACCTCAGCTCCATTGGCTCGGAGCCGCTCGGGTACAGACTTCCTAGCTCTCATATTTCCACCTACTCTAGCCACCATCTCAAGAACTCGCAGCACCGCCTGCGATACCGCATCATCCCCCGTCTGATCTTCTTGCTCAACACCAAAAGCTGGTGGTGGGGGTGGCGGTGGTACCTCATTCTCAGACCCTTGACCCGATCTAACGGGTTTCGATACAGCCATTCTGTCTCTACCGCATCCACGACGACCATGTCCTCTAGAACTCATATCTAACGTCGCGATTTAATTTGATTAGGAAGTTTTATGCATTAGTACTTTTGTTTCACTGGTTATCCGTGAGCAGTTTTATGGAAGAAGTGTTCAGAAGTAATTCTTTCGATCAATCAAAGTTTCAGCTCAAGCTTCTATTCTAATTCAGAGAATCGCATTCACATTCACATTCATCCACAATATTTGACACACTTCTATGGGTATTTTCATCCATTTCTCCACCCAGGGGTATTTTTGTAATTTGTCCTACAGGGGTATTTTGGTAATAAATTGGGGTCAACTTGAAAATCTTAATAGATCAAGGCACTTTGAAATTTCAAACCTCCAGGGTATTTTTGAAAATTTTCTCAAATCGAAAGGTATGGCAAAAATTTCAGAAATCGGGGTCACTTTGGTAATTTCATAAACCAGGGGTAATTTGGTAAATTTTCCAAATCAAGGTATCTTAACATTTTGCAAAATAGGGGTTTTGGTATTTTTGTAAAGTAAGAATATTTTCATAAAAGTCGAGGGTAACATGGTAATTTTATAAACCAAGGGCATTTTCATAATTTTATAGCTCGGGGGTATTTTAGTAATTTTGTAAATCGGGTGTATTTCGGAAAATTTTCAAGTCTAAAAGGATTTTATAAATCAGAGGGGTAATTTGGTAAATTTATAAACTAAGATCTTTATGAAACAGTATGGCTAGTCCCTTTCGGGTTTTAATTATCGGGTTTAGCCTGTGAATAGGTCCTCTTGGTTAGGGTGAACCTGTAGCTACGCACCAGGTAGGATTCGAGTAAAGAGGAGGTGAGTCGCTAGGACTACTTAAATACCAAGCTCTTACTGAATCCACTCCTAGACATGTGTACAATGGTTGCCACACCCTAACTCGGCGACTTAGTCATAGGTTTGTTTAGTTGTTCTTAAGTCTTATGCATGTGTTTGAGTGTACTAGCCCTAGGGTTCAATAGCCATAATCTTCTAATCTACGAGCCCAATTATGCCCATAACATTCACATATACAAATCACTTCAATAGTCAGAGGTACTTACCTGGCGGACTTCGGGTCGGAGATACAGGTGCCATGCCAGATTAAGCTTCCCAACGTGACCTTTTGTGTCTCCCACACGTCCATTAAGAGGGACAACCAGCAGCATGCATGAAACGTCATTAATTGCTATGTTGGAGCATGTTGAGTCGCATTAAAGGATATGTTGCATGCATGGTTTTTGGGGCGATCGTGAAGACAAAAGACACATTAAAGTTGTTGGTTCTTTTCTCTAATGGCGTGTTGAGTGCTTCATCTCTCAAGGAAGCTTCGTGGAAGGCAAAGTCTTTAAGTGGTGATTGCTTCAGAAACACAAACGACAATGCATTAAAGAGGAGCGTCGTTTAATTACATGCTGATTGATGCTCCATGCATGGGGATTGAACTTAATGGCTGGTATGGGACTTTGAGAATGCCTTTTCACGTTCCAAGGCAGCATAGGACAAGTCAAAGCCATTCAGCTTCCCAAGGCCAACCATGCACATCTCTAGGACGAATATTAAGGGCCATTCAGCTTCTTTGTCCCTTACAATGAATTCGACTGCACCAAGTGTTCTAGAAGCTTAACTATTGAGTTCCATGGATGAATGTGGACAGCAACTAAGGGCTAAAAAATTCTAGACTAATCTAGGACATTCAAGGGCTGAAAATTTCTTAGAAATTAAGTTAAATTTCATGACTTTTCAATTAGCTTCTTAAGCACTATAAATATTCAAAAGTGGCCATTTGTAAAGCACTTTTGATGAATTTTATACCATTATTCTGTCGAATTTGTGAGAGCACTACTCCAATTTCATTTTAGGATTCGTTGGCTTATCTAGCAAGCTAGTGGCATCAACCCTTCCTTCTACTGTCCAAAAATTGATACCGAGGTTCCTATCATTTCACGATAGTGGGTCGAGGTCCAAATTAAATTCCAAAATCTGAATCTTAGGAAACCTATAAGTAACCGGGTCGATACCTTCCAGTATTGGTTCTTACTTATTTCTTAAGCCAAAAGCCAAACCCTGAAATTACCCGAGCTACTATCCCAGCTATTCTTCCCTTTCAAACCACTTCCAAAACTTTTCGAACCAAATCAAAAACTGAGATCATACCTAAACATCCTTCTTTTCTAAACTCGAACCAAATCCGAACCAATCTTCATACAACTCCGTTGACTTCATACTACTTCCTAAAACCTAAAATTCCTCTAAACTCCTCCCACTCTCCTTCTTTAAACTTCAACTTTGTAATTCTTGATTACGATCGGGCAATTTAGCATACGTCTCGTTTCCATCTCGAGACCGAGACCGTATCATCTGGTATCAGAGTTGGTTAAACTGAGAGTTACAAAGCCCCGTTGATTAAGTCGAAGCTATTAATAGAAGATCCAAAGTAAGTTCAAAGAAAAATCAAAATTAAAAAAAATTAATAATTAAAAAAAAAAAAAATTCGTAAAAAAATTCAAAAAAAAGTGCTTGGGCAAAAAATAAAGTGCTTGAACAAGTTCGATATACTGTTAAGGTTTATTTTTTTTTGTTTTGTAAATCTCTTCTATATTTTCCTTCTTCCTCTGTCTCCCTCGATGCAACTCTAAAAAAACAAAAACAACCCTTTCTAGACCGCCTGAGCCTTTCTTTCTTTCAGCCTACCTTTAAAAAAAATACGTTACAACCTTTGATATCGTTTGAGGTCGACCCCTAAGCCCTAATAAGCCTTGGCGAATCTGAACAACAAAATCACGAGAAGTGTAAGAGGTAAAAGGCACGAGATTGTGAGACTATTAAAGGGGAGGTAAAAGCTAAACTAAGAGTGTCAAACACGAGTGAGAGTGTCATTGATTTCTTTTTTCAGAGTGCACGGTGAGAATTGTTGTGAGGACTTAGTTTCTATACCGATGTCTCAAGAAGCCAGGCAAAACACGGAGGAACAACAAGGAAGACAACCTATTCGGAATGTTCCTGATTTACAAATGCAAGCCCTGTTACTAGAGATGGAGAGATTACTTGATCGAAGGCTCAATCCTCTCGAAGATCGCCTCTATCAAGTGGAAGCTCAAAAGGCACGAGAGGTGACTCCTGAAGTGGCCAGGCAAAGACGCGGACGACCTAATCAACGACGTGAGCAACCACGGGAAGTTGACAAAGACCTTAATGAAATCAGTGATGATGAAAGCGATCAAGAATCCAACCTTAGTGTTGGAAGGAGAGATCCCCAAAACCGTGGTCAAAGAGATCGGAGACGGGAAGACGATGATCTCAAGAATATCAAATTAACAATCCCTACTTTCCAAGGCAAGTCAGATCCCGAAGCCTACTTGGAATGGGAAAAAAAGATTGAACTTGGTTTCGACTACCACAATTACTCCGAAAACAAGAAGGTCAAGCTAGCCCCTATAGAATTCTCCGACTACGCCATGATCTGGTGGGATCAGTTAACGATAAATCGAAGGCACAATGGTGAACGGCGAATCACTACATGGGCCAAAATGAAAGCGGCCATGAGACGTCGATTTATACCTTCTTATTATCATCGGGAGTTACATCAGAAACTCCAACACCTTTTGCAAGGGACGAGAAGCGTCGAAGATTACTTTAAGGAAATGGAGGTCGCCATGATCCGAGCCGACATTCAAGAAGAACGTGAAGCCACCATGGCTCGATTCTTAGCTGGGCTCAACCGAGAGATAGCCAATGTCGTGGAACTACAACATTATGTTGAGATGGAGGAAATGGTCCACATGGCCATTAAAGTAGAAAAATAGTTGAAGCAAAAAGGAGCATCCCACAGTTTTACCAGTCCATAACCTTCGAAGTGGGGTCAAAACGTGAGCAAGGGGTTTCCCTTAAACAAATTAAAGAATCCTACTTTCACCCTAAAGACAAACAAGCCTTTGGCTGAAACAAGCAAAGGCAAGGCTCCGGAGATTTCAAATCCTAGATCTCGGGATGTCAAATGCTTCAAGTGTCTTGGCCGAGGACACATAGCCAGCCAATGCCCAAATAGACGAACTATGGTGATGCGGGTTGATGGTGAGATTGAGACCGAGGATGAAGAAGAATGCGAGTTTGAATCCAGCTCTGAAGTTGATGAGGACATAGAACAACCTGTTGAAGGTGAGTTGCTCGTAGTCAAGCAAAGTCTTAGTCTATAAAATGCCGGAAACGAGGAGCAACGCGAAAATATTTTTCACTCGAGATGCCAAGTGCAAGGTAAAGTGTGTAGCCTTATCATTGACGGAGGAAGTTGTACGAATGTAGCAAGCACCCTTATGGTGGAAAAGCTAGGATTGATGACAACCAAGCATCCGACTCCGTATAAACTTCAATGGCTTAACGACGGCAGAGAACTCAAGGTTACCAAGCAGGTCCTAGTATCTTTCAGCATCGGGAAATATTTCGATGAAGTACTATGCAACGTAGTGCCGATGCATGCGAGACACTTACTCTTGGGATGTCCATGGCAATATGACCGCCGAGTGGTGCACGATGGTTACACTAATCGATATTCTTTCAAGCATCTCGGGAGGAACGTGACACTTGCCCCCTTAACCCCTAAACAAGTCTTTGATGACCAACAAAAGCTTTGAATTTCCATTGATCAATCAAAAGAAAAAGAAAAAGAAAAGAATGTAAAAGTGAAAAAATAAGAGAAATGAGCGAGAAAAAAATACGAGTGAAAAAATGAGCGAGAGAAAACAAAAGAAGCGTTCTGTACAAAGAAGCATTTTTGAACACTAACGATTTACCCGATGACCTTCTGACTTCTGTTTTGTCTTTGATTTAGGAATTCAAAGATATATTCCCGGAGGAGGTACCCAGTGGATTACCACCCATCCGAGGCATTGAACACCAAATAGATTTGTTGCCAGGTGCTGCTTTACTGAATCGACCTACGTACCGGAGCAATCCCGAGGAAACAAAAGAACTCCAAAAGCAAATCACTGAATTGCTTGAAAAAGGCTACATATGAGAGAGCCTTAGCCTGTGCGCTGTACCGGTATTAGTAGTGCCTAAGAAAGATGGCTCTTGGTGCATGTGTGTCGATTGTCGCGCCATCAACAAGATTACTGTAAAGTATCGACACCCGATACCCCGACTCGACGATATGCTCGATGAGTTAAGTGGAGCAAAAGTTTTCACAAAGATCGACCTCAAGAGCGATTATCACCAAATCTGGATGTGTGAGGGCGACGAGTGGAAAATAGCTTTTAAGATAAAGCTAGGTTTGTACGAATGGTTAGTAATGCCATTCGGCCTTACGAATGCTCCAAGTACTTTTATGCGTCTTATGAATCATGTTTTACGAGCTTTCATTGGAAAATCATGTGTTGTTTATTTTGATGACATATTAGTGTACAACAAAACTTTGGAGGATCACGTTCAACATCTACGAGCCATTTTAGAAACATTGCAAAAAGAGGTATTGTACGCTAACCTCAAGAAATATTCTTTTTGCACTGACAAGGTTGTTTTCTTAGGATATGTCGTGAGTGCAAATGGCTTGGAGGTTGACCAAGAGAAGATTCGAGCCATCCAAGAATGGCCTCATCCTACGATGATTAGCCAAGTACGAAGCTTTCATGGGTTGGCTAGCTTCTATCGCCGATTCGTGCCCAACTTTAGCACGATTACGTCTCCTTTAACGAGCGTAATCAAGAAGAATTCGACATTCCATTGGTCCAACAAGCAAGAGCGGTCTTTTAATGCCATTAAAGATTGTCTTGTTAAAGCTCCATTATTATCCCTTCATGATTTTTTTAAAACTTTTGAAATTGAGTGTGACGCATCAGGTGTAGGGATTGGAGCCGTTCTCACTCAGAATGGACGACCGATGGTGTACTTTAGTGAGAAATTGAGCGGAGCTGCACTTAATTATCCTGTGTATGACAAAGAAATGTACGCACTCATAAGATCGCTTGAGACATGGCAGCATTACTTGAGGCCAAAGGAGTTTGTAATCCATTCGGATCACGAGGCACTCAAGTACATCAAAGGTCAGCATAAGCTCAACAAACAGCATGCAAAATGGATCGAGTATTTGGAATCATTTTTATGCGTAATTAAGTATAAGAAAAGTAAGGAAAATGTAAGGCGGATCGTTATCCGAAGGTACACCTATTGACTTTTCTTGATTCTAAATTACTTGGTTTCCATCATATAAAAGAAGCTGACGTTGATGATGTTGATTTTGGAACCATCTATAATGCTTGTAGAATGGTACATTTGATAAGTTCTACAGGTATGAAGGATTTCTTTTCAAAGAAAATAGATTATTCATACCAAACAAATCTATTCGAGAGTTGCTCGTATTAGAAGCACATAGTGGTGGCCTTATAGGTCACTTCGGACGAGATAAAAAGATGTCGACTCTACAAGAGCATTTCTTTTGGCCAGGAATGCGAAAGGATGTCGAAAAGATTAGCGACCGCTGTCTAGCTTGCAAACGAGTGAAGTCACGGGTACAACCACATGGTCTATACACGCCACTTCCTATTCCAGACACTCCTTGGACTGATGTTTCCATGGATTTTATCCTTGGTTTGTCGAGATCAAAAATAGGGAAGGATTCAATCTTCGTTATAGTTGATCGATTTTCTAAGATGTCCCATTTTATCCCATGTTCTAAGACTGATGATGCTGTGAACATAGCCAATTTGTTTTTCAGGGAAGTTGTACGTCTGCATGGAGTTTCGAGAACGATTGTATCAGATCAAGACGTAAAATTCTTGAGTCATTTTTGGCAAACTTTGTGGGGGAAACTAGGAACGAAACTGATGTTTTCGACCACTTGTCATCCTCAGACGGATGGACAAACTGAAGTGGTGAATCGAGTCCTTTCGACTCTACTCCGAGCATTGGCGTGGAGGAATCTCAAGACTTGGGAGGAACGCCTGCCTCCGTGGAATTTGCATATAGCCGAGCTGTTCATTCTGCGACCAAATTTTCTCCTTTCGAGACTGTCTATGGGTTTAATCCTCTTACTCCTCTTGATTTATTACCATTGCCTACCGACAAATTTATCCATACTGATGCTAGGAAAAAGGCGGACTATGTCAAAGAGCTGCATCGGAAGGTGCACGAGAATATTGAGGCAAGAACCGAACAATACACCTGACGAGCCAACAAAGGACGGAAACAAGTCATGTTCGAACCCGGAGATTGGGTATGGGTGCATATGAGGAAGGAACGGTTCCCAGCTCATCGAAGAAACAAATTATCACCGAGAGGAGACGGCCCTTTCCAAGTTCTCGAGCGAATTAACGAAAATTCATACAAACTCGATTTGCCCGGTGAGTATAACATCAGCGCCAGTTTTAATGTGGCTGATTTAACTCCGTTTGATGCAGGTCCTGACTTGAGGACAAGTCATTTTCAAGAAGGGGAGGATGATACGGGCACGCCTCATCATGAATCGAGTTCAATCCGAGACCCGGTGGTGTTACCTCAAGGACCGATAACGAGGTCGCGTGCGAGACAATTTAAAGAGGCAATCGGAGTTCTAATCCAGCAAGCTTGGGATGATGCTAAGACCATGTCAAATAATGGTTTAACTCCGTGTTGCATACTTTTACGAGCTCACGAACAGGGAGATCTTCCTATGGCTATTCGACCATAATTAATTGGCCTTTCGGCCTTAGTTAATTAATTAATAGAAGATTAGTTAAATAAAAATGGACCAATTAAATAAGTGTTTAAATTTAAATAAGTCTTAAGTTGTTGCATAATTAATCGTTGAAATTAATATGTCTAGTTTTAGGACATAATTAATTGTTTGCTGCTACTTATTTTAGTTGGACGAAATTGTCCATTTAATTTGTCTAAAAACTCCAGCCGAAATTAATGTAAGCATTGATCAATCTCTATTTAATTTGTTTAGCCTAAAACATGGTACAAATGATGTCTTAAGTGGCTGGAATTTAAGTTGACGAAAATTATTAATTTGCAGGTGTTTTGGGGACATCATTTAAAGTGGGCGGCAGCATGTTTGCACTTCCTTTATTACCGTGTCGGAACAAGCAAGGGGAATTGATTTGCTGCTGGTATCAACTTCCCAACATGCCTTTTGGACTTCCCCAAGCGTCCATCGAAAGCTGGACAACAATAATACATGCATGGACACCATTTAAAGCTTGGGCGGCAGCTTCATTTATGGCCGTGTTGGAGCATGCGTGGGAGTTAATTAGCTGCTGGATTAAGCTTCCCAATGTGACCTTTTGTGTCTCCCACACATCCATTAAGAGGGACAACCAGCAGCATGCATGAAACATCATTAATTGCTATGTTGGAGCATGTTCAGTCGCATTAAAGGATATGTTGCATGCATGGTTTTTGGGGCGCATCGTGAAGACAAAAAGACACATTAAAGTTGCTGGTTCTTTTCTCCAATGGCCTGTTGAGTGCTTCATCTCTCAAGGAAGCTTCGTGGAAGGCAAAGTCTTTAAGTGGCTGATTGCTTCGTAAAACACAAACGACAATGCATTAAAGAGGGAGCGTCAGCCTTAATTACATGCTGATTGATGCTCCATGCATGGGGATTGAACTTAATGGTTGGTATGGGACTTTGAGAATGCATTTTCACGTTCCAAGGCAGCATAGGACAAGTCAAAGCCATTCGGCTACCCAAGGCCAGCCATGCACATCTCTAGGCTGAATATTAAGGGCCATTCAACTTCTTTGTCCCCTACAATGAATTTGGCTGCACCAAGTTTTCTAGAAGCTTAACTATTGAGTTCCATGGATGAATGTGGACAGCAACTAAGGGCTAAAAAATTCTAGACTAATCTAGGACATTCGAGGGCCGAAAATTAAGTTAAATTTCATGACTTTTCAATTAGCTTCTTAAGCACTATAAATATTCAAAAGTGGCCATTTGTAAAGCACTTTTGATGAATTTTATATCGTTATTCTGTCGAATTTGTGAGAGCACTACTCCAATTTTGTTTTAGGATTCGTTGGCTTATCTAGCAAGCTAGTGGCGTCAACCCTTCCTTCTACTGTCCAAAAACTAATACCGAGGTTTCTATCATTTCACGATAGTGGGTCGAGGTCCAAATTAAATTCCAAAACCTGAACCTTAGGAAACCTATAAGTAACCGGGTCGATACCTTCCGGTATTGGTTCTTACTATTTCTTAAGCCAAAAGCCAAACCCTGAAATTACCTGAGCTACTATCCCAGCTATTCTTCCCTTTCAAACCACTTCCAGAACTTTTCGAACCAAATCAAAAACTGAGATCATACCTAAACATCCTTCTTTTCTAAACTCGAACCAAATCTAAACCAATCTTAATACAACTCCGTTGACTTCATACTACTTCCCTAAAACCTAAAATTCCTCTAAACTCCTCCCACTCTCCTTCTTTAAACTTCAACTTTGTAATTCGTGATTACAATCGGGCAATTCAGCATACGTCTTGTTGCCATCTCGAGACCGGGACTGTATCACTTTTCTATTACATGATGTTACAAAAGAATCATGACCAAAAGGATTTCCAAAAGAAGGAAAATTATTTACATTTGGTTCACAAACATTTCTTCGAGAAGAATACTCCATGGATGTTTTCTTTGAAGTTCTTGAAGAAGTATATCTATCATCTCGAAAATTAACTCGAAAGGATTCAAAATCAAGATCGGTCTCTTTTCGTCTTGGATTCCTTAATAAAAAAAAACTCTCGATCAGACCCTCTTTTCGAATAGGAATCATGATGGGTCTTCTTCTTCAAGTAGTGATCGGGGCTATATCTTCGTGGGGTTCTCGGCTCCGTTTTTCGACTTGAAGAAACTCGTTTAGAAGGGTCTCTTTGTTCCATACAATTTAATCTCTCGTGTAATTTATCAAATTTCAAATTCACCATGCTTCGCATTTCTTGCACCAAATATTGGAACTCGATTCGGTGAACTCTTCGCAAGACATGATTTTTGTTGTTGAAAAGAAATATGTTAGTTCTCAAAAAAGAAATTAAGTACCTCACCACAAACCTCACGATTTCACTCAGAAAGAAGAAGGAAAAAGTGTCACTCTCGCTCGTGTTTACACTGGTTTGGCTTTTACCTCCACTCGAATGATCTCACTCGCTCGTGCCTTTTACCTCTCAAACTTTCTCTCGCAATTTCGTAGTCAGACTCGCCAAGGCCTTATCGTAGGCTTAGAGGTCGGTTGCAAATGGTTTAACAAAGGAAAAAAATGAGGGGGTTAAGGGTTGGTGAAAGAAAATTTAAAGTCGATTTAAGTTGTGGCGTTGGGGTAGGAAGAGAATGATAGAAAGCCAAACGAACCTGATCGGGAATACAAAAAAGAGATCAACAATAGAACACAATCTTTCACACTTTTTTTTCACGATTTTTTTGCACGAAAATAACACAAGAACTTTGAGATTACAACTTGATTTTTTTAAAATTTTTTTTGAAATTTTTTTACGAACCTAATTTCGGAAGTGAATACGAATGTCGATGCTCCTCATTTTTGTAGCTCTGATACCAAATGATACAAAATATAGTCCCGGTTTAAAGACATGATTTTGATTATTAAACTCAAGATGTGACTAGGGTTTAGAAAAATCAAACATGTTAACCAATGAACTAGACGCCACTAAAAACTAGATAAGCCAACGAGTCTTCAACGAAATATGAGAGAAAATAATCTTACAAATTGAGCAGCATAACATTAACAAATTCCATAAGTTTTTCCATCAATAGGTAGATTACATGTATTTATAGTGTCATAGAAGCTAGCTGAATGGTCACTTCTAATTAAACTAATAATGAGCTCAAATGAAAAGTCTCAACTTTTGAAATTCTAGCCCAAATAACTCCATCTTCAATGTGAATAATTTCTTCAATTAAGTGGCTGTCAAAGTCCTTTAAAGTCTCCATGACCAATTGGAAAGTCACCTAACTCCATCCTTCAATGTGAGTAATTTCTTTAATTAAGTTTCTTTGAAAACCTTTTGAAGTCTCCATGAGCAACCGAAAAGTCACCAGCATCTTTGATGGAGAATTGAATGATGTGATTAATTGCTTTCAAAGCCTTTTGAAGTCTCTATGTCCAACCGAAAAGTCACCAACATCTTTGATGGAGAATTGGTTGCATGAAGTGATTACTCATAAAACAATCGGTTATGGATGTAGAAAATAAAGAGGCTGCCGAAATTAAAGAAGAATAATGCTCTTCTTTAGTATAAAAACTTCTTAATGATGTATTAAGCCCCTTTATAATAGCCCACCTCTTGTGTAACCGAATTCACTTGAAAAGTCAACATATTGAATTCATAACAGCCTTTTGAAATAATGGATGTGAGTTGAAAAGTCACCTGTAATTAACACATGTAATCGACACATTAATGCAATTATTAAACTTAAAACAAATTAACAACTAACTTAATTAAATAAGCTAACACTTAACATCATTTATTACGCAACTAGCTTAATTAAATAAACTAACATTTAAACATCATTTATTCAAAGAACTAGCTTAATTAAATAAAGCATCATTAAATGAACTTAACTCATGCATCAATAAATTAACCTAGTAACTAGATTAATTAAAGAAACAAACTATTAAATTAAATTCATTAAAAGAACTCAATTTAATTAAACTAAGTTGAGTTTAATTAATGACCAGCAACCATTTATTGAACTAAGATGCTTAAATGCATGATTTAAAATGCAAACTAAATACACAAATGAGTTACTTAATGCATGACTTAATTAAATGCAGAACACATAATGCATGTCATAAATAAAATATGTTGATGAATAATGCATGACATTAACTAAAGATGCATTGATACAGTCTGCCTCGGGGAGAGTCGAAATGTATGCGAGTTGCCCGATCGTCTACGAGGAGGTTACAAGCCTTTCGAAAATTATGAGAAAATATGTAGCAATGCGGAAGCTTTGAATTGAATTTATATTTAAGAAATGGATAAGTTAGGAATGGAGGTTTAGAGAAATGAAAAGGAGTCGATTTAGGTGATAGGTTCAGTTTTAACAAAGAAAAAAATAAAGGGTAAAGATAGATGGTGGAAAATGGAAGATAGGTTTTAAGCGAAGCGATTCAACACAAAGATGTGTCACCCGGTTTCTAATGTGTTTAAGGTGGATGATGGAAATCGATATGGACCAAAGACCCGTTATCAAAGATGATAAGAACCTAAGGTATAGTTAAATGGAAGAACAAGTGATAGGCATACAAGCACATTTCGATAAGTCTATGAAACTTGTACAAAATAGAAGAGGAGAATAAACTCACTCAATGAACAAAAGTCCATAATACATGATTAATATTCCAAGAACAAAAAGCCTTTTACAAATGAAAACTAACAACATATTTATAGGCTAACATGGGCTAGCCGAATGGTCATCCAAACAACTTAAAAACTAAGCTTAATTTCAGCCATAAATTGCTGGAAAAATCTAGAAAGAAAACTATTGAAATCTTTGGCAAAATTCAGATGATTGGTGGCCAAATGGACAGCTTCTAGATAGGTGAATTCACTTGAAAGATGAAGGCTTGAAGACATGTCCATGTTCAGCTTCTGGGAACACCAATAGCCACCTTAATGGAGAAGGAAGTGAGCTGATTGTATTTGGACAGCAAGGGCACTCCAATGGATGGTTTCTAGAAGGATGAATGCATTTTAAAGCCTTCTAGAAGGAGGATAAAGCCTTCGATGCAACAGCCAGGTACGTCCCTTGCCTTAATTATGTTCTTTAATTGATGTCTTTGATGAATAATGAGCAGCATTTAAGCCTTGTCCAACAGAACATGCATCTACCAATGCACATGGAAGCATTCGCCACATACAATGCACTCAATGTGCATGAACCTTTCTTTAATGCATTGGTACATTCTTATTTGTACCTTGGAGAGCTTGAAGGGCCATTGATCCTTGGCTGAATAAGGTGTCTTGAAGGATCATAATGAGCAGCAACATGCATGCTTCCAGCCGTCCCATGTATCTCCAAGGTTCATGATACATTCGGCTAGGTACAATGCACCTAGGTGCATGTATCTTCTTTAATTCACTCCAATGTTTGGCTGAACCTACAAAGGACATGAACCCACATTAAAACACTCCAAATCAAATGAATAACATTAATATCATGCAATGGACTCATCTAGGGACGTTTGGACAACTAAAGGACACCATTTAGGACACTTGAAAATTCTAAGCAACCCTAATTAAACCATAAAATCTGCACATTTAATTCATGTTTTAAACAACTTAAAAACATGTAATAAAATGTAATAAAAATTAATTTGAGCTAAAACAAATTAAATTCAACCAATTTAAAATGTTTTGGATGCATTAAAATGCTTTAGGAAAAATAAATAAAATAAAATTCAATTTATTAAAAGTAATAAATTTAAGCAATCAGCTCGATGAGCTGAAATGAGCTCGAAGGAGCTCGAATTGAGCTGGCATGAGCTAATCTGGCTCAATTTGGAAGTGAACGAAGATGCACATGAGCTCTAAGGCACTTGGTCTCAATGATCCAAGCTCGTTACTATTTTTAATGTTGAAGGCCCCGGGCGTGCTCGCATCATGCATTTAATTAAACAAGACATAATTAAAGACTAAAGTATTGAGCTGATTCAAGCTCAAATAAGCTGAATTTGAACTGGATGGAGCTCGTGGAGCTGGAAATGAGCTGGGATCAGCTTGCTAGCAGTGCAATGCTCGACTCGGGATACTTGTCTGATGAAGTTCGCGGGGCATGCTCGCATCATTCCCATTGGCCTCACATGGTCCCTTTCAGCCCAAACAGCCTAAACCCACAAGAACACTTATGATGGCCTCAACTATCGCCTCGGAGCTCGCACACGTGCGCTCGCGCTCTCGAGTGGCTACCATCACCGTGTGACTGGCATTTTGACATTTGTTGCTCTACAGCTAGAGTAGTGGGAAATGCACACTTGATAGGAATCTAGAGTTAATCCGTGCTCCGAACACTCTTATGCCCAAACGCCAACCAAGGCATGCTTACTCTCCTCATAGATCGCTCTATTTAAAGCCAACTTTTCGCCTACTCTCATGCTAGCTTCCCGATGTGGGATCCCTCCATCAATCCTCCAAAATCGTCCCAAATTAGCAAAATAGTCACCTTTTGCATGCCAGGGGTTTCAAACTCAGGCTCCCCATTTAACTTATTCCATGCTGCTAGCCACCTTACCAACTAGCTCCTTGTGACTTAAAACATGCGTAAATATATATAAAGCCTATGTGCCAGAGTCTAAGTTCATTTAAAAGGAAATCAAAATGAATTGAAAGCGCCAAGACTTGAACCCATGCTCCCTTGGAACCTTAATGACGCCTTGCCACCACTCACTTCCTTGTGTCACATTTTATCCTCAAAAATTCTTAAAGCCTACTCACTTACAACCAGGGTTTTATTCACCTAAACCTAAATTTTTTCTAAAGCCCAGGTTTGAACCCAAGACTTCATGGAACCCCCTAACCTTCCAAAATCACTCACCTAATAAGTCCAACTTGTATTTGTGTCATTCTTTTGTTCTTAAAAAATTTTACACACTCTCATGCCCAAGGCCTAATAGGCCCAATTCTACTAGGCCGAAAAATTCGGGGCGTTACAAGTCTCAGGTCAATACTTACTCATAGTATTGGTTCATTCTTTACCCTTAAACCCTATTTCCATTCCATCCACAACTATCAACTTAATCACTTTGTTTCCTTGTTAGCCGAATCTTCATCATCCTTTCACTTAGCCATTTTAACTATCATCTTTTGGTTTACTTTGTTTCAACACCTAGCTGAACCTATCCTTAATCCATCATAAAACTCTATGAAAACCTTCCATTTAAGCCAACATTTAGCTAAATTCCCTTAAACTCCAAATTGAATGAAACTTCTCCATTTAACGATCGGGCATAACAAACGACTCGAATCAAGTCACCGAGGTAAGATTGTATCATTTCCACACTCATTTAATATGCATAACACATAAGACATAAGCATATCGTTTAATCATAGCCACAAGCGAGTGCATTAAAACATAGCTCCTTTTGGAATTAGTCACATGATAAACCATTTCACAAGAAATTACATAATTTAAACCTTACCATTCTTTCACAAACACAAGCATATTTCCATTGGAGCACTTACCATTTCAATGCAACTTATAAGTTTAACGTGGCATAATCCAACCACAACTTGGCCAAAACCTAAGCATGTACACCAACCACTTAGTCATGTAAATTCATATATGAAAATAATCATGGATGAGCTAAACAATTTAATCAAGTTTCCATATATGTAACATCCTGAAAAGGGCCTATGCATTTTCAATTTAATTGTATGAAATGACAAGTTTAAGCACTAAGAATAAATTTTGATATTTTAGAAACACGGAAATGCATAAAATGGAAACACGAACATTTTGGAAACTTGAACATTTTAGAAACACGAACATTTTGGAAATGAACCAAAATGGAAACACGAACATTTTGGAAACTTGAAAATGTAAGAAAAATGGCAAGTTCTGAGCCGATCGAAAATTTTAGGAAACTTAGAAATGATGCGAAATGTCAAATTTTAAAGTTTAAAATAGGAAATAAGGGTAAGATGGCCTTAAAAGAAAAAGTTGGTAAAGTTTGACACACAACAGGGCTTGGAAAAGTAGCTGAAGATGTCACTTAGGGCCTATGGAAATGGCACCACATGCAGGTGTTGGGCTTGAGTTCGAGTCACTTGGCAAGCAAATAAAAGGGAGTTTTATTTTGCTTCCAAGGCTAAGGGTGGACGGCACAAGCCTTCTAGAAAGGAGGTGTTTTAATTCCATAAATATGTGATTAATAAGTGATAAATAAGGGATTTTAAATTTGGATTATTTGAGGAGATAATTGATGGATTAAATGCTTTTATTTTTAGATAAAGGAGATAATATTATCTTAAGGAGAGTGGTGGCCAAGTCAAGGACTCTTGGCCTAGCAAATTCAGCTAAAGAAGGAGAACCAAAGTCTTTTCTCTCATCTTTCCAAGTTGCGAAAATTCCTAGCTCTCTCCCCTCTCTGCGAATTTTTCTTTAAGCAAAATCCATCTCTTCTTCTTCTATTTTCTTCTCCTCTCCTTAGCTATTGTCGAGCCAAAACACTCTTTGATCCCCGATTAAAAATCCATAGTCAAACTCTGTGACTCTAGGCAAGGAAGCAATCGATCAAAGCATTAAAGGTAAGGCTAAGCATTAATCAAGTTCTTTCTTTTCTATTTGCCGAAAGAGAAGGGTCTAATCCCTATTTTTGTCTTATGGTCGAATCTATAAGGATCTCTCGTGTTCTTTTTACAATGATTGAATACAAGGAGGAATCTTTCGGAAATTCGAGGATCTAAGGTAAGTTAAATATATTTGGTTAAAGGTTATGATTTATATGTTAAATTAAATTTAACATATGATGCTAGGGATGTCGACAAAGGTCTATAAGGCAAGGAATCCTTTTGATTTGGAATTTGTAAGGTAGGTGATATTCGCCAAGGCTTGTTTTTTTTATATTTAGGATTATTTCCCATTATTTCAAAAGCGAAAATCGACATGGTTACATGGCTAGTGTTAGCCGATTTCAAGGAAAAGGAATACTAGCAATTTTGGGACTTGATTTACAGACATCCAAATTCGGCAAACAAGGTAAGTAATACAAATCCTACTAGGATTTGGTTTTCTTTAAGCCAAATAGGTTTGTTAATATGCTTTAATGATTGGCCGAATATAGGAGTTAAAAATCTAGATCGATAGATCGTTCTTCGGGATCTCAAGGAATCTAATAAGCGAATCAGGTGTGTACCCATACTAATCTTCAATAAATTATATGGCAATTATTAACTATATGAATATGCATAAGAATGTGAATGTGGTTAAGTACCACAAATGTGGTAAGAAGTACTCAGGTACGTTTCCTACTTCTGATAGGATTACGAATATGATATATTATGAACATGTGAATAGGAACATGAATGAGAAATATGTATGTTATATAATTTATGGGGCATTCGGGATCTATGTGAAAGGGGAAGAAGGTGTTGACTTCGGTCTCACCAATGAAATATGGTGACTACGGTCACAAAATTTGAATATGGTAACTTCGGTTACATTATCTGAATTTGGTAACTTCGGTTACATTACTTGAATATGGTGTCTAATGACACAAATGATATGGGCGATGAGCACGTTGATCGCAATGATCGCCTTCGATGGTGTGTAGCGGATGGAGGGTTGACTTAGTAGTCCCACGGTGTGGTGGCAGTACTGGTGGTGTGTAGCGGATGGACAAATAGGCTTGGGTTTGGGTTGCATCATCATTTATTTTTTATGAATATGAATTTGATATGGACATGTATGCCCGATTTGTTGAATGTTAGTCTTGTGTGCACATTGAGTCTGTTGACTCACCCCATCGTGGGAACTATTTTCGGTGATGAATAAAGTGATTTGACCGGGACGGTAGACCTTGAGGTGGCCATGTTTCATTTGAAGATTTGATTTGATTTGGACTTTATTTCTTTTCAAGACATTTAATTTTATTTTTTTTTTGGGTTTACTTGATGTAATAAGGCCATAAGGCCCAAGTGGATTTCTTTATTTTTGCTTTACTTTTAAATCTTGTGCTAAGAACTATTTTGGATGTAAGTAAGTACAAAATTTATTTCTTTAAAATGAACCCTAAAATTATTTTGTCACTTTACTTAAATTGGATTTACAAGATTAATTAAATGGGTTTCAATCTAAGCCCAACTCAAAATAATAGTTTTCTAAAATTTACAAATTTTCTCTAAGTAACTAAAATTTTTGAAACCGGTTTACTTTAGGAACATATCGAGATCCTGTTAGGGCTCGTGGGTAGGGTGTGGGTGTTTCAATTTGGTATCGAGCCCGTTTTAAACTCTCGGCCGTGGGCTAAGGCCCAAAACGTTTTCAAAGTGAGCCAAATGATTATCTTTGAAAAATAAGCGGGTTTTCGGCATGGCACCTAAGACTCACCCATGATCCACCGTAAGTACCCTAACTATATGTGTGATTCGTGAACTGCTTAAGGGTAGAAAAGGCATGGAACGTAGAATAGAATGATAGGAACTTGAACCCTAGGATTAGACTACTCAAACACAAAACCACATAAGACTTAATGCACCGAACAAACCTATGGCTAAGTCACCGAGCTAGTGGTGTGGTAACCCCACATGCGCATGTCTAGGATTGAATCTGGAAGAGCTTGGTATTTAAGCGGTCCTAGTGACTCACCTCCTCTTCACAGAATCCTACAGTGCGTAGCTTCTGCTCACCTTAACTCGAGGGCTCAGTGGTGTGGCAACCTCTATGCGCATGTCTAGGAATGGTTTCGATGGGAGCTTGGTATTTAAGCAATCCGCGTGACTCACTCCTCTCCACTCGAATCCTACCTGGTGTGTAGCTTTGGTTCACCCTGACCAAGAGGGCTCGGTCATAGGCTAAACATAATGACTAAAACCCGAATGGGAACTAGCCATGTTTTAAAAGAAAAAAGAGAACAAAACAACAAACCCCAGTTTTAAAAATTCTCAAAACTTTCTTTGAAGTTGAGGAAACCATCTTTACAAAAAAAAAATTGAAAATTTCGATTTGTGAAAATTACAAAAATGCCCCTAGTGGTAAAATTACCAAAATGCCCTCGGTTATAAAATGTTCAACTACTCAACGACTTTACCAAAATGTCATTATTTTATAAACATTCAAAACCCTAATTTGTAAAATATCAAAATACCTTGATTTTAGAAAATTACAAAATTGCCCCTAACTTACAAAATTACCAAATGACCTCGATTTCCAAAATTTTTGCAACATCCCCATTTTGGAAGGAATAATTTTCAAAAGAACCCTCAAAGTTTTACAACTTTGAAATATCCTTGACTTATAAAATTTTACAAATTTACCTCGATTTATGAAAAATTACCAAGATACCCACGAGGTCAAAATTCTCGAAATACCCGGATTTCAAATTTTTCCAAATTACCCCGAGACTTTGAAATTTTCAAAATACTTTTTGACAAAAGCACCAAGGAATGTTTTTCTTTTGAAAAATTACGAAAATGCCCCTATAGGACAAAATTACGAAAATACCCACGGTAGTGGAAAACAACAACAACGAAAACTACAACGTTTCTCTGAATGAACGAAAGTTCATACTTGTTTGATGGATGAATGAATGAATGGAAAAGACTGTGTGTTGGTAGAATACCGAAAGAACCACTCTTAAATTTCTTTTCATAAAACTCCTTCGCGGGTAAATAAGTGGAACAATGACTAATCCATAAAATTTCTTAATCAGATCTCGACGCTAGAAAATGAGCTCTAGAGGACGTGGTTGTTGTGGACGAGGTAGAGGAAGGATGACTATGTCGGAACCCGTTAGATCGGGTCAAGGGTCCGACAATGAAATACCACCGCCACCACCACCCCATTTATTAATGTTGAGCAAGAGCTCGACGGGAAGATGCTATGTCGCAGGCTGTGCTGCGAGTTTTGGAATTGGTGGCAGGTGCAGGAGGAAATTCAAGAAATCGTAAGTCTGTGCCTGAACGGCTCCGAGCTAATGGAGCTAAAATGTTTGAGGAGTATTCGAGTGGCACCCCAGATGGTGAAGATGGGTTGAAGCAACGGAGCGCATCATGGATGAGCTCGATTTGACTCCAGGAAAAAAGTTGAAAGGGATGGTGGCATTGTTACGCGATGAAGCGTATCACTGGTGGTTAACTGTGCGAGATGGTGCTATGGCGGAGGATCTGACCTGGGAATATGTTAAGGAGGTATTCGGAAGAAATATGTGGGAACCGGTATCTGAGACTAGCAAAGGAAAGCTTTTCCTGGGTGGTTCAAGGAACAAGTCCGTAGCGAATATGAGGCGTAATTTTCGAGGTTGAGTCGTTATGCTCGAGGTGTAGTAGTGGTGAACATGAACAACGTGGTACATTTTGAGGACGGACTAAGAGACGACCTGAGACTGTTGATAGCACCGCATCAGGAGCGGGAATTCTCGGCTTTGGTGGAAAAGGCCAAAGTGGCCGAGGGAATCAAAGATTCTACCAAGCAGGCTGTGGATAAGAATAAGCCTAAGAGAGGTTTTGGACCATCTGGAAGGGTTCATAAGAGGCCTAGGGTTGACAGGCCACGAAATCAACAAGCTGGTACGGGCTGGCAGTATCGCCCTTGTGAGCATTGTGGAAAGAGGCACTTGGGGAAGTGCTGGAGAAAGACGGGAGGATGTTTCAAGTGTGGGTCCAAGGACCATATGCTTAAGGATTGTCCCAAGCAACTAGATGAGAGCCGACCGACAGTACAGAGGGCTAGCCAGATTGGTAAAGGCGGGCAGCAGCCTCAACGGGGTCGTGGTTCGGCTAATAGAGGTAATGGTGCTGGCAGAGGCCTTGGAGCACAGGGCCGAGGTGCTACTGATGTTAATGTAGAAGCAAGACAATCGGGTTTGGTTTATGTGGTTCACCGAAGGGAAGATGGAGATGCACCGGATGTTATAACCGATACGTTCTTTATTCATGACAAGCCCTATTTTGCTCTTATGGATGTGGCCTCGACCCATTCCTATGTTGCATGTAGTGTAGTGGAAACATTAGGCCTAGACTCTGAACTCTCTGATAGGCAGATGACGGTAGTAAGCCCATTAGGCCAAACTGTAGTGGTAGACAAGATCTTTCGGAATGTACCCCTAAAGATTCAAGGAGTGAACTTTCGGGCAGACTTAATGGAGTTACCCTTCGGAGAGTTTGAACTTATACTCGGAATGGATTGGCTAGTAGAACACCGAGCTGTATTAGATTGTGCGACTAAACGTATGGAACTAAGAACCCCGGAGGATGAAGTGGTAGTAATGATCGAAGAAAGGAGGAACTACTTGTCTAATGTAGTTTCGGCACTGAAGGCTGAGAAGATGGTTAAGAAAGGTTGCAAGGCATTCCTAGCCTTCGTAAGTGCGATAGGTGGAAAGGAAGAAGGTATTAATGGAGTTAGGACGGTAAGGGACTTCGTGGATGTGTTTCCAGAGGAATTATCGGGAATACCCCCAAACAGGGAGGTAGAATTTGGAATTGATTTGCTACCCGGAATAGCTCCTGTGTTAATCGCTCCATACCAAATGGCGCCAAAGGAGTTAGTGGAGCTCAAGGCTCAAATCCAAGAACTATTGGATCGTGGGTTCATCCGACCCAGTGTGTCTCCGTGGGGAGCACCGGTCCTATTTGTGAAGAAGAAGGACGGAACTATGCGTATGTGCATAGATTATCGTCAGTTGAATAAGCTGACCATTAAGAACAAGTATCCTTTGCCAAGGATCGATGACTTGTTCGATCAGCTGAAGGGAGCCGCAGTGTTTTCAAAGATCGACTTAAGGTCGGGATATCATCAGTTGAAGGTGAAGGAGGCTGATATCCATAAGACCGCTTTTAGGACAAGATACGGCCATTTTGAGTTTATGGTGATGCCATTTAGGTTGACGAACGCTCCAGCCGCGTTCATGGATATGATGAATCGGGTTTTCCAACCCTACTTGGATAGGTTCATCGTTGTGTTCATCGACGATATTTTGGTGTACTCGAAGTCGGAGGAGGAGCATGATGAGCATCTCCGAGTTGTGTTGGAAGTGTTAAGGGAGAAGAAGCTCTATGCCAAATTCAGCAAGTGTGAGTTTTGGCTTAAGGAGGTGGCATTCTTAGGACATGTGGTATCCATGAAGGAATAAGAGTAGATCCTAGGAAGATCGAGCGGTGTTGGATTGGGAACCACCTAGGTCCGTGGCTGAAATTGAAGTTTCCTAGGCTTGGCGTGCTATTCTGGAAGGTTTGTGGAAGGATTCTCGTCAATAGCCGCGCCTTTAACAAAGTTGCTAAGGAAGGAAGTACCCTTTGAATGGACTAATAAGTAGAGAGGAGAGGTTTGAAAAGCTTAAGAAGGTCTTGTGGAAGCTCGGTGTTAATTCAAATAGGAGGCGGGAAAAGATTTTGTGGTGTCTTGTGGACGCTTCACATACGGGGTTAGGGCGTGTGCTAATGCAAGATGGCAAAGTAGTCACTTATCGTCATGGCGACTAAGGCCTCATGAGGTTAACTACCCAACTCATGACTTGGAATTGGCGTGATGGTTTTTGCCCTTAAGGTTTGGAGGCACTACCTTTATGGAGAAAGGTCAGTTATCTACAGCACCAAAAAGTCTTAAGTACTTGTTGACTCGAAGGAGTTGAACTTAAGGCAACGAAGGTGGGTGGAATTGTTGATGGACTACAACTGTTCGATAGAATATCATCCGGGCAAGGAGAATGTGGTAGCCGATGCCCTGAGTAGGAAGGTTGTGTCAGAGCTAAGGGCTTTGTTCGCTCATTTAAGTCTGTATGATGATGGAAGCCTATTGGTGGAGTTACAAGTCAAGCCCACCGGTGAAGGAGGTGAAAGAGGGACAGTTATCGATAAGGACTTAAGTACTAAGTTACTGACAAGTACAAAGAAAGAGGATTAAGGGACTATGACGCGTCCGATGAAGAAGTATTGTGCTACAAGGGAAAGGTCCGTATCTTGGGGATAAGGAGTTGAGACAAAGGATTCTTGGAAGCGTATGGTAGCCCTTTTGCTATGCATCCGGAGGCATCAAGTTGTATAGAGATCTAAGGGAACAATTTTGGTGGTCCGATGCAAACGAGAGGTGACTGAATTTGTGGGAAATGTTTGATGTGTCGACAAGTTAAGGTGAACACCAAGTTCCATCAGGATTGCTTCAACCAATCGAAGTTCCCCAATGGAAGTGGGAAAGAATTACCATGGATTTTGTTAGTGGGCTTCCCCTTACGCCTACTAAGAAGGACTCGGTATGGGTGATAGTGGACCGTTTGACCAAGTCCGCACACTTTATCCCAGTAAGAATGGATTATTCTCTTCAGAAGTTGGCTAAGTTATATGTGGCAGAGATTGTGAGGTTACATGGAGTACCAATGTCAATCATCTCTGATAGAGACCCAAGGTTTACGTCTCGATTTTGGAAGGCACTTCATCAAGCCTTAGGCACTAGGTTGGACTTCACCACGGTGTTTCATCCACAATCCGACGGGCAGTCTGAACGAGTTATACAAGTGTTGGAGGATATGTTGAGAGGCTGTGTAATGGATTTTAGAGGAAGTTGGGAAGATTACTTGCCTTTAGCTGAGTTTGCCTACAACAACAGCTATCAGGCTAGCATTCGGATAGCACCATATGAAGCGTCAGATGGCGGAAGTGTAGAACACCTACTTGTTGGTGAGTTAGGAGAACGTCGAGTTTTGGGACGGAATTAGTGGCGGCGAGGAAAAGGTTGAGTTGATTCGGGCACGGTTGAAGGAAGCCTCTGATAGGCAGAAGTCGTACGCAGACCTTAAGCGGAAGGAAATAGAGTTTGAAGTGGGAGATCAAGTATTCCTAAAAATCTCACCTTAGAAGAAGGTAATGAGGTTCGGTCGAAAAGGGAGGTTAAGCCCAAGGTTTATAGGGCCTTATCGAGTACTGAATCGAGTTGGGCCGGTGGCATACCAATTGGAATTACCACCAGAGTTGCAGCGGATGCACGACGTTCCATGTATCTATGCTACGTCACTACAGATCAGACCCATCTCATGTGGTACCTGTTGAAGAGGTGGAACTAAGGCCAGACTTATCCTACGAGGAAGAGCTGATTCGAATCTTGGAACGCGATGTGAAAGTATTACGAAGGAAGTCCGTACCTCTAGTCAAAGTGTTATGGCGTAATCATGGAACGGAAGAAGCTTCGTGGGAGTCGAGGAGACCATGCGACAAGAATACCCTCAATTATTTTAGTTAGGAAATTTCGGGACGAAATTTTGTTTAGGGGTAGAAGCGTAACATCTGAAAAGGGCCTATGCATTTTCGGTTTAATTGTATGAAATGACAAGTTTAAGCACTAAGAATAAATTTTGATATTTTGGAAACACGGAAATGCATAAAAATGGAAACCGAACATTTTGGAAACTTGAACATTTTGAAAACTGAACATTTTGGAAATGAACCAAAATAGAAACACGAACATTTTGGAAACTTGAAAATGTAAGAAAAATGGCAAGTTACTGATGAAACACCCACACCCGACCACGAGCCCGAACAGGATCTCGGTATGTTCCTAAAGTAAACCGGTTTCAAACACATTCGATACTTAGAGAAAATTTGTAAATTTTAGAAAAACTATTGTTTTGAGTTGGGCTTAGATTGAAACCCATTTATTTAATCTTGTAAATCCAACTTGATGTAACATGTCCAAAATAGTTCTTAGCAAAATATTAAAAGTAATGTAAAAACAAAGAATAATCCATTGGGCCTTATGGCCTTATTACATCAAATAAACCCAAAATAAAAAAATATTAAAATTAAATAAAGTCCAAATTGAATAAATTCTTCAAGTGATGCATGGCCTCCTCGTGGTCTACAAGGGGTCAAATCAACGCTCATCACCGAAAAATAATTCCCACAATGGGGTGAGTCAACAGACTCAATGTGCACACAATACTATCATTCAATAAATCGGGCATTCATGTTCAAATCATCAAGTCCATATAATAACGAAATTGTGATGCAACCCAAACCCAAAACCTATAAGCCATCCGCTACTCTCCACCGCTCCAACCTCGCACACCGTGGGGACTACTAAGTCGACCCTCCATCCGCTACTCTCCACGTTGTGTCATTAGACACTATTGTAAAGTTACCAAAATTTCAATGTGACCGTAGTCGACATATTTCAGTTGGTGAGACCAAGTCAACACCTTCGTTGGTGAGACCAAGTCAACACTGTTCTCCCCTTTAACATAAATCCGAATGCCCCAAAACATGTATATATAAATATATAGCATAATTTAATTTCATGTTCATATTCATATATTCGCATGTTATTAAAATAACATTTTATACACAATCCTATCGAGGTAGGAAACGTACCTTGGTACTTTTTGTCACATGTGTGGTACATAGCCACATTCATATTATTATTCATATCGTATATTAAAATATTTAACCATAATATATCGAAGAATAGTAAGGGTACACACCTTTTTCGCAATAGTTTCCTTGATATCTTGAGAATCCCGATCTAATTTTTTAGATCTATTAATCCCTATATTCGCCCACCAATTAAAACACATTAATAACCCCTTTTAGTCAAAACCAAATCCTAGTAGGATTTGTAAGGAAAACTCACCTTTGCCGATTTGGTGATTACACAAATCCGGAAGTTTGGGTTTTCCTCTACTTGATATTCGCCAACCCTTGTAGTTCAATATGGTTAGTTTTTCGCTTTTCAAAATTAAGGAATGGATTTAGATACTCACACAACCCTTAGCGAATATTTTAGAGGCTTACCTTAGAGATTCCAAATCCGAAAGTTCCTTTTTGTCTTGAATATCCGTCAAATCCCTAAAGATCATAGGTTAGATTTGATCTAACTTTAATAGTTGGTAGATGGCCTTTAGCCAATGTGTCTTACCTTAATTTTCCTCGGATCCGAAATCCCAAACTCCTCCTCTAACATTCTACCATAGACAAAAGAGAGGTTATTTTCTTAAGCCTTGTTTAAATTGATTTAAAGAACAAGAATCAATTGTTCTTACCTTAGATCCTTGATCTTTATGTTCAACGATGGTGGAAACCCGAGATCCCTTGTATATTCGGCCATGATCAAAGAGAATAGGAATTAAGCCTTTTACTTTCGGCAACTAGAAAGAAAGAAAATTGAATGGCTTACTTACCTTGAAACCTTCAATCACTTGTTTCCTTGTCTTGGGTTATCAAATCGGCTATGGAGATCTAACCGAGATTGGAAGAGAAAAGTTTTGACTAGGCAATGGCAAAAGGAAGGAAAAGAAAAGATGGAGTCCTTTCTTAGGGGAAGTTTCGGCAATGAGAGGGAGAAGGAGAGCAAAATTTCGGCAAGTGGAGTGAATGAGAGAAAAGTCTCTCTTTCCTCTTTTAAGCTGAATCTGCTAGACCAAGAGTCCAAAACTTGGCCACTACTATCTCCCAAGTGATAATTTAATCTCCATTAATTATCACTTTATTAGATTAAAATAACCTTTAATCCATCCTTTAATTCCTTATTTATCTTAGTAAAATAAATCCTCTATTTATCACTTTAATTTGACAAGTTTTAATAAAATAAAACTCTCCCTTTCAAGCAAACATGTGTAGTCCATCCCTAGCCTTGGGAAACAAAATTAAACTTTCAAAATTGCTTTCCAAGTGACTCGAACTCATGCCATTCCCATAAACCCTTGGTGACACTTCAGCCACTTTTCCAAGCTCGATTGTATGTCAAAATTCACCAACTTTTTCTTTTAAGGCCCTCCCGCCTTATCTCCCATTTTGGGCTTTAAATTTTGTCATTAGGCCTTATTTCTAAGTTTCCTAAAATTTTCATGCTGGCTCTATAACTTGCCATTTTTCCTTACATCTTGAGGTTTCCAAAATGTTTAGGTTTCCAAAATGTTTAGGTTTCCAAAATGTCTAAGTTTCCAAAATGTCTAAGTTTCCAAAATGTCTAAGTTTCCAAAGATGTCCATTTCCATTTCCATTTTCATTTTCATTTCCATTTCCATGCATTTCTAGGTTTCCAAAAGTTTCAAAATTTATTCATAGTACTTGAAACTTGTCATTTCATACAATTAAACCTGAAATGCATAGGCCCTATTCAGGATGTTACAGTTCTACCCCCCTTAAACAAAATTTCATCCCCGAAATTTCCTAACTAAAATAGTTGAGGGTATTGCTGTCTCATTGCCTCTTCTGGCTCCCATGAAGCTTCTTCCGTTCCATGATTGCACCATAGCACTTTGACTAGAGGAACTGCCTTCCTTCGTAGTACTTTCACATCACGTTCTAAGATCCGAATTGGTTCCTCCTCATATGATAAGCCTGGCCTTAGTTCCACCTCTTCAACCGGTACCACATGAGATGGATCGATCGATAGCGACGTAACATGGACACATGAAATACGTCATGCATCTGCTGCAATTCTGGTGGCAACTCTAATTGGTATGCCACTCGCCCAACTCGCTTTAGTACTTGATAAGGCCCTATAAATCTTGGGCTTAGCTTTCCTTTGCGGCCAAACCTCATTACCTTCTTCCAAGGTGAGACTTTCAGAACACTTGATCTCCCACTTCAAACTCTATTTCCTTTCGCTTAAGGTCTGCAGACGACTTTTGCCTATCGAGGCTTCCTTCAACTGCGTCGAATTAACTCAACCTTCTCTTGGTTTACGCCACCAACTCTGGACCCAAAACTTGGCGTTCTCTAGCTCGGTCCAACAAGTGGGTGTTCTACACTTCCTTCCATATAATGCTTCAGACGGTGCCATTCGAGTCTTTGGCTTGATAGCTATTGTTGTAGGTGAATTCACTAAAGGCAAGTAGTCTTCCCAACTTCCTCTAAATCCATTACATAGCCTCTCAACATATCTTCCAACACTTGTATAACTCTGTTCGATCGCCCATTCGATTGTGGATGAAAAGTCAGTAGTGAAGTCTAGCTTAGTGCCTAAAGCTTGATGAAGTGCTTTCCAAAACCGAGATGTAAACCTTGGGTCTCTATCAGAGATGATCGACATTGGTACTCCATGTAATCTCACAATTTCTGCCACATACAACTTGGCCAACTTCTGAAGAGAATAATCCATTCTGACAGGGATAAAGTGTGCGGACTTGGTCAAACGGTCCACTATTACCCATACCGAGTCCTTCTTAGTAGGCGTAAGGGGAAGCCCACTAACGAAGTCCATGGTAATTCTTTCCCACTTCCATTGGGGAATCTCGATTGGTTGGAGCAATCTCGATGGGACTTGGTGTTCGACTTTAACTGGCGACATGTCAAACATTTCCCACAAATTCGGTCACTTCTCGCCTGTGTCGGACCACCAAAATTGTTCCTTAGATCTCTATACGCCTTGATGCCCCGGGATGCATGGCATAAGGGCTACCATGCGCTTCAAGAATCCTTTGTCTCAACTCCTTATTCTTCTAAGATATGACTTTACCCTTGTAGCACAATACTCCTTCATTGTTGACACCATAATCCTCTAATCCCCTTTTGCGTGCTTCTTGCAACTTAATACTTAAGTCATCATCGCCCAACGTTGTCCCTCCTTCACTTCCTTTAGCCATGTGGGCTCGACTTGCAACTCGCCAATAGGCTTCCATCATCATATAGACTTATATGAGCGAACAAGGCCCGTAGATCCGATACAACCTTTCGACTTAGGGCATCGGCTACTCGTTCGCCTTGCGGATGATACTCTATCGAGCGATCGTGAGTCCTTTAGCAATTCCACCCACCTTCGTTGCCTCAAGTTCAACTCCTTCGAGTTAATAAATACTTAAGGCTCTTGTGGTCTGTGTAGATAATGACCTTTCTCCATAAAGGTAGTGCCTCCAAACCTTAAGGGCGAAAACCACCATTGCTAGCTCTAAGTCATGAGTTGGGTAGTTAAGCTCATGAGGCCTTAGGCTGCGAGACGCATAAGCGACTACTTTGCCATCTTGCATTAGCACACGACCTAACCCCGTATGCGAAGCATCACAAGACACCACAAATTCCTTTCCGCCTCCTATTTGAATTAACACCGAGCCTCTGTCGATTACCTTCTTAAGCTTTTCAAAGCTCTCTGTCGCTTAGTAGTCCATTCGAAAGGTACTTCCTTCCTTAGCAACTTGGTTAAAGGCGCGGCTATTGACGAGAATCCTTCCACGAACCTTCTGTAATAGCCTGCCAAGCCTAAGAAACTTCGGATTTCAGCCACGGACCTAGGTGGCTTCCAATCCAACACTGCTTCGATCTTCCTAGGGTCCACTCTTATTCCTTCTGCGGATACCACATGCCCTAAGAATGCCACCTCCCTAAGCCAAAATTCGCACTTGCTGAATTTGGCATAGAGCTTTTTCTCCCTTAATACTTCCAACACGACTCGGAGATGCTCATCATGCTCCTCCTCCGACTTCGAATACACCAAAATATCATCGATGAACACAACGACGAATCTATCCAAGTAGGGTTGGAAAATCCGATTCATCATGTCCATGAACGCTACGGGCGTTTGTCAACCCAAACGGCATCACCACAAACTCAAGTGACCATATCTTGTCCTAAAGCGGTCTTATGAATATCGGCCTCCTTCACCTTCAATGATGGTATCCCGACAAGAATCGATCTTGAAAACATCTGCGCTCTTTTCAATTTGATCGAACAAGTCCTCGATCCTTGGCAAGGGGTACTTGTTCTTAATGGTCACTTATTTAATCGACGGTAGTCTATGCACATACGCATAGTTCCATCCTTCTTCTTTACAAATAAGATAGTATTCCCACGGAGACACACTGGCCGGATGAACCCACGGTCCAATAGTTCTTGTATCCGAGCCTTGAGCTCCACTAACTCCTTTGGTGCCATTCGGTGAGGAGCGATTGACACAGGAGTCGTCCCCGTAACAATTCAATCCCAAATTCGACCTCCCCGTCTGGGGTATTCCTAACTCCTCCGAAACACATCTACAAAGTCCCTTACCGTCCTAACTCCATTAACACCTTCCTCCTTCCCACCTATCGTGACTTACAAAAGCTAAGAACGCTTTGCAACCTTTCTTAACCATCTTCTCAAATTTTCAAAGGTCAAACTACATTAGATAAATAATTCCTCCTTTCTCCGATCATTATTACCACTTCATCCTCCGGTTCTTAATTCCATACGCTTAGCCGCACAATCCAACACTACTCGGTTCCACTAACCATCCATTCCAAGAATAAGCTCAAACTCTCCGAAGGGTAACTCCATTAAGTCCGCCGAAAGTTCACTCCACAGAATCTCTAGGGGTACATTCCAAAGATCTTGTCTACCACTATAGTTTGGCCTAATGGGCTTACTACATCATCGACCCTATCGAGAGTTCAGAGTCTAGGCCTAGTGTTTTCACTTATTACCCGCGAAGAAGTTTTATGAAAAGAGTTTTAGGAGTGGTTCTTTCGTATTCATACATGCACACAGTCTTTACATTCATTCATACATCCATCAAACAATTATGAACTTTCGCTCATTCGGAGAAACGTTGTAGTTTTCATTGTTGTTGTTTTTCCACTACCTGGGGTATTTTCGTAATTTGTCTTATTAGGGCATTTTTGTAATTTTTCAAAATAAAAGTTCTCGATGATTTTGTCAAAAGTATTTTGGAACTTTTAAATTCTCAGGTATTTTGAAAAATTTGGAAATTGTGGGTATTTCGGTAATTTTGAAGCTCGAGGGTATTTTGGTAATAAACCAGGTAAATTTGTAAAGTTTGATAATTAGGGTATTTCCAAATGTTGCAAAACTTTGAGGGTTCTTTTGGAAAGTTGTTCCTTCAAAGATGGGGATGTTGCAAAATTTGGAAATTAGGGTCATTTTGGTAATTTTGTATGTTGGGGCAATTTTGTAATTTTTCTAAATCATGGTATTTTGATATTTTACAAATTAGGGTTTTGAATGTTTATGAAATCATGAAATTTTGGTAAAGTCGTTGAGTAGTTGAACATTTTACAAACTGTATGCGTTTTGGTAATTTCAACGCTAAGGCATTTTGTAATTTTCAGAATCAAGAGTTTTTCGTAAAATGTTGTAAAAATAATTTTTCTCGATTTAAAAGAAAGTTTTAAAAGTTTGAAAAACTAGGGTTTGTTGTTTTGTTCTCTTTTTTTTTTTTTAAAACATGGCTAGTTCCCTTTCGGGTTTTAGTCGTTATGTTTAGCCTATAACCGAGCCATCTTGGTTAAGGTGAACCAAAGCTACGCACCAGGCAGGATTTGTGTGGAGAGGAGGTGAGTCACGCGGACTGCTTAAATACCAAGCTCCCACCGAAACCATTCCTAGACATGCGCACAGAGGTTACCACACCACTGAGCCCTCTGAGTTATGGTGAACCGAAGCTACGCACCAGGTAGGATTCCTGTGAAGAGGAGGTGAGTCACTAGGACTGCTTAAATACCAAGCTCTTCCGGATCCAATCCTAGACATGCGTACAAGGGTTACCACACCACTAGCTCAGTGACTTAGCCATAGGTTGGTTTAGTACATTAAGTCTTATGTGTTTGTGTTTGAGTAGTCTAATCCTAAAGTTCAAGTTCCTATCATTCTATTCTCGTTCCATGCCTTTTCTACCCTTATATAAATCACAAAATCACACATATAGTTAGGGGTACTTACCGGTGGATCATGGTCTGAGACTTAGGGCCATGCCAAAAGCCACGCTTACTTTCAAAGAAAAATCATTTGGCTCGCTTTGAAAACGTTTTGGGCCTTAGCCATGGTAGCCGAGAGTTTAAAAGCGGGCTCCGATACTAAATCGAAACACCACTTTTTACCCACGAGCCCAACAGGATCCGTATGTTCCTAAAGTAAACCGGTTTCAAACACATTCGATACTTAGAGAAAATTTGTAAATTTTAGAAAAACTATTGTTTTGAGTTAGGCTTAGATTGAAACCCATTTATTTAATCTTGTAAATCCAACTTGATGTAACATGTCCAAAATAGTTCTTAGCAAAATATTAAAAGTAATGTAAAACAAAGAATAATCCATGGGCCTTATGGCCTTATTACATCAAATAAACCCAAAATAAAAAAATATTAAAATTAAATAAAGTCCAAATTCGAATAAATTCTTCAAGTGATGCATGGCCTCCTCGGGGTCTCACAAGCCATTTAAATCAACGCTCATCACTGAAAAATAATTCCCACAATGGGGTGAGTCAACAGACTCAATGTGCACACAATACTATCATTCAATAAATCGGGCATTCATGTTCAAATCATCAAGTCCATATAATAACGAAATTGTGATGCAACCCAAACCCAAAACCTATAAGCCATCCGCTACTCTCCACAGTACCAACACACTTTGCTGCAAGTGGGGACTACTAAGTCGACCTCCATCCGCTACTCTCCACGTTGTGTCATTAGACACTATTGTAACAAAGTTACCAAAATTTACGCAATGTGACCGTAGTCGACATATTTAGTTGGTGAGACCAAGTCAACACCTTCGTTGGTGAGACCAAATCAACACTGTTCTCCCCTTTAACATAAATCCGAATGCCCCAAAACATGTATATATAAATATATAGCATAATTTAATTTCATGTTCATATTCATATATTCGCATGTTATTAAAATAACATTTTTATACACAATCCTATCGAGGTAGGAAACGCACCTTGGTACTTTTGTCACATGTGTGGTACATAGCCACATTCATATTATTATTCATATCGTATATTAAAATATTTAACCATAATATATCGAAGAATAGTAAGGGTACACACCTTTTTCGCTTAATAGTTTCCTTGATATCTTGAGAATCCGATCTAATTTTTTAGATCTATTAATCCTATATTCGCCCACCAATTAAAACACATTAATAACCCTTTTTAGTCAAAACCAAATCCTAGTAGGATTTGTAAGGAAAAACTCACCTTTGCCGATTTGGTGATTACACAAATCCGGAAGTTTGGGTTTTCCTCTACTTGATATTCTACCAACCCTTGTAGTTCAATATGGTTAGTTTTTGGCTTTTCAAAAATTAAGGAATGGATTTAGATACTCACACAACCCTTAGTCAATATTTTAGAGGCTTACCTTAGAGATTCCAAATCCGAAAGTTCCTTTTGTCTTGAATATCGTCGAAATCCCTAAAGATCATAGGTTAGATTTGATCTAACTTTAATAGTTGGTAGATGGCCTTTAGTCAATGTGTCTTACCTTAATTTTCCTCGGATCCGAAATCCGAAACTCTCCTCTAACATTCTACCATAGACAAAAGAGAGGTTATTTTCTTAAGCCTTATTTAAATTGATTTAAAAGAACAAGAATCAATTGTTCTTACCTTAGATCCTTGATCTTTATGTTCAACGATGGTGGAAACCCGAGATCCCTTGTATATTCGGCCATGATCAAAGAGAATAGGAATTAAGCCTTTTACTTTGAGCAACTAGAAAGAAAGAAAATTGAATGGCTTACTTACCTTGAAACCTTCAATCACTTGTTTCCTTGTCTTGGGTTCTTTGAAATCCGCTATGGAGATCTAACCAAGAGATTGGAAGAGAAAAGTTTTGACTAGGCAATGGCAAAAGGAAGGAAAAGAAAAGATGGAGTCCTTTCTTGGGGAAGTTTTGCAATGAGAGGGAGAAGGAGAGCAAAATTTCTAAGAAGTGGAGTGAATGAGAGAAAAGTCTCTCTTTTCCTCTTTTAACTGAATCGCTAGACCAAGAGTCCAAAACTTGGCCACTCTCTCCCAAGTGATAATTTAATCTCCATTAATTATCACTTTATTAGATTAAAATAACCTTTAATCCATCCTTTAATTCCTTATTTATCTTAGTAAAATAAATCCTCTATTTATCACTTTAATTTGACAAGTTTTAATAAAATAAAACTCTCCCTTTCAAGCAAACATGTGTCGTCCATCCCTAGCCTTGGGAAACAAAATTAAACTTTCAAAATTGCTTTCCAAGTGACTCGAACTCATGCCATTCCATAAACCCTTGGTGACACTTGAGCCACTTTTCCAAGCTCGATTGTATGTCAAAATTCACCAACTTTTTCTTTTAAGGCCCTCCTGCCCTTATCTCCCATTTTGGGCTTTAAATTTTGTCATTTCGGCCTTATTTCTAAGTTTTCTAAAATTTTCGCGCGGCTCTATAACTTGCCATTTTTCCTTACATCTTCAGGTTTCCAAAATGTTTAGGTTTCCAAAATGTTTAGGTTTCCAAAATGTCTAAGTTTCCAAAAATGTCTAAGTTTCCAAAAATGTCTAAGTTTCCAAAAATGTCTAAGTTTCCAAAGATGTCCATTTCCATTTCCATTTTCATTTTCATTTCCATTTCCATGCATTTCTAGGTTTCCAAAGGTTTCAAAAATTTATTCATAGTACTTGAAACTTGTCATTTCATACAATTAAACTGGAAATGCATAGGCCCTATTCAGATGTTACATACGAGATAGATCAAAATTTTAGGAAACTTAGAAATGATGCGAAATGTCAAATTTTAAAGTTTAAAATAGGAAATAAGGGCAAGATGGCCTTAAAAGAAAAAGTTGGTAAAGTTTGACACACAAACAAAGCTTGGAAAAGTGGCACTCAAGATGTCACTTAGGGCCTATGGAAATGGTGCCACATGCGGTGTTGGGCTCGAGTTCGAGTCACTTGGGAAGCAAATAAAAGGAGTTTTATTTTTCTTCCAAGGCTAAGGGTGGACGGCACAAGCCTTCTAGAAAGGAGGTGTTTTAATTCCATAAATATGTGATTAATAAGTGATAAATAAGGATTTTAAATTTGGATTATTTGAGGAGATAATTGATGGATTAAATGCTTTTATTTTTAGATAAAGGAGATAATATTATCTTAAGGGAGAGTGGTGGCCAAGTCAAGGACTCTTGGCCTAGCAAATTCGGCTAAAGAAGGAGAACCAAAGTCTTTTCTCTCATCTTTCCAAGTTGTCAAAATTCCCTAACTCTCTCCCCTCTCTGCGAATTTTTCTTTAAGCAAAATCCATCTCTTCTTCTTCTATTTTCTTCTCCTCTCCTTTGCTATTGTCGAGCCAAAACACTCTTTGATCCCCGATTAAAACTCCATAGCTGAAACTCGTGACTCTAGGCAAGGAAGCAATCGATCAAAGCATTAAAGGTAAGGCTAAGCATTAATCAAGTTCTTTCTTTTTCTATTTGCTTAAAGAGAAGGGTCTAATCCTATTTTTGTCTTATGGCCGAATCTATAAGGATCTCTCGTGTTCTTTTTACAACAGATTGAATACAAGGAGGAATCTTTCGGAAATTCGAGGATCTAAGGTAAGATAAATATATTTGGTTAAAGGTTATGATTTATATGTTAAATTAAATTTAACATATGATGCTAGGGATGTCGACAGTCTTTATAAGGCAAGGAATCCTTTTGATTTGGAATTTGTAAGGTAGGTGATATTCACCAAGGCTTGTTTTTTTTATATTTAGGATTATTTCCCATTATTTCAAAAGCGAAAATCGACATGGTTACATGGCTAGTGTTAGCCGATTTCAAGGAAAAGGAATACTAGCAATTTTGGGACTTGATTTACGACATCCAAATTCGCAAACAAGGTAAGTAATACAAATCCTACTAGGATTTGGTTTTCTTTAAGCCAAATAGGTTTGTTAATATGCTTTAATGATTGGTCAATATAGGAGTTAAAAATCTAGATCGGTAGATCGTTCTTGGGATCTCAAGGAATCCAATAAGTTTAATCGGTGTGTACCCATACTAATCTTCAATAAATTATATGGCAATTATTAACTATATGAATATGCATAAGAATGTGAATATGGTTAAGTACCACAAATGTGGTAAGAAGTACTGTGCACGCTTTCCTACTTCGATAGGATTACGAATATGATATATTATGAACATGTGAATAGGAACATGAATGAGAAATATGTATGTTATATAATTTATGGGGCATTCGGGATCTATGTGAAAGGGGAAGAAGGTGTTGACTTCGGTCTCACCAATGGAATATGGTGACTACGGTCACAAAATTTGAATATGGTAACTTCGGTTACATTATCTGAATTTGGTAACTTCAGTTACATTACTTGAATATGGTGTCTAATGACACAAATGATATGGGCGATGAGCACGTCGATCGCAATGATCGCTTCGATGGTGTGTAGCGGATGGAGGTTGACTTAGTAGTCCCACGGTGCAGACCGGCAACGGGTGGTGTGTAGCGGATGGACAAATAGGCTTGGGTTTGGGTTGCATCATCATTTATTTTATATGAATATGAATTTGATATGAACATGTATGCCCGATTTGTTGAATGTTAGTATCTGTGCACATTGAGTCTGTTGACTCACCCCGCTATGGGAACTATTTTCAGTGATGAACAAGGATTTTGACCGGACGGTAGACCTTGAGGTGGCCATGTTTCATTTGAAGATTTGATTTGATTTGGACTTTATTTCTTTTCAAGACATTTAATTTTTTTTTTGGGTTTACTTGATGTAATAAGGCCATAAGGCCCAAGTGGATTTCTTTATTTTTGCTTTACTTTTAAATCTGTGCTAAGAACTATTTTGGATGTAAGTAAGCACAAAATTTATTTCTTTAAAATGAACCCTAAAATTATTTTGTCACTTTACTTAAATTGGATTTACAAGATTAATTAAATGGGTTTCCAATCTAAGCCCAACTCAAAATAATAGTTTTCTAAAATTTACAAATTTTCTCTAAGTAACGAAAATTTTGAAACCGGTTTACTTTAGGAACATACAGATCCGATTCAAAGCTCGTGGTCGTGTGTGGGTGTTTCAATATACATGTAACATCCATATTGTGTATCTATATATCATGTAAAATCATTTCCATGTATTTCATGTAAATACCGTAATAGTTCGTATCAAACTCATATCATCTCGTAATAGAACATTGCTGTTGAACCATTTAGACTATCGTTGGATACTTGGGATAGCTCACACAAGTTATAGGCACATTAAATTCAGCTAGACCAAGTTAAAGGCACATTAAATACTTTGTCTTAAAGATAGACACAATTAATTCATGTCTAATTAGAGACATATTAATAACACACATTAATATAAAACATATTTAATATTTTAATAATTAAAATGTCCAGATTTATTTAATTAATTAACTTGGGCTGATTTTAACTAACTAAACTACTTCAATTTATTAAAAGCATTAAAATTATGTAATCAGCTCAATGAGCTGGAGTGAGCTCGAGTGAGCTCAAGTTGAATTAGAATGAGCTAATCCGGCTCAATTTGGAAGTGCATGAAGATGCACATGAGCTCCACTGCACTTGGTCTCGATGATTCGACCTCATCAGCTTGCAACAAGTTGAGCTCCTCGGGCGTGCCCGTATCATCCCTCCCCTCTTCAAGATGATTCGTCCTTGAATCAACCTGTTGATTTCCTCGAACAAAATTCTCCTTGTTCAATTTTCCTCGATCAAATGGGACAGATGATAATCGCGTTACCTGAAAAGATAACCATAAGTTAGCAAACATTCTTGCAAACCAAATATAAGCAAAACAAAACAAATAGATGGCACACAAATGGGCATAAACATTTTATCATATAAAATGAACAAAGCCTTATCAAATGTTTGAAACAAAAGTGAATAAGCTTCATGACATGCATACGATTGGAATGGATTCCACAAGTCAAAAATTTCATGCGAATAACACATCAAATGATAGATATATTCATCACAAGTAGATATTTGAAATGTTTCACATGGTTCATGTATGTGCACAATAATTTCATGCATTGATCGAACACAAGAATAAAAATTATCAAACACAAGGTTTCTTTTGTCAAGAAGTAGATCATCATTAAACATGATAGGACGTTCAAACATTTCATGATCTAAATGGTAAAAATCAGAGTCATGTGTTCTATCAACAACCGAAGAAAACAAAGACATCTTAAAATTTTCAATTGAATCACACATGTGACGCAATATAGATTCTTTCACACGAAAATTATCAAAATTATCAATCTCAAAAATCCTATCATCATTCATCGAAACAGATAGATCACCAATAGGCAAATTAGTACGATTAATCATAACATGATCTAAATGTTTGGCAAAAACATAATCAGCAATGCAAAGCTTATCGCAATCCGAAGAGAACAAAAATGCATCAACAGTTTCAGAAGACTTACCTTTATGCTCGAAAGACAAACATCAGTCTTACCTTGGTCGAGCATTACGAACCTTCTCCCCATGGGATCAGAGTGTAGTTGAAGCTTATGCTCAATTCAACCCTTTTCAAATGAAAGGTGAATTTCATATACAACCACAAAACTTGCTTAAGGAACGAATAAAAATTAAAAAAAGTTAATAAAATTTGTTACCTTATTCAAAACTAATTTCCAAAATGATTAAAATTTTTCGAGCACAATTGGGATTGATTGATTCTCCAACAAGATATACTAGATGATACTTGAGTTTTCCACAAACCAGATGATATAAAACATATTCCCAGTTTAAAAACATGCGTTTGTTTATTAAGATCAAGATGTGACTTCAGTTTAGAAAAATCAAACATGTTAAACCAATAGGAATTGTGAATATTCAAGATCAAGCAATCAAAACTCTTCACATGTTTCAAAATAGATTTACAAAGACTCAATGATTCCGTATTAAAAATGAACAAGTCTCGTAATAACCACAATCAAACCAATAAGGATTAAGAAAAAATCATCGTAATACTTACTCGAGTCTTGCATTCGTTGAATATACGTCTCTCCACCGTTACAATTTGCAACGCAATGATTTTCTTGAAATAAACTCGTCTTACCACCATTTAAGTCGTCACAATTAATCAAAGAATGGCAATCGATGATGCTATCCATATAATCACAATCATTCAAAAAATTTGATGGAGATTGAATCGCTTCAAAACACTTACTTTCCTTACCTTCAGATTCGGGTGATTCAATCTTACCTTTTTCAACCAAGGAAAAACGTCACTCATCAAGAAGGTATTGGAGTTGGTAGTCGCCGCTTGGTTCCTCAAAAACCTGAAATGAAGAAAAGAAGAAGAGAAAACTTCAAATGGGTTAGTTGAAAATTCACTCTCTTTTTCTCGCTCGTTCGTTTCTCCTGTTTCTTTTTCAACATCTTTTTCTTTCTCACTTTCTTTCTTAATGTTTTTCTCAATTTCAATTTTCTTTTCTTTTTCAATTTTTCTTTCTTTTTCTTCTTTTTCACTCTCGTTTTCTTTTTCTTTTGATTTTTCTTTTTCATTTTGATTACAACAATAAGAATCAAAAAGAGATGGGTTTGACTCAAGGAAAGAAGTTATTTTCTCGTAGAAATCATTTGCTATTCTTTGTGAAAGGTTCTTCGATCATGACCTCTTTGAATCATATGATGAATAACTCCGGCGGTCGTGTTCATCACCGTAGTTGGCTTCAAATATGTTTGGCTTCGCCTTGAATTTCTTGTTGAATAAGAATCATGATTTGAACTACTTCGAGAACGATCTTTCATGGTTGAATTATTCTAGGTATATGAACCACGTTCACTTTTTCGTAAAGGTTTCTCCGTAGATGGATATGTTAAAGCTTGTGAAGAAGAAATCATACCTTTTCGATGGTATTCTTGAAAGGTCTCAAATTCATGGTTTGACTTATACCGTCTTGAACTTCTATATGAACCATAATCTCGATCGAAATCTCTTCTTGAATGATCTTCGAAAGCGTGTCTTTGAGACGACCTTGACTCTATTCTTCGACTTGAAGAAAGTTGTTCTTGTTGGTCTCGTTCTTCAATCCGATCCAAGCGCTTTTCCAACTTGTCAAACTTGGCATTCATGACTTTTCGCATTCCGTTCAACAAGTATTGATAATCATCAGATGAGAACTCTTCTTTAGACATATTTATTTTCTGAAAAGAAAAATTGTTAAAAGAATAAAACAGAAAATTAAATCCTCACCACAAAATCCTCACAAGTCACTCGCAAATAAAAATAGCTCACACTCGTGTTTCGCTCGTATAAGGCTTTTTCTTTGATAAATTCTCTCGTGCTTTTTACCACTCTTTCTTGTCTCACAATTTCGTACTTTGTTTCGAAAGACTCATCACGGCTTGAGGGTCGGCTTCAAAATTGGTTAACAAGGGATTGATGTAGGGAATAGGGGAGGCTAAAACAAAAGAAAGAAAGAAAAAAAATTGGGTGTGGGGGCGTTGTGGTTTTGAAAGAGTGGGGCCAAAGTCAGATCTCGGTGTTCAGAAATAGTAAAAAAGAATGAAAAATAGCCTGCAAACTTTCAAGGACTTCACTCTCTTTTTTTATATTCGTGTCTATTTTTTTTGTTTTTTTTTCAAATTTTCATTTTTTTTCACTTCAAATACAATACAATGGAAATACAATATGCTCAAGTGCAAGAAAATAAAATTAAATTTTTTGATTTTTTAACTTACGAACTAATTTTTGGCCACGATTGTCGTCAGAACTCTTGTTTTATAGCTCGATACCAAATGATCTGATCTACCCTGGAAGAGTCAAAATGTATGTGAGTACCCAATCGCCTACGAGGATGATTTCTAAGCCTTTGGGAAAATATTCGAGATTAAGGTTGAATTTGCAAAAGCTTGAATAAGTTTGCTTTCAAAAATGGTTTTTAAGTTAGGAATGATTTAGATGAATAGAAGGGATAGGTTCAGTTAAGGTATGGAAAGAAAGAAGATGATGTTTGAATGGTTCGGTTTAGCAAATGAAAGGTAAAGGCTAATGATAGTAGGTGGAAATGGACAATGATCTTAAACAAAGAAGCGATTTAACATTAACAAATGTTACCCCAGTTTCTATATTTGCTTAAGGTGGAATTATGGATATCGATGATGGACCAAGACCCGTTATCAAGAATGATAAGAACCGTTGGTATAATGGAATGGAAGAGAAACGACTGACGCCACAAGCAAGCTTGATAATCTAAATCAAAACTCGTACGAAAATGAAGAGGAGATAACTCACTCAAATGAACAAAGTTCATATAATTTTAATTCAAAGATTAACCAACCATACAAAATGAAGTTTAAAAACTATTTATAGGTAAATATGAAAGCTAGCCGAATGGTCATCTAAATACCTTAAAAGCTAAGTAAAAATTAGACTAGATTAAGCTAGAAAAGTCTAGAATAAAGTCCTTTGGCTTGATTGGCTAGGTTGGCCGAATATGGCCCTTGGTATACTTGCAAGTTCGGCTGAATGTGGAGGGGAGAATCACCTTCTAGATGGTTCAAATTTACTTGACAAATTTGGCATTGAAACTTGAGTATGGTGCCTTGGAAACCCGAAAAGGCATGCAACTCTTTAATGGTATCCTTGGGACGTGAATGGCTTTCTTAATGGAGAGAAGAAATGGGCTGATCAATAACCTTGGAGACGCCAACCATCAGCGACAAATAACTCCTTTTGTGCCGTCCAAGAAGTTTGCTCATGCAGCCAAACATGTCATTAATTTTGTCCAACAAACAAGCAGAAATTTAATGCCCAACACTTCATTAAAGTCAGCCAAAACATGCACCAACATGTTCTTTATTGTGCTTTGAAAGCTGAACAATCAGCTTCTTAAATTGTTGCCATCCATGCCTTGTCCCCTTGCTTTTATGTCGTCCAAAATTGCATTAATTCTCTTGTCTATTTATTTTCATGAAAAAGAAATAAACCAGCACTTCATTGAATTCGGTCACTTGCTTTGAGAAAAAGGAATCAGATTCAATGGCCTTTAATTGCTTCCCTATCCAAGGTCCAACATCACATTAAAGGATGTTCCAAGCATGCTAATAGCCTTAGTGCCGTCCCAACCAGCAGCTCATTAATTTTGGCTAACATGCTTCTTTGGTCTTCATGAAATGCACCTTAATTGCATGCTGAACATTAATTCGTCCATGGGGAGAGTGAAAGGCTCCTTTATTGCTGCTGCAATTTACGAAACAAGTGCTTTAGACCAACATTAATTTCGGCTGGAAACAAAGAAGCAACATGCATTAATAACATGTCCAAAATTTGGCACAATAAAGGACATTTAGACATAAATTCGGTTGGACAAAAATGGCAGCCATTAAGACAAGTTATAGGCATATGAAATTCGGCTAGACCAAGTTAAAGGCACATTAAATACTTTGTCTTAAAGCTAGAAACAATTAATTCATGTCTAATTAGAGACATATTAATAACACACATTAATATAAAACATATTTAATACTTTAATAATTAAAATGTCCAGATTTATTTAATTAATTAACTGGAGCTGATTTTAACTAACTAAACTACTTCAATTTATTTAAAGCATTAAAATTATGTAATCAGCTCAATGAGCTGGAGTGAGCTAGAGTGAGCTCAAGTTGAACTAGAATGAGCTAATCCGGCTCAATTTGGAAGTGCATGAAGATGCACATGAGCTCTACGGCACTTGGTCTCGATGATTCGAGCTCATTAGCTTGCAACAAGTTGAGCTCCCCGGGCGTGTTGGTAAGCTCATACAAGCTGAAAATCGGCAATCCCTAATGACAAGTCAATTGTATCCTATAGATTCCTATGGTTTAAACGGGGCTTGGTAACCGTCGTAAGTCGTTGGATTTACGTCGTTTCATGACACGATAAATTGCATACAAATATATATATTGATTTAATCACAATATAATCACATATTAACATTCAATTTAATTAAAAATATACAGAATACAGTTAATACAAACTTACCTGGCTAAATTGTAGAAATGCCAAAGTTTAGGGGCATTTAGGTAATTTTACATTTTCCTTAATTTTCCACCCGATCTTGATCTAAATTAATAATTTCATTCAATTGATCAATTTAGGTAGTAAAACAATGTATTTCATGCAATTTGGTCATTTTTGACATTTGTACAAAATTGCCCCAAAAGTTTTACTTTTATTCAATTTAGTCCATGAGCCCAAAACATGCAAATTAAACATTTTTAGCCAAAACTGAGCATGGCCAAATGTTCATGGTATCCATAACAAACCATTTATGCAATAATTTCACATTAAATCCTTTTACTTTTATTACTTTAACAATTTAGTCCCTAATTAATAAATTCATCAAGAATCGCTTAACAAAATACTTTTAATTATCAATCAATATTCCAAATTCATCAGTTAACAACAAAAATCACAAGATTCACCAATGGAAACATTCAAAATCTTTAACAGTTTCAAAATCGAAGGTACAAGCTAGCTAGACCTAGTTGCAATGATCACAAAAACATAAAAATTACAAGAAACTAATAGTTTAAGGCTTACATCAAATTTTCATGCTTTTAGATATCCAAAACCATCCACTATAGTCTTAAATGGTATAATTACCATTTAAGTTACTTTTCCTTTATTCAATTAACCATTTAATCACTCAAATCAATTAGTGATCAAATTTTACATATTTTACGATTTAGTCATTTTTAATTAATTAACTATCGAAACGTTAAAATTTTTTAATGAAATTTTAACCTTAATGACACTCTGTACATATTTATAGAAATATTTACGGCTCAATTTATAGAAACGAGGTCTCGATACCTCATTTTCTAAAACCACTTGACCTTAGGGTCTTACAACTTGAACTTAATTAATCCTCGAAATAGTATAAATTATCAAATCAAAAACCTTTTCAAAGTCACAATTAACTATTAAATAGTAAAAAATAATATTTACAAACTTATTTATCAAGTGGTGGCCCCAAACTAGTAAAAATAGGTCATTATAAGAAGACATGAAATATGATGATAATTTCTTTTATTTTATTTTATTTTATTTAATTATAAAATTACTATTTTAACCATATAAAATAATCCAAATTTCATGGTTTTAGTATCCCAAAATCATCCACTAAATTCTTAAATGGTTTAATTACCATTTAAGTCCTTCTTCCTTTAATCTATAAGCCATTTAATCACTCAAATCAAATAGTGATCAAATTTTACATATTTTACGATTTAGTCCTTTTAATTAATTAACTATTGAAATATTAAAATTTCTTATGAAACTTTAATACCACCTTAATGACACTCAATAAATATTTATAAAAATATTTACGGTCGATTTATAGAAATGAGGTCCCGATACCTCGCTTTCTAAAACCACTTAACTTTAAGGTCTTACCACTTGAACTTAATTAATCATTCAAATAGCATAATTTACCATATCAAAAACCTTTTAAAATCATATTTGACTTTCATATATTAAATAATAATATTTACAAACTTAATCATCATATTTGTGATCCCGAAACCAATTGTTTTTGACACCAATGAAAAGCGTTACATTACCTGACCTGAGACATGAGCAGTGTCTCGGTAGTGTGACCCCTGTAGTTCAAATTTTCCAACTTTTTCCTAAATGCTCCAAAATTTTTGAATTTAGTCCCGAATTATTTTTAAATGTTTTTTAGGCCTCCAAGGCTAGATTAAAGGATGATATGCATATAAATGAATTATATATGCTATGTTTATGTTAATTTATGAGATGTATGTTTTAAAGTTATGTTTTTATGATAATCCTCCGTAACCATATTCTGATGACAGATAAGGGTTAGGGGTGTTACATAACACATTCTTTAGATGTAGATTTATCTCCTTTGAAAAGTTGTCCAGCCCAAGGAAAAGTTCCATCACCTCCATATCCTCAAAGATTCTGACAACATAAGTAGAAACAAAAGGCATGATTCAAGAAGTTTTTTGATGTTCTGAAGCAACTTCACATCAATATACCATTGGTGTAAGCCTTAGAACAAATTCCCAGTTATGTCAAGTTCATGAAAGACATTTTATCCAAGAAGACGAGACTCAGTGGGTACGTAAGTGCAGTGCGTTCTTACAGAACAAGCTACCTCCAAAAATAGAGGACCCTAGAAGCTTTACTATACCTTGAATATTGGAGAATCTTACTGTGGTAAAGCTTTATGCGATCTTGGAGTAAGCATCAACTTGATGCCAAAGTATATTTTCAAGATGTTAGGAATAGGTGAAGTAAGGCCCATGACTATGACACTCCAATTGGCAGATCGATCTGTAGCATACCCTGAAGGAAAGATCGAGGATGTTTTGGTATGTGTAGATAAGTTTATTTTTCTTGTTGATTTTATTGTCTTAGATTTTGAAGCAATAAGGAAGTGTTGATCATCCTAGAGAGACCTTTCCTAGCCACAGGGATAACATTAATAGATGTGCAAAAAGGTGAACTCACCATGAAAGTTCAAGATGATTAGGTAACATTTAATGTTCTTAAAGTGATGAAATTCCCAGATCCGACAGAGGAATATTCAATTATGGAGGAGCTAGAAACTTTAGTTTCTATGGAATGGGAGAACAAACTTGTAGAAGACCCATTAGAAAACACCTCAGGGTCCAAACCGTTAGAAGATGAAGAAGGTATTGGAAGTATGGCTTTGATGGAAGCCAGTCTGAGGAACTATGTTTAACCAGCATGCTTTGAACCATTAGCGTTGGAAGCTCAGGAATTCACACAACTGACGTTGTCAATCGAGGAACCACCCAAACTTGAACTAAAGGTACTTCCTTTCCATTTGAAATACATTTATTTTAGTAACAATTCTACTTTGCCTATGATTGTTTCAGCAGAACTAATCGAACACCAAGAGGAGCAACTAATCAAAGTTTTAAAGAAATTTAAAAAGGTGATTGGTTGGACCATAGCTGATATTCGAGGAATAAGCCCTTCCTTTTGTATGCATAAGATTATCCTAGAGGAGGGTGAAAGAGATAGAATTGATGGGCAAAGTAGACTTAATCCGATCATAAAAGAGGTAGTTCAAAAGGAAGTTATCAAATGGTTAGATGCAATAATTATATACCCAATCTCGGATAGTTCATTGGTAAGTCTAGTACAAGATGTAACAAAGAAAGGTGGAATCACGATTGTCGAGAATGAACGTAATGAGTTAAACCCAACGAGAAAAAGAACTCTTTGCTATAGTTTTGCTTTTGAAAAATTTTGTTCTTATCTAATAGGTATGAAAGTCAGCTTTTACCAATCATGTGGCCATTAAATACTTACTTACAAAGAAAGATGCTAAAACGAGGCTGATTTGAGGCACCATTTTCAAGCTTGACTAAAAACTGTTATTGTAGGTGAATTCCACCAACGGTAGATATCTTTTCCAACTGCCTTGAAATTCAAGAACACAACATCAGAGCATTTCTTCAAGTACTTGTATCAACCTCTCTGACTGGCCGTCAGTTTGGGGTGGAAAGTCATACTAAAATTCAACTTTGTGCCCAAGGCCTCTTGCAACTTTTTCCAAAATTCGGACTTGAATATCGGATCTCTATCCGATATAATAGATAATGGTACTCCAGGAAGCCTTACTATCTCTGAAATATACAAGTTTGCTAACTTGTTAAGTGAGTAATCAACGCGTATAGGTATAAAATAGGCTGACTTTGTAAGTCTATCGACTACAACCCATACAGCATCTTTCTTACTCAGTGTCAACGGCAAACCCGTTACAAAATCCATGGTAACTTGGTCCTATTTCCACTCGGGTACCATTATAGGTTGAAGCAAACCCAAGGGTACCTAGTGTTGGCCTTTACTTGCTATCAAATCAAGCATCTTGAAACAAACTCAGAAATATCTTTCTTCATACTAGGCCACCAATACCATTTCTTCAAATCATTATACATCTTGGTGCTATCCGAATGTACAGATTGGCATCCACTATGTGCCTTATGCAACCCTTTACAAACGAGCTCATCCTTTCTTGGTATACACATACTCTTTCTCTAAACATCAAACCTCTGTCTGAATTGATTCGAAAATCAGACTCAGCACCCAACTCGCACTGAACTCTTTTGGCTTATAATTCACTATCATATTTGATCAACTTAACTTATTGCAACTTTTGTTTGCTTAGCTCTTTCGTTAACTCTTTATCATTTGGCTCCTTTCGTCCATTCAAACTTTACATTTTACGTAACAATTTCGTCATTGGGGTCATTTGTCATGGAAAACCCTTAACGAATCACCTATAATAGCCACTAGGCCCGTAAAACTTCTAACCTCATATACATTTTTTGGTGGTTTCAATAAACAATCGCTAAAATCTTACATGGGTCGACTTCGGACTCCTTCTCTCGAGACAATATGCCCCAAAATCCAACTTCCTTAGCCTAAACTCACTTTTGCTGAACTTGGCATGCAACTGATTATCTCGCAAAATCTGTAAAATGATCCTCAAATGTTCGGCATGCTCATGCCCATCACGGGATTATATTAATATGTCATTAATGAAAATGACCATAAACTTATCCAAGTATGGCCGAAATATGCGGTTCATTAAGTCCATAAACACCGCGGGGGCATTTGTTAATCCAAAAGGCATGACTAAAAATTCATAGTGCCCATACCTTATTCAAAAAGCAGTTTTAGGCACATCTAAGTCTTTTACCCACAACTGATAGTATCCTAACCTCAAGTCTATCTTGGAGAACATAGTGACTCCCTTCAATTGATTAAACAAATCATCGATCCTTGGCAATGGGTACTTGTTCTTCACGGTTACCTTATTAAGCTGTTAGTAATCTATGCACAATCTTATAGAACCATCTTTCCCCTTCACAAATAGTACTGGAGCACCCCATGGAGAATGACTCGGTCTAGCAAAACCTATTTCCGTCAACTCTTGCAATTGTGCCTTCAATTTTTTTAACTTCGTTGGAGCCCTTTTATAAGGAGCAATCGATATCAGTACAATTTTGGGAGCTAACTCGATACCAAATTCAACCTCTCTAATCAGAGGTAATCCTAGCAATTCCTAGGGAAAGACATCTGGGTACTCACATACTATCGATATTGATTCAATCTTTAACTCGGTTTCTTTGGCATTCATCACAAAGGCAAGATAGGCCTCATACCTTTTTCTTACATACCTCTGAGCCAACATGTAAGAGATCACTACCAGTGATCTGTCTTGTTCATCTGATTTAACACGAAGATGTCCCCATTTTCACATCTTAACTCCATATATTTCTTTCCACAATTTATAGTCACATCATGAGTGGTTACCAGTCCATACCAAGAATAATGTCGAATTCATCAAATGGCAATATCATGATATTTGCCTTAAAATAATGACCTCTAATCATCAATGGGTAATCTTTACATACCTTATCAACTAGCACACTTTTGCCTAAAGAATTAGACACCTTTATCACAAATTCTGTGGACTCTACGGGCATACTCATTCTAGATATTAAGTTATGAATGGGTAGATCCGGATCTATTAAAGTAATAACTTTAGCTTCATGGGGAGAAAATGTACAGTAATCACATCGGAGATGATGCCTCTTTCTGCGTGAATGGCATAGGTCCCCAGCGCCTACCCTCGGATCTCCTAGCTCGCTCTCTGGGTGTATTCTTACTACTTGTTCCACTTCCGGGTTTCTTTGTGGTCTTCCTCTAGCAAGTGCCTCCCATTTTGACATCTTAAGGCTTCTCTTTCTCATCCACGTCCGGGCAATTTCTAATAAAATTATCTAGAGACCCACACCGAAATAGGCCTTTTATTTGCTCGACATTCATTGGCATGATGCTTGCCACCTTGTGGGCACTCGTCTACTCGATTGGGAGTTGCCAACACTAGCAATTGATATGGTCCGAGCTTTAGCCCCGAGTAATATGATTGTTCTTACTTTTGTTTGAAAGCCCAGCTGAAGTAGGTGATCGGGTAAAAAGTCTCTCGACTTCTTGGTCGAGGACTAAAATAACTTACTTAAATTGTCTCTTTCTTGAGTCACGAGACTCCATTTCATCCTTTCTTTTCTCTTTCACTAACTCCTCAGCCTTACAAGCTCAGAATTCCTCAACTTCTTATTTTCGGATTCTATCAACCAGAGGTTTTTCTCTTCTTACCACTTCTACCACAGAAGGAGCTACAGAGGTAGGCTGAGGAATAGGCAGGGGTGGAGGGGGTTGTGCATTCATATTCGTACGAACGAACTCCGTATACCATGCATTCATCATATGGAGAAAGGTTTCCCTAGCCTCTTCTCCTTCTCTCTAACTCACGGTTGTAGGTCTACCCTCATTTTCATTTGGCACCGTCCTTTCAGTGGGAATCGGCACATTACTTTCTACATCATTCACCATAGCTCTACCGGGATCCATTTACTATATAAAAATATAATTCAAGTCATCAGGAGTCATCACACTATCATTACACAAGTACTCTTACGTATGGCATGTATAGCTAGACTCATATTTACGCTACGTTAGTCTGAGAATCGACTAAACCGTAGTTTTGATACCACTAAATGTAACAACCCTTACCTGTGTCCGACGCCAGGACAAGATACAAGGCATTACCATACTTAACCTTACTTGAACATGTATTTTTGGGCTATAAAATTTCGTTCCAACTTAAAACTTTTCCTTCTTGATCATAACGTGTGCATTATGGGCCTACGAGGCCCTAAACTTACTTCCAAAAAATTTTAGAGTTCATCAGGAAACTTTGGTACTCTTTGAAAATTATTACTCAAACAGGGGTCACACATCCGTGTGACATGGGACACGCACGTGTGGGCAGGCCGTCTGATCTCACACGCCCATATCCCTAGCCCATGTGAAATTTATTTTCTTTTCAAACCTACAGGCATTTTCATGAAAATAACTTAGAAAAAAGATGTTTATCATATATCAAACTTTTATATTCCTCCATAAAATATCAAAATATATGCATGTCACACATGGGTAAATTTTTGAATATGAACCCTAGCTCAAAATATAGCTAGAAATAGCTAAACTAAGCTACGAGGTTTTCAAAAATATGAAGAACATTAAAAACGAGGCTAGGATGCACTTACTATCAAGCTTAGAAGTTGAAGAAACCCTAGCTATGGCTCCTTGCAAATTTCAGCTAAGGTAGGAGAAGATGGACATAATTTTTGCTTCTTTTTCCCTTTTAATTCATTTATTAACCAAATGACCAAAATGCCCTTAATGGTCCTTTCTTGAGATTTTTCCTTTCCATGGCCATTTTTGTCCATTATCAAATATAATGGTCTAATTTCTAAATAAGAACCTCTAATAGTTTTCATAATTATATTTCATATTTAAATCTTCTAGAATCTCATATTTTCCATTCTTTACAATTTAATCCTAATGGACAATTTAATCACTAATTAATAAAATTTCTTCTTAAGATTTTCACCCAATCATGAAATCACCTCATAAACCTTATAAAAATCATAAAACTCATATTTCTACTTCATATTTGTGCTCTTGCCCTACTATTCCGATTAGGCCCTAAGTCGGGCTATTACATTATATAAGTCATGATCATCTCTTCGTGAATAAGCCTCCATGGATGAGTACTTATACAAAACACGTTCATTTCTTCGTAAGGACATCTCCGTAGATGAATACTTTGAGGCACTTGAAGAAAAATTTCTACCTTCTCATTGGTAGTCTCGAAAGGTTTCAAACTCGTGGTTTTCTACATACTGACTCGACTTCCTTGATGAATAAGAATCTTGATATGAGTCTCTTCCCACATAGTCATTGAACGTTTGTCTCGTGACGATCTTGTTTCATCCCTCAGCTTGGTGAAATTCATTTTCGTTGGGCTCATTCTTCCAATTGCTTCAATCGTTCTTTTACGAGTTCTAATTTTTTTTGGAGCATTTGATCCACCTCGTGAAAGAATGCTTGATACGTTGGATCAAAAAAAACATCACATAATCATCAATCTGTTCAAAATTACGAGACATAGTCTTTTATAACAAACCTCACAATTCACTCACAAAAAATTTCACACACTTTTGGCTTTTATTCACTCGAATAGTCTCACTACACTCTTGCCTTTATCCGCTAATCGCTCTCTAAGTTCTTAATGGACTATTTAGACTTAGCAAAGAATGATGTAGGTCAGTTTGCAAAAGTAATGATCGGTTTTGGGTAGGGAATGATGTTGGGACAAAAGGGTAGGCTAGAAAAATAGTGATGGAAAATAATGTAAGTGTGGCAGAATGGTATGAAACAAAGAGTAATGAATTCTAGCAACAAATGAATTTCAATCCTTCAAACCTTTTTTTAAAATATCACCACGAATTTATACTTACAAATACTGATATTCACACTTTGAATTTGTAATTGATTTTTTTGTACAAATTTTTCTTTGATCTCTTACAATCCCGTAATGCTATGAACGTCGATACTCACTTCAATTTCACCAACTCTGATACTGATGTGATCTTGCTCGATTTAGTTGAGTCGTTTCACGTGTTTGCTCGATCGTCGACGAGGAGAATGTTCGCTGCATTGAAAATGTAAGTTTGGTTAAGTTATGAGGAAGCTAGCAAGATGGTTCTAAAATGAAAAGGGATTTAGTAAGAATGCGATTGGCTCGGTTTAACAAAGAAAAATATAGTTATTTTGGATAGGTGGTGGAGATGGAATTTCAAACTTAACGCTAAGAACGATTCAACACTATACAACAATGTCACCCCAGTTCTTATACTGTTAAGATGGTTGGATAGGACAAATGGACAAACACACATTCACATTAGTCCATTTAGCTAGCAAGTGAGTGATACGACCCAACCTGGGCTACCAACATTTTCAAATTGATGAGCTCGGATCGAAGGAATCAAGGGCCATTGAGCTATTGTGCACTTTGGTGCATGCCCAAAATTTTGCCGCATTTTAGCTCGTTTCAGCTCATTGAGCTTGATTTGCATTTATTTTTATTTCATGCTTTTTAATTGGCTGAATAAATTTATTAAGTTAGTTAATTAGTTAAATTCGCTCAAATAACTAATTAAATAAATCGGACATTTTAATTTTTAAAGTATTAAATATGTTTTATATTAATGCATGTTGTTAATATGTCTTAAGTTAAGACATAATTTTAATGTGTCAAGTTTTAGGACATGATTTTAATGTGCCTAGTTTTGGACCAATTTGATGGTCATTAATTAAGTAGTCTAGCTGAAATTAATGTGCCTCAACTTTGTTTTAATGGTGCCATTTATTTTGTCCAAGAAGCATGTGAGGAGCTGAATTTAATGCGACCACTAAAGGCCTTTTTTGTGATTAGCAGACAATAAAGAAGCATGTTTGTTGTTGAATTAATAAAGTGTTGGTGCATTAATTTGTCGCATGTACATTACTTGGGATGGCACATTTAATGAGCAGCTAAGCATGCATCTTACATTCATGAAATGACATTAAAGGGTTGTCTAGCATGAATGGACGACATAAATGCAAGGAACATGCATGGGACGCCATTTAATGAGTCTTGGTGCCTTTATCATGGATATAAATGGACAATGCATTAAGTTTAGCTGGCACCTCTTCATGGAACTCAAAAGGTTATTGGATGGTGTCTTTCCCAAGTGGCCATTCAGCCAAGCAGCAAGTTATTCAAGAGAGCTGACGTTTCACTTTTCAAAGGAGCTGCTATTTGAGCTTTCCCAAGGGTCCAACTTGTGGAGAGCAAGGGTCAAGAGCTGCCTCATTAATTCCAGTAGCTAGAAGCATTGGAGACCACTCATATTCGGCCAAAGCTCATGTCTTTCCAAAGCTGGCCATTTCTCTTCTCTAAGGCAGCATTTAAACTCTTTAAAACACCCAAGCTAAATGTGGACAACAACATTCAAATGGCTAGCCGAATCATCTATTCTAGAAGGAATATTTTTAGATTTTTATTCAAGATTGATCTAGAATGTTGATAAACCATAATATGAACATATTTTAATCCCACATTTAGTATGTTTTTGGATGATTTATTCCTTCAATTATGGAAATAGGTGTAGGAGTTTCATTCAGAATAGGGTATTTAGAGGCAAAGAAAGCCATTCCAAAAGCCTATATAAACACCATAGAGGCCAATCTTAAAGGCAGCATTTAGCTAGGCCAAGGAACCAAGCTAGAGGGCCGTAATTGTGAGATTCACTCAAGAACGCCATTGATTCATCTCAAGAAGTCAAAATCATACTCAAGACGGAGGATCTCTCCTTCAATTCCTTCGTGGGGTTTTAGGGTTTTCTTATGTTTTGTTTTATATTTTCTTACGAGATGTTTTCTTTTATAATTATGAACTAAACCCTCGAGATACCTAAGGGGATGAAACCTAAGATGAATCTTGTTATTGTTATCTCGAGCTATATGATAAATACTTGATTTGTTCTTAACTATGTGTTCTTAATTCTTACTTTAATATTTCGTGACATTGATTCAAGTATTGATATGCTTAGGCAATGGAGCAAAATTCTCGCCTAAGAGTAGATCTAGCATAGTTAAGCGAGTTGATCGCAACCCTAGAAATAGGATGACATAAATCTGCCAAATTAGGGTCAAACCTAATATGGAAGTCCATAGATTGAGTTAATGCAATTCTAAGGGTTTTAATTAGAAAGAAATTTCAATTAATCAACCTAGGGTTAGACGTTAGTAGCCTCGAAAGAGGTATCAGAATCCTACCGATCAAGTCAAGTGAATAAATCGTCGGTTCGAGTTAGATAACAAGTGAAGTTTAGGTGGATTCTTCCTCGATTATTGTCTTAATCAATTGATTTTTCCCACACTGATTTCCCAATTCAATCTCTTTGTCTTTATATCTTTAGCTTAGTAGTTAAGTTAATTCTAGATTAGATAACAAATCCCTTAATTATTAGGCTAAATAATAGAAAGAAAGTTAGCACTAGTACTTTTGGTTCCTTTGGGTTCGACAATCCGGTTTGCCACTAAACTATACTACTATTCGATAGGTGCGCTTGCCTTCATTGTTGTTTTAGTTTCCAAGTTTGATCATTCTTTTTATAAATTTTTAAGACTCTAACACATGATCAAACGTGTTAAGGAAATTTCTAGGAAGTTTCCTAAGAGACTTAAGGCTTAAGGAGCTGACCATTCGGCTAGCTTTATTTAACCTATAAATAGGATTTGTAATCCACATTTTGGAGGCTAATGAACCATCATATAACTTTGTTAATTTGTGAGTTTATTTTCAACTCTCAATTTTCTCCAAAGACTTGTTGACTTATCAAGTATCCCTTGTGGCGCCATCCTTGTCTTTGCATATCCAAACTTATCACTTTGTAACCCCAAAGTGTATGCTCACTATACCAAGATTCCTATCACTATACCAAGGTTTCCACGAACCCCAATCCAACCTAAGTGTTCACTTAAGACTCGAGTTAACACATCCTATTGTGTTAGTTCACTTGAACCCTTAGTCCACTATTCCATCTATCTCTTTCCCAACTTACCCGCTCACCAAAAACCTTCTTGAGCCTAATTCCTTTTCTTTCTCCAACCACTTTCTAAAGCCTAACTTACTCCAATTTATGATCAGCACATATTATGACTTGAAACCTCAATGAGCTGAGTTTGTATCAAGTTGGTATTAGAGCTAGTTAAATTCGAGTAAGTATTGACATTCCCGTAAGTCTCAGAGTTCAGAACACCCCAAACCCAGTCTATGCGTTGAGACTAGATTTGGTTTGTCACATGAATCGAGTTATCCTTAAATTTGCAATAAATTGAAAACTTCAATATAAATTTCAGGTTTTAAAATAAATAAATAGAAGAGTATTTGAATTTGATAATATTTGAAAACATTAGTTGAAAATCATTGTATTATCAAAACTTTTAAATAGTTTGTTAATAAATTGACTATAATAAAATATTTATAAAAGAATTTCAGATACTTGAAAACCAAAATTTATTTTAATAACGCATCATAAAATCACACCCTTAATTAAAAAGTCCAAAGTTTAGTTTAAAACCCAAACACACATAAAATCCATAAGTTATTTATAGAGGCCCTTATTACAATAATCCATAATAGAAAAAATATTTATTGAAAGTTCGAGTTTAAATAACCCTCTCTCGCAAGAGATGGCCTCCACGAAGTCATCCTCGCCCAAGTCCACATCAATTTCCATTACCGAGATGGAAAGAATTTAAAGGGATGAGTTACTTAGAACTCAAAGTGTAACTCACCTACCACCATTATTGGGCAGATTATCAGACATAATGTCGGGCTTGAGCCCAATTCGAATTCAACAATATATCATGAATTAAAACAATTAATAATGCATGTAAAATGAAATTCCCAACCCATGCCTAATATCCATCCGCTAACACCCCTGCATCAACCATCACACCGTGGGGATCAAGTCAACCCACCCCGCCATCACACCAATCGTAGGCATTAAGCCTTTTTATAATTGTGGCATAGCCACCGAACTAGAGGCAATAAGTCGATATTGTGGCGAAGCCACCGAACTAGAGGCAATAAGTCGATATTGTTGGTGAGCCAAGAACTAGAGGCAATAAGCCGATATTGTGGCAATGGCCATTCTTCTCTTCATATATCCCACCCATGCAATTATACATGTACTTTAAAATATAAAATTTATTAACAATACATAACATGGTGGGTTTATCAATAACATTTCATTTGGCCCATAATTATAGTAATTTGTCCATTTAGCGCTTTAGTGGGCTTTGGCCCATTTACCCAAACTAGAGTGTTTTGGCTAAATTTTAACGAACTAGAGTATTTTGGCCCATTTTCACGAACTAGAGTATTTACTACCTTTTTCACTAATTAGAGTATTTACTACCATTTTCACGAACTAGAGTATTTACTACCATTTTCACGAACTAGAGTATTTACGGCCCATTTTCACGAACTAGAGTATTTACGGCCCATTTTCACGAAACATCCAATTTTCATAATAACAATTAATTTCTCGAGGCGTTTCGTAATTTTCACGATTTAGTCGTTTTACGCATTTTCGTCAAAATATAAATTTTACGTTTACCGATCTAATCATTTTACGATTTACTTCCATACCGAAATTTGACATCCAACCAAAAATAATGAGTGTGAAATTACACACCTCGATCACCGTGAGTACTAACCCTTCTCACTCCTCAAGACCTAAAATATATTTTGATTCGTTAGACAACTAATTCAAAAATAATCTTAATCGATAAGGATCCAAAATCTTACCCTCTTGATTTTGAATCACTTGATTTTCGCTTTTCCTCGCTTATCGATTCACTAGTCACGAGAATCCACCAACGATAACGGCTCGGAGGTTCGTACTACTTGAATAATGGACTTCTTTCTAAGATGGCCCACAACCCGTGGAAAATCCCTGATTGCCAAATCGCTCTTCGCTTGAATGGGGATTTACTTGATCCGCCTCTTAACGTGACTAACCACCCCTTTTCTTCCCTATTTTGATCTTCAAGATCCAAAGGAATTTACTTAGATCTAAAATAATATCAAATGTTACTAGAGATTTAAAGAGATTTGATTTCCTTACCAAAATAAAACGCTTCCAACGTTTCTCCCGATCACTTGAGTTTCGATCTCGTTATTGCACTAAAATAATAATAACGAAAAGAACGTTATTAGAATGAACGTTATATCGATTCAAAAGTCCTTCAAATCACCATTACTATTCGCCATAGTACCTTAATAAATCGAAAATGGAAAAGAACCCTTACCTATATTCCACTCGAAAGAAAAGAATGGAGAATGATGTCTAAATGATGAAGGATTCGCTATGTATGTTCAAGGAAAAGAAAAAATATTTGGTTTAAAGGCACAATAGCATTCGCCAAAAGAGTGAAGATGGAGAGAATCTTTTTTTTATTGAAAAGAAATAATATAAGAACGAAAGGATGATTGTGATGATGTTGTTTTGATTTCAAGGAGATTAGTAGAAAAGAAAAGAAAAGAACAAGCTTTAGGAGGGATGTATATTCTAAGCAATGGCAAAAGAAAAGAAAAGAATTGGCTTTTGGCATAAGTGATTTTCAGACAAGGAGAATACAAAAGAAAATTAACAAGAGGAACAAAAGTGACCAAATGGTCAAAAGATTTTGGCTTTACCAAAAGCAAAAATTGCCAAGAAGAATGTTGAAAGGAGAGGAAATAAAATTCGCACAAGTGCAAAGAATGACCAAAGAGAAAAGAATGAGATTTTTAGCCAAACTAACAAAAATTTGGCTCCTCCCTAAACCAATGTTGCCGTCCAGACATGGTCAATTGGCCATGATTTCTTTCCAAATTTTCCCTTGATAAGTGCCTTATGTTCCCCTATCTTTCCTTAAACCTTTGATTCCATGCCATAAGTTAGTTGTTTCCTTAATCCATTGATACACTAACCAAAAATACATGGTCAACACCTTCCTTATATGTTTCTTGCCGACACTTCCTATCCATGAGCAGCAAATTAAAAACAAAAATTCATTTAGGTGTTACACAAGGGATTCGAACCTCTTCCCCCTTGCTAGAACCCATGCGCCAACTCCACCATGCCATATGCTCATTTTATGACACTTTTTAGCACATAATTTAGCTTAAGTCTTAATCACCTTTGTTTCACTTCCATAAATTCTCAATTAATAAATTTTATTCCTTCTTCAAATTATGCTTTACCCTCTAGGACTTCAATAAGCACTAAAATAAAAATAAGAGATTTTTCCTAAAAAATCTAAACACCAATTCATGCAAATTTAAATACTTGGATCTTTAGGGTGTTACAAGTTCTATTTAAAAAATTCAGTAAAAAATAAAAATTCAAAGTTGTATTTTTATTTTGTATTCAAATATAGTATTTGAGGTATAAAAAAGAAATACAAAAAAAAAAGAAAAAAATATACGAATTAAAAAAAAGTGAAGTATTGAGTTTGATTCATTGTTCTTCATTCTATTTCCCAATCAACAATATCTTCTACCATTACTTCTTTCCCAAAATGCCACATTCAAATTCGACTTACCAATTTCTTATTTGATAGCCTACCCTAGTCTCGACTTTAGTCTCCCACCAAGCCACATCAATTTTGTAAGCCGACCCCAAACGGTGTTGATTCGTCTACTTAGTCTACGGAGAACTTCGAGAGGCAAAAATCGAGTGGAAAAAGGCAAGAGAGGTTGGTGAGATTATTAGAGAGAAATAAAAGCCATATTCGAGTGACACATTAGTGTGAGCGATTTTTCCTTATGAGTGAACTTGTGAGACTTTGTGGTGAGGTTCAACATTATGTCTCTAAATTTTGAAAGAAGAGTTGTTACTGTTAGTGGTTGGTTCGATCCATCATACTAAGCATCCAATCAAAGTGAAAGTGTAACACCCCAAACTCAGCTTAGATGTTATGATCGGATCTAGCATGTCACATAGAAGGGTTGTTTAAAAACTATGCGCTCGTTAAAAAGTTCGTATTCTTTTGAAAACTTTGAACTTTGTTGTTTGTGAAATTCGAATTTGTTTCTATGGTTTTCTTGTAAAAATGTTATCATTATTATTATTTGTGAAAACTTTGTATATAGCAGAAATCAAATTCAGTAATTTGCAGAAACGTGATATTTTGGAAAATCATTCGTTAACTTTTTAAGAAAACTTTGTATTAATCCTTTAGCAATAAACCATAGCAGAAAAGAAAGTTTAGAAGAAAATTTAAGTTAAAAGGCCTTATTACAAAATATTAAACCCAAATTAACTTAAACCCTAAAATAAAGTAAAACAAAATTTACTAAAGTTTGGAAGAAGCACCGATGTATGGCCACCACAGAGTCCTCCACAACTCCAAACCTCAATGTGGGATCACCTGTAAGGTTAAAGTAGAGGGGTGAGTTACGAGAACTCAGTGTGTAATCTCGCAATCGGTCACTAATTGGGCCCAAGCCCATACTGAGTAGATGGTCAAGCCCATGCAGAAGATCGGGTCAAGCCCTATTCAGTAACAATTTGGGCATTAGCCCTATAAACATGATAATGCAATCAGAGTATATAGCCCAACCTAATAATCCATCTACTACACACCAACTGTACCAGCCCAACACACCTGTGGGGATTTCTAAATTGACCCACCCATCCGCTACACACTCCACGAGGCGCATAAGTCGCTAATCATAGAATTTGTGGCAAGGCCACCAAAATATAGAATATACGTGGCATAGCCACTATACAGATAGTGGCAGAGCCACCAGATTATACTTCCTCCGATCATTAAACCCAACCCAATGCATGATGTCGTGACATAAATATTCATGTATGCAGTATGTCACAATCATAATCAATCATATAAATATCACACACAAAACACTTAAACTACCACTAGGGGTATAATAGTAATTTACCCTCTAAGGGTATTTCAGTAATTTACCCTCCAGTGGTATCAATAATTTACCCTTCAAGGATATTTTGGTAATTTTCATTTAACGACCCTTTCAAAGGCCTACTGTAGCCTCGAGCGACACGGAACCCTATTTGGGTCTCTATGGAACTATTGGGCCTAAAATCCATTTTAGAGGCAGTTTCGATCTTGGGACCTGTGGGTTATGGGCCCACCATGCTACGCCTCGCCGGGTGAGTCGAGTCGTATGTGAATTGCCCAATTGTCTATGAGGAGGAATCAAGTCTTGAAAATAATCAAAAAATATGGATGAGTTTGCAAAGCTTTAGGTGAATTTGTTTAGAAGATGGATTTAAGTTAGGAATGGAGGTGTTTAAATGAAAGAGTTGATTTGGATAATTAATAGGATAGGTTCAGTTTAAGATAAAGGGAAAGAAAATGGGATTCGGTTCAAGGTTGAACAAATAATGGTAGGTGATGGTAATGGAATTGGATAGATGGATAAGTGATGGTTTAGATAAGTGATAGGTGATAGTTGATGGGAATGGATGAAAGAATTTAAACAAAGAATCAATTCAACACTAATAAAGTGTCACCCTGCATTCTATATTTGTTTAAGGTGGAAAAATGGTAGTCAATGATGGACCAAGACCCGTTATCTATAAAGATAAGAACCTATGGTATAAGTTGATGGAAAGAACGATTGACGCCACAAGCAAGAAAACTTGATAAGTCGAAATCAAAACTCGTACGAAAGATAGAGAGGAGAATAATCTCACTCAATGAACCAAAGTTCATAAAATATATTCAAAATTCCAAAGTCTTAAAAAATTCCCTCTTTACAAAGTAATAACAGCTATATATAGTGCTTACATGTGGTTAGCTGAAGAGACAAATGAATTCAAATTTAATATGCAATTAAATGGTGAAATAAAATCTAAAACTCTTGAATTCCTTCACCAAATAACAAGAACTTTATGACTCCTAATGAGATGATTAAATGAATTTGAATGCTTTAAAATGTCCTTTGAGTTGCCTTTGGCTAGCGAAAAGTCTCCAAGCAACTAATGGTGTTTTTAAAGGCTTAAATGTCCATCATGAATGATTTTAAAATATGTCCCTTGAGTTCTTCCATGATCAACTGAAAAGTCACCAACTAAATGAAGAGTCTCAACCTTTGGAATTCTAGCCATGTAACTTCCATCTTCAATGTGAGTAACTCTTGAATTAAATTGTTTGTCAAAATCCTTTGAGTTCTCCATGATCAATCGAAAAGTCACTAACCAAATGAAGGGTCTCAACCTTTGGAATTCTATCCATGTAACTTCCTTCTTCAATGTGAGTAACTCTTCAATGAATGCATAACAGCCTTTAGAAATAATGGTTGTAAGATGAAAAGTCTCCTACAATTATCACATGTAACCAACAAATTAATACAATTATTAAACTTAAAATAAATTAACAACTAACTTAATTAAATGAACTAACACTTAAGCTTCATTTATTCTAGCAATTAGACTTAAATAAATGAACTAACACTTAAACTTCATTTATTCTAGCAACTAGACTTAAATAAATGAACTAACACTTAAACTTTCATTTATTCCAAGAACTAACTTAATTAAATAAAACATCATTAAATGAACTTAACTCATGCATCAATAAATTAACCTAGTAACTAGATTAATTAAAGACACAACTATTAAATTCACTAAAAGAACTCAATTAATTAAAATAAGTTGAGTTGAATTAATGACCAGCAACCATTTATTGAACTAAGATGCTTAAATGCAATACAAATTAAATGCAAAGCTAAAAATTAAATAAAGAGCTCAATTTAGTTGGATCGGTTCAAATAGTGGGATCAGTTTCATTTTGCACTTTGGCCCCTCGAGCTTAGGCCACTCTCGATGGCATCGGATGGAGTCAAACCATGATGCGACCAGGATCGCATCATACCCCCTCTTGAAAGTCATTCGTCCTCGAATCGAGCCGATGGTTCTCTCGAACAAAATTCCTTTTGATCGGCTTTCCTCGATCAAACGGGGAGGATGGTAATCGAGATACCTGTAAAATATAACCAAGAGTTAGCAAGACTTGTGTCAAAAAACTTGCAATCGAAATATGAGCAAAACAAAATGAATAGGTCCAACGTAAACGGGCATATTCGCATTATCATTAAACAGGATAAGACGTTCAAACATTTCATGATCTAAATGATAAAATTAGCATCAAGTGTTCTATCAACAACCAAGAGAACAAAGACATCTCAAAATTTTTACATGGATCACACATGTGACATAATATGGATTCTTTCACACGAAAATTATCAAAATTATCAAACTCAAAATCCTATCATCATTCAATGAAACAGATACATCACAAACCGGCAAAATAAAATGATTAAACATAACATGATCTAAATGTTTTATAAAACTAGTTCATCAACGCAAAGCTCGTCACTTTTCAAAAAGATCACAAAGGTGTCAACAAGTTCAGAAGACTTACCTTTATAGTCAAAAAGACAAAGATCAGTCTTACCGTGGTCAAGCAATACAAACCTTCTCTCTTGGAAGATAATGCAATGAAGCCTCGTGTTTGATTCAAGACTTTTCAAATGGAATGTGAATTTCAAGTGCAACCATAGAATTTGTTTAAGGAGCGAATAAAATTAAACACAAAATGGGCAAATTTTGCAACCTTAATCAAAACCAAGTATCAAAATGATTGAAGTTCTTCAAGCACAATTATCATTGCTTGATTTTCCAACAAGGCATACCAAAGGATACAAAACATAGTCCCGGTTTAAAGACATGATTTTGATTATTAAACTCAAGATGTGACAAGGGTTTAGAAAATCAAACATGCTAAACCAATAAGACTTATGCACATTCAAGATCGAGCAATCAAAACTCTTTATACGCTTCAAAACCGATTTACTAAAACTCAAAGTTTCCATATTAGATAATGAACTAATTTCAGTAATAACCACAATCAAACAAATTGGAATTAAAAGAAAAGTCATCATCATACCGATCGAGTCTTGCATTTGCTGGTCATACATTACTCCACCTTCATACTTTGCAACGCAAATATTTTCATGAGATAAACTCGTATGACCATCATTTAAAATATCACAAAAGATCGAGGAATGGCAAATGACGATATTATTTACATGGTCACAATCATTAGACGAATTCGATGGAGATAGAATTGATTCAAAACACTTACCTTCCTTACCTTCATTACCTTTTTCAATCAAATGAAAACATCGTTCTTCCAGGAGGTATTGGAGTTGGCATTCGTCACTCGGTATATCGGGAACCTAAAATGAAGAAACAGACGAAAAGCAAATTTCAAGAGGGTTAGTTGAAAAATCACTCTCTTTTTCTGGCTCATCTTTTTCCAACTCTTTTTTTTGTCTTAATCTTTTTCTCAATTTCTTTTTCAATTTTTTTCTCAATTTCAATTTTCTTTTCAATTTTCTTTTCTTCATTCTCTTTTCTCTCTCAAATTCGTTTCTTTCTTTTTAACTTGCTCTTTTCACTCTCATTTTCATTTTCTTTTTCTTGATTTCTTTTCTTGTTCTTCTTTTTCACTTGATTTTTCTTTTTTGTTTTGATTATAATAAGAAGATATTTCAAAAAAAATCAAAAATGCAAGGATTTGATTCTAAGATCGAAGCGATGTTCTCATAGATATCACGGTCAATTCTTCGTGAATTGTTCTTCGTACGGGACTTCTTTGAATCATAAGTTGTATAACCCATGCTTTCTTGGCCATCACCGTAAAAGGCTTCAAACTTGACACTTGTTTTGGTTCGCCTTGAATCCTTCGTCGAATAAGAATCGTGATCTAAACTACTTCGAGAATGATCTTTCGTGGATGAATTCTTCGATGGATATGAACCACATTCACTTCTTCCTAAAGATTTCTCCATGGATGGATATGTTGAAGCTTGTGAAGAAGAAATCATACCTTCTCAATGGTAATCACGAGAGGTCTCACATTTGTGATTTGATTCATACCGTCTCGAACTTCTATATAAACCATAATCTCGATCAAAATCTCTTCTTGAATGATCTTCAAAAGCGTGTCTTCGAGATGACCTTGGTTCCATCCTTTGACTTGAAGAAAGTCGCTCTTGCCGGTCTCGTTCCTTGATTCGATCCAATCGCTTATACAACTTGTCAAACTTGGTATTCATGACTCTTTGCATTTCGTTCAACAAGTATTGATAGTTAGACTCTGAGAACACTTCTTGATTCATTTTATTCTCTAAAAATAAAATGTTAAAACAAAACAAAGATAATACCTTACCAAAAAAAATCTCACAAGTCACTTACAAAGAAAAGAATCGCCACACTCGTGTTTAACTCAGATATGGCTTTTTCTCTAATGAGTACATTCGTGCCTTTTACCACTCTCTCGCTCTCACAATTTTGTACTTCATTTTGAAAGACTTATTACACTTGAGGGTCACTTCAAAATTGGTTAACAAAGGTTTGACGTTGGGTATCGGGTAGGCTAAAAGAAGGAAAAGGCAAATGGAGTAAGGGTGGGTGGCATTGGGTGAAAAGAGAAAATACTAAATGATGGTAGAAGAAAGAATTTTTTTTTTGAAGATCGGGGTAAGAAGATGAGACTTGAAACAACAAGTACTTGCCAAACTTTTAAAAGAAAACTTCACTTTTTTTTCTCTCTTTTTTTTGTATATATATTTTTCTTCTTTTTTTTGTATTTTTTCTTCAAATGTAAAAAGATGAGTACAAAAGAAATGAAATACAACTTTTTTTCAAATGTCTTTTTGATTTTTTGATTTTTTTATTTTTACTTTGGATTTACGTGTTCATCATAGCTCCTCATTTTCTAGCTCTGATACCAAATGATATGATTCATCTCGGAGTGAGTCGAGTCGTATGTGAATTGCCCAATTGTCTATGAGGAGGAATCAAGTCTTCAAAAAATAATCGAAAAAATATGGATGAGTTTGCAGAAGCTTTAGGTGAATTTGTTTAGAAGGTGGGTTTAAGTTAGGAATGGAGGTGTTTAAATGAAAGAGATGATTTGGATAATTAATGTGATAGGTTCGGTTTAAGATGAAGGGAAAGAAAATGGGATTCGGTTTAAGGTTGAACAAATAATGGTAGGCTGATGGTAATGGAATTGGATAGATGGATAAGTGATGGATTAGATAAATGATAGGTGATAGTTGATGGAATGGATGAAAGAACTTAAACAAAGAATTGATTCAACACTAATAAAATGTCACACCGCTGCTCTATATTTGTTTAAGGTGGAAAATGGTAGTCGATGATGGACCAAGACCCGTTATCTATAAAGATAAGAACCTATGATATAAGTTGATGGAAGAGAACGATTGACGCCACAAGCAAGAAAACTTGATAAGTCAAAATCAAACTCGACGAAAGATAGAGAGGAGAATAATCTCACTCAATGAACAAAAGTTCATAAAATATATTCAAAATTCCAAAGTCTTAAAAAATTCCCTTTTTACAAAGTAATAACAGGTATATATAGTGCTTACATGTGGTTAGCTGAAAAGACAAATGAATTCAACTTTAATATGCAATTAAATGGCTGAAATGAAATCTAAAAACTCTTGAATTCCTCCAGCCAAATAACAGCAACTTTATGACTCCTAATGAGATGATTAAATGAATTTGAATGCTTTAAAATGTCCTTTGAGTTGCCTTTAGCTAGCGAAAAGTGTCCAGAACTAATGGTGTTTTAAAGGCTTAAATGTCCATCATGAATGCTTTTAAAATATGTCCATTGAGTTCTTCCATGATCCATGAAAAGTCACCAACCAAATGAAGAGTCTCAACCTTTGGAATTCTAGCCATGTAACTTCCATCTTCAATGTGAGTAACTCTTGAATTAAATTGTTTGTCAAAATCCTTTGAGTTCACCATGATCAACCGAAAAGTCACTAACCAAATGAAGGGTCTCAACCTTTGGAATTCTATCCATGTAACTTCCTTCTTCAATGTGAGTAACTCTTCAATGAATGCATAATGACCTTTAGAAATAATGGTTGTAAGATAAAAGTCTCCTGCAATTATCACATGTAACCCACAAATTAATGCAATTATTAAACTTAAAATAAATTAACAACTAACTTAATTAAATGAACTAACACTTAAGCTTCATTTATTCTAGCAACTAGACTTAAATAAATGAACTAACACTTAAACTTCATTTATTCTAGCAACTAGACTTAAATAAATGAACTAACACTTAAACTTCATTTATTCTAGCAACTAACTTAATTAAATAAAGCATCATTAAATGAACTTAACTCATGCATCAATAAATTAACCTAGTAACTAGATTAATTAAAGACACAACTATTAAATTCACTAAAAGAACTCAATTAATTAAACTAAGTTGAGTTGAATTAATGACCAAGAACCATTTATTGAACTAAGATGCTTAAATGCAATACAAATTAAATGCAAAGATAAAAATTAAATAAAGAGCTCAATTTAGTTGGATCGGTTCAAATAGCTGGGATCAGTTTCATTTTGCACTTTGGCCCCTCAAGCTTAGGCCACTCTCGATGGCATTAGATGGAGTCGAACCATGATGCGACCAGGATCGCATCACCTACTGTATCCTCGAGCGACACGGAACCCTATTTGGGTCTCTACGGAACTATTGGGCCTAAAATCCATTTTAGGCCCAAACGAGGCCACACACTCGTGTGGCCCAAAATGCATGGTTACGATTTTAGATTTGTAGATTTTGCCTTCAGGCCTATCATTTGCTAGTTTTCCAACAGTTTTGCCCGAGTGGGCCGGATAGCCCGTTAGGCCCATTTGGCCTATTTTGGCCCCGTTTGGCCCGTTATAGCCTCAGTATCATGAAAGTGTTCGTGACACTCTCAACAGCTTAATGTCAAGATTCATATCTTGATTTACCACTATAAGCGTTCGCATGCTCGAGTGGTCATAGATGTCGATTTTCTGACTTTTCAGCTTTTGGCTGATTCAGAGGGGTGTGAGATTACACAACTGATATGAGTTGTGTTTCCCAATGCGTCCCCAACACACCTATGGTGATTGTTGACAACAGATTAGTCTCTGATGTGATAAACGTAAGTAGAAACATTTATTAGGCTAACTACACTTACCACCCAAAAGTCGAGATTTGGATATTGATAATGCGAAGGAAAGTACCCTCCTAAACTCCACTAGGTACGGCATGAATCACAAAGAGAAACTCAGTCAAATGTTTCAGCTATCACCTTGTGATGAGAGGAAAAAGATGAGGGAAAAAGAAGAATATTACCTACTACTTGACAAAAATCGAATGGAAAGGCAGGATTTGACAGTATTGAGTAGTAACTATGAACTAATGGTGAAATGATTTGGCACCTAGCAGCAACACCAAAGAACCAGATTCGGCTATGGGGTTAAAAGATGGATGTTTCGGTTCTTTATGAAGGAAGAGAGAAAAAGAACATAAAAAAATAAACGAAACCATTAGCTCACAACAAGAGACAAGTTGAATGGGAAGGAGTGATATGGCACAAGCAGAAACCAAAAGAACTCAAGGTTCAGCTATGAGAAAAAAAATGGAATACCCAAAGATGAGAAGAAATGAAGTAAATCGATACGATTCCGCCTCGGAGAGTCAAAATATATTTAAGTTGCCCGATCGCTCACGAAAGGTGTTACAAACCTTCTAAAATTATGAGAAAATATGTAGCAATGCGGAAGCTTTGAATTGAATTTATATTTAAGAAATGGATAAGTTAGGAATGGAGGTTTGGAGAAATGAAAAGGAGTCAGTTTAGGTGATAGGTTTGGTTTTAACAAAGAAAAAAATAAAGGGTAAAGATAGATGGTGGAAAATGGAAGATAGGTCTTAAAATAAACGATTCAACACAAAATGTGTCACCCGGTTTCTAATGTGTTTAAGGTGGAAGGATGAAATTCGATGATGACCAAGACCCGTTATCTATAAAGATAAGAACCGTTGAATAATAAAATGGAAAGAGTACGATTGACACCATAAGCAAGCTTGATAAGTCGGGATCAAACTCGTCATTTAAAGGTAGAGAGGAGATAATCTCACTCGATGAACAAAAGTTCATAAATTTTATAAAGGTTCATAAAACCTGTCTTTACAAATGAAAACTAACAACATATTTATAGGCTAACATAGCTAACCGAATAGTCATCGTGAAAGCTTAAAAGCTAAGTAAAATTAATCTAGAAAATGTAAGAAAATCTAGAATAAAATCTCTTAAACTCCATGGCTAAATTCGGCTGATGAGAAGACCATTGGGCAGCTTCTAGATGGATGAATTAACTTGGAAGATAAAGGCTTGAAGACATGTCTTTGTTCATCCTTTTTGGGACGCCAAAAGTCACCTTAATGGGAAAGAAAATAAGCTGATTGTATTTGGTCAGCAAGGGCACTCCAATGGACGTCTTCTAGAAGGATGAGTGTCCAAAAATGAACTCAAAATTCGTCCAAGTTAATGGGCAGCCTTTGGGGATATCAAGAGGCATCATTCTAGAAGGATGAATGCATTTTAAAGCCTTCAAGGATGCATGCAACAGCCAGGTACGTCCCTTGCCTTAATTAGGCTCTTAAAATGCCACCTTTTGATGAAAAATTAGCAACCAAACAGCCCATGAATTTGTGCAGCAAATGTGAAAGGTTTTTAATGTGTGATGGGGAGACATTCGGCCACCTTGGAGACTTGAATGGGATGGTGACTTTTAGGAGGAATATGTGCCTTTTAGGGAGCCAAAAATGAACAGCCAACATGCATGTTCCAACCGTCCATGCAACCACCAAGGTTCATTGAAGTATTCACCAAGTTCATTGCACCTAAGTGCATGTATCTCCTTTAATGCTTCATGTACATTTGGTCTGCACCTACAAAAGGGTATGAATGCATATTAAATCAAGTCAAATGAATTGAATAGCAATTAATCACGTCCAAGACACATCAATAGACACTTTGGACACATTAAACACACACTTAGCACACATACTAAATTCGCAGCCCTATTTAAGTAGAAAATCTGCACATTGATTTATGTTTTAATCAACTTAAAAACATATAATAAAATGTGATAAAATTACTTTGAGCTAAAACAAATTAAATTCAACCCATTTAAGATGTTTTAGATGCATTAAATAACTGTAGAAACAAAATTAAATAAATTAAAATTAAATTAATTAAAAAACATTAAAATTAAAGAATCACTCAATGAGTCAAGTGAGCTCAGTGAGCTCAAATTGAGCTAGAATGAGCTAATCCGGCTCAATTTGGAAGTGCATGAAGATGCACATGAGCTCCACAGCTCTTGGTCTCGATGATTCGAGCTCATCATGTTGAAAAATGTTGGATGCCCCAGCGTGCTCGCAAGATCATAAACTAATTGAGAATTAGAAGAGAAGGGGTAAAGGTTTCTGCCAATGAGTAGAAAAGAGCAATTGAAAGAGATGGAGGTTGAACAAGAGTTGCACGAGTGGTCTATTCCAATAGATTTGGCCAAGTCCCAAAGAGAAAAACAAGAAGAAAGAAACGAAAAATGCCAAAAGGAAAGAACTCAAAATGCTTGAGTAGCAAATGCCAAAATGCTAAGAACCACTAGAGAAATTCAAGACACACACCAAAAGGTTCGGTTTATGCTCCCTACACGAAAATTCCAAATTTATAAATATGTGAATAATAAGAGATAAATAAAGGAGTTTTATTCACATAAATATGTGAATAATAAGAGATAAATAAAGGAGTTTTATCCACATAAATATGTGAATAATAAGAGATAAATAAGGAGTTTTATTCACATAAATATGTGAATAATAAGAGATAATATTATCTTAGGGGAGTGGTGGCCAAGTCAAGGACTCTTGGCCTAGCAATATCTATAAAGGAGAACCCAAGGTCTTTTCTCTCATCTTTCCAAGTAGCCAAAATCCTTTGCTCTCCTCCAATTTTTTCTATCTTTTACTTCATCTTTTCTTCATCAATCAATCCAAAACCTTTTCTTTTGATCCCGATTAAATCCAATAAAACTAACACTCAATCTAGGCAAGGAAGCAACCGTAAAGGTCATTAAGGATCTTTAACAAGCTAATACAAGGAGGAATCTTTGAAAACTAAGGATCCAAGGTAAGATAATTTATTCTTAAAGGTTATGATGTATATGTTAGTTAAATCAAGTCAAATGAATTGAATAGCAATTAATCACGTCCAAGACACATCAATAGACACTTTGGACACATTAAACACACACTTAGCACACATACTAAATTCGCAAGCCCTATTTAAGTAGAAAAATCTGCACATTGATTTATGTTTTAATCAACTTAAAACATATAATAAAATGTGATAAAATTACTTTGAGCTAAAACAAATTAAATTCAACCCATTTAAGATGTTTTAGATGCATTAAATAGCTGTAGAAACAAAATTAAATAAATTAAAATTAAATTAATTAAAAAACATTAAAATTAAAGAATCACTCAATGAGTCAAGTGAGCTCAGTGAGCTCAAATTGAGCTAGAATGAGCTAATCGGCTCAATTTGGAAGTGCATGAAGATGCACATGAGCTCCACAGCTCTTGGTCTCGATGATTCGAGCTCATCATGTTGAAAAATGTTGGATGCCCCAGGCGTGCTGCATCATAAACTAATTGAGAATTAGAAGAGAAGGGGTAAAGGTTTGACCAATGAGTAGAAAAGAGCAATTGAAAGAGATGGGAGGTTGAACAAGAGTTGCACGAGTGGTCTATTCAATAGATTTGGCCAAGTCCCAAGAGAAAAACAAGAAGAAAGAAACGAAAAATGCCAAAAGGAAAGAACTCAAAATGCTTGAGTAGCAAATGCCAAAAATGCTAAGAACCACTAGAGAAATTCGGCACACACACCAAAAGGTTCTGGTTTATGCTCCCTACACGAAAATTCCAAATTTCCTTGCCAAAATCAACCCCTAGCCTAATTTATCCTCCCTACACACCCCACATTCGACCAACCAGTACCTCTCACCCTCAAATCCCCTGATTTTCTCCCCTTTCTGTTCCACCATTCACTCTCTACCTCCCATTCAAACCAATTTGACCAAGTCTCCCCCCACTTGAAGAGTTCTAATCCAACTCTACCTCTTCTCTCCCCAAAGCATAAAATAAAAGCTACCAAATGCTACATGTGGGACTCAAACTCTCCCCCTCTATGATTCCCTTATGACGCCACACCACATTGCCACATGCTCCACTTGTGTTAACAAGATACAACCAATTAAACTTAAGTCCTGCCTCCACTAGCTCACCCCACTAAAGTGCCCAAAAGCCAAAATTTCTCCAAGGCCTGGACTCGAACCCGAGCCTCCCTAGGACCCCCAAACACACCCAAATAACAAGCTTAACAAGCACAACACATGCAATAATGCAAAAAAGCCAGACCCCTATTTTTAGGATGTTACAGAAAGGCAACGCGTTCATAGAAATCAAGGCTTTAGAGATCATGAATATGTTAATGGCGATTTGAAGAGTAACAAGCCAACCATTCCACCGTTTCAAGGTAGATCCGATCCGGAGGTATACCTTAAATGGGAGATGAACTGAAACACCCCAAACCCGACCCACAAGCCCTGACCGGATCTGGCATGTCTCTAAGAAAACCATTCGAATCTTATTTGTTACTTTGCTAAAATTTTTCGTGTTTTTAAAAATAGTTGATTTGGGTTGGGCTCGAAATTAAAAACCCGTGTTGATTAGGTGTTAAAAATAATTTGTCTTTTTTTTATACTTAAGAAAAATTTACTTTTAACTTTGAATTATTAAAATCGTGTCATACTTAGATAATTATATTTGCATGCATAAACAGTTCATACTATAGGCTTATCACATCAAAATAAAACCCAAAATAAAATTTAAAGTACTTAAATAACATAGCGTGTCCAACTAATAAAATGCGTGCTGGGCATGGTCACCACTAAGCTCCTGCCGACCCGATCCATCACTGATCATCACCTGAAAAACATTCCCACAAAGGGGTGAGTCGAACAGACTCAATGTGCACAATCAACACTAAATCTCAACCGTTATGGCATATCAAATCATACATATTCATATAGCATAAAATGATGCAATCCCAACCCAAGCCTATATATCCATCCGCTACACATCACCGTTACCAACCGTCACACCGTGGGGACTACTAAGTCAACCCTCCATCCGCTACACACCATCGAAGGCAGTCGCTGCAGTCGACGTGCTCATCACCCTTATAAAATTCGTGGCATAGCCACCAGATATATATTTTTGTGACATAAGTCACCACATTCTTATATTGTGACATAAGTCACCACATTCTTATATTGTGACATAAGTCACCACATTCTTATATTGGGGTATAGAACCACCAATTCACTTCCCCTTCATATATCACCCATATGCCCATGTCATACAACATATGCAATATTATGCTTTATTCACATTCTTATATTTGCACCTATGTGCCATAATAGATCGTATTATATTCCTAGTAGGAGTAGGAAAACATACCTGAGTACTTTGTACCATTGCATGATACCTTAGCCATATTCACATTATTTTAAGAGCACATACATATATATTTTAAACGTTGCCATAGATCTGATTAAGAGATAGAGTGGGGGGTACACACCTGATTAACTTAGCGAATTCACTGAAATCCTGAAAATCCTGATCTAGCGTCCTAGATCCCTAGCCCCTATATTCGACCAGCATATAGTATTTTAGCCAAAGGCCATTTGGCCGAATAATCAAATCCCGAATCCTTACCTTGCTATCATTTTAATTACTCCACAAATCCCGAAACTTGTGATGTTCACCCTTGAAATTGGCTAGCCACCAAATCACTTTACAGGTTAGTTTTTTGGCTTTTAAACGAAGTAAGGAATAGATTTAAGTACCAAAATAGGGCCTTGGCCGAATAACATATTCACTTACCTTGTAAATCCCAAATCCTGAAAGCACCACTTGGTATGGAGATGTCGAAATACCTATACACATATGTTAGATTCGATTCTAACATTAAATCACAAGTAGATAGCCCTTGGCCGAATATACACATGTCTTACCTTGAATCTTTAAAATCCCAAATATCCTTCCTTGAAGTCAACAACACCTAAATCCCAAACTTTCTTCAAGTAGTCTACCATAGACATTAAGGGATTAGTACCTTGATTTTGCTAAAAGAGTTTGAACATCGAATAAAAATCAATTACTCTTACCTTAATACAACAATCGACGGCACCCTAGCTTAAAACCACAAAGATTAAACTTCGCTTTAACAAGAGTGGCGATAAGAAAGAGATGAAAAAGAATATTATGGAGGCTTAAGTATGAATCAATTTGGGGAAAAAGAAAGAAAGAATTGAGAGAGTTGGGGAAGAGGATTTTGGTTTCAAACAAAAGAAAAGAGAAGACTTGCCTAGAGAATTGACAAAGGAAAAGAAAGAATGAAGAATAGCCACTCCTTTCCTTTTCTCGAAATTAGTCTACCTAGAGACCCTTATTCTACCAACTCTCCCTATTCTCGATAGCTTTATCTCTCAATTATCACCTTATTCAAATTAATAAAATTAATCCAACATTTATCCCTATCTAAATTAATTATCACCATTTATCTCTAAAAAATAAAAGGATTAAAGCTCTAAAATTTAGCCTTAGTGTCGTCCCCTTGTCATTTCATTTCTCACGCAAAATAAAACCTTTATTTTGCTTCCCTTGTAGCTCGAACCTAGGCCTCCCTGACACTCTGATGCGAGCACGCCCCATGTCAACTCAAGCTCGAGCCATGATCCATTGGTGCTACCTCGTGGCCCCATCACTCGAGCTAGATCTAGGCTATTCAAAGATGCAATTGGAGCTATGGTACAGCAAGTGTGGATTGGTGACAAGGCTAACTCACTTGGATGTATGGAAGGCCATTCAATGGAGCAGTTTTGCAACGTCCTACAAGCTCAATCAGTCCTCGATGAACTCGGCCCTAGCTCGTGTTGAGCTTGTTTAAGCTCAATGAGCTCAATTGGCCATTCGGCCTTGAGCTAAAAACTTGGCTGAAATTTTACTTTAAATAAATTTGAGACATTATTAATTTGTTTAAAAATATTTGCTGTTATTAAATAAGTAGTAATTAAGATATTTTAATTAGGACATATTTATAGCTATTATAACATGTCTTACTTAGGACAAATTAATTGAGATTCTGTCATTTAATTTGTCTAGCCGAAACTAGCTAGTAATGTGTCCTAAGCTACAGCCAAATTTTTAAAGTGCATTAATAGCTTAGCTTTTAATTTGTTTCAGCTCAATTTAATGATTTAATGTGTCATTTTAATTGCTGGAATTAAATAGCTAAATTAAGTGGTGAAATGAATTTAATTTGTTTTGTAGGTGCATGGAGAGGGACGGCACAAGTTGATTCATGGGAGCTGCACATTCTTTCATTTAAGGAGTTGACTTGGTTAGCTTAATGGCCTTCTTAGCTGCTGGTTTAGCTCCCAGTGTCCATTCAGCTCACCTAAGTTCATGCAAGGAGGCCAACCACCAAAGCAGACTTGAGGCGCCACTTGGGGTCATTTAGCTCCATAAATTTCACACCAATGGTGTTGGTATTTGATGCATTCATCACTGAATAGTGGCTATTCAAAGCTGGAATTAATGAGGAAAATTAAAGGCATTCAAGCCCCTTGACCGAATAAAGTGAAGGTCCATGCAGACTCACTTTTCTTCCTTGAAGATTTGGTGCACCTAGTCAATCTAGAAGCGCCCATTGCTCTCCCATTCAATGAACTTGGACTTGGAGCATGAGAGCCTTTTCTAGATTTTTCTAGCTAGTTCTAGCATTAATTTTACTTAGCCACTAAGGTTTGAAGGATGACCATTCGGCTAGCTTCACTAGCTTATAAATACTTGGACATTTTCTTTGTAAAGGACTTTTTGCCAAATTTTATATCGATATTATGTTGAATTCGCGAGAGCAATTTCTCCTATTTCGTTCTTAGGATTTGTTGGCTTATCTAGGAGTCTAGTGGCGTCAACCATCCTTTGTTTCTATCCCGATACCAAGGTTCCTATCGTAAATCGATAGTGGGTCGAGGTCCGTTAAAACTACTAAACACCGAAGCCTTTAGAAACGTATAAGTAACCGGGTCGATACCTTTCTCGGTATTGGTTCTTACTTGTTTCCTAAAGTCCTAAATTGAAACTCGAACATTTCTTTCATCCTTAAACCGAAGTTCCAAACTTTAATTTTTCTTTCTTAAACCAAAACCCGAGCCATCCATTCTTACCTAACTTCGAAAACATATCCCCACTACATCTAAATTTCTTTCTTCTTCGATTCTCTGGTTTATGATCGAACTCCAAGCATACATCTCGTTTTCTACTCGAGATCGGGATCGTATCATCTGGTATCAGAGCTAGTTAAATCGAGATCTACGAAGCCGGGAACAACCATCGAAGTCGTTGAAGCGAAGGCTCGAAGTAAGTTTTAAATTAAAAAAAAGAAGTTTGAAAAAAAAGGAAATTCGAAATTAAAAAAAAAGGATTCAAAAATTAAAAAAAAATTCAAAATTAAAAAAAAAATTGTGTTTCGATTGAATTGTTTTCGATCTCTTCATCTACATTTTCTAATTTCCTCTTCGACCTACTTGAAACACCGATTCCTTCTTCTTTCTTTAGCCTACCTACACCCACATCATACATCCTTTGAACCCATTATTTTGAAACCGACCCCTAAGCCTAATAGGCCTTGGCAAATCCGACTAACGAAACTGTGAGAAGTTCGAGAGGTAAAAGGCACGAGTGTGTGAGACTATTCGAGGGGAGGTAAAAGCCTAATCGAGAGTGTTAAACACGAGCGGAGTGTCAATAACTTCTTTTCTTTTCGAATTACTGTGAGGATTTGTAGTGAGATACTATAGTCTGCGCTATGTCTCTAGAACCTGAGCAAAATGTAAACGAGCCACCAGGAAGGCAACCCGTTCGACATGTTCCCGATCTGCCAATGCAAGCCTTGTTGCGGGAGATGGAACGGTTACTCGATCGTAGGCTCAACCCTCTGGAAGACCGACTATACCAAGTGGAAGCCCGAAGACAACGAGAGGTACGTGGGCGACCAAATAGAAGGCGTGAACAGCCGCAAGACGGTGAAGATTATTTCAATGATGCTTTCGATAGCGAGATTGAATCTATTGCAAGTATTGGAAGGCGAGGACCCCAAATCGAGGCAATAGAGATCGAGACCGAGTGGGTGATGACTTGAAGAACATAAAGTTGTCTAATCCACCCTTTCAAGGGAGATCCGATCCGGAAGTGTACCTTGAATGGGAAAAGAAGATTGAATTGGTCTTTGAATGTCACAACTATTTGGAATCAAAAAAAGTTAAATTGGCCGCTATCGAATTCACCGATTATGCCATGATATGGTGGGACCAAATAATCACCAGTCGAAGGAGAAATGGAGAACAACCCATCAAAGACGTGGGCGAAATGAAATCTATCATCGCCGCCGATTTGTTCCCCAATTTTACCATCGAGAACTATATCAAAACTCGAATCTTACTCAAGGATCGAGGAGTGTTGAAGATTACTTCAAAGAGATGGAAGTTGCCATGATTAGAGCAGATGTGCAAGAGGAACGCGAGGCAACCATGGCCTGATTTTTGGCTGGTCTCAACCGAGACATAGCTAATGTGGTGGAACTCCAGCATTATGTCGAACTTACAGACATGGTGCACATGGCGATTAAAGTGGAGAGGCAGTTGAAGCGCAAGGGTACTGTTTGAAACTATTCCCATTCCAACCCTACCAAATGGGGCCAAGGGACTAGTAAGGCCAATCCATCGACTCGAGCCAAGGAGACCACGCCATCTGCCAAACCAAGTAAGTCTTTCACTGAATCTGATACAGTCCGCCTCGAGGAGAGTCAAAATGTATGCTAGTTGCCCAATCGTCTACGAGGAGGGATTCAGCCTTTGAAAAATAATTGGAAAATATGGATGAGTTTGCGGAAGCTTTAATTGAATAGTAGATGGTTCGATTTGATAGAAAGAGATAATAAAAAATAAATTAGATAAAAGGATAATTTGATGGAGTGGATGAAGGAACTTAAACAAAGAATCGATTCAACACTAAGAAGTGTCACCGGGTTCTATGTTGTTTAAGGTGGAAAATGGAATCGAAGGTGGACCACGACCGTTATCTAGGTAGATAAGAACCGATGGTATAATGGGATGAAAAGAACAAGTCTAGGCATACAAGCAACTTGATAAGTCTAGAAAACTTGCACGAAATTGAAGAGGAGACTAGCTCACTCGAAGAACAAAAGTTCATGTAACTTGATTAATGATAAAATTGTCTATATTTTCAACGTGACTCTTGGAGTCTCCCACACGTCCATTAAGATGGACAGAAAGAAGCATGCATGGAACACCCTTTAAAAGCTTGTTTCCTCTTTTCAAGCAGGATTAATGAGGTGGTTGCTTGCTGGTACACCTCTCCATGCATGGGAAGTAATTTTAAAGATGGTATGGGATTTAAGGATGCCTTTTCACGTCCCAATACTGCCTTGAACAAGGACTTAACCATTCGGCTTTCCAAGGCAAGCCATGCACATTTCCAAGGCAATTTAAGAGCCTTCATTTCTTTCTTCCTTATGAATTTTGTTGCTTAAAGAACTTCTAGAAGCTGATTTTGGGTGCTACAAAGGATGAACGTGGACAGCAAAACCAAAGGCCAACTTCTAGAATAGTTTGAGGACATTGAATCCGAAAATTACTTAGAAACTAAGTTAACATTTCATGACTTTTCAATTAGCTTCTAAGTATTATAAATAGCCAAAAATGGACAATTGTAGGGACTTTTGATGAATTTTATATCGTTATTCTGTCGAATTTGTGAGAGCACTACTCCAATTTCGTTTTAGGATTCGTTGGCTTATCTAGCAAGCTAGTGGCGTCAACCCTTCCTTCTACTATCCAAAAATCGATACCGAGGTTCCTATCGTTTCATGATAGTGGGTCGAGGTCCAAATTAAATCCCAAAAAACCCGAACCTTAGAAACCTATAAATGGCAAGATTCGATACCTTTCTCAGTATTGGTTCCTACTTGTTTCCTAAAGTACTAAATCGAAACCGAACATTCTTTCATCCTTAAACCGAAACCCAAACTTTTAAGTTTTCTTTCTTAAACCAAACCCGAGCCATTCAATTCTTCCCTTACTTGAAACATATCCCAACTACATCTAAATTTCTTTCTTCTTGATACTCGGTTTCTGATCAAACTCCAAGCATACATCTCGTTTTCTCCTCGAGACCGAGACCGTATCAGAATCTAACAAAGGCAAGGCCATAGAAAACCCCTCCAACCGATCGCGAGACATCAAATGTTTTAAGTGTCTCGGAAGGGGACATATTGCAAGTCAGTGTCCAAATCGAAGTACGATGGTGATGCGTACCAATGGAGAAATAGAGTCCGAAGAAGACGATGAAGAATGTGAAATTGAAACTACCACAGACGAGGAAGAAGAAATTGAGCATGCCATAGATGGTGAACTCCTCGTTGAAGAGAAGTCTCAACCTTAAAGGAGTCGATGATGAGCGCCAACGAGAGAACATTTTCATACTCGATGTCAAATACAAGGTAAAATTTGTAGTGTTAACATCGATGGTGGTAGTTGCACTAATGTTGCTAGTACGCTCATGGTGGAGAAGTTAGCTTACCGACCACAAAGCATCCGAGCCCATATAAGTCGTGACCGGCTTAATGATGGTGGTGAACTAAAGGTAACTAAACAAGTCCTAATTTCTTTCAACATTGGCAAATATGAGGATGAAATCCTTTGTGATGTAGTACCCATGCACGCGGGTCATTTGTTACTTGGACGTCCCTGGCAGTTTGATCGCAAAGTGATTCACGACGGTTACACCAATAGATACACATTCAAACACATGGGGAAGACTATCACTCTAGCACCATTGACCCCGAAACAAGTTCATGAAGATCAAGTGAAATTAAAAGATTCCTTTGAAAAGATGAGAGAAAAAGAGAAAACTGAGAAAACAAAAGAAAAGAAACTTGAAACAAAAAGAGAGCGAGCGAAAAAGAAAAATGAAAAAGGAGAGATGAGTGGAAAACAAGAAAAGAAAATGAAAATGAAAAGTGAGTATCTTTGCGAAGGGAAGTGTAATACTAAAAGCTTTATTGTTGTGGCAACCGGTTTTGTACTCATGTACAAAGAAAATCTTTTAACACTAATGATCTCCCTGAATCTCCCTTCTTCAATTTTGTCTCTTTGGCAGGATTTTGATGATCTATTTCGTAAGACATCCCGAATGGATTACCACCACTTGAGGATAGAACATCAAATCGATTTCATACCTGGAGCTGTTATTCCGAACCGACCTGCTTATCGAGCCAACCTCAAGAAACGAAAAAACTTCAACGGAAAATTAAAGAACTCATGGAAAAAGGCTACATACGAGAAAGCCTTAGTCCTCTTGTCTTAGGTCTTGTTGGTTCCAAAGAAGGATGGCACTTGGCGTAAAGGCCGATTTCGAAATGTGAATAAAATCACCATTAAGTATAGGCATCCGATTCCGCGACTTGATGATATATTAGATGAATTGAGTGGTGCCAAACTGTTCTCAAAAATCGATTTGAAGAGTGGCTATCACCAGATTCGGATGAGGGAAGGTGATGAATGGAAGACTGCCTTCAAAACTAAACATGGTTTGTATGAGTGGTGGTCATGCCGCTTGGCTTAACCAATGCCCCTAGCACTTTCATGAGACTAATGAACTATGTTTTAAGAGCTTTTATTGGTAAGTTTTGTGTTGTATATTTTGATGATATCTTGGTGTATAGCAAATCATTGGAAGAACATGTAGTCCATCTTCGATCTGCTTTTGGAAGTCTTACGTAAGGAAACTCTTTATGCTAACCTTAAGAAATGTTCCTTCCGCTCGATAAAGTTATTTTCTTGGTTTTGTAGTTAGTGCTCAAGGTCTCAAGTCGATCAAGAGAAGATCAAGGCTATCCAAGAGTGGCCGAGACCTACGAATATAAGCCAAGTAAGGAGTTTCCATGGGCTTGCGAGCTTCTATCGTAGATTTGTGCCAAACTTCAGTACGTTAGCCGCACCACTTACCAGCGTCATCAAGAAGAGTTCAGCCTTTCTCTGGGGAGATGAACAGGAAAACTCTTTTAATGTTATTAAGGATAGACTTACTAGAGCTCCTTTATTAGCATTGCCTGATTTCTCTAAGACTTTTGAGATTGAATGTGATGCATCAGGTGTAGGCATTGGAGCCGTATTGACGCAAGATGGAAGACCTGTCGCATACTTTAGCGAGAAGTTGAACGGGGCATCCCTAAACTATCCTGTGTATGACAAAGAAATGTATGCTTTGATTCGTGCCCTTGAGACTTGGCAGCATTATCTTTGGCCAAAAGAATTTGTAATCCATTCAGACCATGAAGCGTTAAAACATATCAAAGGACAGCATAAGTTGAATAAGCGACACGCCAAATGGGTGGAATACCTTGAATCGTTCCCATACATCATCAAGTACAAGAAAGGTAAGGATAACATCGTAGCTGATGCACTCTCAAGAAGGTATGCACTTATAACCCATTTAGAATCTAAACTACTTGGGTTTGCTTTCTTAAAAGAATTGTATTCCACTGATGAAGATTTTGGTGAAATTTTCCATGCGTGTGAGAAAATGGCTGTTGATAAGTATTACAGGTCTGATGGTTTCCTCTTCAAAGAAGGTAAACTATGTGTGCCCAAAAGCTCTATTCGAGAAGTGTTAGTTAATGAGGCACATAGTGGAGGACTTATGGGACATTTTGGAGTGGGAAAGACCATGGCTACACTCCGAGAACATTTCTATTGGCCGCAAATGAGGAGGGATGTCGAGCGAGTGTGTGCGCGCTGCATATCATGCAAGAAGGCTAAATCGAGGGTCCAACCTCATGGCTTGTATTCACCACTTCCGATTCCTGACGCACCATGGCAAGATATTTCCATGGATTTTGTACTTGGTTTACCCCGAACCAAAACGGGAAAAGATTCAATTTTCGTTGTAGTGGATAGATTTTCAAAAATGTCACATTTTATCTCATGCACAAAAACCAATGCTGTCCACATTTCTAATCTTTTCTTTAGGGAGGTGGTACGCCTACATGGGTTACCGAGGACCATTGTTTCAGATCGCGACACTAAATTTCTAAGTCACTTTTGGCGATCACTTTGGGGAAAGCTTGGAACGAAGCTACTTTTCTCGACAACTAGTCATCCCCAAACCGATGGGCAAACTCAAGTAGTCAATCGGGTGTTATCCACTTTGTTGAGGGGCATCATTCGGAAAAACTTGAAGACATGGGAGGAATGTTTACCCCATGTGGAGTTCGTGATATAATCGATCCGTGCATTGGCGACTAAATTCTCACCATTTGAAGTCGTTTACGGGTTTAACTTTAACTCCTTTAGACTTAATGCCTTTACCTAATGATCAACTTGTGCATGCAGATGCTAAAAGAAGGCGAATATGTGAAGAATTTGCATAAGCAAGTTCGAGATAACATTGACTCTAAAACCAAGAGTATGCTCGAAAGGCCAATAAAGGTAGTAAACGAGTCATTTTTGAACCCGGAGATTGGGTTTGGTTACATATGAGAAAGGAACGTTTTCCAGTCCAACGAAGGTCTAAATTACTACCGCGTGGAGATGGACCATTCCAAGTTCTCGAGAGAATTAACGAAAACTCCTATCGGCTCGATTTACCTGGTGAGTACAATGTTAGTGCTACCTTTAATGTGGTGATTTAAGTCCTTTTGATGCAGGTTCTAACTTGAGGACAAGTCATCTTCAAGAGGGGGAGGATGATGCGAGCACGCCCCATGTCAACTCAAGCTCGAGCCATGATCCATTGGTGCTACCTCGTGGCCCCATCACTCGAGCTAGATCTAGGCTATTCAAAGATGCAATTGGAGCTATGGTACAGCAAGTGTGGATTGGTGACAAGGCTAACTCACTTGGACGTATGGAGGGCCATTCAATGGAGCAGTTTTGCAACGTCCTACAAGCTCAATCAGTCCTCGATGAACTCGGCCCTAGCTCGTGTTGAGCTTGTTTAAGCTCAATGAGCTCAATTGGCCATTCGGCCTTGAGCTAAAAACTTGGCTGAAATTTTACTTTAAATAAATTTGAGACATTATAAATTTGTTTAAAAATATTTTTGTTATTAAATAAGTAGTAATTAAGATGTTTTAATTAGGACATATTTATAGCTATTATAACATGTCTTACTTAGGACAAATTAATTGAGATTCATCATTTAATTTGTCTAGTAAACTAGCTAGTAATGTGTCCTAAGCTACAGCCAAATTTTTAAAGTGCATTAATAGCTTAGCTTTTAATTTGTTTCACTCAATTTAATGATTTAATGTGTCATTTTAATTGCTGGAATTAAATAGCTAAATTAAGTGGTTGAAATGAATTTAATTTGTTTTGTAGGTGCATGGAGAGGGACGGCACAAGTTGGTTCATGGAGCTGCACATTCTTTCATTTAAGGAGTTGACTTGGTTAGCTTAATGGCCTTCTTAGCTGCTGGTTTAGCTCCCAGTGTCCATTCAGCTCACCTAAGTTCATGCAAGGAGGCCAACCACCAAAGCAGACTTGAGGCCTCACTTGGGGTGTTTAGCTCCATAAATTTCACACCAATGGCTGTTGGTATTTGATGCATTCATCAACTGAATAGCTGGCTATTCAAAGCTGGAATTAATGAGGAAAATTAAAGGCATTCAAGCCTCCTTGACCGAACATTGAAGGGCCATGCAGCTCACTTTTCTTCCTTGAAGATTCGGCTGCACCTAGTCAATCTAGAAGCTGCCCATTGCTCTCCCATTCAGCCGAACTTGGACTTGGAGCATGAAGAGCCTTTTCTAGATTTTTCTAGCTAGTTCTAGCATTAATTTTACTTAGCCACTAAGGTTTGAAGGATGACCATTCGGCTAGCTTCACTAGCTTATAAATACTTGGACATTTTCTTTGTAAAGGACTTTTTGCCAAATTTTATATCGATATTATGTTGAATTCGCGAGAGCAATTTCTCCTATTTTGTTCTTAGGATTTGTTGGCTTATCTAGGAGTCTAGTGGCGTCAACCATCCTTTGTTTCTATCCCGATACCAAGGTTCCTATCGTAAATTGATAGTGGGTCGAGGTCCGTTAAAACTACTAAACACCGAAGCCTTTAGAAACGTATAAGTAACCGGGTCGATACCTTTCTCGGTATTGGTTCTTACTTGTTTCCTAAAGTCCTAAATTGAAACTCGAACATTTCTTTCATCCTCAAACCGAATTTCCAAACTTTAATTTTTCTTTCTTAAACCGAAACCCGAGCCATCCATTCTTACCTAACTTCGAAAACATATCCCCACTACATCTAAATTTCTTTCTTCTTCGATTCTCTGGTTTACGATCGAACCCAAGCATACATCTCATTTTCTACTCGAGACCGGATCGTATCACACTCCTTGTGGCGTCACCTACTGGGCTTTAAGTGGCGTCTCCTTGCCACTTTTCAAAGCTCGTTCTTGTGTCATATTTCACCTACAATTTCTCTTAAGGCCACCTTGCTTCAGTTCCCTCTTTTAAACTTAAAACTCAATATTTCAAATGCATTTCCCCTACATTTCAAGGTTCAAAAAATTTACATAACACATTCATAACACATAAGACAAGCTATTTCATATAATTAAGCATAAATGCACAAGCCATAATCCAGGATATTATAGTTCTACCCCCTTAAAATAATTTCATCCTCGAAATTACCTGACTGAAATAAGTGAGGGTACTGTTGTCGCATCGTCTCTTCTGGCTCCCACGAAGCTTTTTCCAATCCATGATTACACCATGACACTTTGACTAGAGGAACTAATTTCCTCCGTAACACTTTCACATCTCGTTCTAAAATCTAAATCGGCTCCTCCTCGTAGGACAAATCTGGCCTTATCTCCACCTCTTCAACCGGCACTACATGAGATGGATCCGATCGATAATGACGTAGCATGGAAATATGGAATACGTCGTGCATCTGCTTCAACTCCGATGGCAACTCCAACTGATATGCCACTAGTCCAATTCGCTTCAAAACCTTATAAGGTCCTATAAACCTTGGACTTAACTTCCTTTTCCGACCAAATCTCATTACCTTTTTCCAGGGCGAAACCTTAAGAAACACTCGATCTCTTACATCAAATTCTATTTCCTTCCATTTGAGATCTGCATACGACTTCGCATCATCGATGCTTCTTTAACTGTGTCTTAATTACACTAACCTTCTCTTCAGATTTTGCCACAATCTCTGGACCCAAAATCTGACATTCCCCTAATTCCGTCCAACATGTAGGAGTCCGACACTTCCGTCCATACAAATTGCTTAAATGACGGTGCCATTTTAATCTTGGTGCGATAGTCATTTGTTGTTGTAGGCAAACTCCGCTAAAGGCAAATATTCCTCCCAACTTCCTCTGAAATCCATCACACAGCCCCTCAACATATCCTCTAAGACTTGGATTACTCGTTCAGACTGGCCGTCCGACTGTGGATGAAAAGCCGTAGTGAAATCCAATTTGGTGCCTAAAGCCTGATGTAGTGCTTTCCAAAATCGAGGCGTAAACCTTGGATCCCTATCTGAGATGATTGACACTGGCACTCCATGCAATCTTATAATTTCTGCCACATATAACCTCGCCAACTTCTGTAAAGAATAATCTACTCTCACCGGAATGAAGTACGCGGACTTTGTCAACCGATCCACTATTACCCATACCGAGTCCTTCTTAGTAGGCGTAAGGGGAAGCCCACTAACGAAGTCCATGGTAATTCTTTCCCATTTCCACTGCGGAATTTGTATTGGCTGAAGTAACCCTGATGGAACTTGGTGTTCGTCCTTAACTTGTTGACACGTTAAGCATTTGCCGACAAATTCTGTAACTTCCCTCTTCAGACCAGGCCACCAAAACTGTTCCCTTAAATCTCTGTACAATTTACTACCTTTGGGATGCATAGCATAAGGGCTACTATGCGATTCCCAAAGAATTCTTTGCCTAAGCTCCTCATCCTTCGGCATACAGACTTTTCCCTTGAAACATAATACTCCTTCATTATTAATACCATAATTTTCCAATTCTCCATTCTGCACTTGTCTCAACTTAACACTTAGATCCTCATCCACCAACTGTCCCTCTTTCACTTCATTCAACCACGTTGGCTTAATTTGTAGCTCTGCCAGCAAACTTCCATCATCATACAAGCTTAGATGTGCGAACATCGCCCTCAGATCCAACACTACCTTCTAACTTAAGGCATCCGCCACTACATTTGCCTTGCCTGGGTGATATTCTATGGAACAATCGTAGTCCTTCAATAGTTCCACCCACCTTCGCTGTCTCAGATTCAACTCCTTCTAAGTTAGCAGATACTTAAGGCTTTTGTGGTCTGCGTAGATCACCGACTTTTCTCCATAGATATAATGCCTCCATACCTTAAAGGCAAAGACCACTGCTGCTAATTCTAAATCATGCGTCGGGTAGTTAACTTCATGTGGCCTTAGTTGTCGAGACGCATAAGCGACTACTTTTTCATCTTGCATAAGGACACCTCCCAATCCTGTATGGGAAGCATCACAATATACCACAAAATCCTTCCCTGCCTCCGACTGAATCAAAACTGGAGCTTCGGTCAAGACTTTCTTAAGCTTCTCAAAGCTCTCCTGTTGTTTATCAGTCCATATGAAAGGCACTTCCTTCCTTAACAACTTTGTCAGCTGCGCGGCTATCAAAGCGTCTATAATAGCCTACCAATCCTAAGAAACTCCGAACTTCTGCCACTGACTTAGGAGGTTTCCAATCCAAAACTACCTCAACTTTCTGAGGATCTACCCTTATTCCTTCAGCAGATACCACATGTCCTAAAAATGTAACTTCCTTAAGCCAAAATTCACACTTGCTAAATTTGGCGTAGAGCTTCTTCTCCCTCAACACTTGCAAGACAACTCGGAGGTGCTCTCATGTTCTTCCTCTGACTTCGAATACACCAAGATATCATCTATGAACACAACGACAAACCGGTCTAGATAGGGTTGGAAAACCCGGTTCATCATGTCCATAAACACAGCTGGGGCATTAGTCAAACCGAACAGCATTACCAAGAACTCATAATGCCTGTTCCTTGTTCAAAAAGTCATCTTATGGATATCAGCCTCCTTCACCTTAAGCTGATGATATCCTGATCGTAAATCTATCTTTGAAAATACTGCTGCCCCCTTCAGCTGATCAAACAAGTCGTCGATCCTTGGCAAAGGGTACATGTTCTTGATGGTCAGCTTGTTCAACTGATGATAATCTATGCACATGCACATAGTTCCATCCTTCTTCTTCACAAATAAGACCGGTGCTCCCCATAGAGACACATTGGGTCGAATAAACCTGCTGTCTACCAATTTTTGGATTTGAGCCTTGAGCTCAACCAACTCCTTTGGTGCCATTCTGTACAGGGCAATGGACACAGGAGCTGTACCCGGCAGTAAGTCAATTCCAAACTCTACCTCCCTGTCCGGGGGTATTCCGGGTAATTCCTTTGAAAAGACATCCATAAACTCCCTTACAGTTCTAACTCCACTTACTCCCCATTCTTTCCCATCCAAAGTACTAATGAAAGCCAAAAATACTTTGCACCCCTTCCGAACCATCTTATCCGCCTTTAATACCGAAACTACGTTAGACAAGTAGTTTCTTGTTTCTCCTATCATAACCATCACCTCATCCTCAGGGGTCCTTAACTCCATTCGTTTGGCTGCACAATCCAATATAGCCCGATGTTCCACTAGCCAGTCCATACCAAGTATGAGATCGAATTCTCTGAAGGGAAGTTCCATCAAGTCGGCAGAAAATACTACGCCTTGAATTTCTAAAGGTACACTCCGAAAGATCTTATTCACCACTACTGTTTGACCTAATGGGCTTACTACAATCATCTCCCTATCAGAAAGTTCAGAGGCTATGTCTAGAGTTTCAACTACTCTACATGCAACATAAGAATGGGTCGAGCCCACATCAATTAAAGCAACATAAGGCTTGCCATAAATAAGGAACGTACTGGTTATAACGTCCAGCGCGTCACCATCCTCCCTACGGTGAACCGCATACACCAAGCCCGGCTATCTTGCCTCTGTGTTACCACCACCTCGGCCCGGTGTTCCATGTCATCTTTCGACACTATTTCCTCTACTATTCAGACCACGCCCTCACTGAGGCTGCTGTCCGCCTCTTCCAGCCTGAGTAACACCTTGAGCTGCGGGTCGATTCCCATCCTGTCTCATAGGACAGTCCTTAATCATGTGGTCCTTAGACCCACATTTGATGTTCCTGTCTTCTTCCAACATTCTCCTAGATGCTTATTTCCACACTGATCGCAAGTATGCAGATCGCCCTCTCATTACTGACCCGTGACCTTGTGGCCCATCAACTCTAGGCTCTTTTGCACATTCCCTGACGATCCAGACGACCTAAAACCTCTCTTCTGTCTGTTTCGATCAGTGTTCTGCATTATAGAATCCTCGATAACCTCGACTACCTTAGCCTTCTCCACCAACACTGCAAACTCTTGCTCTTGTTGTGGAGCTATTAATAACCTCGGTCATCCCTTAGTCCGTCTTCAAACCGGACACACCGCTCATGCTCAGTCGACACTATGCCTCGAGCATAATGGCTTAGCCTTAGGAATTCTGCTTCGTACTCAGCTACGGACTTGTTCCCTTAAACCAGCCCCAGAAATGCCTTCCTCTGTTCATCAATGTAATGGGTACCAACATATTTCTTCTGGTATGCCACCTTAGCATAGTCCCAAGTGAGTTCCTCAGCTGTAACACCATCCCGAACCGTGAGCCACCATTGATATGACTCATCGCAGAGAAGCGACACCAACCCTTTCAACTTCTCCTCGTCAGTTAAGTCAAGCTCATCCATAATCCGCTCAGTCGCTTCCAACCAATACTCAGCGGTACTGGGTGCCACACCTGATATACCACGGAACACCTCAGCTCCGTTGGCTCGAAGTCGTTCAGGTACCGACTTTCGAGCTCCCATGCCTCCACTTGCTCTAGCCACCCTTTCCAAAACCCGCAGATTGCTTGTGACCTGCGTCATCCCGTCGATCCTCGATATTCCACATCGTGGTGGTGGTGGTGGCATTTCATTCTCGATCCTTGACCCGATCTAACGGGTTCGAATACGATCATTCGTCCTCTTCCACGACCACGCACGCATTACGACCGCCCCTTGAATTCATACTTTCACTTTGCGCTTATCCGATTAAAGAATTTTATGCATTAGTTTGGTTCCACCGATTTATCACGAGCAGCTTTATGTTTAGTAGTTCGAGGAAGTAATTCTTTCGATTCATACACATACTGATCTCACATCATTCATTTAGTCACACATGAACTTGCACTCATTTGGAGAAATGTTGTAATTGTCGTTGTTTGTTGTTTTCCACTACCCGTGGGTATTTTCGTAATTTTGTCCTCTGTAGTATTTTGGTAATTTTCAAATTAGGGTATTTGAAAATGTTGCAAAATAGAGATTGTTGATATTTTTATAAAATTAGAATACTTGCCGGAAAAAATTTCAAAGGTGAAATGATAATTTTATACACTAGGGGTATTTTTGTAATTTTTTTCAAGCCAGGGTCTTTTCAAAAATTTTTAGCAAAATATGGTTCCTGGTGACTTTTCAAAACAAGGGTGTTTTTAAAGGTTTTTAATTTGAGGGTACTTCGTTGATTTTCCTTACTGAGGGTATTTTGGTCATTTGTACTGGTTAGGGGTAATTTGGTCATTTTGCAAATCAGGGGTAATTTCATAAATTTTCCAAATCGATATTTTGTAAAGTTTTTGGATATTCTTGCAAAGTAGGGAAATTTTATTGAAATTAAGGGTAATATGGAAATTTTAGAACCAAGGGCATTTTAGTAATTTTTACCTCTAGGGGTATTTAGGTAATTTGTAAATTAAAAATTCTTAGAAAATTTTTCCAAAATAATAATTTTCACAATTCAAAAGTGTAGTTTGTTTACTTTTAAAACTAGGGTTTCCATAAAAATATGGCTAGTCCCTTTCGGGTTTAATTATTGAGTTTAGCCCGTGACTAAGTCCTCCTGGTTAGGGTGAACCGAAGCTACGTACCAGGTAGGATTCGAGTGGAGAGGAGGTGAGTCACGCGGACTGCTTAAATACCAAGCTCCCACAGAAACCAATCCTAGACATGCGCACAATGGTTGCCACACTCTACCTCGGTGACTTAACCATAGGTTTGTTTAATTAGGCACTTAAAATTTTATGTAATTGTTGGGGTAACCTAGTCCTAGGGTTCAAGTACTTATCATGCTAATCTACGTTCTATTTCTACCCTTCTACAATTCATATCATAAATCACACAAGAGATAGGGGTACTTACCTGGTGGACTTTGGGCCGGAGACTCAGGTGCCATGCCAGAAAACCTGCTTATTTCTCAAAATTTTTCACAAAATTCTTTTGGGCTTAATTTTGAAAACATTTTGGGCCTTAAACCCAAGGTCGAGAGTTTAAAAATTGGGCTCTGATACCAAGCTGAAACACCCCAAACCCGACCCACAAGCCCTGATCGAATCTGGCATGTCTCTAAGAAAACCATTCGAATCTTCTTTGTTACTTTGCTAAAATTTTTCGTGTTTTTGAAAATAGTTGATGATTGGGCTCGAATTTAAAAACCCGTGTCGATTAGGTGTTAAAAACAATTTGTCTTTTTTTTATACTTAAGAAAAATTTACTTTTAACTTTGAATTATTAAAATCGTGTCATACTTAGATAATTAAATTTGCATGCATAAACAGTTCATACTATAGGCTTATTACATCAAAATAAAACTCAAAATAAAATTTAAAGTACTTAAATAACATAGAGTGTCCAACTAATAAAATGCATGCTGGGCATGGTCACCACTAAGCTCCTGCCGACCCGGTCCATCACTGATCATCACCTGAAAAACATTCCCACAAAGGGGTGAGTCGAACAGACTCAATGTGCACAATCAACACTAAATCTCAACCGTTATGGCATATCAAATCATACATATTCATATAGCATAAAATGATGCCATCCCGAACCCAAGCCTATATATCCATCCGCTACACATCACCCGTACCAACCGTCACACCGTGGGGACTACTAAGTCAACCCTCCATCCGCTACACACCATCGAAGGTAGTCGCTGCAGTCGACGTGCTCATCACCCTTATAAAATTCGTGGCATAGCCACCGATATATATTTTGTGACATAAGTATTCTTATATTGTGACATAAGTACCACATTCTTATATTGTGACATAAGTCACCACATTCTTATATTGGGGTATAGAACCACCAATTCACTTTCCCTTCATATATCACCCATATGCCCATGTCATACAACATATGCAATATTATGCTTTATTCACATTCTTATATTTGCACCTATGTGCCATAATAGATCGTATTATATTCCTAGTAGGAGTAAGAAAACATAGCTGAGTACTTTGTAACATTGCATGGTACCTTAGCCATATTCACATTATTTTAAGGGCACATACATATATATTTTAAACGTTGCCATAGATCTGATTAAGAGATAGTGTGGGGGGTACACACCTAATTAACTTAGCAAATTCACTGAAATCCTGAAAATCCTGATCTAGCGTCCTAGATCCCTAGCCCCTATATTCGACCAGCATATAGTATTTTAGCCAAAGGCCATTTGGCCGAATAATCAAATCCTGAATCCTTACCTTGCTATCGTTTTAATTACTCCACAAATCCCGAAACTTGTGATGTTCACCCTTGAAATCGGCTAGCCACCAAATCACTTTACAGGTTAGTTTTTTGGCTTTAAACGAAGTAAGGAATATATTTAAGTACCAAAATAGGGCCTTGGCCGAATAACATATTCACTTACCTTGTAAATCCCAAATCCCGAAAGCACCACTTGGTTATGGAGATGTCGAAATACCTATACACATATGTTAGATCCGATTCTAACATTAAATCACAAGTAGATAGCCCTTGGCGAATATACACATGTCTTACCTTGAATCTTTAAATCCTCAAATATCCTTCCTTGAAGTCAACAACACCTAAATCCCAAACTTTCTTCAAGTAGTCGGCCATAGACATTAAGGGATTAGTACCTTGATTTCGCTAAAGAGTTTGAACATCAGAATAAAAATCAATTACTCTTACCTTAATACAACAATCGATGGTACCCTAGCTTAAAACCACAAAGATTCGGCTTCTGCTTTAACAGTAGTGGCGATAAGAAAGAGATGAAAAAGAATATTATGGAGGCTTAAGTATGAATCGGCTGGGGGGAAAAAGAAAGAAAGAATTGAGAGAGTTGGGGAAGAGGATTTTCGATTTTGTCAAACAAAAGAAAAAGAGAAGACTTGCCTAGAGAATTCTGCAAAGGAAAAGAAAGAATGAAGAATAGCCACCCTTTTCCCTTTTCTGCTGAAATTAGTCTACCTAGAGACCCTTATTCGCCAACTCTCCTATTACGATAGCTTTATCTCTCAATTATCACCTTATTCAAATTAATAAAATTAATCCAACATTTATCCCTATCTAAATTAATTATCACCATTTATCTCTAAAAAAATAAAAGGATTAAAGCTCCTAAAATTTAGCCTTAGTGCTGCTCATTTTCACGCAAAATAAAACCTTTATTTTGCTTCCCTTGTAGCTCGAACCTAGGCCTCCCCGACACTCCTTGTGGCGTGCCTCTCATCGGGCTTTAAGTGGCGCCTCCTTGCCACTTTTCCAAGCTCGTTCTTGTGTCATATTTCACCTACAATTTCTCTTAAGGCCACCTTGCTTCAGTTCCCTCTTTTAAACTTAAAACTCAATATTTCAAAGGCATTTCCCCAACATTTCAAGGTTCTAAAAATTTACATAACACATTCATAACACATAAGACAAGCTATTTCATATAATTAAGCATAAATGCCCAAGCCATAATCCATGATATTACATGAACATAGAACTGGTTTTTGAGTACCACGACTACTTGGATAGTAAGAAAGTAAGGCTTGTAGTGAACAGTTTCTCCGATTATGCCATGACTTGGTGGGATCAATTCACCACGAGTCGAAGACGAAACGGAGAGTGCCCAAGATCAACATGGTCCGAAATGAAAGATGTGATGCTCAAGCGATTCCTCCCATCTTCCTACCATTGAGGGAAAACTTCTTCAAGCCAAAAGATGAAATCGAGATCATCACGGCTATTCTTGTAACATTCTAAAATGGGGGTTATTTGTATTTGAATTATTTTACTTGTGTTTGGATTGCTGTGATATTAATTGTGGTGTAGTAAGGCTTAATTAGGGGTCTTGAGTAGGCTCGAATAGTAGAAAATTTATTTGTGAAGCTTTAAAGGTAGGAAGCCTTAGTAAGTAGGAGTTACAAGGTTAAAGGAGGGAATTATTGTCATTAAAAATGACTTGGAAAAGTGGCAAGAGGGGGGGCCACTTAGGTGCTAGAGTTGACGCCACAAGGAGCAAGGGGGAACCTATGTTCGAGTCACGAATTTTCCCTTTTTGATCTTTATTTTGGACGGCAATAAGGGGAGGGAATTTCCCAATTTTAAACTTTGGGATAATAAGGAAAGTATGAGAATATTATTTGGCTTTAAATGGATTTTATTTGATTAATCTTGAAAAGTTGGCAAGAGAGAGAAAGAGATGATAAATCTTTAATGTGAGGATAATAAGGATATTATCAAGGATATTATTAAGGATTCTAATTGGATTATTATTAGGATTAATTTATAATAATTGATAGAGGAAAATTAGGCACGTGATTAATTCAAATAATTTTGAATTAATTCAAATGGTTGGTCAAGAGCAATTCAAGGAGGTTGTCAATTTGGAACTCTTCATGGGAAGAGTGGACTGCAAGCTTAAGGAAGGGGTGCGAATCCCTTTAAAAGCACCTACCTAGCATCTTGTTTTTCTTTTCCCCATTTTTTGCAAGTAGTCAATTTCTTCTTTATTCCCTCCTCTCCAATTATTTTCTCTCCTTTCTCATTCTCTCAAAACCAAAACTCTCTACTCCTTGTCAAACCCCACCTTCTTTTCTCATCATTATTTCCTTTCCTTTAGCCAATTCACTCCCTTGGTGTGCCAAAATTCTCTCCTATTCTATAGCACTTTGGCGAATGCTAGAGGGGAATAGATCTCTTCTGGATTTCTTGTGGCGGTCGTTGGTGAAGGTAAGTGATAGCCGAATCTTTCTTGTCCCTATACTTTCTCTCTATCGATTTATAGGTTGGAGAAAGCTGAAATTTTGGCATATGCAAACAAGAAGGCTAACCCTCTTTGAATCGATATCATCTAGGAACTACGGATTTTCAAGCAATAGATTTGACTCTCCATTCTCTGTCAATCATTATAGAGTAAGGTGGTAAGAATCTATTTTAATAGATCACTCTTTTAAGTATTCAAAAGTCAAGGCTATTAACATGTGATTACCGATTTAGGGAAATGTAAGCGCTTGGAGTGTGGTGGCTTGTACTCAAAGGCATTTGGGTAAGGTTTGGGTTCACAAGGAACCCCTTTGCAATTAATTTGGTTTGGCCGAATAGGCCATGGCACTAACCTTGTGGTTGGTCAATATAGGGCAAGGATATTGTGGGTGGCGATTGGTTATTCCAGAGTTAAGGCTTTTGTTAATTTCTGTGTGTACATACACACCTTATAACTTTTTAATATGCTAAGTGTTATATGTATGCTTAATCGGTTTGTGTAGATTCGGATGTAATACCATCATGGTATAAACAAGGATTCGGTAAGTCTTTGTTGCTATGAGCTTTCTTTTGATGCTTTTGGGAAGCATAGCATATTTGGTATATGTGGCTTATAATATATGGCTCATGATAGATCTCGTTGGATGTTGTTAAATAAATCTATTGGCATGATAATTGTTAATTATATATTATTGATTGATGTGGGATTAAATGAGTGGAGGGGAAGTGATATTCGTGTCGACGGACACGGTGGTTTGGTACCACATTGTGACTACGATCACCGGAGGTTTGGCACCTCGGAGGTTTGGCACCTCATAGCGCCTCGTCCCTGTGGCTTAACACCACCGTGGGTTGGCCCCACTTTGAGATATGGGATTGACGCCAGTGATTTGGTATCACAAGATGGGTTGGCCCCATCACTTGATTTGTGACTATACGTCACCAGTGGTTTGGCACCACAATGTTGATGAATATCGTGACTATACGTCACCAGTGGTTTGGCACCACCAGTGGTTTGGTACCACACGGGGTAGAGAAAGGCGTTTGGATGGCTAGGTTGGGTGCATGATTTAGTGCATGTTAAATTGTTATAAATTGTGTATGTTGTTGCATTAAACCGGGAAAAAGGGGTACACATTGGGTCTTGATGACTCACCTTTTTCCTTTAACATTTTCAGTGACTCGAGTCATGCGGATAAGGACCCGGATGAACTCGAGGTGGCCATGCAATGAAAATGTGGACTAGGTGGATTTTGAACTATTTTATTTTATTATGGGTTTATTTTTGTCTAAGTTGTAATAAGGCCTCCTAATATTGCACTTGGATTATTTTACATGTTTTGATAATTTGCTTAAACTAATTTATGATATTAAAATGGTACACATGTTTTCTCAAATTAATGCATAAAATGTTTTATTGTGCCATCTGTACACTTGAATCAGAATAACAACGACCTAATATATTATTAAACAACACTAAGTAATGTTTTCTTCATAACACCTCAACTGCTTTTAAACCAAAACAATATCTTTTATCAAAATTTAAATCGGCTTAAAGGGATTTTTCAAAATGTTTTCTCTCAGAGCATACCAAATTCGGTCATAACGTTAATGGGTTTGGGGTGTTACAAATTGGTATCAAAGCCCGGTTCAAAACTCGGCTGTGGGGGGGCCAAAGGCCCAAAATGTTTGGTTTTGGATAGTAGGCCTTATTGAAATATTTTGGGAAGTGTTTGTGGTTTGAATAGCATGGCACCGAGTCTCCCAGACCTATCCGCCTGTAAGTACTTCACAATTTTGTGAATTCTTTTGATGAGGGTAGAAGGAAAAAGGGAACGAGACTACTAGAGTAGAAGCTGTTGAACCCTAGGGTGGCATACCCCAACAAAAATTGCATAAGATTTAATAATTATCAAACAAACCCCGTGAGTTGTCACTAAGCAAAAGATGTGGCAATCGTTATACGCATGTCTAGGATTGGATTCTTGGGGCTTGGTATTTAAGCAAATCCTCGTGACTCACCTCCTACTCACTTGAATCCTACCAGTGCGTAGTAATCTGCTCATCCTAATGAGACGACACACTCATAGGCTAAACTCGATAACTAAAACCCGAAAGGGATTAGCCGCTTTGTTTTGAAGAAATTGAAACCTTGTTTTAAAAAAAAAACCAAAATACCCCTCAGTTTGAAAAATGACCAAAATACCCCTGGCTTGTAAACTACCAAAATACCCTCCATATGAAAAATTTTGATATAGAAATTTTAAAAATATCCTTCTTTATAGAATCACTTAGAACCCAAATTTTGAAAGTCATTTTGAGAAAATGCCCTAATGTGAAAAATTACTAAAATACCCTTAGGGGTAAAATTATGAAAACACCCTCGATTTATGATATTCTCAAAATACCCATGGTTTTAGTCAAAATTTCATCACATAGAAAGTGCTCAAAACATTAAATTGCAAAAACGCTATAATTTTAGAAAATTACAAAATTGCTCCTAACCAACAAAATTACCGTAATGACCTTGGTTTTCAAAATTTTGCAACACCATCAAAATGGAAGATAAATTTTAAAAGTAACTCCCAAAGTTTTACAACTTTTGAAATATCTTTGATTTATTAAATTTTACAAATTTACTCTAATTTGTGAAAAATTACCAAAATGCCCCTGAGTTTCAAGATTACCGAAATACCCCCAAACTTCAAAATTTTTCAAAATACCCAAGAAATTAAGAGTTTTAAAATAATTTTTGACAAAATTATCCAAGAACCTGTGTTTTTGAAAAATTATAAAAATACCCCTGTAAGACAAATTATGAAAATGCCCCTGGGTAGTGGAAAAACAATCACAACAAAATTACAACGTCTCTTTGAATGAATGAAAGACTGTGTGCTTGTTTGATTATGAAAGAACCACTCTTAAAACTTCCATCATAAAATTTCTTCACGGGTAACCAAGTGAAATACTAATCCATAAAAATTTCTTAATCAGATTGAAGCGCAATAGTTAGAATGAGCTCTAGAGGACGAGGCCGTCGTGGACGCAGAGAGGCGTGGATAACCGTGTCGTAACCCGTGAGGTCGTTAGAATCGGAGAATGGGGTACCACCGCCACCACCACCCCCAATTTTAGAGTGAGGAGCAGGATCGACGGAGGTGAGGCAAGAACGCAAGTCGTGTTATGAGTCCTTGAGATGGTGGTCAAGCAGTGGAGGTATGGGAGCTCAAGTCTGCACTTTGAGCGATCGCGATCCAACAGGCGAGGTATTCCGGTGTATCGGAGTGGCACCCAAAGTCTTGGTGAAATATCGTTAGAATCGATCGAAAGGATCATGGATGATCTTGATCCGACGGAAGAGGAGAAGTGAAAAGGAGGTGTCGCTTCTAAAGGATGAGTCATATTAGTGGTGGCTCACAGACGAGATGGTGCTACGACGGATAACCTTACTTGGGAGTATTTCAAAGCTATTTATCAAAAGAAGTATGTGGGCACCAAATACATTGATGCTCGAGGAAAGCCTTTCCGGGTTGGTACAAGGAAATAAGATCGTGTCGTAATATGAAGCGAAATTTTTGAGGCTGAGCCGCTATGCTCGGGGAATTATGTCGACAGAGCATGAACGGTGTGTCCGCTTTGAAGACGGACTGAGGGATGACTTGAGGCTGCTGATTGCTCCACAGCAGGAGCGTGAGTTTGCTATTTTGGTGGAAAAGGCTAAAGTAGCCGAAGGGATCATGGCGTCCGTGAGACAGAATTATGATAGAAACAAGCAGAAAAGAGGCTTTGGATCGTCTGGATCGGGTAGTAACGCTCAGAAGAGGGCTAGGTAGGATGGGCCGAATCAGGCAGGAAGGCCCACGGCTACTAATCAGAGACCAACTCAGTGCAACCGCTGTGGGAAGTCACATTGGGGAGGTTGTTGGACTGGTGAAAGAGGATGCTTTGAATGTGGATCTTTGGATCACCGTGTAAGGGATTATCCTCGGAAGTTGGCTAAGAATCAGCCAGAGGGTCAAAATCGTGCTCAGGCTAGAAATGTAAGACCACCACAGAGGGGTCGTGGTAATGGTAGAGGAGGCAATGGTTCTAATCGAGGTCACGGGAATCCAGGAAGAGGGGCAGGCAACACAAAAGTAAGGCAACCTGGTTTAGTCTACGCAGTGAGGCGTCGAGAGGAGGGTGACGTACCGGACGTCATAATCGGTACGTTTCTAATTTTTGGACTTCCATATGTTGCATTAATTGATGTGGGATCAACGCATTCATACGTTGCTAGTAGTGTGGTAGAGACTATGAACATAGACTTTGAGACTACTGCTAGGGAGATGACAGTAATTAGCCCTCTAGGTAACTCTGTAGTTGTAAACAAACTATATAGAGATGTACCCCTAGAACTCTAAGGGGTAGTGTTTGGGGCTGACCTGATGGAACTGCCGTTTGGAGAGTTCGACCTAATTCTTGGCATGGACTGGTTGGTTAAGCATCGGAGAAGTTGGATTGCGCCGCTAAGTTTATGGTTCTAAAGGTGGTGAGGTGATGAGGTAGTCATGATAGGTAATAGAAGAAATTACCTATCCAACGTGGTGTCGGCATTGAAGGCGTAGAAAATGGTCGTAAAAGGGTGTGAGGCATTTTGGTTCGAATATGTGCCTTGGAGGCTAAGGAGTCAGTAGTTGAGAAGGTCCGAACGGTAGGGGAATTTGCTGATGTATTTCCAGAGGAACTTCCAGGTTTGCCTCCAGATCGGGAAGTTGAATTCGGTATAGACTTGCTACCCGAAATGGCACATGTGTCTATAGCACCGTACCGAATGGCACCAAAGGAATTGGTGGAACTGAAGGCTCAAATTTAGGAGCTCTTGGACCGAGGATTTATCCGACCAAGTATATCTCCGTGGGGAGCACCTGTGCTGTTTGTCAAGAAGAAGGATGGTTCAATGCGGATGTGTATCGACTACCGCCAATTGAACAAGTTAACGATCAAGAACAGTATCCGCTGCCTCGGATTGATGACTTGTTTGACCAATCAAGGGTGTCAGAATACTCAAACCCTACCAATCGTTAGGACCGAATATGGGTCGTTACTAAGAAGAACTTTTGAAACCCATTTTCTAAAGTCCACTTAAGTTTTGTTGAAAACTGCTCATTTTATGTTATCTTGCCGAAATTATACTTAGTTCAAATTGAAATTTAATTAAGTCAAGTTATTACCCAAATTTTCAGATGTGCCCGATGGCACGATAAAACATTTTTCGTGTTAATTTAAAAAAAACGTGTAATTCAAATTTTAATTAAAATAAAAATATCCAACATAAAAGAAAATAATTAAAGTAAAGTTTAATGAGGCCTTATTACATCCAAAATAAAACAACCCAATAACCAAATTTAAAATAACAAAAAGCAAAGTCATTTAAATTTAAATCCACCGCATGGCCTCCTCAAGTCCTCCCGCCCACGTCCATGATCTAAGCATCACCAAAAATTAATGGAGAAGGTGAGTCACCAAGACTCAAGATGTAACCCTTCCCGCTTTAAAAACGTTTTCATACACAACATATAACATTTAACATGCAAATAATGTGTACCCAACCTAGCCAACCATACGCCATCGTTCTACCCGTTGTGGTACCAAACCACCGGTGGTGCCAAACCACCGTGACATATAGTCACAATGTGTTACTAAAACACTGGTGTCCGTAGAGACGAATCGGGTGATGGGGCCAACCCATCATGTGATACCAAATCACCGCGAGGCGATCCCATATCTAAAGTGGGCCAACCCACTGTGGTGTTAACCACGAGGGACAAGTCGCTATTGAGGTACCAAACCTCTGGAGGTACCAAACCTCCGTGACATATAGTCACGGTGTGCTACCAAAGACTTTGGTGCCCGTCGGCACAATAACACCGCCCTCCACTCATCAACCCCACAACAGATAAACATACATACATTTCATGCCATCACATTCTTAAATTTCATGTGTCAACACATCATGCTTACCAAAAGCATTAACAATAATAAATCACATTAACAGGTACTTACCTGAATCACCACTTATACCGATTGGGTATTCATTCCAATGCTACATTCATAAAACGAGCATTCACAAAGTTAAGCATATTTAATACATTATATAGTGTGTATGTACACACCGCTCACTCCGGATAGTCTAAATCCAAAGAAAGCGTTGGTCACCACAGATTCACTTGACCTATATTCGCCAAATCCATGGATTAGTCCTATGGCCTATTCGGCCAAATTAAACAATTTAAAGGGTAACCTTTGTACCCAAATCCTTACCTAGTCTCTTTGAATACTAGCCTCGGTGCCCAAATCACTTAACTGATTCACAAACTATAATCGGTTAATATAAATAATCATAACCCTTTTAAATGAACACCAATCTATATGTAACTCCTCATCAAGATTGATGACTAACGTTAGGCGACTTACTTGCTTATCTCCAAATCCCCAAGATCCTACGGTGGATTAGTTTAATCTGTGATTAGTATTCTTAATCAATAGTTGCCGAAACCCATACCTATCTTTACCAAAGTCGACATAATGAGATACCAATAACATAGGCATTCGGCCTAAGATCCTTACCTTCTGAAATCGCCAACAAACAGATGCCTACTTCTCATGCACACAATTCGGCCAAGTAGAGCTTAAAGGAAAGGGATTTCGGCACTTTAATGGAAGTTAGATTCGGCTATTTGGAGGTAGGACAATAGGGGTTTTGATCTATGAAGAAAACAAATAGATGGGCTATGGAGATGTGGAGGATTCGGCTAGTAGAAAATACAAGAAGAAGGGATTAAAGAATTAGGTTTTGCAGGGTAAGTAATGAGAGTTTTGCTAGGTTTTGGAGAGGATGTAAAAAGAAAAAGAAAATATGAGATGAGAGGGTTTAGAGATTCGGCTAGCAAGCTTGGAAAAAAGAAAATAAGGTGATCCCTTAGGTGCTTATATAAGCATTCGGCAACTCCCCCCCTCCTTCCATGAGTCCTAGCCGTCCACTCCTCCTCAACAAGGAGTCCAAGTTTCATCTTAACTCCTTGAATCACTCTAGGCCAACCATTTAGTTTAATCCTAACTATTTTGATTTAATTTCCAATAATAAGTATTAATCCCCTAATAATCCATGTAATATCCCCTATTATCCTTAAAATAAAATCCCCTATTATCTTTCTTTTAACTTATTATTTATCATCAATAAATAAATAATAATAAGAGTTTAAAGAGAGGAGAAACTCTCCCCCCCCATGTGCCGTCAAAATAAAGTGCAAAATGAGGGACTTTCGCGACTCGAACACAAGCTCTCCCTTGCTCCTTGGTGGCGTCACATGTAGCTCTTAAGTGGGCTTACTTTGCCACTTAGTCTAGGCTTATTTTATGTCCAAATTATCCCCATTTATTCTTATAACACCCTCTTGCTAAGGCTCCCTACCTTAGAAGTTAAAAACTAAAATTTCCTACCAAATCGAGCCAACACAAAAACTTAAATTAATCATGATTATTCCATAAATAATGCCTCAACCATTCATACATAGGAAAAATAATTAAATTCTGTGTAACCCCACTTTTGGGATGTTACATTCTACCCCTTAAAATAAATTTCGTCCCAAATTACATAACTAAAACAGATGAGGGTATTGCAGCGATCACATCCTCGTGTTCCCACGTAGCTTCCTCAAAGACCATGATTCCGCCACAAGACTTTCACTAAGGGCATCGACTTCCCTCGTAGAACCTTTATATCTCTATCCAAGATCCGAGCAGGTTCTTCCTCAAAAGATAAGTCCGTGTTAACCCGATTTACATCACGGGCACCACATGTGATGGATCCGACCGATACCGCCTCAAAGATTGATACGTGAAAGACGTCATGTATCGACTTAATTTCACGGTAACTCTAATCGATAAGCTACTGAGGTCCTATTCGCTTCGAAGATCAGATATGGGCTAATGAATCTTGGGCTTAGCTTCCTTTCGCCCAAATCTTAGTACCTTCTTCCAAGGCGACACCTTCAGAAGACCTTATCTCCCACAAAGATACTCCATTTCCTTGCGTTTGAGATCGGCATAAGACTTACGCCTATCTCGATGCTTCCTTGAGACGAGACCGAATCACTTTAACTTTGTCTTGATCTCGCTACCAATCTGGGCCCAACACTTGTCGCTCACTCAACTCCGTCCAACACGTCGGGGTTCGCATTTCAAATCCATCTGGCTCAGATGCGGTGCCATCTGAATACTCGCTTGGTAGCTATTGTTGTAGGCGAACTCAGCTAGAGGTAAGAATTCCTCCCAACTACCTCGAATTCCAAGACACAACCCTCAAAGATATCTTCTAAGATCTCAGATGACCCTTTCGACCGCTCGTCCATTCGAGGATGGAAAGTCTTTGAAATCAACCGCGCACTCCAACGCTTGATGTAACGCTTCAAAACCTCGAAGTGAACCTTGGGTCCCTATCCGAGATAATCGTCACGGTACACCATGCAATCGACTATCTCGACCACATACAACTTTGCTAGCTTCGAGTGAGTAGTCCATTCTCACGGTATGAAGTGAGTGATTTAATCGACGGCCTCACGATCACCCAAATCGCATCTTTCTTCTTTGGGCGTAAGGGTAGACCATCGACGAAATCCATAGTGATCCTCTCCCACTTCCATTGAGGGATCTTAACAGGTTGAAGTAACCCGATGGTAATCGGTGTTCACCTTAACTCGCCGACACGCCAAACACTTCCCTACGAATTCGTTATCTCACGCTTCAACCCGCCACGTAATCGTTTTGAGATCTCCATACATCTTGTTTCCTCCGGATGCATAGCGATGGGGTCGCTATGAGCATCCCGAGAATTTTCCGCCTCAACTCCATATCCTTTGGCATACATGGCCGTCCCTCAAAACATAGCACACCATCACCAATACACTATACCCCTCTACACCACCATTACGAACTTGCACTCTCTTAGCATTTAACCCTTCATCTACTAACTGCTTGTTCTTAATCTCTCGACCCATGTTGGCTTAACATGAAGTTTCGCCAAAAGGCTTCCATCGTCATATAGGCTTAATCGAGCAAACATTGCTCTTAAATCCGCCACGACCTTAGGCCAACGCGTCACCACCACGTTAGCCTTACCGGATGGTACTCGATGGAACAATCGTAGTCCTTCAACATTCAATCCATCTATTGTCTCGATTCAGATCCTTCGTGTCAAGATACCTCAAACTCTTATGGTGCGTGTAAATTACCGACTTCTCCCCATAAAGATAATGTCTCCAAATTTTCGTATGAAGACGATCGCGGCTAACTCCAGATCGTGAGTTGGGTAGTTAACCTCATGCGGTCTTAGTCGACGGACGATAGGCTACTACCTTCCCATCCTCAGATCAACACACACCCCAAACCGGTGTGAGATGCATCACAATAGATCGTGAATAATTTCCCACGCCTCGGGTTGTACTAGAACCGAGCTTCGTCAAAATTTTCCTTAGCTTATCGAAGCTTTCTTGCCGCTTCTCCATCCACACAAATGGAACACCTTTCCTTAGCAACTTAGTCAACGGCTGCGATCGAGAGAACCCTTCTACAAACCTCCGATAATACCTCGCTAAACCCGTAAAACTCCAGATCTCTCGCCACCGACTTAGGCGCTTCCACTCCAACACCGCTTCAACTTTATGGGATCCACTCTAATCCCTTCCGCTGACACCACGTGACCTAAGAAAGCCACCTCCTTTAGCCAAAATTCGCACTTACTGAATTTGGCATACAACTGTTTTTCCCTCAATACTTGCAAGACTATCCGCAAATGCTTGTCGTGCTCCTCCTCCGCCTTTGAGTAGACCAATATGTCGTCTATGAACACTACGACGAATTGATCTAGGCATCGCTGAAATACCCTATTCATTAGATCCATGAACGCCACCTGGTGCATTGGTCAACCCGAATGGCATCACTAGAAACTCGTAATGCCCATACCGAGTTCAAACGCCGTCTTGTGAACATCGGCCCTTCACCTTAAGTTGATGGTAACCCGACCTAAGGTCTATCTTTGAAAACACCGACGCCTTCAATTGGTCAAACAAGTCATCGATCCATGACAATGGGTACTTGTTTTGATCGTTAACTTGTTTAAGCGACGGTAATCGATGCACATTCACATAGAACCGCCCTTCTTCTTGACAAACAATACAAAGCGCCCCACGGAGATATACTAGGTCGAATAAATCCCTTATCCAAGAGCTCTGAATTTGAGCCTTCAGCTCCACCAATTCTTTTGGTGCCATTGATTAAGGTACTATAGACACAAAAGCCGCTCCGTAGCGTGTCTATATCAATTCGACTTCCGATCCGGAGGCGTAACTTTAAGTTCTTACGGGAACACATCATCAAATTCCCCAACCGTTCGGACCTTTCCAATCTGTTGATTCCTTAGCTTCAAAGCACAAATTGAACCAAATACGCCTTACAACCCTTCTTGACCATCTTTTCCGCCTTCAAGGCAGACACCACATTGGATAGGTAATTCCTTCTATCACCTATCATAACCACTTCACCACTCTCAGCCGTCTTAAGAACCATGCGCTTAGCCGCGCAATCCAAATTCGACTGATACTTAGCCAGCCAATCCATTCCAAGGATCAAATCGAACTCCCCGAATGGTAGTTCCATCAGATCAGCCCCGAATCGACCCCTTGGAGTTCTAGGGGTACGTCCCTAAAAAGTTTGTCTACCACTACAGAGTGACCTAAAGGACTCACTACAGTCATCTCCCTAGCAGCAGTCTCAGAGTCTAGGTTCAAAGTCTCTACCACACCATCGCTACGATGATGAGTGTGTAGACCCCACATCAATCAATGCATAATAAGGAAGACCAAAATCGAAACGCTGGTTATGACATCCGGTGCGTCACCCTCCTCGACGCCTTGTCGCATAGACTAAGCCAGCCGCTTAGCCTCTGTGTTGCTGAACCTACGCTCGAAGTTTCTCGACCTCGGTTAGAACCATTGCTTCCTCTGCCATTACCACGACCCTCTGCGGTCCCACATTTGATCCCTGATGCAGTTACGCCCCTCTGGTGATTTCGAGCTCGCCGAGGACAATCTCGACCCGATGTTCTAAAGACCCACACTCAAAACATCCTCTATCGCCGGCCGAGCAACCTCCCAATGGGACTTCCCACAACGATTACCTTGAGCGAGGGCCTCCGATTATTAGCTACTACCTTGTTTGCTCGATTTGGCCCAATTCGCTTAGCCTTCTTCTCGATCATTACCATCGGATCCATTGACCCAAATCCTCTCTTGATTATTTCTACTATAATTACGCCTCACGCCTCCTTGATCCCCTCGGCTACTTTAGCCTTTTCCACCGTGAGATGAAAACTCACGAACTTGTGCGGGGCAATCAGTAACCTCAAGTCATCTCGGAGGCCATCCTCAAAGCGGACCTTGGCGCCATGCTCAAGTGGCTACGATTCCTTTGGCATACCTACTCAGCCTTTAAAACTCCGCCCATACTGCCACGGACTTAGTTCCTTGCACTAGACCTTAAAAGCCTTCCTCTCAGCGTCAAGTAGTGGTGCCCACATACTTCTTCTGAAAGGCGGTTTTGAAGTAGTCCCACGTAAGATCATCAGCTGTGGCTCCATCCCGAACTGTCAGCCACCACTGGTACGCTTCATCCTTTAGAAGCGACACCGCCCCTTTCAGCTTTTCCTCCTCGGTTAGGTCAAGATCATCCATTATCCTTTCTGTAGATTCCAGCCAATACTCTGCTACACTGGGTGCCACTCCTGACACACCCCGGAACACCTCAGCTCCGTTGGACCGAATCCGCCGGAGCAGATTTCGAGCTCAAGATTTCCACCACTTGACCACCAATTCAAGGACTCATAATACCGCTTGAGATAACGCCTCCTCCCGTCGATCCCGCTCCTCTGCTCCAAAAGTGGAGGTGGTGGTATGAGGTACATCGTTTTAACCTTGTCCCGACTGACGGGTTCGGACAAATTATTCTACCCCTACGCGCCCCACGGCCCACGTCCTCTAGAACTCATTCTATCTACTTGCGCTTTTAATCGATTAAGAAAATTTTATGCGTTAGCATTTGTTCCACTTTATTACTCATGAAGAAATTTTATGGATAAAGTTTAATCAGAGATTCTTTCGTGCAAACAAGGTTTTAGTCTTCTATCCTAGTTCACAAAGAAGTTCTTGCATCCATTCCCTAATGCTTTCCATACCTATTCACTCTTCGGACATTTCTGCCCATTTCTAACCTGGGGTATTTTCGTCATTTTCCTACAGGGGTATTTTCGTAATAAAAGAAAATTTAAAACTTTAGTAGAGTAGATTGTTTGAAGTTCCCAAAACTGGAGGGTATTATTGAAAATTGACAAGATTTGAAGTTATGGCATTATTTCGAAAACCAGGGGTATTTTGGTAATTTGGTCCTCCAAGGGTAATTTTGTAATTTTGGTAAATCAAGGATGTTTTAACCATTGTAAGACTCTGAGGGTCCCTTTTGAGAAATTTTTTTTTTAAAACGGTGATGTTGCAAAATTTTGTACTCGTGGCATTTTGGTAATTTTATAAGTTGAGGCGTTTCGTAATTTTTCCAAACCAAATATTTTGCTTGATGATTTTCAAGGCTAAGTTGTTGAATATTTATAGAATAGTTAAAATTTTTGGACAAAATCATTGATTTGATATTTTATGGACCGAGGGTATTTTAGTAATTTTACCCCTAAGGGCATTTTTGTAATTTTTCCACAAATCAAGTTTTTCAAGGAAAACGTTGTAAAAATGGTGTTTTCCGATTTGAAAGAGTTATTACAGGGATTTTGAAAACATTAGGGTTCTTGTTGTTTCGTTCCTTTCAAAACATGGCTAATTCCCTTTCGGTTTTAGTCATTAGGTTTAGCCTATGACCGAGCCTTCTTGGTCGTGGTGAACCCAAGCTACGCACTGTGCGGAGTTTCATGTGGAGAGGAGGTGAGTCACACGGACCGCTTAAATACCAAGCTCCCACCGAACCTTTCTAGACATGCGCATGAGGTTACCACACCATCGAGCCCTCCGAGTTGGGTGAACCCAAGCTACGCACTGTAGGATACTGCCAAGAGGTGGTGAGTCACTCTGACCGCTTAAATACTGAGCTCTTCCTTCCAATCCTAGACATGCATGTGGGTTACCACACCCTAGCTCAGCGACTAAGTCATAGATTGGTTTAGTTCTTTAAATCTTATGTTTAGTTTGTGTGTTTGAGTAATCTAATCCTAGGGTTCAAATTCCTATAAGTCTATCTACGTTCCATGCTTCCTACCCTTCTCTGAATATAATTCACAGAGAGGTTTAGAGGTACTTACAGGCGGATCGGTCTTAGGAGACTCGGCCATGCCGCTTTAAAATCCAAAAACAATTAATAAGGCCTACTAAAACATTTTGGGCCTTGGGGCCTCACAATTGAGTATTGAACCCGGCTCGATACCAATTTGTAATAGCCCAAACCTGCCCAATCGTTAGGACCGAATATGGGTCGTTACTAAGAAGAACTTTTGAAACCCATTTTCTAAAGTCCACTTAAGTTTTGTTGAAAACTGCTCATTTTATGTTATCTTGCCGAAATTATACTTAGTTCAAATTGAAAATTTAATTAAGTCAAGTTATTACCCAAATTTTCAGATGTGCCCGATGGCACGATAAAACATTTTTCGTGTTAATTTAAAAAAAACGTGTAATTCAAATTTTAATTAAAATAAAAATATCCAACATAAAAGAAAATAATTAAAGTAAAGTTTAATGAGGCCTTATTACATCCAAAATAAAACAACCCAATAACCAAATTTAAAATAACAAAAAGCAAAGTCTGTTTAAATTTAAATCCACCGCATGGCCTCCTCAAGTCCCTCCGGCCCACGTCCCGATCTAAGCATCACCGAAAAATTAATGGAGAAGGTGAGTCACCAAGACTCAAGATGTAACCCTTCCCGCTTTAAAACGTTTTCATACACAACATATAACATTTAACATGCAAATAATGTGTACCCAACCTAGCCAACCATACGCCATAATTGTCTACCCTGTTGTGGTACCAAACCACCGGTGGTGCCAAACCACCTGGTGACATATAGTCACAATGTGTTACCAAACACCTGGTGTCCGAGACACGAATCGGGTGATGGGGCCAACCCATCGTGTGATACCAAATCACCGCGACGATCCCATATCTAAAGTGGGGCCAACCCACGGTGGTGTTAACCACAGGACAAGTCGCTATTGAGGTACCAAACCTCCTGAGGTACCAAACCTCGTGACATATAGTCACGGTGTGCTACCAAAGACCGGTGCCCGTCGGCACAATAACACCGCCTCCACTCATCAACCCCACAACAGATAAACATACATACATTTCATGCCATCACATTCTTAAATTTCATGTGTCAACACATCATGCTTACCAAAAGCATTAACAATAATAAATCACATTAACAGGTACTTACCTGAATCACCACTTATACCGATTGGGTATTCATTCCAATGCTACATTCATAAAAACGAGCATTCACAAAGTTAAGCATATTTAATACATTATATAGTGTGTATGTACACACCTGTCACTACTGGATAGTCTAAATCCAAAGAAAGCGTTGGTCACCACAGATTCACTTGACTATATTCGCCAAATCCATGGATTAGTCCTATGGCCTATTCGCCAAATTAAACAATTTAAAGGGTAACCTTTTGTACCCAAATCCTTACCTAGTCTCTTTGAATACTAGCCTCGGTGCCCAAATCATGAATCGATTCACAAACTATAATCGGTTAATATAAATAATCATAACCCTTTTAAATGAACACCAATCTATATGTAACTCCTCATCAAGATTGATCGACTAACGTTATGACTTACTTGCTTATCTCCAAATCCCAAGATCCTACAAAGGATTAGTTTAATCGTGATTAGTATTCTTAATCAATAGTTGTCAAACCCATACCTATCTTTACCAAAGTCGACATAATGAGATACCAATAACATAGGCATTCGCCTAAGATCCTTACCTTCAAATCGCCAACAAAATGATGCCTACTTCTCATGCACACAATTCGCCAAGTAGAGCTTAAAGGAAAGGGATTTTGCACTTTAATGGAAGTTAGATTCGACTATTTGGAGGTAGGACAATAGGGGTTTTGATCTATGAAGAAAACAAATAGATGGGCTATGGAGATGGTGCATCGGTATTCTCAAAGATAGATCTTAGGTCGGATATCATCAACTCAAGGTGAAGGAGGTTGATGTGCATAAGACGGCATTCCGTATAAGGTATGGGCATTACGAGTTTTGGTGATGCCATTTGGGTTGACCAATGCACCCTAAAGATTCATGGACTTAATGAATAGGGTGTTTCAAAGAAGATTTGGATCAATTTGTCGTGGTGTTCATAGACAACATATTGGTTTACTCAAAGATGGAGGAGGAACATGACATGCATCTGCGTATAGTTCTACAAGTACTGAGGGAGAAGCAGTTATATGCCAAATTCAGTAAGTGCGAATTTTGGCTTAGAGAGGTGGCTTTCTTAGGTCACGTAGTGTCACCGAAAGGGATTAGAGTATATCCTCGCAAGATCAAAGCGGTGTTGGACTGGAAATTGCCTAGGTCGGTGGAAGAAATTTGAAGTTTTCTGGGCCTGGCGAGGTACTATCGGAGGTTTGTGGAAGGATTCTCTTTAATCGCGGCGCCATTGACTAAGTTATTAAGAAAGGGAATTCCATTTGTGTGGACGGAGAAGCAACAAGAAAGTTTTGACAAGCTAAGGAAGATTCTCGACTAAGCTCGGTGCTCGTATGTACTGAGGAGGTGAAAGTTGTTTACGGTTTATCGTGATGCATCCCATCTTGGTTTGGGATGTGTATTGATGCAAGAAGGAAGGTAGTGGCCTATCGTCCGTCGCCTAAGACCGCATGAGGTTAACTATCCAACGATGACTTGGAGTTAGCGGCTATAGTCTTCGCTTTGAAGATATGGAGGCATTACTTGTATGGGGAGAAGTCGATAGTCTACACGGATCATAAAATTCGAGGTATCTCTTGTCTCGTAAGGATTTGAATTTGAGGCGTTGGTGGATTGAATTGTTAAAGGACTACGATCGCTCAATTGAGTACCATCCGGTAAGACTAACGTGGTGGTCGACGTTGAGCCGGAAGGTCGTGACGGACTTAAGAGCGATGTTTGCTCACCTCAGTCTATACGACGATGGAAGTCTTTTGGCAGAACTGCAAGTTAAACCGACTTGGATCAAGGAGATTAAGGAAAAGTAGTTGGTGGATGACAGTTTGAATGCGAGGAGGTTGCAAGTTCAAGAAGGTGGTTTGGAAGGGTACAGTTTGTCTGGTGAGGGAGTGCTATGTTTTCAAGGGCGAGCTTGTATGCCGAAAGATGTCGAATTGAGGCGGAAGATTCTCTAAGATGCACATAGCAGCCCATACGCTATGCATCCTGGAGGTAGCAAGATGTATGGAGATTTGCGAAAATAGTTCTGGTGGCCTGGGTTGAAGTGTGAGGTAACTGAATTCGTGGGAAAGTGTCTGACGTGTCAGCAAGTTAAAGCTGAACATCAGTTGCCATCAGGGTTGCTCCAACCGGTGAAGATCCCTCAGTGGAAATGGGAGAGGATCACTATGGACTTTGTCAGTGGATTACCCCTCACGCCTAGCAAGAAGAACTCAGTTTGGGTGATTGTGGATCGACTAACTAAGTCAGCGCATTTCATACCGGTAAGGGTAGATTATTCGCTTCAGAAGCTAGCAAAGTTATATGTAGCCGAGATAGTGAGATTGTATGGTGTGCCAGTATCAATTATCTCGGATAGGGATCCGAGGTTTACGTCAAGGTTTTGGAGAGCCTTGCATCAAGCCTTGGGAACTAGATTGGACTTCAGCACAGCTTTTCACCCGCAAACTGATGGACAATCGGAAAGAGTGATACAAATTTTAGAGGATATGCTGAGAGGTTGTGTTTTGGATTTCTATGATAGTTGGGAGGAGTATCTACCGTTGGCAGAATTCGCTTATAACAATAGTTATCAAGCGAGCATTCAGATGGCTCCATATGAAGCACTGTATGGACGAAAATGCCGTACTCCTACGTGTTGGACGGAGTTGGGTGAACGACAGGTTTTGGGTCTGAAGTTGGTGACTGAAACTGAGGACAAAGTTAAGGTAATTCGGGCTCGTCTCAAGGAAGCGTCGGATAGGCAGAAATCCTATGCCGATCTCAAGCGCAAGGAAATGGAATATGCTGTGGGAGATAAAGTTTTTCTGAAGGTGTCACCTTGGAAGAAGGTGTTGCAATTTGGGAAAAAAGGGAAGCTAAGCCCTAGGTTCATTGGGCCATATACAGTGTTAAAGCGAGTGGGACCGGTAGCTTATCAGCTCGAGCTACCGGCAGAGTTAAGTCAGATTCATGATGTCTTCCATGTGTCAATGCTTAGACGATATCGATCCGATCCATCACACGTGGTGCCAGTGGCAGAGATTGAGGTTAACTCGCACCTATCTTTCGAGGAGGAGCCAGTTCGGATCTTAGATCGTGATGTCAAGGTTCTACGAGGAAGTCAAGACTTTTTGAAAGTACTATGGCGAAACCATGGTACGGAGGAAGCGATGGGAACCCGAGGATGTGATGCGCAAACAATACCCTCACCTCTTCGATCGTAATTTCGAGGTCGAAATTATTTTAAGGGGTAGAACGTAACATCCTAAAATAGGGGTTATTTGTATTTGAATTATTTTGCTTGTGTTTGGATTGCTGTGATATTAATTGTGGTGTAGTAAGGCTTAATTAGGGGTCTTGAGTAGGCTCGGATAGTAGAAAATTTATTTGTGAAGCTTTAAAGGCAGGAAGCCTTAGTAAGTAGGAGTTACAAGGTTAAAGGAGGGAATTATTGTCATTAAAAATGACTTGGAAAAGTGGCAAGAGGGGGGGCCACTTAGGTGCTAGAGTTGACGCCACAAGGAGCAAGGGGGAACCTATGTTCGAGTCACAAATTTTCCCTTTTTGATCTTTATTTTGGACGGCAATAAGGGGAGGGAATTTCCCAATTTTAAACTTTGGGATAATAAGGAAAGTATGAGAATATTATTTGGCTTTAAATGGATTTTATTTGATTAATCTTGAAAAGTTGGCAAGAGAGAGAAAGAGATGATAAATCTTTAATGTGAGGATAATAAGGATATTGTCAAGGATATTATTAAGGATTCTAATTTGATTATTATTAGGATTAATTTATAATAATTAATAGAGGAAAATTAGGCATGTGATTAATTCAAATAATTTTGAATTAATTCAAATGGTTGGTCAAGAGCAATTCAAGGAGGTTGCCGAATTTGGAACTCTTCATGGGAAGAGTGGACGGCAAGCTTAAGGAAGGGGGGTGCCGAATCCCTTTAAAAGAACCTACCTAGCATCTTGTTTTTCTTTTCCCCCATTTTTTTGCAAGTAGCTGAATTTCTTCTTTATTCCCTCCTCTCCAATTATTTTCTCTCCTTTCTCATTCTCTCAAAACCAAAACTCTCTCTACTCCTTGCCGAAACCCCACCTTCTTTTCTCATCATTATTTCCTTTCCTTTAGCCGAATTCACTCCCTTGGTGTGCCGAAAATTCCCTCTCCTATTCTATAGCACTTTGGCCGAATGCTAGGAGGGGAATAGATCTCTTCGGGATTTCTTGTGGCAATCGTTGGTGAAGGTAAGTGATAGCCAAATCTTTCTTGTCCCTATAGTTTCTCTCTGTCGATTTATAGGTTGGAGAAAGCCGAAATTTTGGCATATGCAAACAAGAAGGCTAACCCCTCTTTGAATCGATATCATCTAGGAACTACGGGATTTTCAAGCAATAGATTTGACTCTCCATTCTCTGTCAATCTGTTATAGGGTAAGGTGGTAAGAATCTATTTTTAATAGATCACTCTTTTAAGTATTCAAAAGCCGAAGGCTATTAACATGTGATTGCCGATTTAGGGAAACAGAAGTGCTTGGAGTGTGGTGGCTTGTACTCAAAGGCATTTGGGTAAGGTTTCGAGTTCACAAGGAACCCCTTTTGCAATTAATTTGGTTTGGCCGAATAGGCCATGGCACTAACCTTGTGGTTGGCCGAATATAGGGCAAGGATATTGTGGGTGGCCGATTGGTTATTCCGGGAGTTAAGGCTTTTGTTAATTTCAGGTGTGTACATACACACCTTATAACTTTTTAATATGCTAAGTGTTATATGTATGCTTAATCGGTTTGTGTAGATTCGGATGTAATACCATCATGGTATAAACAAGGATTCGGGTAAGTCTTTGTTGCTATGAGCTTTCTTTTGATGCTTTTGGGAAGCATGGCATATTTGGTATATGTGGCTTATAATATATGGCTCATGATAGATCTGTTGGATGTTGTTAAATAAATTTATTGGCATGATAATTGTTAATTATATATTATTGATTGATGTGGGATTAAATGAGTGGAGGGAAGTGATATTCGTGTCGACGGACACCGTGGTTTGGTACCACATTGTGACTACTGATCACCGAGGTTTGGCACCTCGGAGGTTTGGCACCTCATAGCGTCTCGCCCCGTGGCTTAACGCCACCGTGGGTTGGCCCCACTTTGAGATATGGGATTGACGCCGGTGATTTGGTATCACAAGATGGGTTGGCCCCATCACTTGATTTGTGACTATCGTCACCAAGTGGTTTGGCACCACAATATTGATGAATATCGTGACTATACGTCACCGGTGGTTTGGCACCACCGGTGGTTTGGTACCACGGGGTAGAGAAAGGTGTTTGGATGGCTAGGTTGAGTGCATGATTTAGTGCATGTTAAATTGTTATAAATTGTGTATGTTGTTGCATTAAACCGGGAAAAGGGTACATTGGGTCTTGATGACTCACCTTTTTCCTTTAACATTTTCAGTGACTCGAGGCATGCGGATAAGGAGCCGGATGAACTCGAGGTGGCCATGCAATGAAAATGTGGACTAGGTGGATTTTGAACTATTTTATTTTATTATGGGTTTATTTTTGTCTAAGTTGTAATAAGGCCTCCTAATATTGCACTTGGATTATTTTACATGTTTTGATAATTTGCTTAAACTAATTTATGATATTAAAATGGTACATATGTTTTCTCAAATTAATGCATAAAATATTTTATTGTGCCATCGGTACACTTGAATCAGAATAACCCGACCTAATATATTATTAAACAACACTAAGTAATGTTTTCTTCATAACACCTCAACTGCTTTTAAACCAAAACAATATCTTTTATCAAAAATTTAAATCGGCTTAAAGGGATTTTTCAAAAATGTTTTCTCTGTAGCATACCAAATTCGGTCATAACGTGTGGGCCGGGTTTGGGGTGTTACAATTCTTGTCCAAAGACTACTCACTAAGAGATTCCTATCAGAATTCCTATTCCTCAAGAAATTCGCGACGAGATAAAGCAAGTTACGAGTTCGAGTCCTTTCGAGGCGACAAACGGGAAAGCACAAGTTATTCGTCATATGATTCAAAGATATCATGCACGAAGGATCATTTATGAAGAAATGGATAAGAAGCCTACAAAAATACTTTCTCTTTCTTTGATCCAAACTATTATCTTCTTGATTCTTTTGTATCATCTTCGTGTTGTAATCAAAATGAAAAAGAATATGAAGAAAAAGAAAAAGAGATTGAAAAAGAGATTGAAAAAGTAAAAGAAAGTAAAAGGGAAAGTGAAATTGAAAAAGAATTTGAGAAAGAAAATGAGAGTGAGAAAAAAGAGAAAATTGAAAAATAAAGAAAAGAACACAAGTTAGAAAAAGAAATGAAAGAAAAAGACGAGCAAGAAGTAGTGAGGAATATTTTCACTAACCACTACATGAATTGTTCTCGTGTTGTTTCCTTTCAAGTTTCTAAAAATTCAATTGGCAAGTTCCATCTTAATTACCTTCCCGATGAGAGGTGATTTTGATTGAGTGAACAAGGTAAGGAAGGTAAGTGTTTTGAAGCGATTCATTCTCCACCAAATTTTTTTAATGCTTGTGATTATGTGGATAATATCGTCAATTGCCATCCAATCATTTTTGATGTTTTAAATGATGGTAAGATGAGTTTTTTCTAACAAAAATCATTGCATTGCAAAGTGTAAAGGTGGAGTAACGTTTAGTCGACAAATGCAAGACTCGGTTAGGTATGACAAGAATCTTCTTTTAGAAATCCCAACTTGTTTGATTGTGGTAATTATGAGACTCATTCATTGTCCTACACGAAGTCCTTGAGTTTTTGCAAATCTTTGATTGTTCGTTCTTGAGTATGCACAAGTCCTATTGGTTTAACATGTTTGATTTATCGAAATCGTTGCTATATTTTGGTCTAAATAAACAAACACATGTTTTTAAATCAGGAATTGGTTTTGATACATTTTGTGGGAAAGTCAAGCAACATCGATTGTGTACGAACAACTTCTATTGTTTTGATATTTGGGTTTTGAAAAAGGTAACGAACTTTGTCAACTTTGTTTTCAATTTTAATTCGTTCCTTAAGCAAGTTTGGTGGTTGTACATGGAGTTCACCTATCGTTTGGAAAAGGTTAATTCGACCGCGAGGCTTCGACTACATTATATTTCCAAGGAGTGAATGTTTGTGCTAATGGAGAAAGGTAAAATCGATCTTTTTCTTTCTGCTCATAAAGGTAAGACGCTTAACCCTTTTGAAACATGCTTGTTTTCCTCGGATGATGACAAATGTTTTGCTAGTAATTTGATTTTTGTAAAACATTTAGATCGCGATGTGCTAAGTAGTTCCCATATGCTCGATGATGATCTATCTATTTTGATAGTTGATAAAAAGAAACTTGTTTTCGATAATTGTCATGATGCATTTGTTGGTAAGTCCATAATAATTCGTACAATGCAAGGTTTGACTGTGTCACTTTGTGAACCATGTGAGTCTTTTTAATTACCTGCTTGTGACAATTACATCTATTTCTTGATTCATTATTCGCATGCCACTTATGACTTGCTGATGCGGGCACGCCCGAGGCACCCGATTTGTTGCAAGCTGATGAGCTCGAATCATCGAGACCAAGAGCCGTGGAGCTCATATGCATCTTCATGCACTTCCAAATTAAGCCGGATTAGCTCATTCTAGCTCAATTTGAGCTCACTCGAGCTCATTTCAGCTATTGAGCTGATTCTTTAATTTTAATGCATTAAATAAATGAGTCTTTAATTTATTTATTTTTTTTCTCTACAGCAATTTAATGCGTCTAAAACATTTTAAATAGGTTGAATTTAATTTGTTTAAGCTTAAATTAATTTTATCAAATTTTATTACAAGTTTTAAAGATGTTTTAAAACTAAATTTAATGTGTAATTTTTTAGCTTAAATAGGGTGCCGAATTTTCAAGTGTCCTCAATGGTGTCCTTTAGTTGTCCAAACGTCCCTAGATGAGTCCATTGCATGTTTTAATGTTATTCATCTAATTTGGATTGAATTAATATGGATTCATGGTCTATGTAGGTTCAGTAGAACCTTTGGAGTGAATTGATGAAGATACATGCACCTAGGTGCATTGTACCTAGCCGAATGTATCATGAACCTTGGAGATACATGGACTACTGGAAGCATGAATGTTGCTACTCATTATGACCCTTCAAGACACCTTATTCAGCCAGGATCAATGGCCCTTCAAGCTCCCCAAGGTACACCGAATGTACCAATGCATTTAAGAAAGGTTCATGCACATTAAGTGCATTGTATGTGGTCGAATGCTTCCATGTGCATTGGTAGATGCATGTTCTGTTGGAAAAAGCTTAAATGCTGCTCATTATTCATCAAAAGACATCAATTAAAGAGCATAATTAAGGCAAGGGACGTACTGGCTGTTGCATGCATCCTTGAAGGCTTTAAAATGCATTCATCCTTCTAGAGTGATGCCCTTGACATCCCCAAAGGCTGCCCATTAACTTGGACGAATTTTAGACATTCATCCTTCTAGAAACCGTCCATTGAGTGCCCTTGCTGTCCAAATACAATCAGCTCACTTCCTTCTCCATTAAGGTGGCTATTGGTGTTCTAGTGTTGAACATGGACATGTCTTCAAGCCTTCATCTTTCAAGTGAATTCACCTATCTAGAAGCTATCCATTTGGCTACCAATCAGTCGAATTTTGCCAAGGATTTCAATAGTTTTCTTTCTAGATTTTTCCAGCAATTTATGGCTGAAATTAAGCTTAGTTATTAAGTGTTCTATGACTATTCGGCTAGCTCTCATTTGCCTATAAATACTTGTTACTTTTCATTTGTAAGGGTAGAACTTTTAAACTTTGATTCAATATATATGAACTTTGTTCATTCGAGTGAGTTATCTCCTCTTCAATTTCGTGCAAGTTCCTAGACTTATCAAGTTGCTTGTATGTCTAGACTTGTTCTTTTCATCCAATTATACCATCGGTTCTTATCTACCTAGATAACGGGTCGTGGTCCACCTTCGATTCCATTTTCCACCTTAAACAACATAGAACCCGGGGTGACACTTCTTAGTGTTGAATCGATTCTTTGTTTAAGTTCCTTCATCCAGCTCCATCAAATTATCCTTTTATCTAATTTATTTTTTTTATTATCTCTTTCTATCAAACCGAACCATCTACTATTCAATTAAAGCTTTTGCAAACTCATCCATATTTTCCAATTATTTTTCGAAGGCTGAATCCCTCCTCGTAGACAATTGGGCAACACGCATACATTTCGACTCTCCCTGAGACAGACTGTATCATTTGGTATCAGAGCTATAAAAATGAAGAATTTTGACTACGTATGAGAAGCCGAAATAGGTTCGTAAGTGAAAAAAAATTCAAAAAAAATTATAAGTTGTAATTTTCGTTCTTGTATTTCAATATATTATATGTGAAGTGAAAAAAAATTGAAAAAAAGAGAAAAAAACGAAAATTGAAAAAAAATATACAAGTTAAAAAAAAGGGTAAAAAATCGAAAAAAAAGTGGTAAAAAAAAGTCAAAAAAAAAAGAGAGTGAAGTCCTGCAAGTTTGAAAGTTTTATTCATTTTCATCCACTCAGTTCCCAATCTCAAAACCATCATTCCACCCTCTTACTCTTCTACCCGACCCCCAAATTTTTTTTCTTTTCTTACCCTCTGGCCTACCCGATACTCGAAGTTTTTTTTCTTTTGTTAAGCCTACCCGAATACCTAACATTTTCCCTTGTTACCCACTTTGAAGCCGACCCTCAAGCCACGATGAGATTTTCAAAACGAAGTACGAAATTGTGAGACGAGAGTGAGAGGTAAAAGGCACGAGTGTATTCATCAAATAAAAAGCCTTATACGAGTGAAACACGAGTGTGAGCGATTTTCTTTGTGAGTGATTTGTGAGGTTTTTGTGGTAAGGTACTTTAATCTTTCTATTTATTTTCTTTCTTTATAACATCTTTCTTTTCAGCAATAAACATGTTTCAAGAAGAACTCTCCGCCGATGACTTCCAATTTTTGGTGAACGAAATGGACCGAATGCTCGAGAAAAAGTTAAGTCCAATACAAAGGCGTTTGGACCGAGCGGAGGAAAAATTTTGACGAAAGCACACTACAACGAGTTGAGAAACGGATCGGCGACCATCTCAGAGACCCACCTTCGATGATTATTCAAGAAAAGAATTCCGACATGACTCCCATTCATCGTCGACTTCAAGATCAAGAGACTTCTATCAAGATTCATCTTCATCAAGAAGTTCATTTGATTATGTGAGAAAGGATTATCATCGAGATTCGTATTCATCAAGACTCCTGAGACATCGAGAAGAAAGCTACGAGTACTCGCCCACGAAAGATTATTCTCGAAGTGGTACATATTATGATTCGTATTCAAGGTAAAACAAAGCGAGTAACGAGTGTGAAGCCTACTACGAAGATGAATACTCAAGCACGAGTTATTCGTCTTATGATTCCAAGATGACAAGCTCCAAGAATCTGCCAAGGATCCATCGTGATATCTATGAGAACGTTGCCTCGATTTTAGAGTCAAATCCTTCTATTGTCAATTCCTTTGAATCAACTTCTTGTTGTAATCCGAACGAAAAAGAAAAATCCATTGAAAAAGAAAAAGAGAAAGAGAAAGAATTTGATAAAGAAAATAAAAATAAGAGAAAAGAAAATAAAGAAAAAGAGCTTGAAAAAGAAGAACAAGAAAAAGAGAGCGTTGAAAAAGAAAAAGATGTTGAAAACACAAAAAAAGAAATTGAGATAGAAAAAAAAGTGAAAGAACAAGATATGCAAGAAATAGTGAACATTGATTTGCTTTCTTCAGACTTTTGTTCTTCTTCTGTTTCTTCATTTCAGGTTTTTGACAAAACGCACAAAGACTGCCAACTTCAATAATTCCCGAAGAACGACGTTTTTGTTTGATTGAAACAGGTAAAGTGGAATTACATGAGATTGAAGGTAAGGAAGGTAAGAGTTTCGAAACGATTCTGTCTCCACCAAATTCTTCTAAAATTTGTAATTCTGTGGATAGCCTCGTTAACTGCCATTCTTTGATCAAGTGTGACGATTTAAAAGATGGTAAGATGAATATATTCCATGATAATCATTTTGATGCAAAGTGTGACGGTGGAGTAACGAATAATCAACAAATGCAAGATTTGATCAGGTACGACGATGCCTTTTCTTTTAATCCCCATTTGTTTGATTGCGGGTTTTACGAGATTTGCTCATTGTCTAAATCGTTGAGTTTTCATAAATTTGTTTTGAAGCACGTTAAGAGTTTTGATCATTCGATATTGAACATACACAACTCATTTTGGTTTAACATGCTTGATTTTTTGAAACCATTGATACATTTTGATTTAAATAATCAAACACATGTTTTTAAACTAGGAATACGTTCTGATTTGATTTGTGGAAAACTCAAGTATCATCTAGATGGTTCTTCTTATTTGAAAGTTTCCCATCTTCTTGATATAAGGTTCTTGAATGAGGTAACGAATGTTGTCAACTTTGTTTTCCATCTTTATTCGTTCCTTAAACAATTCTTATGGTTGTTCACCTACCATTTGAAAATGGTTGAATCGAACGCGAAGCTTCGACTACGCTACATGCCTACGGAGAGAAGGTTTGTAATGTTCGAGAAAGGTAAGAATGATCTTGTCTATCTGTGCATAAAGGTGAGTCTTCTGAAACCGTTGATACATTTTTGCTCTCTACATTTAGATCATTACATGCTTAATCGATCTATTTTGCCTATTTATGATCTATCCGTTTTGTTCATTGACGAAAAGATTTTTGTGTTCGATAATTGTTATAATTCATGTGCAAGTGATTTCGTATATCCCTCAATGCAAGATTTGGTTGTTTCATGTCGAGTATCAAATGCACTTTTTCATCTATTTGCTTGTAATGATCATATATATCATTTAATGTGTTACTTGCATGATAATGTTGTTTTGAGGACTCTGTTTAAATCATATGCATGTTTTGAAGTCTATTTGTTTAAGTCTCAAACATTTGATAAGGCTTTGTTACTTTTATATGACGTTGTGTTTATGCCTGCTTTGCATTGATTTATTTGTTTTGTCTTGCTTATATTTGGGCTGCAAGTTTATTTGAAATTGATTTTGCTAATTCATGGATACCTCTTGCAGGTGTTGCGAATATCATCCATCCCGTTTGATCGAGGAAAACCAAGTCAAAAGAAATTCTATTCGGGAAACCAACAGGTCGATTCGAGGATGAATCGTCTTGAAGAGGGGAGGGATGATGCGGGCACGCCCGAGGCACCCGATTTGTTGCAAGCTGATGAGCTCGAATCATCGAGACCAAGAGCCGTGGAGCTCATGTGCATCTTCATGCACTTTCAAAATAAGCCGGATTAGCTCATTCTAGCTCAATTTGAACTCACTCGAGCTCATTTTAGCTATTGAGCTGATTCTTTAATTTTAATGCATTAAATAAATGAGTCTTTAATTTATTTATTTTTATTCTCTACAGCAATTTAATGCTTCTAAAACATTTTAAATAGGTTGAATTTAATTTGTTTAATCTTAAATTAATTTTATCAAATTTTATTACAAGTTTTAAAGATGTTTTAAAACTAAATTTAATGTGCAGTTTTTTTTAGCTTAAATAGGGGCTGCCGAATTTTCAAGTGTCCTCAATGGTGTCCTTTAGTTGTCCAAACGTCCCTAGATGAGTCCATTGCATGTTTTAATGTTATTCATCTGATTTGGATTGAATTAATATGGATTCATGGTCTATGTAGGTTCAGCCGAACCTTTGGAGTGAATTGATGAAGATACATGCACGTAGGTGCATTGTACCTAGCCGAATGTATCATGAACCTTGGAGATACATGGGATGGCTGGAAGCATGCATGTTGCTGCTCATTATGACCCTTCAAGACACCTTATTCAGCCAAGGATCAATGGCCCTTCAAGCTCCCCAAGGTGCAGTACCGAATGTACCAATGCATTTAAGAAAGGTTCATGCACATTAAGTGCATTGTATGTGGCCGAATGCTTCCATGTGCATTGGTAGATGCATGTTCTGTTGGACAAAGCTTAAATTCTACTCATTATTCATCAAAAGACATCAATTAAAGAGCATAATTAAGGCAAGGGACGTACCTGGCTATTGCATGCATCCTTGAAGGCTTTAAAATGCATTCATCCTTCTAGAATGATGCCCCTTGACATCCCCAAAGGCTGCCCATTAACTTGGACGAATTTTTGGACATTCATCCTTCTAGAAACCGTCCATTGGAGTGCCCTTGCTGTCCAAATACAATCAGCTCACTTCCTTCTCCATTAAGGTGGCTATTGGTGTTCCTGTGTTGAACATGGACATGTCTTTAAGCCTTCATCTTTCAAGTGAATTCACCTATCTAGAAGTCATCCATTTGGCTACCAATCAGCCAAATTTTGCCAAGGATTTCAATAGTTTTCTTTCTAGATTTTTCCAGCAATTTATGGTTGAAATTAAGCTTAGTTATTAAGTGTTCTATGACTATTCGGCTAGCTCTCATTTGCCTATAAATACTTGTTACTTTTCATTTGTAAGGGTAGAACTTTTAAACTTTGATTCAATATATATGAACTTTGTTCATTCGAGTGAGTTATCTCCTCTTCAATTTCGTGCAAGTTCCCTAGACTTATCAAGTTGCTTGTGGCGTCTAGACTTGTTCTTTTCATCCAATTATACCATCGGTTCTTATCTACCTAGATAACGGGTCGTGGTCCACCTTCGATTCCATTTTCCACCTTAAACAACATAGAACCCGGGGTGACACTTCTTAGTGTTGAATCGATTCTTTGTTTAAGTTCCTTCATCCAGCTCCATCAAATTATCCTTTTATCTAATTTATTTTTTTTATTATCTCTTTCTATCAAACCGAACCATCTACTATTCAATTAAAGCTTTCGCAAACTCATCCATATTTTCCAATTATTTTTCGAAGGCTGAATCCCTCCTCGTAGACGATTGGGCAACACGCATACATTTCGACTCTCCCCGAGGTGGACTGTATCACTTGTGGAATTGATTTAATTTGAATGCCTGTTTTGAAAACAATTCGAATTTACTTCGAACACTTGATGAAATGTTACTTGGTTTGCATGTTGATTCGATTCTGCCCATCTACATGCGCCATGTTTGTTTTGTTTTGAATATGCTTACATTTGGATTACAAATCTGTTTGAAACGTTTCTTGTTGACTCATGGTTATACTTTTCAGGCGATTCGATTACTATTCATCCCGTTCGATCGAGGTAAGTCGAGCAAAAGGAATTTCGTTCGAGGGAACCAACGGCTCGATTCGAGGATGAATCATCTTGAAGAGGGGGGATCATACTCAATTTCATCTCACATTGGTTCATCCAAAGTACTAAAATTCACATCCCAATCATATAGATCAAACATCATATAAACCTTACCACCATTAACATTTAGACCACAATTTTCATCAACAATTTAAGCATGAAACACACCATATTCATCCTTCATTTAACACACACATATACACATTAACATCATTCAACTTTCAAGCCATATCACATGGCAATCTTATACACATCAAAAACACATCATATCTACTAGCCTATGCATGTCATATACCAAATATATCCATCTTTCAAATGTACCAAAATAGATAGTCGATAGTGTGATAGAGCCACTGACGATTCTCGGATTCGAGCTAGCTTTACTGACACTGTAAAACAGAGAAAACACATCACACAGTAAGCTTAAGAGCTTAGTAAGTTCGTAACATAGTACATTCAATTTAATAGCTCAAATACAATGAACAAAAAGAATTCATCACATAGATCAATTCCCAAAGGTCTAGACCATATCATTCATAATCAATAATCTTATTCAACTATTCATGAAATCATGCACAATTTCATCAACCACGAAGGTTCAATACATACCTTAGCCAACACATAATTACTCACCATCCAAGCTAATTTATGCTCGATATTGCTGTCGAATCCATTTTTTTGTTTGGAAAAAAACGGGGATCGACTTTAAAAATACGGAGTAGCCACCAATCTTTTTTGTTTAGGTGTGATTGGATCACCTTGTAAAAAATAATTTTGGTCTACAAAATAGAAAAATAGGTTCGGGAGTCAGTTACGTACGAGTAAGGATTAGCACCCTCGTACACCCAAAATGGTACCAAATTGATTGACTAATGTCCTTATGTTGAAAATTTGAAAGGATTTAGAATACGATAACTTTAAAAATATTGAAGTGGATATTGAAATTCTCTTATTCCGAAGGAATGAAATCTCACGCCCAACACATTAGGGTATGACATTTAAAACCCTCGATATCAAGATCATCTCGTAATTTCCAAAATTCATGCTTTGAAAATTTTTTTAAAAGGATACTCAGGATCTGGTCATACGAAAAAATCGAAACCCAGCACGATAGGGCACGATTTCTCAGATTTTCGAACACAAGATATTTCCTTGTATTTAAAGCTAAGAAAACAAGAATGAAATATTAAAAGGATATTCGGTTATTTGGTCAAACGAAAAACTAAAACCTAGCACGTTAGGGCACGATTTCTCATATTTCCAAACACGAAACATTGCCTTATTTTGAGGAGATTTCAAATGGGCGATTTTAAAATTGACTTATTAAGTATTTATTTGGTTTGTTTGGATAAAAAAACATTTGAACAAGTAAGTTGGAAATCTCAATTGCAATGCAATGATAAATATGAAGTATAGTAGTAAGCACGGAATAATAATACATGGCAATGATGTTATAAAAAAAACAAATAATTTCATATGAAAGAACACATTAAGATATACGCAATAGCAATGGTCTGACATCAACATTATGCAAATGCTAACGATAATATTCGAAATCTTATGAATTAAAAACAAATCCAAAAGAAATTCAAAGCAAATTACAAACAAACATGATACTACATAAACGAAGTTCAAAAATATTAAAGAAAATACATACATAAAATTATATGAAATTAAGAATATATACATAAAGTAAGATAGTTTTAGTACAAATTATATGTATATATATGTATAAAATAATACATAAGAGTATTTAAATTAAATATTATATAAATTATTGAAACAAAGAAACATATAAAAGAACATTTTGGGATTAAATATTTATGTATAAGTTAAAATATACAAATGAAAGTATAAAACCAATTAAAACATTATAAAATCGATAAAATAAACTCAAAATAATTTGTTAAGACAACTTATATAATAAATAAATTTAGTTCCATAAAAGAAAATTGCAGAAATTGTGCACGAAAACTAAAAAATACCTAATTGAAATAATAATAAGATTGATAGGCTACTTTATAAATAAATAAAATGATTTGAACAAAGTCAAGGACCAAGGTAAAATGCGCACAAATAATCAAGGACTGAACCAGCAAATATTTTCAAAGCCCAAAACGCAGCATTTAAGTTGGACTAAATTGAACGTACGTGTGAATTACAGAGACTAATTAAAAAAACAAAGAAAATGTACCTAGGATCTAATCAAATAACGATGCAGAAAAGAGGGACCGATTGCGCAAATATCCCTTCACCACGAAAATGCGCATATCCTGAGGGCACTGGATCGGATCGGGTCAGGGCGGCCTTATACAGCGTCGTTTAATCAAGCTTCAAACGACATCGTTTTGCACGGTTTTAAAAGGTTAATAAAAGCTAAAAAACCAATCAAAAAATCGACCCCTCACTTCTTTTGAAATTAAAATACCCTAGCCCTATTTTCATTTTTCTCTCAACTGAAACCCCAAATCCATTTCTTACCATTGATCCACCACCTCAATCGGTGGACGGGGATGAACAAACACCCTCCGATTTACCCATCTCCAAAAAAATGGGCCCAAATATTCAACGGACATTCACCATGGTGGCCGGATAAGGCTTTGATTTTCCCCTTGGGCGCGATTTCGAAGAAGGAGACGAAGCTCCGACGACGCCACCCAAATCAGGCACTTTCCTATCCCTTCCCTTTTATTCCCACATGCAAAAAGAAAGAGAAAAGAAAAAAGACGAATCAAAAGCTAGCCCTAAATCGGATCTGAAATTTGAGAAAGGTTGAAATCAGAAATCACCTTGGTTTTATGTATATTTCTCTGTATGCGTAAAAAACAGTGTTTGTAAAAAAAAACTTACAAGAGTTTGATGGGTTTTTTATAGCCATCAAAATACAATTCTTTTATTTTTTGTATATTTTTTACTGTTTCTCTACTATTGGTGGCTTTGTTTGTAGGTACGGAAGGTGCGGATGTGGCGTACCGAGGCGCGTGGGGCGTGCGGAGGCACGAGCAGTGGTGTGTGTGCAACGGCTTGCGGCGCAAAAGGGAATCCCTAGGTTTTCTATTCTGCTGAACGTTTTGGGCTATTCAGGCCGTGTAATTGGGCTTATTTAGTTTGGGCTAAAATCGGGTTTGGGTGTAATGGGCTATTTAATTGAGATTGGGCTAATGTAGTTTAATGGATTATGATAAACTTTGAATTTTTGGTGTTTTGTTTTATTTTGTTTATTTTGTGTTTAAGGCCCGAGCAAGAATTGGGCTCTACAATTGCATTTCGATTCAACCTTTCATTATTCATTAGGTTTAATCGCACACTTAGTGCCCAATTTATAGTCGAAACTAAATTAACATCGCACACTTAGTGCCTCAATTCATAGCCAAAGGTTAAATAACATCGCACACTTAGTGCCTCAATACAAAATCGAACGTAATTCGGTATCGTACATATAGTGCCAACTACAAAGCCGAAGCTTCTGTTATTTCACACACACAGTGCTAATCATCTCGGTCACATTTCCAAATACGCACACTTAGTGCTACATAACTCGATTCCTCACATAACATTTACAATTCAATAATATCATCTCATTCATTTTATAACATTTAACATAGTTAAATTCAAGTATTATGTTCGAACTTACCTCGGACGTCGTAGTAACAAAACGGTCGATTAATCGAGCACTTTGTCTTTGCCTCGATCTCGATCCGAATCTCTCCTTTCTTGGTCTATACATATACAAATTTAAGTCATTCAATCACCAATTCATTCAGTTTAGTCCAAACACATATATTTATAGCATTTTACAAAATAGCCCTTATATTTTCACATTTTGACACTTTAATTCTTAATTCACAAAATCACAAAATACATAAAATCTCACTTCACCCATGCCTAGCCGAATTCTCCCTATGACCATACAAGTCCACACATTTCATTTATTTCATATTTTAGTCCTCCAATTTCTTATTTTCACAATTTAGTCCAATTAACTCAAAATCACCAAAAATTCAAAGACAAACTATGTTAATCTATCACATAACTTTCATAATTCATCACCAAACTTCACAAAGCTCATGAATTCATCCATGTCACATTTCAAATTCATCATCAATTCACAAAATTTAAGCATGGGTTTTGTAGAGCATGAAGCAACGATTACAAAAAGTAGAAATTATCAAAAATCGATCAAAAACTAACCTTGAATCAAGAACATCAATGGTCGAATATCACAAGCTTCAACTTTCTTTTTCTTTTCTAATTTTTGATGAAAGAAAGATGAGAATGGCCATTTTCATGCTTTTTGTTTTATTAAATTAAGTTTAATTATCACATTACATTTTTACCCTTAATGAAATTTTAGTTCAAAACATTTAATCTATGGATGTAATTGTCCACTTGCTTAAAAATGGCATAATAACATCATAAGGACTTTATATTTAAAAATTCATGCCAAATAAGCACTTCAACAACCAGCACACAACTTTTACCTTTTATGCGATTAAGTCCTTTTTCACAATTCGACACAGAGTTGATAAAATTTTCACACGAAACTTTCACACAGGTTCAATCACATATTATAAACACCAAAAATAATATTACAATATTTTTTTGACCTCGGATTTTTAGTCTCGAAACCACTGTTTCGACTAGGGTCTAAATCGGGCTATTACAAGTCTAGGTTCAGCCATAGCTTTAATTGAACTCCTTAAATTGCCTCTTTTAGCTGAAAAGTTATCAGCGTTAAAATGAGTACTTGAGCAGCCATAAAGGTGTAAAAATGAAGCTTGAAGGGTCATTAAAGTGTGAACAAAGCCAACCGAATGGTCCTTGGTGTAGGCAGCTAGTGTGAACGCCATTGATGGCTTCTTGGGGAGAGAATCAGCCAAGCCTTGGGAGTTATTAGCTGTACATTCCTTGGTCGAATGGTTGCCTTGGGGAGCCAAAAGTGACCAGCCATAAAGTTTAGTACCAGCCGAACATGCATCTTCCAAATGCATTGAACCTTGCATACATGCACCTTGTTAAATGCTCCCTATAGATTCGGCTGCACCTATTAAGCACATGAACCGAATTTAATTAAGCAAAAATTAGCTGGACAAAATTAATACACAAGCTAGACACTTTAATAAACACTTAGACAAATTAATTACAAACTAACTAAGAAAGATTAAAATTCGGCTAAGCTAGGACATAGTAAAAACTTGTAATAAACTTGGACAAATTTAATTAAGCTAAAGACACCATAAATTCGGATAATAAAAACACTTAAAACATATTTATAAGTTGTATTAAAATTACTAAATGAAATATCTAATTTATTCGAATATTAAATAAATGAGCAAAATTAATTAAATGAACTCAATGAGCTAGAATGAGCTCAAATGAGCTAATCCGAGCTAAATTGAGCTTGCACCAATGTGTATGGATGGCTCAAAGTTTGGGCCCGAGCTGGTTCTTTGGCTTCAAGCTGAAGTTCATGCCACAAATGCCTCGTTAGAGCTGCTACTGACTCATGCATGCGTTTAGCCCGAGCTCGGGTCATAGGGCCTTTTGGAATCTCTAGTGACTTCGAATTCAAATCCTTAGTTGCCCCAGGTATGCTTACATCAATATCCCCACATGGATTGTAGGGTTGGACGGAGATGATGTGTAGAGGCTGGTTGGGTAGGATTTTGCTACTGCATAACTATTACTACTAGTGATGCTGTGATGGGCTAAGGCCCTACTGCATTTTGACACTGTATTGAGATGGGCTAAGGCCCAAACTGTCACTGATACTAAAAATGGCTTAGGCCCAAGACTGTTCAACTATGCACTGTGAAAATTGATTGTTTGTTTGTTTCTGCAGGATTACACACTAAGTTTACATAAACTCACCCTTTTTGTTTAATGTGCACAGGTAATCCCTAGACGTAGACGGATCAATGAGATGGAGGACTCAACGGTGACCATAATAATTTTTTGACTTCATGGTTTTCAATTTACGATTTATGATTTAATTATTATTGATTATTTGGGTTGTAATTAAGGAACCTTTGGGACTTTGGTTTAAATTTAGGTATTTATTTGTTTATTTTACTTTATGGATTTATACCTGCTGGTCGTAGGAAATTCGTTTTCAAAAATTAAAGTAATTTCTAAACTCATGATCACCTAGACTATTTTATTAAAGCTTCTGCAACGAGGGATGTTTCAAAACAAATGTTTTAAATGAATAAAGACGACTTCCTAAGTTCTAATAAAGGTTTACTAAAGATAATAACATGGAATGTTTTCATCGTAACAACAAGGTTTCAAAAACACTATCGTGTGACATTGCTAGATACGGCCATAACGTCTAGGCTAGATTTGGGGTGTTACAAAAAATACAGAAAGTTGCAAACCAATAAACCAAGAAAGTTGCAGCCACAGAAAGCTTTAAAAATTCTAATATGGACAAGAAATAAAACTCTACTCAAAACTTTAAGCTAAATGATGCGATCTCGTACTCGTTGATGGATTCGAGTCGCGAATGTTCCCGGTTGTAAAATGGAGAAGTATCATTCTACTTGGAGTTAAGGCTGAAATTGGCTAAGTATAAGTTTAAAACAAAGGGTTTCTAGTATTTTAAATATAGTAAAGGCTAAGGTTCAGCTAATAACGAAGATAGGGATATTTTGAAGTTGGTAATTCGAATGGAATAGTTTAGGCTTAAGGTTGAAGAGTAAACCAATACTATAGGACAGTATTGACCTGAAACTTATAATAACACTTAAGGTGGATAGAAAGATAGGTAAACCGTGACCCACTATCTATATGGAGATAGGAACCAATCGGTATAAAGGGTTGAACACCACACTCAATTGAGTGATAAGTTCACAAATAAATAGTATTAATGCCACTAGCAAGCTAGATAAGTCAAGCTGAGTCTTAGAAATACAACTAAAGAGCTTCATATTTATAGCTCAATTACAAGGCTAGCCGAATAGACAATGAGGAAACTGAATGGGTAGCATGTGTTCAGCTTAATGGAGCTAGAAACTTCCTTAAATCTTCTCTAGTGTTGGTGACGCCAATGGACAAGTCCCTTGATGTTTCCAATAAGCTTAAGTTAAATAAAATTAAGTAGGAGCTGAATAGAGCTAAATAGACTAGGCTAGGTTCGGCCAAGAGGTGTGAAAGGCTTTTAAGGAGCTATCTTGAATATTTGGAGGGTCTTGGACTTTAAATGGCAGCTTGGGGCACTTCAACAGCCTTGGAGTGTGAACAAATGAATTTGAGCAGCCCTTGAGTGTGAAAGCTCAAAACGAAACAGCCATGAATGTGAAAGGAACCTCCAGCAATGTGAAAACACTTAAGCAAATAGTTGGGCAGCTTGGGGAAGAGAAATTAGCAACTTAGGAAAAGAAGCATCAGCTTACTTTTGGCTTTTGCAATGACCGAACAGCTGCTTGGGGAAGGGCAACCATCAACACACCATCTTTATGCCGCCCATGCATGTACATGAAAAAAATAAATTCAGCTAGTTAATTTGGCCAAGACAAATTAAATTCGGCTGGACAAAATTAATTAAAATAAGAATTTAATTTGTCTCACACTTAGACACATTAAAATAACTATTAAACAACTAATAAATATGTATTAAACTAAGACAGATAAACTTTAATTAAAATGTCCATATTATGACGTATTAAGAACGCAGCCTTTATTATTTGAGCTGAATTAACTAATTTAACTAAAAACCAAATTAAATGCTTATTTCCAGCAAGCTATGCATAAACTAAAACGTCTTGAAATGAGCCCAACGAGCTATAGGTACGAGCTAGATGAGCTCGAATCAGGTTGTGAGGGTTGCTTGGCTTGCTTTCCATGAACTTTCGATAAACCCCAATAGCATTTCCCAAGGTTCCATGCCAACTCTAGGAGGGTCTCGGGTCGTGGCCGTATCACTAATTAAAATACATAAATCAATAAAAATTAATAACACAAACCCATCAAAGTAAAGCAACCAAACTAACATGGTAAAGAACGAAAATAATCACTCAAAATCAAATTTGAAGCAGAAAAAAAAAAAAACTAGAAGAAAACATGAGAAAAAATCAGCAAAAGAGAGTTACAAAAACTAGAAGGGAAAAAAATCAACGATAATTTTAGTAAACATTTACGCAATATGAGAGCAAAAGATATGAGAGCAAAAGAGAATTACAAACTTTGGCTTAACTTTCAGTTGCAGTAAATTTGGAACCCACCATATGACGCGATTCTAATGAAATGGAAAAACAAAAGAAGAAAGCAAGCAAGGAATAGAGAGCATGGTTTTAGAAAGGTGAGGGGTAAAAATTAAAAATGAAAAAAAAAATTATCAGCGTTGAATTGCTATTCAATGGTGAAGGAATGATTTAGGGATTCAATGTTTTCACAAAATAAAACTGTTTTCAAAGTAGATGTAATAAACCTTTATAACCAACCAACATGGGTTTAGTTACTCCCACTAATTTGGGCTATAACCTATTCTAACACCCCCAACCAAACATAAAATTATAATTCTAACCAACCAAACATGGGTTTAGTTACACCCACTAATTTGGCCTATAACTATTCTTACACCCCCAGCCAAACATAAAATTACAATTCTATTTCATTAGATTCAACTAAACAATTAAATTACTGATTATAAATTTATTTCATTTCAACTCTATTCTATTTAAATGAATCAATTCTATTTCAATGAATCAAACGTACCGTATAGAATTGAAATAGATTCACTTTGAAATAGAAATATCAATCTGATAATTGTTGAACACATTACATTTCTGTATATACGATCAATATCAGAAATTGTACATAAGAAACTTAGGCAAACAGATTAAAAAACATTGTCAGTATATCACTATTGCTAAGTACTTCTATGATCATAAAACTAAACATTCCATCGCTATCCTTCCATGTTTACTTGGTTGCATCTTTACTTCTAGAAAATATCCGGGTGGAAACGCCCTGGGATGGAATTGCTTTGCTGTGCCTGCCTCAAATGCATCATTAAGGCATAGTTATTTACCTGCAAAAACACATGATAGATTCGCCGTTAATAGATAATATAATGACAAATTTATGCTTCTGTTTTTTTTTTTTTTATCTCAAAAATCATTAATGTTCATCATCATCATTTACAACATTTTTTTTGGAGTAAAAAATCAAGCTGTAAAATGATTGTGATTTCTCACCTCTAGAGTTCGCAACTGATCCTGATACTGAGAAACCAGCTGCTTCAAATGTTCCAACTCATTGTTTTTGTCCTGGTACTCCTTTTGGCGTTCATGCTGGATAGCCACTGCACGTTTTAGAACCGTGTTTTCTTGAATCAACACTTGAATCTGTTCCTTCAACATCATATTCTCCTAACAACAAATTACAATTAAATCAACAAGGTAATGTTTACTAACTATTAAGCAACACAACAGATAACATAAAGATTGAAACCCTTGTTCAATTTCACAGATATGTCGAAAACCAAAAGCCAAAATTCAACACAACTATTAAATTTTGCTACTGCACACTGATACGTCAACACCCCGAGCACACTCTTGGACCAGCTACTTAAGCATTGCTTGCAATCCCTTGCAAACTGAATTAGTTCTATTCCAGCTCGTTGAGCTCAAATCAGCTCGTTTCCAGCTCAATAAGCTCATTTGCTCGTTTTGAGTTTATTTTAATTTTTACAATTTTAGTTGCTGGAATAAAATAAATGCATTTAGTTACTTCAGCTAGTTAGCTTAAGTTAATAAATAAGTGTTAATAAATGTCTTTAATCTTGTTAAATTAGAGTGTTAAATGTGTCCTAGTCCAATACATATTTTTAATGTGTCCAAGGTACAGCCAAATTTAATTTCTGTTTTAGCTATTACATGATTTAAATATGTCTAGCTACAGCTGAATTTAATTGGAGTCTTAGCTTAAATACATGTTATAAATATGTCCTAGTTTAAAACTTGTTTTTGATGTGTCTTTGAGCTTGCCAATTTTATTAGGTCTTAATTGAATTAATTAGGTGCAGGTAAAAGCTTGGTACGACATAAATGCAAGTAAGCTGCTGATTTATTTCTTCCAAGTGAGATGATGGTTCGATCATTGCAAAAGCCACAACCAGCTGATGATTCTTGTTCCCAAGCTGGCCATTGAGCTCACCAAAGCAGCCTTAAAAGCTTTCACACAAGCTGGACATTCCTTTCACATTGTATGCCCATTCGGTTTTGTGCATTCACACATAAGGGGCTGTTTACATTCGATTTTAACACCTAATGTCCATTGGAGTACTCAAGACATCATTTAACACCTCAAGATCATTCAGCTGACCAAGGCCTGCTCATTAAAGCCTTTCACACCCTTTGGACGAATTTAGCCTAGTCTAAACAACTCCATTCAGCCAATTCAACTCCCCAATCACTTCAATTAATTTTTCAGCTAAATCAAGGCATCTAGAAGCTGTCCATTGGCGTCACCAAGGATGAAGGAGCTTCCTGGAATTTTCTTGAAATTTTCTGGAATTTTTCAGCTCATTAAAAACTGAAATCAGGTGTCCATTTAGTTATCCATTTGACTATTCGGCTAGCATAGACTTCTAGCTATAAATACTTAGCTAATTTCATTTTGTAGAGACTTTTTTGCTACTTTTATGAATGTTTATAACATTTGTGAGTTCTTCAACTGTCTTAATTAGTTTTAGACTCAGCTTGACTTATTTAGCTTGCTAGTGGTGTCATTCTGTTTCTTTGGAACTTATCACTCACCATCAAGTGTGGCGTTCACCCCATTGATACTTATGGTTCCTTCAACATCCATCCACCTTAAGTGTCGTATAAGGTTCGGGTCAATACCCCCTATAGTATTGGTTCTTCCTTGGCCTTAAGCCTATTCCATCCATTCGACTTTTTCCATTTCTAAGCTATCTTAATTTCTTTGTTAGCCGAATCAACATCCCTCTACTTCCAAACCTTTTTAAGCCATTTTTGCAATTCAATTTTCAGCCTCAATCACTTAGCCATTTCCATCGTCATTTCACTTAGCCAATTCAGCCCTTCTCTTTATTCCCCTTTGTTCCAACACCTAGCCGATCCTTTCCTAATCCATTCTAAAACTCTTCGAAAATCCATTTGTTTAAAGCCTATTCTTAACCAATTTCAGCTTATTACAATTGGAACGATATTTCCTCAATTTCACAATCAGGCACAACAAACAACTCGAATCATTCTCGAGGCGAGATCGTATCACACACCCAAAAAGCCAAAACAACAGTGTCCTTATAGTATTTGAAATTGGGAATTCTGGAATCAATACCTATTATATCATTTGCTTCAAACCTCAACAGCACAGCTCCTCGCATCAAACTTCCAACTTCCAGTTCTGAAACCATACTTCAAACCATTGTCTTTGATTTCACGTTTCAAAATCACTAAGACACTTTAACTCGGAATCAAATACGAAAGTAACTTAGTTCAGTCATCCCCTAGACCGGTTTTATACTCTTGGCTTTGTCTCTCAACTTCCACAATAAATAACTTGTAACCCCCTCCATAGAAATATTTAGAGATGAAAACTGTAGTTTATATAAGACTTTGCTTTATTTCCAGATTTCAATTCAGTTACCAGTTTATTTTCTGCTTGGGAAAATTGTTATGGGCCTTGGTTTTGTGTTTTTGTACAGCGCCAGGGTTGGGTATGATTTGAGACTAGAAATTAGGACTGGGCAAGTGAACTTGTTCTTGAGACCACATGCCTAGTCTCAGCCCAAACCTGGTCCATCCCATGACATGAGTGCCTATCATATACCTGAAAGCAGCTTTCAAAAGGACCTAGAGGAGTTAAGAGATACATACCTTATGAAAACTTTGTGCTGCCTCCTTAGCAACATTTTCACTAATGGACTTCCCCAGAACCTCCAGCAATTTAAAGGCACGGGCTTTGGCATCATCCACACTTGAAGCACCCATCATCTCCCCCACGAACAAGTCCACCCATTCTGCACCATCAACAGGCAGAGTTTCAGGGGCCGATGGAATCTGAGCAGTAGTATCAGCAGCTTCTCCATTGTTGGTTACTGTACCTGCAATTTCAACTACATACATGAGTTTCCCGTGCCTTAAGGAGTAAGAACTACCCATCTTAAAGCAGTACACATGGCACAACAATTAAACATAAAATGATTACTTTGGTGGCAGCAGGCTACAATTTGTTAAAAGTTAAATATATAAATTGTTCTACAGAAAATATTGTATTGAAATTGATTAACCACAATATATCTTTGGGCGTATATAGCTAAGGACTAGCATATTGAAGAGGACTAAAATCTAAAAGAAATTTATCACTTCTTTCTCTCTTTAAAAAATCAATTTTTACAGATTGATTGTAAACCATAATAGCGATGCTAAATTACAAAAAAAATCAAAATCGCAAGAAATAGAGGCACACCCTGCTCAGCAGTTGTACCCAGTTCCTCAACAGGACCCATCTTTTCCCCTGTAGCATCTGCAGCTCCTAAGTGAAGTTCCTGAAGCCTCTTGATAGCAGTGTCTATATTGTTGCCACATTCAAGTAGTGCTCTCTCCAGAAGCTGAAAGGAATAAATTGTTAAATGTTCATAGAAGAGACAAATGGACCACAATTCAACAACCAACCATAATCTCTTGCTCAGCAACAGATTAGTAAAAGCAAACACTTTAAAAGCTAAGCCTCAAGTTTAGAAGACAAAAAGATATACCTTAACCAACTAAAACAAGCAGTCTTATATACACAACACAAATATTTTGTAAATTCACAAACTGATTTAACGTTTTGGAAAACTTTAGAACTCAACAAACTAAAACAAGCAAATCTCATATACACAAATTTTTGTACATTCACAAGACTGGTTGGGCTGGCCGCATTCGTGGCTTCAATCCACACAATTGCACTTGTTAGACTTTACCGCAATATCAACTTCTTTTAAATGAATTTTACGCTAAGAGTTTAACCGCTTCACCCAACATCAAAAAATAATTACAATATGCATTTTGCTTACAGGATAAATCCAATGAATCAAAACGATATGCAACCCAACGTAGGTTTAAAATATCGTTCTTTTATCCCTACTTTCAAATTTCAGAAACCAAAGAAAGGAATCTAGAAACATTACAGCTTTGTTATTAAATATAATAGAGAATAACTAGAAGCAATTGGTAATATCAAATAAAACTTACATTTCTGCATCAAATTAACGTAATCTAGGAATAAAAATAAATAAATAATAATCCATATACCTCGGAGTCCATATGAGGGAAGAGAGCTCGGAGGTGATCAAGGAGAGAAGGCGGCGGAGCAAAACGAACAGAAGGAGATGAAGGTGAGCAGCGCCGGAGCTTCTTAGAGACAGAAGCCGATGGCGATGACGGGATATCCTCGAAGAACGATCTCTTGCTCCCGCACACTGCCGCAGACATCCTTCGCTAGATCAAAGAAGAACTCTCTTTCTACCTCTATCAATGTTAATCCCTCACCTTCTTTCTATCTAATTTGGAAAGAGATGTGGGGTTGTGGGGGGATGAGATTTCTGTTTGGTTGATGAGAAATTTGATGGGATTCTATTCGAAAGGTGTTGGCTTTGATTTGCCTTTGGGATATTAGGTTTTCTTTATGTGTGGGGTTCTTTTTTCTCTTATATGTTAAGGACGGTGAACTGCTGGAGAAGAAAAGCAATACCTTTTAAAGCGGTGCGGGTTTTGTTATTTTTATATATATATTCACTGTTATTTCTTTTTTTTTTTCCAGACAGAAAAAGGGCAATGGCCGCATTGGGAGATTATGAGAACTGCGGGGTGGACCAATCATATATAATAATATAGCAACGTAGAGATTACTGGCCCAACCATTGTTTCGTTTTTTTAATTTTTAATTATCTATAATAAAATAAAATAAAATAAAAATGAAATTTATTAATATTTTTAAAATTTGAATTTGAAACGTAAATGATTATTTTAAAAATAATTTTGAAAGTAATGGTAAATGATTATGTCTTAAATTTAATTTTTTATTACTTAAATATTTAAATTAATTTTCAAACGTAATGGGAAATGATTATTACCATTTATGTTATTTGAAACGTAATGCTTCCATTCTAAGCAAAATATTTTAATATATATTATTTAATAATATTAATGTTATTTGATATTTTTATAATTTTTAAAATACTATATATTTAAAAGTTTCAGATGAAGATAATGCAAAGATCATATCGCTTTTAAATAATAAAGCTCAAAAACTAGAGATTAAGTTTAATTGAGTTTCTAAGACTTTGTCTATAAAATGCAATTCGATCCTTCAAATATTTCTTTGTAGCTACTGTCATACTTATCAAATCTTGTGCTTGGGTCGTGGGTTCCTATTGGAGTAATCGCATAAAGAATCGCCAACTGTAGATGGGTCAAATTGGGTGATCACATTGGTGTTGATTGTCGCTGGTTCTAGATTGGAGAAATTGGGATGATTGCAGAAAATGAAATGGAGGCTTTTTTAGAAATAAAGAGAAGGAGAAAGATGAAGATGAAATAATGAGGGACAATAGAAGGAAAAGAGATGAAAGCTTCTTTGTTGTTACTTGGCTCGAGCCCTTGTAATTGGTCCACTTGGCATTTGCAAAAGGATAAGCAATGCTTTATACGTTCCATGCATAGTTGGACCTGATGGTTTGGCCTATTAACATCATTCATCAACCCACCAGAATTAGGCTTTGTGTTGGTGCTCAGAATCACATCATTCCCTCCTGATACGACCACGGCCTTGTTGAGGTGTTCGAGTCATTTAGTTGCCCGATCGTTAAAATGAGAAGCACCGTTCTATTAGGAACAAAAGGGTGAATTCGACTAAGTAGAAGCTTGAGTTAACAAGATAGGTTCAAAAGGGCTAGGTAAATAAAAAAGGATAGTTCGACTAACAAATAAAAACAAAGTAATTAGGTTGATAGTGGTGATAGGATGGAAATAGGACTTAAGGGTCAAGAATGAACCAACATTAAAGGAGAGTGTTAACCCGAGACTTATAAGACTCTTAAGGTGGGTTAGGAATAAAAATGGGACCTTGACCCTCTATCTAAGAAGATAGGAACCAAAGGTAACAATTTCGGGTGAACGCCACACTTTGAAAGTGATAAGTTCGGATAAAAGAAATAGGTTGATGCCACTAGCTAAGTAGTTAAGTCAAGCTGAGTCTTGAACGAAGTTTGAGAGTTCAAATACTCACAAATAACTCATAATTCATTCAAAATAGAAAAAGTCTGAAATACAACTCAATTGGTTCATATTTATAGCTACATTCCTAGGCTAGCTGAATAGACATTAAGGTAACTAAATAGACATTTTAGTTCAGCTTAAATGAGCTGGAAACTTCTTGGAAATTTCTTAGCAGCTTCCTTGAAACTTCCTTCAGCTTTGGAGACGCCAATGGACAGCCTCTTGATGTCTTCAAGTAACTTGATTTTAATGAAGTGGATGGTAAGCTGAAATGGCTGGACAAATTTGACCAATGTGTTTTAATAGGTTTGAATTGAGCTGCCTTGGTTACTTGAAGAGTCAATGAGCTTAATAGGTAGCTTGGAGTACTTCAATGGTCATGTAAGTGTGAAAATCGAATTTGAGAAGCCCCTTGTGTGTGAAAGCACATAATCGAATAGCCATCCCATGTGAAAAGAATTTCCAGCAATGTGAAAGCTTTCAAAGTTGCTTTGGAGAGCTAGACGGTCAGCTTGGAAGAGAGAAAACATCAGCTCTCTTGGCCTTTGGTGTTCACGAAGTGATGCTTGGAAGAGCTGAACCATCAACTCACTTGCATTCAAGCTGTTCCATTGGATGTGAGCACGCCCGGGAGTTCAACAAATTCTAATTTCGACCCCCTTGAGCTCCCTAAAGGCCCCATGACCCGAGCTCGAGCTAAACAACTACAAGAGGCTGTTTCAGCCTTGTTAACTCAATTTTGGACTGAAAATCAACTCGAAGATGATGGAAAAGCTCAGGCCCGTACTTTAAACAATCCTTGAATCTTAGTGCAAGCTACTTTAGCTCGACTCCAGCTCCTCGAGCTCCGTCTAGCTCAAATCAGCTCACTTGAGCTTAATTCAACTCGTTTGAGCTTGTTTTTATTTCTTTCCAGCTCATTTATTTTATTGTTAGAATAAATTAAGTATTTAATTAAATTAGTTAATATTGTTACAGCTCATAACTATGTCTTAGATTATTACATCTTTTATTATGTTTTCTCATAGCCGAATTTAATATGTCTTGAATAGACTATATTAAATTTGTTCTTATATTAAATTTGTTCTAGTTTAAATATGTGTTTAATTAAAGTGTCTAAATTATATTAATGCATGGTTCAGCAGAATTTTACTTAATTTAATTTGGTTCATTGTGTTTGTAGGTTGGTTGAATACATGAAGCTCCAATTAATGCAAGATTCATGAATGGTTCAGATGCACCGTATGGGAACATGCATGTATGACCGAATTCATGGATGGTGGCTGATTGTTTGGCTTCCCTAAGCAACCATTCGGCCAAGGAGTAGCTGCCCATTGATTCTCCCAAGCTGGCTGAATATCTTCCAAGGCAGCCTTGAAGGTGTTCACATTTACAAAATTCCCCATTCACACATGAAGACCATTCAGCTACAAGCATTCACATTCAAAGGGCCTTTCAATTTTTGGTGTTCACACATCTCATGACTATTCAAGCTGCTCATTTATTCAGCTACCTATTCGGCTGAACAAGGCCATTCAATTAGGTTCATTTAAGCACATGGCTGAACCTAGACATGCCCATTCAGCTCCAATGCTTTCCAAATACATTCAGCTAGATTACTTCTGATGTGATCTGGCTTGGGGTTATCGAGTCGATTCACGTGTTTGCTCGATCGTCGACGAGGAGAATGTTCGTTGCGTTGAAAATGTAAAATTTGGTTAAGTTATGCAGAAGCTAACAAGATGGTTTTGGAATGGAAAGGGGTTTTAGTAAGGATGAGATAGGTTCGGTTTAACAAGAAATAAAGATAAGTAATTTGATGAAGTGATAGAAAATGGAAAAGGGAACTTAACGGAAGAAAGATTCAACACTATATCGTAGTGTCACCCCATTTCTTATGTAGTTAAGATAGTTGGATGGAAAATGGAATAGAAGAACACCACACCAAAAGGTTGGTGATAAGTTCAAACAAGTCGGAAGACGCACTAGCAAAGCCAGATAAGTCAACAAGACTTGTACGAAATATCAGAGGAGATAAACTCACTCAAGAACACAATGTTCATTTAACAAATTGGCAAAAGTCCTTTTACAATTGAAATGAACAACTATTTATAGTCTATCTAGCTAGTTAGCCAAATAGTCAAAATACAAGCTTAATAGCTAAGCAAATTCAGCTAGAATAAGCTAGAAAATTCTGGAATTAAATCATTAAATTACTGTAGCTAAATTCAGTTGGATGGAGCTCAGTAGACGGCTTCTAGAAAGGGGCTGATCAGCTTGCATGAATTTGGAGCCTTCAAGGATGCATTGCACTAGCTAGGTTCGGCCAACGAGCTTAAATGAGCTCATTTAATTCGCAACTTTAGCTAAAAAGTTATCTGCATTAAAGGTGGACCTGAGAAGCCATTTAGAGTGTGAATGGCCAGTTTTGAAATGTCTTCATGGTGTGAAAGGCCTAGCCGAATGGACATGGTGTGTGAACATCAAATGTGAACACATAGATGCTGCCTTGGGAAGACAATCGGCCAAGCTTGGAGGCTTTAACTTGCTAGTAACTCTTGGCTGAATGGACACCTTGGGGAGCCAAATGGATCGGCCAACATTCATTGAAGGGGACCATTCATGAATCGTTCCATACATGAACCTTCCATGCATGAACCTAGCTTAAATTCACTCCCAAATTCAGCTGCACCTAATAAACATATAAAACCAAATTAAATTAAGCGAATTTCAGCTGGACATAATTAAAATAGAAATTAGACACATTAAATAAACACATAATTAAACTAGATAAATTAAATAAAGACTAAACAAGACATTAATATTCGGCTATGACACATTAAAAACATGTAATAAGTTAAGACATATTTATGAGCTGTAATAATTTAAGCTAAATTAATGAAATACTTAATTTATTCAAACATTAAAGTAAATGAGCTGAAAGTAATTAAAAATTAGCTCAACGAGCTAAAGTGAGCTCATGTGAGCTAAACCGAGCTAAATTCAACTTGCACCAAGGTGCAAAGATTGCTCAAAATATGGACCCGAGCTTGTCCATCATCTTCGGGTTGGAATTCACTCCAAAATTGACTTGTTAAAGCCGCAACAACCTCTTGCATTCGCTTAACTCGAGCTCGAGTCATAAGGCCTTTAGGGAGCTCGAAAGGATCGAAAATTAAATTCGCTGACCCCCAGGTGTGCTCACATTAACTTCATCATGAAGCTCCATTCAGCCGAATATGGACTTAGAGAATTAATGTCTTTGTTTTAGCTTATTCTAGATTATTCTAGCTGAAATTTCTTAGCCATTAAGTTAGTCTATTCAGCTATCTTAGGTAGTAGTTATAAATACTTAGTCATTTTCAATTATAAGAGACTTTTTCCATTTTGAATTATATGAACATTGTGTTCTTGAGTGAGGCATCCTCCTCACAAATTTCGTACGAGTCTCTATGACTTATCTAGCTTTGCCAGTGGCGTCTATCGAATTTGTTCTGTAACAGCCCGATTTAGGGGCAAAACGGAACAATGGTTTCAAAACCACTAATCTGAGGTTGGAGAAATTTATTTTTATAATTATTTTAGGAGTTATGGCATGATTATATAGGTGCATGAAAATTTTGGTGCTTTAATTTTAGCAATTGCATACTTAATTGCGAAAAAGGACTAAATCGCATAAAGTGTAAAAGTTCTATTTTACAAGATAAAGGCATCTAAAAGCCATAGAATATTAATTATAGGTCCCTAATGTGCACTTAGGCCTTATTTAGGGTGGTGGTCATCTATAGGGACAAAGAATTAGAAATTGGTCAAAGTTGGTGGAAATTAGGTGACTTAAATGACTTGTTATAATAAAATAAAGAAAAGAAAAATATCACCTTTTCTCTCCATCTTATCCACAAAAAATTAGTAGCAAAATAAGGTTTGAGAACTCAAAAATTTCAGCCAAGCTTTTCTCCTTGCAAGTAAGTGTTTTAATGGTTATTCTTTGATAATTTTTGTACTTTTGAGACCCTTGTAGCTTGAGCTAGCTAATGAGGGGACTATTTTGCAAAATGGCTGAAAATCTATGGTTTTTCCATGAGAGAATTAGTATTGATTTCTAAAATTTTATGAAAGAAAATGAGTCTTAGTTGTTAAATAAACAACTTTTGTGAAAGGTGTTTTCATGAAAACACCTAAAAGGACCTTTTTGTAAAGATTGTAAAATAGGTGGTAACTGTGTAAAATAATGAGTATTGGAAGTTGCTATAAGAGTAACAAATGTTTATGTAGGCTCGTTAAAGAAAGAAATTTGATTAGAATTAATTTACGAGTCTAGGGGTAAAATTGTCATTTTGTGAAAGTCTAAGGGCAAAATGGTAATTTTGCCAAAGTATGATTATTGAAATGTATTCATTAACGTGGTAATTAAATGAGCTAATTTTCTATTATAGATCAAGAAGAACGAGGAATTAACCTTGATCGAGGAAAAGGTAAGGTTTCAGACTAGATCGGCAAATTGGCCTATTTTAGTATCGAGGTAAGTTTGTGTGTAATAAATTCAACATCATGTTATTAAGTTTTAAAATGTTTGATATTAGTGAAGATGTATATTATTTTTATGAAATTGAGTAATGATGTTGAATGAGAAAATGATGAAAATTTATGATGTTAAAGTCCCGGTTGGACTTTAAGAAGTGAGAGGATATCATCATCGAGACATGAGATTGGTAAGGTCATGTATAAGACCATATCTAGGACATGGCCTCGGCATCGAATTGAGATCCCGTATAAGATAATATCTAGAATATAGCATCGACATCGAATATGAAAATCGTATAAGGCCATGTCTAGGATATGACATCGACATCGATATGAGATCCCGTATAAGACCATATTTGGGATATGGCATCGGCATCAAGATTTGACCTCATGTAAGACCATATCTAGGATATGGCATTAGCGTCGTGTTTATGTGTATGATGATGATTGTGTATTCTCGGGTATTCCAAATGATTCATAGGGAAAAATAGTTAAGTTTATAATGGAGATGAAATTAGTGCTAAAGCTATGTGATGAAGTGATACAGGTACTTATGAGTAATTCGTGAGAAATGTTTACGATATGTGACATGACATGTAATTGGTAAGAATGGCAATGTGCTTGAGACTTTGTGTTTTTATTCAATGCAATGGATGGATGACATTATGAGCCTTATTGTTGGTATTTATTTCATGCAAACTTACTAAGCTCCATGCTTACCTCTCTCATTCCCTTTTCCTTGTAGTATCGCCAAGCTAACTCGAGGATCGTAGGGCGTTGGAGTTCAAAATCACACTATCAACTTCTCTTATAGTTTGATTAATTTTGAGTATGGCATGTATAGGAACTTGGTTATTTTGTGTTATGTCATATTTGTTAGCCAATGTGTGGCTATTAATATTGTTCAATTCATTTTGTAAATGGCCATTGGAAATTGGCCAATGCTTGACAAGTTTATATATTCAATGATGATGAAGTTCACGAAGTGTATGCTTGTGTGGATGTCTTGATTTTGGGTTCTTAGAAGTTCTTTATGGTCATGAAGTATGTTGAATTAAATTGGTATAAGTGTGGTTGCCTTGTAGGGTGGCAATTGGCTTGGTAGACAGCCTTACAACTGTCCATATGGGTAGACACACGGACGTGTGTCTAAGTCGTGTGTGACATACTGTCAGCCCCATGGGCATGTTGATAGGCCGTGTGTTCCCATGCATGCTAGGTTGGCAAGTCAGAATACCCAATAGTAAACATACGGGCTGAGACACGGCCATGTGTCTCAACCGTGTAGGAGGCACAGCATAGGACACGGGCATGTGCCCGGGCCGTGTGAAGTCTGCACCTGAAATTAGGAATTTAATTTGACACACGATCTAAGGACACGAGCGTGTGCCTTGGCCTTGTGACCTTATTGAGATGATGATGTCATAAACAGAATGTTAAGGTTTTCACACACGGGTTTAGACACGGGCGTGTCATGGTCATGTGAGGGACACGGGCTATGGACACGGGCGTGTGCTAGGCCGTGTGAAAACCCCTGTAGGTTTGAAATGAAAAATTAAATCCACACGGACTAAGGACATGGGCGTGTGTGATTACACGGCCTGCCCACATGGGCATGTCCCTCATCACACGGGCGTGTGGCTCTATTTTATGTCAAAATTTTCTAAGTGTTCAAAAGTTTCGGTTTAGTTCTGAATCATTTCGTGTGCAAATTTAGGGTCTCGTAGACCTATAATTAGGACATTAAAGTCTCGAATGAAAAGTTTTATTTTGAAATGAAATTTTATGGATCGATGTGGTATTTTTGAGCAAGTTAAGTACGGTAATGCCTTGTACCTGATTTAGGTGTCGATTATAGGCAAGGGGTGTTACATTTAGTGGTATCAAAGCTACGGTTTAGTTTATTCTCGGACTAACATAGCGTAAGTATGAGTCTAGCTATACATGCCATACGTATGAGTATTTACATATTGATAGTGTGATGACTCCTGACGATTTAAAATTGTGTTTTTATAAAGTAAATGGTTCCTGACAGATCTGCAGCTGATGATGTTGCAAGAAATGCGCTGGCTCCTGCACAAGGGACTACGCTAGTAGAAAGTAGACTCGAGACTTTAGGTCAGGGAGAAGAGGCTCGAGAAGCCTTTCTCCATATGATGAGCAACTGGTACACTGAGTTTGTTCGAGCAAATCCTAATGCTCAACCCCTTCCACCCCTACCTATTCCTCAGCCTACCCTTGTAGCTCCCTAAGTTGTGAAAGTAATAAGAAGAGAAAGGCCTCATGTCGATAGAATCCAGAAACAAGGAGCTAAGGAATTTTGAGCTAGTAAGGATATGATCCAGAGAGGGCAAAATTCTGGCTTGAAAATACCATTAGGGTATTCGATGAGTTGTCATGCACACCTGAAGAGTGCATGAAGTGTGTAGTGTCTCTTTTGAGAGATTCTGCTTATTAGTGGTGGAACACTCTTGTGTCAGTTGTACTAAGGGAGAAAGTTAATTGGGAATTCTTCCAAGAAGAGTTTCGGAAGAAGTATATTAGTCAAAGGTTCATTGACCAAAAAAGGAAGGAAATCTTAGAACTAAAATAAGGTCGAATGATGTTGACTGAATATGAACGTGAGTTTGTAAGGCTTAGTAAATATGCCCAAGAGTGCGTGTCCACCGAGGCTGTTATGTGTAAAAGGTTCGAGGACGGGTTAAATGAGTATGTCCATATGTTTGTTGGAGTCCTAGAACTAAAGGAATTTGTGGTGCTGGTAGATAGAGCCTGTAAGGCCAAAGATCTGGTTAGAGAGAAAAGAAAAGCTGAAATCAAGTCCCATGACTCGAGGAAGAGTCAATTGAGTAAGTCATTCCAGTCCTCATCTAAGAAGTCAAGAGATTTCACTACTCGATCAGCCACCTCAGTTGGATTTTCAAGCAGAAGTAAGGGTAGACAGTACTCGGGATCTAAAGCTCAGACCACTTTGGTAGCTAGTGTTGGCAACGCTCGACCAAGTAGGTCGAAATGTCCTCAATGTGGTAGACGTCATCTCGGGGAGTGTCGAGCAAATGAGAAAGCTTGTTTCAAGTGTGGATCCCTAGACCATTTTATCAAAAATTGCCCCAAGATGGGTGAGAAAGAGAAACCTCCGAATGCAAGACCTGGGAGTACTGCTAGAGGATGGTCACAGAGAAACCTGGGAAATGAAATGAGTAGTAAGAATGCATCTAAAGAGTAGACTTCAAGATCTGAAGGTTGAGCACCGGCAAGAACATATGCCATTCGCGCTCGTGAAGAGGCGTCTTCCCCCGACGTGATCACGAGTACATTTTCTCTCTATGATACTCATGTTATAGCTTTAATTGATTCAGATCTACCCACTTGTATATTTGCATGAAATTAATCTCTAGCATGAACATGCCTATAGAGTCTACCGAACTTGTGATAAGAGTGTCAAATCCCCTAGGCAAATGTGTGCTAGTTGATAAAGCATGCAAAGATTGCCCTTTAAGGATTATAGGTCATTACTTTTCGGCTAATCTTATGTTATTTCTATTTGATGAATTCGATGTCATCCTTGGGATGGATTGGTTAACTTCTCATGATGTGATAGTGAATTGTGGAAGGAAATTTATTGAGTTAAAATGTGAAAATGGGGATATTCTTCGTGTTGAATTAGATGAGCAAGACAGGTTGCCTATAGTGATATCTTCCATATTGGCTCAGAAATACTTGAGAAAAGGGTACAAAGCTTACGTTGCCTTTGTGATGAATGCTAAAGAGACTGAGTTAAGAATTGAATCGGTACCCATAGTATGCAAGTATCCAAATGTTTTCCCAGAGGAATTGCCAGGGTTACCTCCGGCTAGAGAAATTGAATTTGGGATTGAGTTAACTCCTGGTACTGCCCCTATTTCAATTGCTCCGTACAGAATGGCTCCACCCGAGCTAAAAGAACTGAAAACACAGTGCAAGAGTTGACAAATAAAGGCTTTACAAGACCGAGTTATTCTCCGTGGGGGCTCCCATTTTATTTGTGAAAAATAAAGATGGTTCCATGAGGTTATGTATAGATTATCGACAGCTCAAAAAGGTAACTGTGAAGAACAAGTACCCGTTGCCAAGAATTGATGATTTGTTTGATCAATTGAAGGGAGCCACGGTGTTTTTCAAGATAGAATTGAGGTCTGGATACTATCAGTTGAGAGTCAAGGACTCGGATGTGCCAAAAATTGTATTTCGGACAAGGTATGGTCACTATGAATTTTCGGTCATGCCTTTGGATTTAACAAATGCCCCTGCAGTTTTCATGGATTTGATGAATCACATTTTTCGGCCATATTTGGATAAATTTGTTGTAGTCTTTATTGATGATATATTAATCTACTCTAGGGATGAGAACGAACATTCCGAGCATTTGAGAATGGTTCTGTAAATTTTAAGAGATAAACAATTATATGCCAAGTTTAGAAAAGGTGAATTTTGGCTTAAGGAAGTTGGATTTTTGGGGCACATTATCTCGGGAGATGGAATTAGAGTTGACCCGAGTAAGATCTCAGCAATTATGGATTGGAAACCACCAAGGAACGTAACCGAGGTTAGGAGTTTTCTGGGCCTAGCTAGCTATTATAGACGATTTGTCAAAGGATTTTCCATGATAGCTACTCCGATGACGAGGCTATTGCAAAAAGATGTGAAGTTTGAGTGGACAGAAAAAGTACCAGCAGAGTTTTGAGAGATTGAAGGCATTGTTGAATGACGCTCCAATTTTAGTACAACCTGAGCCAGGAAAGAAATTTGTAGTTTACAATGATGCATCCTTGAATGGATTGGGTTGTGTACTCATGCAAGAGGGCAAGGTGATAGCATATGCCTCTAGACAATTAAAGTCACACGAGAAGAATTACCCGATCCATGATTTAGAGTTAGCCACTATTGTATTTGCATTAAAAATATGAAGGCATCATTTGTATGGTGAAAAATGTCAGATATTCACCGATCATAAAAGCCTAAAGTACTTGATGACTCAAAAGGAGTTCAACCTTAGGCAACGAAGATGGTTAGAGTTGATAAAGGACTATGAGCTAGTGATTGACTACCATCCGTGAAAGGCGAACGTGGTCGTCGATGCCTTGAGCAGGAAATCTTTGTTTACGCTGAGAGCCATGAATACACAAATAGCTTTGTCAGATGATGGTTCTATTTTAGCCGAGTTGAGGGCTAGACCAATGTTTCTCCAAGAAAATTGTGAAGTTCAAAAAGGCTACATTGATTTGCAAACTAAAAGAGTTCAATGTGAGTCAAATGTTGAGTCAGAATTTTGGGTAAGTCCTTATGGATGTTTGATGTTCTGAGATAGGGTCTGTGTACCTAGAGATGATGAGCTTATTCGGAAGATTCTATGTAATATCCTAGATTAGGGGTTATGCATTTGGTGCATAATTCATGTGTTAATAGGCTCAGTGAGTGGTTTGGATGTGATTTAGGGGTTCTTAAAACTCTAGGATAAAAAGGGAAATGCATTGAAAAATTTTTAGATTTTGAGTTAGTAAGGGGAGCAAGGCCAGGGAGGCCTTAAGGGCAAATTATAGGCGCTTTTGGACATGGAAGTGAGCCTGGTAAAATGGCTGCAAGGTGCTACTTAGGGCCTTGGTGATGACGACATGAGCACTGGGAAAGGGCCTTGGTTCGAATCACGTTGGTGGCATAGAAGTGTGTTTTATTTTTGCTCTTTGCGTCAAGAAGGGAAGCGGGCTAAGAGGCTTTAAGAGAAATATTGGGAGTTTATGACACAAAAGAACTAGCAAAGAAAGTGGCTTGGGGCGTTACATGAGGAGCGAGGAAGCTTATGCAAAGGGAGCTTCAGGAGGGCTCGAGTTCGAGCCTTGTTGGCAAGATTAAGTGGTTTTATTTTGTTTTGGCGTCAAGGAAGAGAGGGGAGGAGATGGACGGAAGGTGGACTCCAACAAGATGAGATAAGGCTTGTTTGTTTTTTTTTAAATGGGAAGGTAATGGATAAGTGATGTTTATGTTATTTATTTTAATGAGTAAAGAGATAATATAAGAAATTGCTAAGGGATGTGATGGATTATTTTATTTTTATTATTTATTAAGGTGATAAGGAGAAAAATGTGGGGAATTGATAGGAAAGGATGAAGTGGCCGAATGTGGGTCTCTTTTTGGAGGGGTTAGTGTATTCGGTCAAGAGAGGGGAGGTAGTGCCGAATTTTAGTTGTTGAAAGTGTCCATCTTTTGCTAAAAAGTTAGTCATAGGAATCCTCTCATTTTCTTCTTCCTCTTTTGAAACCAAATCCACTTGGTTGCCATTGCCGAATCCTCCTAGGTCCTCCCATTCTTCTTTTCTTTCAACCCCAATTCTACACCCTTTCTTGAATAGCTGAATACACCTTGCTCTTGTGGCCGAATATTCCATCAGTATTTGAAGGCTTAGCCGAACCTTGTAAATGCTCTTTCTCCCATTCATATTTTGTATTTTAATAAGAACCATAGCCGAATATCAAAGTGTCCTTATTCTCCTTCTTCTGTCGCAATTCTCAAAAATCGAAGGTCAACATCTCTTTTAGCCTGTCGACATTTGGAGCTAGTGGACTATTCATGAAGTGGTAAGTATTTTTTCTCCCTTGGTAATCAGTTTTGAGTTCTTCTTCATAAGTATGCTGAAATCTATAGTTGGCCTAGATTTGTAGGAATGGCCAAATATGCTTAAGGCCATATTGATGTGCTTCTTTTGGTGCCAACGTTAGAGAGCATTAAGGGATTTGTTCGGGATCGAGTGCTCAAGGTTAGTAGTGTAATATTCACCAAGGGCCATCTTTTGTAGATTATTGCTTGTAGCCGATTCTAACATGTGGTGTATAGGATTTCGATAGTTTCAAGAACAAAAAGTGGTTTTCAAAATTTAGTTAGCAAGGTAAGTGGTCTAGGACTTTCGGCCTAAGGCCATATCTTGGGTATAAGTGTTGACCGATTGTGTACTATGGTTTAGGAACAAATCGAGTGAATAAGGGAGTTTGGGATTGAGTAATCTGTGCCAAAACAAAGCGTAGTTATCGTGACCGTTCTCTTGTTGTGTGTATGTGTTATATTTATGTATATGTGATATGATGTGAATGGTAGCCGAAGTAAGGGCTAAAATGGTGGATACCCATGATGGGTAATTGTTCAACCAGGTCATATTTTTTGACGTTAATTTACATTTGATATATGTATGAAATGTGATGGCATGTGATGTATAATTGTTCAAGTGATATGTTGCCATGATATATATGTATGCATGGGACTTGGGATGTGACTATCGAAGGAAAGGTGTGCTTTATGTACGTGGTCTAATGTTAGCCTTGTGCTACATTGGCGCTTGATGTTGGCTATGTGCCTCATCAAGGAGGTGTTGGCTAGGTGCCACATCTCGGCGGTTGATAATGTGTGCATCACCGTGGGTGATTGATATGTGGGATCACTTATGTGATCGGTGGCTCACCACGACCTTGTCTGACAGTCCGCCAAGGTAAGATATGTGGATCACTTGGTTGATCGGTGGATTAATACGGCCTTGGGCGTGCAGTCCGCCAAGGTAGGTGTGACGGATGGACATTAGGTTGGGATGGGCTTTCATTTTGCATAATTTTGTATATGGACTGTGTGGATATGGGCCAAGCCCATACATGGAGACATGTGAAATAACTATGCACTAAGTCTGTTTGACTCACCCAATTTTTACCAACATCACAGGTGATACTTGATGTGTTGATCGGACCGGGTTGGAGAGGATACGAGGTGGCCATGCAATGCAGAAGATGATTTTAATTATTTCAGTCATTTTATATTTTCAGTATTTTTAAGTAAGGTTTATTGTAATAAAGGCCTTTTAAGGGATTTGAGGGTTATTATTATGTTTAAAGTGGATTGACGATCAAAGTATTATTTAAAAAATGTTTTTATTCTCGGCAATTTATATTTTAAATTATATGTTAAAGTTTTAATCGGAGAAATTGTAATAACTTAGTTTTATTTGAAATTTTAAAGACACAATATTTTATTAAGCACATAAAATTTTAATGTTTTACCTATGAGAAAAATCAGTTTTCAAACATTTTTCGCAGTGGCATTTCAAATTCGGTCGTAGTGAATGGGCCGGGTTTGGGGTGTTACATTCTATATGAAGCACATAGTGGATGTTGGTCTGTACATCTAGGCAGCACGAAGATGTATAATGACTTGAGGAAATGGTATTGGTGGTCGAGTATGAAGAAAGACATTTCCAAGTTTGTATCAAGATGCCTAATTTGTCAACAAGTGAAGGTTGAACACCAAGTACCTTCGGGTTTACTTCAGCCTATTATGGTTCCCGAGTGGAAATGAAACTATATTACTATGGATTTTGTGACGGTTTTTTCGTTGACATCAAAAAAGAAGGATGTTGTATGGGTTGTGGTCGATAAACTTACGAAGTTAGCCCATTTCATATCGGTACGGGTTGATTATTCGCTTGATAAGTTGGCCGAATTGTATATTTCTGAGATTGTGAGATTGCACGGAGTACCATTGTCAATTATTTCAAATAGAGATCCGAGATTTACATCACGATTTTGGAAAAAGTTAAAATTGAGTTTTAGTATAGCTTTCCATCTGCAAACCGACGGGCAGTCAAAAAGAGTAACCCAGATTCTTGAGGACATGCTCCAGTGTTGTGTTTTGGAGCTTCAAGGCAGCTGGGAAAAGTACTTACCATTAGTAGAATTTGCCTACAATAACATCTTTTAGTCAAGTTTGAAGATGGCGCCTTACAAGGCATTGTATGGGCGTAAGTATCGAACGCCTTTATATTGAACTAAACTCAGAGAGAATCAGATTCACGGGGTTGGTTTGGTCAGAGAAATTGAAGAGAAGGTAAAAGTGATACGTGAGTGTTTAAAGGCTGCTTCTGATAGACAGAAGTCCTATGCGAATTTGAAACGAAAAGAGATTGAGTTTCAAGTCGGTGATAAAGTGTTTCTGAAAGAATCACCATGGAAGAAAGTCCTCAGATTTGGCCGGAAAGGCAAATTGAGTCCACACTTTATTGGACCATATGAGGTTTCCGAGAGGATAGGGCCAGTAGCTTATCGTTTGGCTTTGCCATCTAAGTTAGAAAAAGTTCATGACGTATTCCATGTGTCTATGTTGCGCCGATACCGTTCTAATCCATCACATGTGATTTCACCAACAGAGGTTGAGATTTGTTTGGACATGACTTATGGTAAAAAACCGGTTAAGATTTTGGCACGAGAAGTCAAATAGTTGCGAAACAAAAGTATAGCCCTTGTGAAAGTACTATGGCAAAGACATGGGGTAGGAGAGGCTACATGGGAGCCCGAGGAGGCTATGAGAAACCAATATCCCAATCTTTTCACCGGTAAGATTTTCGAGGACGAAAATCCTTAAGAGGGAGAATTGTAACAGCCCAATTTAGGGGCTAGTTAGAACAGTGGTTTCGAAACCACTAATACGTGGTTGGAGAAAATAATTTTATATTATTTTAGGAGTTATGGCATGATTATATAGGTGCATGAAAATTTTGGTTTTTTAATTTTAGCGATTGCATACTAAATTGCGAAAAAGACTAAATTGCATCAAGTGCGAAAGTTCTATTTTACAAGCTAAAGGTGTCTAAAAGCCATAGAATATTAATTGGAGGTCCCTAATGTGCAATTAGTCCTTGTTTAGGGTGGTGGCGACTATAGGGACAAAGAATTAGAAATTGGTCAAAGTTGGTGGAAATTAGGTGACTTAATTGACTTGTTATAATAAAATAAAGAAAAGAAAAATATCACCTTTTCTCTCAATCTTCTCCACTGAAAATTAGCAACAAAATAGGGGTTGAGAAATCAAAAATTTCAGCTAAGATTTTCTCCTTGCAAGTAAGTGTTTTAATGGTCATTCTTTGATAATTTTTGTACTTTTGATACCCTTGTAGCTTGAGCTAGCTAATGAGGGGACTATTTTGCAAAATGGTTGAAAACCTAGGGTTTTTCCATGAGAGTATTAGTATTGATTTATGAAATTTTATGAAAGAAAATGAGTCTTAGTTGTTTAATAAACAACTTTTGTGAAAGGTGTTTCCATGAAAACACCTAAAAAGGACCTTTTTATAAAGGTTATAAAATAGATGGTAATTGTGTGAAATAATGAGTATTGTAAGTTTCTATAAGAGTAATAAATGTTTAACTAGGCTCATTAAAGAAAGAAATTTGATTAGAATTCATTTACGAGCCTAGGGATAAAATCGTCATTTTGTGAAAGTCTAATTTTGCCAAAGTATGATTATTGAAATGTATTCATTAACGTGGTAATTAAATGAGCTAATTTTCTATTATAGATTAAGAAGAACAAGGAATTAACCTTGATCGAGGAAAAGGTAAGGTTTCAGACTAGATCGGCAAATTGGCCTATTTTAGTATCAAGGTAAGTTTGTGTGTAATAAATTCAACATCATGTTATTAAGTTTTAAAATGTTTGATATTAGTGAAGATGTATATTATTTTTATGAAATTGAGTAATGATGTTGAATGAGAAAATGATGAAAATTTATGATGTTAAAGTCCCGGTTGGACTTTAAGAAGTGAGAGGATATCATCATCAAGACATGAGATTGGTAAGGTCCTGTATAAGACCATGTCTGGGACATGGCCTCGGCATCGAATTGAGATCCCGTATAAGACCATATCTAGAATATGGCATCGACATCGAATATGAAAATCGTATAAGACCATATCTGGAATATGACATCGACATCAATATGAGATCCCGTATAAGACCATATTTGGGATATGGCATCGGCATCAAGATTTGACCTCATGTAAGACCATATCTAGGATATGGCATTGGCGTCGTGTTTATGTGTATGATGATGATTGTGTATTCTCAGGTATTCCAAGTGATTCACCGGGAAAAATAGTTAAGTTTATAATGGAGATGAAATTAGTGCTAAAGCTATGTGCTGAAGTGATACAGGTACTTGTGAGTAATTCATGAGAAATGTTTACGATATGTGACATGACATGTAATTGGTAAGAGTAAGCATGAGTAAGTTGTGGCAATGTGCTTGAGACTTTGTGTTTTTATTCAATGCAACGGATGGATGACATTATGAGCCTTATTGTTGGTATTTATTTCATGCAAACTTACTAAGCTTCATGCTTACCTCTCTCATTTCTCTTTTCCTTGTAGTATCACCAAGCTAACTCGGGGATCGTAGAACGTCGGAGTTCGGAATCACACTATCAACTTCTCTTATAGTTTGATTAATTTTGAGTATGGCATGTATAGGAACTTGGTTATTTTGTGTTATGTCATATTTGTTAGCCAATGTGTGGCTATTAATATTGTTCAATTCATTTTGTAAATGCCATTGGAAATTGGCCAATGCTTGACAAGTTTATATATTCAATGATCATGAAGTTCACGAAGTGTATGCTTGTGTGGATGTCTTGATTTTGGGTTCTTAAAAGTTCTTTATGGTCATGAAGTATGTTGATTTAAATTGGTATAAGTGTGGTTGCCTTGTAGGGTGGCAATTAGCTTGGTAGACAGCCTTACAACTGTCCACATGGGTATACACACAGACGTGTGTCTAGGCCGTGTGTAACACACGGTCAGCCCCATGGGCATGTTGATAGGCCGTGTGTTTCCATGCATGCTAGGTTGGCAAGTCAGAATACCCAGTAGTAAACACACGAGCTGAGACACGGCCATGTGTCTCAACCGTGTAGGAGACACAACATAGGACACGGGCATGTGCCCGGGCCGTGTGAAGTCTGCACCTAAAATTAGGAATTTAATTCGACACACGGTCTAAGGACACGGATGTGTGCCTTGGCCAGAATGTCAAGGTTTTCACACACGGGTTTAGACACGGGTGTGTCATGGCCGTGTGAGGGACATGGGCTATGGGCATGGGCGTGTGTCAGGCCGTGTGAAAACCCCTGTAGGTTCAAAATGAAAAAGAAAATCCACACGGACTAGGAACATTGGCGTGTGTGATTACACGGCCTGCCCACACAGGCGTGTCCCTCATCACACGGGCGTGTAGCCCTATTTTATGTCAAAATTTTCTAAGTGTTCAAAAGATTTCGGTTTAATCTCGAATCATTTTGTGTGCAAATTTTTTGGTCTCATAGACCTATAATAAGGACATTAAGGTCTCGAATGAAAAGTTTTATTTTGAAATGAAATTTTATGGATCAATCTGGTATGTTTGAGCAAGTTAAGTACGGTAATGCCTCGTACCCGGTTCATGTGTCGATTACAGGTGAGGGGTGTTACATGGTTTTGAACTTATCACCTTCACCGTTGTGGCATTCACCTATCCACCTACATTTCCATCCAACCACCTTAACCATATATGAATAGGGGTGACACTGTTATATAGTGTTGAATCATTCTTGGTGTTAAATTCATATTTCCATCTCCATCCTTTATTTTCGAATATCACCTTTCTTTATTTCTTTGCTAAACCAAGCCTAACTTAATCTTATAAAACTATCTATCATTTCAAACCACTTTGTTAAGCTCCTGCCTACGTTAACCAAATTCACCCTTTCCAACGAAACAAATAATCTCCTTGTCGACGATCGAGCAAACAAGTGACTCGACTCTTCAAACCGAGCCAGATCACATCATTTGGTATCAGAGCTTGCAAAACGAGGAGCACCGACGTTCGTAGCAAGCTCAGAGTAGGTTCATAAAAAATTTTAAATTAAAAAAATTCAAGTTGTATTTGAAATTCTCTTGTATTCAGCATATTGTAATTGAAAAAAAATATATGAAATTAAAAAATATATATGTATTCAAGTAAAAAAAAGAAAAAAAAGTGTGAAGTTTTGGAAGTTTTTGTACCCATCCCCTTTCTAACCCCGATCAATCGAGTTATTCATTCTACCATCTACTTTCTTCCCCAACGCCACACTTAATCGATTTTTTTTGTTCAGCCTACCCTACACCCAATACATTATATCCCTTGTGACCCTTTCGAAACTGACCCCAAAGCAGCCCTTAGGTCTAATTGAGAAAAAATACGAAATTACGAGAGAGGTCGAGTGGAAAAAGACAAAGAGTGTGTGAATGTATTAGCGTGACAAAAAAATCCTAATAAAAGAGTGTAAACACAAGCGGAGTGAACATTCTTTATTTTTCTTTTCGAGTGACTTTGTGAGGCTTTTGTGGTGAGGTTTTAATTTTTTATGTCATGAAGCCCAGAAAGACACATGGCGGATAGAAACGAAAGGTAACCAGTTTAGAATGTGCCGGACTTAAATTTGCAAGCCTTGATTTGAGAAGTTGAACGGTTGTTAGACCGAAGGTTGGAGCCAATGCAAGATCAACTTGATCGCGTGAAAGGAAGAGCCTAACGTGAAAGGACTCTCTTAAGTCCACCAAGAAATCGAGGGAGGCAACGAGTCCAAAATGATGACTCATCTAAACAGAGTGAGCCCAAAAGTGATCAAGGCTCTAAAGTAAGTGACCAGAGGAAAGGCTAACGTCATCGAGGCCAACAAGATCCAGAAAGGTTCGACGATGACCTCAAAAGCATCAAGTTGACAATTCCCCCATTCCAAGGTCGCTCGGATCCCGAAGCCTATCTTAAGTGGGAAAAGAATATCAAACTTGTGTTTGAATGTCACAATTATTTTGAGCCCAAGAAAGTCAAAATGGCGGCTGTAGAATTCTCTGATTATGCCATGATTTGGTGGGACCAACTCACGACGAGCCGAAGACAAAATGCTGAGTGCCCTATCAATACTTGGGCCGAGATGAAGGCCGTGATGCGTCGAAGAATTATTCCCTCATACTATCACAGGGAGTTGTATCAAAAGCTTCAAAATCTCTCCCAAGGGACGAAAAGCGTGGAGGATTACAAAGAAACGGAAGTCGCTATGATACGTGCGGACGTACAAGAAGATCGCGAGGTGACTATGGCTTGATTTTTGGCGGTCTCAACCGCAAGATAGCCAACATGGTGGAGTTGCAACATTATGTGAAGATTATCGATTTGGTGCACATTGCAATCAAGGTCGAGAAGCAACTCAAAAAGAAAGGTGCTGTTCGTGGCTATTCGACTCCAACTGCGTCTAAGTGGAATCAAGGCATGAGCAAGAATGTTTCAGCAAGTCAAGCAAAGGAACCAATGGTGCCTGCAAAATCAACTAAGGCTGTGGTTGAAACCAGCAAAGGCAAATCCATTGAAAATGTTCAAATCCATTGAAAATATTTTAAGTGTCTAGGAAGAGGTCACATTGTGAGTCAATGTCCAAATCAGAGTACAATGGTGATTCGACCTAATGGTGACATAGAATCAGAAATGAAAGATGAAGAGAACAAAAATGAGATTGAAAATCCTTCCTATGAAAGCGAAGAGTTAGAATATGCGGTGGAGGGCGAGATGCTCGTAGTGAAAAGAAGCTTAAGCACTCAAAGCGCCGGAAGGGAACCGCAACGAGAAAACCTTTTTCATACTCGTTACCATGTACAAGGAAAGGTATGTAGTTTGGTTATTGGTGGAGGAAGCTGCACAAATGTCGCAAGTACACTCATGATAGAAAAGTTAGCTTTGTCGACTACTAAACACCCGAGCCCGTACAAGCTGTAATGGCTCAATGAAGGTGTTGAATTAAAGGTAACCAAACAAACCCACGTCCCATTCTCTATTGGAAAATACTAAGACGAAGTCCTTTGTGATGTGGTACCTATGCACGCGGGGCGTCTATTGCTTGTAAGACCTTGGCAATTTGACCAGAAGGTCAAACATGATAGGTTTGCCAACCAATACATTGTCAAATACCAAGGTCGAAATGTCAATTTGGCACCCCTTTCGCCACAGCAAGTTGTAACACCCTAAAAATTCGAGTATTATTATATTGCATGAATTGGTGTTTAGATTTTTTTTTTTTAGTGCTTATTGAAGTCCTAAAGAGGAGTATAGCATAATTTGGATAAGGAATAAAATTTATTAATTAAGAAATTATTGAAGAGAAGCAAATGTCATTAAGACTTAAGTTAAATTAAGTGTTAATGAGTGTCATAAGTTGAGTATATGGCATGGTGGAGTTGGCGCATGGGTTTTAGCAAGAGGGAAGAGGTTGAATCCTTGTTTAGCTTTAGGTAAATTTTGTTTTAATTTTTATGCACATCCATAGCAAGTGTCGGCCAAGGACAATTAAGGTAAGAGTTGACCATATTATTTTTGGTTAGTGTATCAAAGGATTATGAAAATAGAAAATATATGGCATGGAATCAAATACTTAAGGAAAGATAGGGGAACATAAGGCACATATCAAGGGAAATTTTGAAACAAATCATGGCCAATTGACCATGTGTTGGACGGCAATTTGGTATAGGGAGGAGCCTAATTTTGAGTTAGTTTTGGCTAAGAATTTCTTTTCTCTCTTTGGTCATTCCTTGCACTTTGTGCAGAATTTTATTTCCTCTCCTTTCAACTTTCATCTTGGCGAATTTTGCAATTGGTAAAGCCAAAGTCTTTTGACCATTTGGTCACTTTTATTCATCTTGTGAATTTTCTTTTGTATTTCCCTTGTGCGAAATCAACCATACCAAAACCATTCTCTTTCTTTTTCTTTTGCCATGGCCGAATGCACTAACTCCTAAAAATCCATCTTTTCTTCTCTTCTCTTTGAAATCAAACTACCTCATCACCATCTCTTTTTCATATTTTAATTCTTTCAATCAAAGTTTCTCCATCAAACACTCTCTTGGCCGAATGCTAGAGTGCCATAACCGAATCTATTTTCTCTTTTCTTTGGTTGCATAGCCGAATTCTCCAACTCTCACAAACACCTCTCTCAATCCTTTCTTTTTGATCATGGATTATAGGTAAGGGATTCTTTTTCGTTTTCGTTTTATTAAAGTATTATGGCCGAATATTAATGGTGTTATGAGGGCCTTTTTGGATTGAAATAAACGTTCGTTCTAATAACGTTTCTTTCGTTATTATTTAGTGCAATAACGGAAGATCGGAACTCAAGTGATCGGGAGAATCGTAGAAACGTTGGAAACGTTTTATTGTGGTAAGGAAATCCCATTCTTTAAAGCCTTTAGTACTGTTTGATACTATTTTAGATCTAACTAATATTCTTTTGATCGTGAAGACTTTCAAAATAGGGAAGAAAAGGGCGGTGGTTAGTCACGTTAAGAGGGGCGGATCTGTAAATCCCCCATTTAAACGAAGAGCGGTTTCGGTAGTCCGGGATTTTCCACCGGGTTGCGGACCATCTTCCGAAGGAAGTCCATTATTTGAAGTGGTACGAACTTTCGAGCCATTATACGTTGGTGGATTCTCGTGCGAAGCGAATCAATAAGCGAGGAGAAGCGAAAATCAAGTGATTCAAAATCAAGAGGGTAAGATTTTGGATATATTATCGATTAAGAATATTTTTACGAAATGGTAATCTAACGGATCGAAATATGTTTAGGTGCCGAGGAACGAGAAGGATTAGTACTCACGGTATCGAGGTGTGTAACTTCACACTATTTCTCGGTTGGATGTCAATTTCGGTATGGAAGTAAAAATCGTAAAAATGACTAGATCGGTAAAAATGTAAAAATTGATATTTTGACGAAAATACGTAAAAAAATGACTAAATCGTGAAAATTACGAAAATGCCCTCGAGAAATTACTTGTTATTATGTAAATTGTATGTTTCGATAAATTGGGCCAAAATACTCTAGTTCGATAAATTGGGCCAAAATACTCTAGTTCGATAAATTGGGCCAAAATGCTCTAGTTCGATAAATTGGGCCAAATTACTCTAGTTCGATAAAGTGGGTCAAAATACTCTAGTTTGATAAATGGGCCAAAGTCCACTAAACTACTAAATGAGCAAATTGCTAAATTATTTTATGGGCCAATGAAATGTTTAATGATAAACCCACCATTGTTATGAATTAAATAAAAGAAATTATTATATGATTATATTTTGTTATATACGCACGATTGCATGGGGTGGGGTATATGAAGAGAAGAATGGCCAGTTGCCAAAAATCTAGTTCGGTGGCTCTGCCACAATTATGGCTTATTGCCTCTAGTTCGGTGGCTCTGCCACAATTATGGCTTATTGCCTCTAGTTCGGTGGCCTTGCCACAAATAATCAAATGGCTTATTGCCCCTAGTTCGGTGGCTCTGCCACAAATATGGCTTACTGCCTCTAGTTCGGTGGCTTTGCCACAATCATAAAAAGGCTTAATGCCTACGATTGGTGTGTTGGCGGGGTGGGTTGACTTGATCCCCAGGTGTGATGGTTGGTGCAGGGGTGTTAGCGAATGGATATTAGGTTTGGTTGGGAAATTCATTTTACATGCATCTTTAAATTATTTTATTTTATGATATATTGAATTACGTAATTGGGCTCAAGCCCAAAGATAATATCTTGACGATCGGCCCAAGAATGGTGGTAAGTGAGTTACACACCGAGTTCTAAGTAACTCACCCTTTTAATTTTTCCATCTCGGTAATGGAAATTGATGTGGACTTGGTGAGGATGACTTCGTGGAGGCCATCTTGCAAAATATGGGTTATTTAAACTCGAACTTTTTAATAATTAATTTTACTATTTTGGGATGTTGTAATAAGGGCCTCTATAAATAATCTATGGATTTTATGTGTGTTTGCTTTTAAATTATACTTTGGATTTTTTAAAATATGGGTTATGATTATATTTAGTTTTTATTAAAATAAATTTGGGCTTTCAAGTATATGAAATTCATTTATAATATTTATTATTGTTAACTCTTAAATAAATTACCTAAAGGTTTTGATAATAAAATAATGTTTTTTTAAACTAATGTTTTCTAATATTTATCAAATTCAAATACTCTTCAAATTTTAAAAAATAATATTGTAGATTTCAACCTATTGCAAATTTAAAAAATGCTCGATTTATGTAACAAACCAAATCTAGTCTCAACGCATAGATAGGGTTTGGGGTGTTACATTTAGTGGTATCGAGCAGTTTCAAAAACTCTACCGTGGTTTGGGTTCGCAATTAATTTCGTATGAAATTGTACAATTATATTTTAAAGATCAAGATGGCACCACAAGCATCCCGGCAACAAGTCAAGTAAGTATTTACTACTTAATGATTACTATGATATGATCATAGGAACACTCTAGAACTTCTAGTTTTAGATGTGAAAAACTGTAGAGATTGAGACTATAGGGCATGTTGCGAAAAAAACAACTTTATATCTCAAATCTCATAAAATATCGTTAATAAACACCGAAACAAATTTTCTGATCCATAAAACTTGTAATCAGATAAAAACGAACAAGCTATCATGAGCACTAGAGGACGTGGTCGTGGACGCGGTAGACGCGACCGTGGTAGAGGCCGAGGTGCTACGACTGAAGCACCAAATCATATGCCGGAAGTAGACGCACCTGCGTCAATTGAAAGTGAGACGGGATCACGTGATCACATGGAAGAAGATAATGCATTGACTCAAGCAATGTCTGCGAGTCTTGGAAAGGGTCATTGGAGCTAGAATTGGGCGAACAACTCGTGGGTCAATCTCAGAGCGACTTAAGTCAAATAATCTGTAAATTTTAGAGGAGTCTCTGGTGTAGCTCCGAATGTAGCTGAATCTTCGCTCAAGTCGTGGAACGGATTATGGATGATATGGAATGCACGGCTGAGCAAAAACTGAGAGAAGCTGTATCCTTATTGAGAGATGAGGCGTATCAGTGGTGGCTCACTGTTCGAGAAGGCACTGAAGCTGCACTAATTAATTGGGAATTCTTTAAAGCTACATTCCAAGGAAAATACGTTGGAACGAGTTATGTAGACGCTCGAAGGAAGGAATTTCTGAATCTTGTCCAAGGAAGTAAGACCGTGGCGAAAGATATGAAGTCGAGTTTTACGTCGAGCCGCTATGCCGGACAATTGTAGCAACAGATCACGAACGTTGTGTATGTTTCGAAGATGGACTTAATGATGAGCTGAGGGTTCTGATTGCTCCGCAGCAAGTTAGAAATTTTTCCACTCTGGTGGAGAAGGCCAAAATAGCCGAAGAGGCTAAGAATTGAGCAGTAGAACCGAGAAAGATTTCAAACAAGAGAGACATAGCGATCTGGTTCTTCAAAGAGATTTGAAGAAACCTTGGAATGATGAATCGGTTCAAGGTAGAACCCGAGAGCAAATAATCGAGTCGAGATTGCACCGAGTGTGGGAAAAGACATTTTGGAGAATGTTGAGGAAAGCGGCGCATGCTACAAATGCGGTTCAATGGATCATCAAGACAAAAATTGTCCTCGACGTTTGGATACGACTCAAGAAGTCCGTAATAATGATGCACGGTGGCGAGGTGTAAGCAGACCACCGAGGGGTCGTGGACCGGTCGTGGTGGTAATGGGGTGGTCGTGGTCAAGGTGCACCGGTCGAGGCAATGGTCCGAGAGGAAATGCGATGCAAGATACTGGGATGGTCTATGCGATTAGACACCATGAGGACAAGAATGCACCGGATGTGATAATCGAGACGTTCTTCATTTTTGATGTACTGTTATTGCCTTAATAGATATTGGCTTTACCCATTCATATGTAGCTAGTGCCATATCCGAAACACGAATTTAGAATCTAAAATTACCGATAGTGAGATGACAGTAATTAGTCCTTTAGGACAGTCGGTAATTGTTAATAAAATATTTAAAGACGTGCCCTTGAAAATCCAAGAGGAGGTATTCTTAGCAAACTTGATGGAACTACCTTTCGGCGAGTTGATCTCATTCTGGGCATGGATTGGCTGGTCAAACATTGGGCACAATTGGATTATGCTGAAAAATGAATGTCAGTAAGAACCTCGGATGATAAGGAAGTCATAATGATTGGTGAGCGAAGGAACTATCTGGCAAATGTGGTATCTGCATTAAAGGTAGAGAAGTTGGTGCGGAAAGGATATGGTGCATTCCTAGCCTTTATCTGTGCTTTGGATGCCAAAGAGTTATCTGTGAATGATGTGAGGACGGTGAAAGAATTTCCCGATGTATTTCGTAAGAACTTCTGGTATACCTCGGATCGGGAAGTGGAATTTGGCATTGAGCTTTTGCAGGGGCGACTCCAAAGTGTCCATTGCTCCTTATAGAATGGCATGAAGGAGTTGGTGAGCTCAAAGCTCAAATTCAAGAATTCTTTGGATCGGGATTTATTCGACCAAGTTTGTCTCCGTGGGGAGCACCGGTTTTGTTCGTCAAGAAGAAGGATGGATCGATGCGTATGTGCATTGATTACAGACAGTTGAATAAATTGACGATCAAGAATCGGTATCCTCTGCCAAGAATTGACGAACTGTTTGATCAATTAAAAGGAGCTTCAGTTTTCTCCAAAATTGATTTAAGGTCGGGTTATCACCAACTAAAAGTGAAAGAAGTGGACATCTATAAGATGACATTTTGGACACGTTACGGACACTATGAGTTTGTAGTGATGCCGTTTGGACTAACCAATGCACCAGCTGCATTTATGGACATGATGAACTGAGTCTTTCAACCATATTTAAACCGGTTTGTGGTAGTGTTCATAGATGACATATTGGTTTATTCGAGAAATGAGGAGGAATATGACCAGCATTTGCGAATAGTATTGCAACTACTGCGTGATAAGCAATTGTATGCCAAATTTAGTAAATGCGAATTTTGGCTAAAGGAAGTGACTTTCCTTGGTCATGTAGTATCACCAAGGAATAAGGGTGGATCCTCGGAAAATTGAGGCTATTCGGATTGGAAACCACCAACATCGGTAGTGAAATTGGAGTTTCTTGGGATTGGTGGATACTATAGACGTTTTGTAGAGGGTTTTCGTTGATTGTCGCACCCTAACTAAAGCATTGCGAAAGGGAGTTCCGTATATTTGGAAAAGCGAGAAGAGAGTTTCGAGAAATTGAAGAAGATCTGACTAAGCTCAGGTTTGATTCAAAGGAGGTCTGAAAAGAATTCATTATTTATTGTGATGCATCTCACACGGTGCAGGTTGTGTGTTGATGTAAAATGGAAAGGTGGTGGCCTATGCTTCTCGTCAATTGAGACCACATGAAGTAAACTACCCTACTCATGATTTGGAGTTAGCTACCGTTGTCTTTGCTCTAAAGATTTGGAGGCACTATCTCTATGGTGAGAAGTCAATAATCTACACGGATCACAAGATCTTAAATACCTCCTTACCCAAAAGGAGTTAAATTTGAGACAAAGAAGATGGGTAAGATTATGATTTCTCAATCGAATACCATCCGGGAAAGGCTAACGTGGTAGCTGACGCGTTAAGTCGTAAGACAGTATCTGATTTGAGAGCATTGTTTGCCCATTTGAGTCTGTACGAGGATGGCAATTTGTTAGCAGAACTTCAGGTGAAGCCTCTGTGGCTGGGACAAATTAAGGAAAAACAGACATCAGATGAGAAGTTGGGACCTTTACTTCGACAAGTTGAAAATAGTGAAATTGAGGATTTTGGAATAAACACGGAGGTGTGTTGTGCTTTCGAGGAAGAGTATGTATGCCTAAGGATTCAGATCCGAGGCAAATGATTCTACTGAAGGCGATAGTAGCCCTTATGCTATGCATCCGGAGGAAATAAGATGTATCAAGATCTCCGTGAGCGATATTGGTGGCGGTGGTTGAAGCGTGAGATTACGAGTTTGTGGGAAAATGCTTGACTTGTCAACAAGTGAAGGCGAACATCAATTACCGTCTGGATTGTTACAACCGATAAAGATTCCTCTTTGGAAATGGGAGCGGATAACTATGGATTTTGTTAGTGGGTTACCTTTAACACCTACTAAGAAAAATTACGTGTGGGTAATTGTTGATCGGTTGACTAAGATCGCTCATTTCACCTTTGTTAAGACGGATTATTCATTACGAAGTTGGCGAAATTGTACGATCCGAAATTGTGAGATTGCATGGGGTTGTATCTATTATATCGGATAGGGACCCTAGGTTTACATCACGATTCGAAAGCTCTACATGAAGCCTTGGGGACAAAGTTGAATTTCAAGACGGCTTTTCATCCTCGATCGATGGTCGATCGGAGAGAGTAATTCAGATATTGGAAGATATGTTAAGGGGATGTGTAATCGACTTGAGGGTAGTTGGGAAGATTATCTACCACCGCGTAATTCGCATATAACAACAAATGACTATCGTCTAGCATTCAGATGGCACCTTACGAGGCATTGTATGGTCATAAGTGTCGTTCTCCTATTTGTTGGTGAGTTGGGCGAAAGATGATGTTAGGTCTGAGATGATATCCGAGATGAGGATAAGGTAAAAGTTATTCGAGCACGGTTGACAGAAGCCTCAGATAGACAGAAGTCATATGCAGACCTGAAGCGAAGAGATATCAAGTATGATGTGGGAGATCAGGTTTTCTTGAAGGTATCTCCTTGGAAAATGATCTTCAGATTCGGAAGGAAGGGCAAGCTAAGTCCTAGATACATTGGACCTTATCTGTGCTGAAACGTGTTGGTCTAGTGGCTTATCAGATTGAGTTACCTCCGGAATTGGATCAAATCCATAATGTTTTTCATGTTTCCATGTTGAGGCGTTATAGATCGGATCCTTCGCACATTATCTGGTAGAAGAATTGGAGCTGAATTGATTTATCTTCGAAGAAGAACCGGTGGAAATCTTAGACCGAGATGTCAAGATGCTAAGAAAGAAAACCGTGCCGTTGGTCAAAATTCTATGGCGTAACCATGGAGTGGAGGAAGCTACGTGGGAGCTCGAGGATGCAATTGACAACAATACCTCACCTCTTTCAACTGTAAATTTCGAGGACGAAATTTTTTTTAGGAGGGTAGAGTTGTAACACCCTAAAAATCCGAGTATTATTATATTGCATGAATTGGTGTTTAGATTTTTTTAGTGCTTATTGAAGTCGTAAAGAGGAGTATAGCATAATTTGGATAAGGAATAAAATTTATTAATTAAGAAATTATTGAAGAGAAGCAAATGTCATTAAGACTTAAGTTAAATTAAGTGTTAATGAGTGTCATAAGTTGAGTATATGGCATGGTGGAGTTGGCGCATGGGTTTTAGCAAGAGGAAGAGGTTGAATCCTTGTTTGGCTTTTAGGTAAATTTTGTTTTAATTTTTATGCACATCCATAGCAAGTGTCACCAAGGACAATTAAGGTAAGAGTTGACCATATTATTTTTGGTTAGTGTATCAAAGGATTATGGAAATAGAAAATATATGGCATGGAATCAAATACTTAAGGAAAGATAGGGGAACATAAGGCACATATCAAGGGAAATTTTGAAACAAATCATGGCCAATTGACCATGTGTTGGACGGCAATTTGGTATAGGGAGGAGCCTAATTTTTGAGTTAGTTTTGGCTAAGAATTTCTTTTCTCTCTTTGGTCATTCCTTACACTTTGTGCAGAATTTTATTTCCTCTCCTTTCAACTTTCATCTTGGCGAATTTTGCAATTGGTAAAGCCAAAGTCTTTTGACCATTTGGTCACTTTTATTCATCTTGTGAATTTTCTTTTGTATTTCCCCTTGTCAAATCAACCATACCAAAAACCATTCTCTTTCTTTTCTTTTGCCATGGCCTAATGCACTAACTCCTAAAATCCATCTTTTCTTCTCTTCTCTTTGAAATCAAACTACCTCATCACCATCTCTTTTTCATATTTTAATTCTTTCAATCAAAGTTTCTCCATCAAACACTCTCTTGGCCGAATGCTAGAGTGCCATAACCGAATCTATTTTCTCTTTTCTTTGGTTGCATAGCCGAATTCTCCAACTCTCACAAACACCTCTCTCAATCCTTTCTTTTCGATCGTGGATTATAGGTAAGGGATTCTTTTTCATTTTCGTTTTATTAAAGTATTATGGCCAAATATTAATGGTGTTATGAGGGCCTTTTTGGATCGAAATAAACGTTCGTTCTAATAACGTTTCTTTCGTTATTATTTAGTGCAATAACGGAAGATCAGAACTCAAGTGATCGGGAGAATCATAGAAACGTTGGAAACATTTTATTGTGGTAAGGAAATCCCATTCTTTAAAGCCTTTAGTACTGTTTGATACTATTTTAGATCTAACTAATATTCCTTTGATCGTGAAGACTTTCAAAATAGGGAAGAAAAGGCGGTGGTTAGTCACGTTAAGAGGCGGATCGTAAATCCCCATTTAAGCGAAGAGCGATTTTGGCAATCAGGGATTTTCCACGGGTTGCGGACCATCTTCAAGGAAGTCCATTATTTGAAGTGGTACGAACTTCCGAGCCATTATCGTTGGTGGATTCTCGCGAACGAATCAATAAACGAGGAGAAGCCGAAAATCGAAGTGATTCAAAATCAAGAGGGTAAGATTTTGGATCTATTATCGATTAAGAATATTTTTACAAAATGGTAATCTAACGGATCGAAATATGTTTAGGTGCCGAGGAACGAGAAGGATTAGTACTCACGGTATCGAGGTGTGTAACTTAACACTATTTCTCGGTTGGATGTCAATTTCGGTATGGAAGTAAAAATCGTAAAAATGACTAGATCGGTAAAAACATAAAAATTGATATTTTGACGAAAATACGTAAAAAAATGACTAAATCGTGAAAATTACAAAACGCCTCGGAAATTACTTGTTATTATGTAAATTGTATGTTTGATAAATTGGGCCAAAATACTCTAGTTCGATAAATTGGGCCAAAATTCTAGTTCGATAAATTGGGCCAAAATACTCTAGTTCGATAAATTGGGCCAAAATACTCTAGTTCGATAAATTGGACCAAAATACTCTAGTTCGATAAATTGGGCCAAATTACTCTAGTTCGATAAAGTGGGTCAAAATACTCTAGTTTGATAAATGGGCCAAAGTCCACTAAAGCGCTAAATGAGCAAATTGCTAAATTATTTTATGGGCCAATGAAATGTTTAATGATAAACCCACCATTGTTATGAATTAAATAAAAGAAATTATTATATGATTATATTTTGTTATATACGCATCGATTGCATGGGGTGGGGTATATGAAGAGAAGAATGGCCATTGCCAAAAATCTAGTTCGGTGGCTCGCCACAATTATGGCTTATTGCCTCTAGTTCGGTGGCTCTCGCCACAATTATGGCTTATTGCCTCTAGTTCGGTGGCCTTGCCACAAATAATCAAATGGCTTATTGCCTCTAGTTCGGTGGGCTCGCCACAAATATGGCTTCTTGCCTCTAGTTGGTGGCTTTGCCACAATCATAAAAAGGCTTAATGCCCACGATTGGTGTGTTGGCGGGGTGGGTTGACTTGATCCCCAGGTGTGATGGTTGGTGCGGGGTGTTAGCGGATGGATATTAGGTTTGGTTGGGAAATTCATTTTACATGCATCTTTAAATTATTTTATTTTATGATATATTGAATTACGTAATTGGGCTCAAGCCCAAACATAATATCTTGACGATCGGCCCAAGAATGGTGGTAAGTGAGTTACACACTTTGAGTTCTAAGTAACTCACCCTTTTAATTTTTCCATCTCGGTAATGGAAATTGATGTGGACTTGGCCGAGGATGACTTCGTGGAGGCCATCTTGCAAAATATGGGTTATTTAAACTCGAACTTTTTAATAATTAATTTTACTATTTTGGGATGTTGTAATAAGGGCCTCTATAAATAATCTATGGATTTTATGTGTGTTTGCTTTTAAATTATACTTTGGATTTTTTAAAATATGGGTTATGATTATATTTAGTTTTATTAAAATAAATTTGGGCTTTCAAGTATATGAAATTCATTTATAATATTTATTATTGTTAACTCTTAAATAAATTACCTAAAGGTTTTTGATAATAAAATAATGTTTTTTTAAACTAATGTTTTCTAATATTTATCAAATTCAAATACTCTTCAAATTTTAAAAAAATAATATTGTAGATTTCAACCTATTGCAAATTTTAAAAAATGCTCGATTTATGTAACAAACCAAATCTAGTCTCAACGCATAGACCGGGTTTGGGGTGTTACACAAGTCGTGGAAGATCAGTAACGATTAAAACGACCCATGGAAAGCATGAGAGAAAAAGAAAAAAATCAAAAAGAAAAAGAGAGAAAAGAGGAACCATCGAGAGAAAAGAATTCAAGTTGTGAAAAAAATAAGAATGTTGAAAAGAGAAAAGAAAATGAAAATGAAAAAGAAAGAAAAATGAGTGAGAAAAAAAAAAGATGTTTTAATTAACCGATGTCTTCATGTTTCTTCATCTTTTCATGTTAATTCGACCAAGGAGCTTCGATTACACTACCTTCCCGAGGAGAGAAAGTTTGTGCTAATTGAAAAAGGTAAAATTGGCACTCATCTTCTCATCTCTAACGGTAATCAAGGTAAGAATTCTCTATTCCCTAAACAGCTCCATTCAACTCGAATTGATGATTTTGCTCACGACTTGAATTTTGAAAAGGTAAAGTATTTTGTTGTTGATAATTGCCATTCTTTGATTGATGAAAATTTAATTATTTTGAATGATGGCAACAAGACTCTCACTTTTGGAAAACGTGATGTTGACGCAATTATTGGTGAGTCCATATTCAAACTTCCATTGCCAAATTTAGTTGTGCAAAATTGTGAAAAAAAAAGAATTTTCTCATTTTTCTGATGGTGATAGAAATGTGTGTTTCTTGAATTGTTATGAGAAATTAATTTGTTTGAACAATGAACGACTCGAGGCGAATGAACCATTTAAATTACTTGTGTCTACATTTCTTTTGGATCGTTTGTTTGGTGAAACTTTGTTTGATGATCAGCTAGGCTATGTGAATTATGAGTGTTTGAGTCAATTTGGTGATAGTTTCTTCATGCCTTTTGAATTGACTTCTATGCCTTATTCATTGTAGAATGTAGAGATTGCATCTAAACAGATTTATGCGAGGCCGTTCACCCCATTTGTCCATAACGATGCGAGTAAGAACATGGGTTTTGAAGTGAACAAATGACTCAACTTGAGGAAAAGTCATTTTGAAGAAGGGAGAATAATGTTAGCACCCGGGAGTTCAATAATCGGGAGTTCAATAAATTCTAATTTCGATCCCCTCGAGCTCCCTAAAGGCCCCATGACTCGAGCTCGAGCTAAACAACTACAAGAAGCTATTTCAGCCTTGCTAACTCAATTTTGGACTGAAACTCAACTCGAAGATGATGGAAAAGCTCGGGCCTGTACTTTAAACAATCCTTGCACCTTAGTGCAAGCTGACTTTAGCTCGACTCCAGCTCCTGAGCTCTGTCTAGCTCAAATCAGCTCACTTGAGCTTAATTCAGTTCGTTTGAGCTCGTTTTTATTTCTTTCCAGCTCATTTATTTTATTGTTAGAATAAATTAATTATTTAATTAAATTAGTTAATATTGTTATCACTCATAATTATGTCTTAGATTATTACATCTTTTATTATGTTTTCTCATAGTCGAATTTAATATGTCTTGAATAGACTATATTAAATTTTTTCTAGTTTAATTATGTGTTTAATTAATGCATGGTTCAGCCGAATTTTTCTTGATTTAATTTGGTTCATTGTGTTTGTAGGTTGGCCGAATACATGAAGCTCCAATTAATGCAAGATTCATGAATGGTTCAGATGCACTGTATGGGAACATGCATGTATGACCGGATTCATGGATGGTGACTGATTGTTTGGCTTCTGCAAGCAACTGTTCGGCCAAGGAGTAGTTGCCCATTGATTCTCCCAAGTTGGCCGAATATCTTCCCAAGGCAGCCTTGAAGGTGTTCACATTTACAAAATTCCCCATTCACACATGAATACCATTCGGCTACAAGCATTCACATTCAAAGGGCCTTTCAATTTTTGGTGTTCACAAATCTCATGACTATTCAAGTGGCTCATTTATTCAGCTACCTATTCGGCTGAATAAGACCATTCAATTAGGTTCATTTAAGCACATGGCCGAACCTAGACATGCCCATTCAGCTCCAATGCTTTCCAAATACATTTAGTTGGATTACTTCATCATGAAGCTGACCAATGAAGCTCTATTCAGCCGAATATGGACTTAGAGAATTAATGTCTTTGTTCTAGCTTATTCTAGATTATTCTAGCTAAATTTTCTTAGCCATTAAGTTATCCTATTCAGCTATCCTAGCTAGTAGTTATAAATACTTAGTCATTTTCAATTGTAAGAGACTATTGCCATTTTGAATTATATGAACATTGTGTTCTTGATTGAGGCATCCTCCTCTAAAATTTCATACGAGTCTCGTGTGACTTATCTGGCTTTGCTATTGGCGTCTATTGAACTTGTTCTTTGAACTTATAACCTTCACCGGTGTGGCGTTCACCTATCCAACTACGTTTCCATCCAACCACCTTAACCATATAAGAATCGGGGTGACATTGCTATATAGTGTTGAATCATTCTTGGTGTTAAGTTCGTATTTCCATCCCATCCTTTATTTTTGAATATCACCTTTCTTTATTTCTTTGTAAACCGAGCCTAGCTTAATCTTATAAAACTATCTATCCTTCCAAACCACTTTGTTAAGCTTCCGCCTACCTTAACCAAATTCACCCTTTCCAACGAAATGAACAATCTCGTCGTCGAAGATCAAGCAAACAAGTGACTCGACTCTTCAACACTGAGCCGGATCACATCACCATGTATGTAGCTACACCATTTAATTCAACAAATTAATTTAGCTTATGACACATTAATTTGGAAGCAACTAGGACACATTAAAAGCATGTTTTAAGCTAAGACATATTAATAGCTGCATATTAAATTTGGTTGAAGCTAGACATGTTAAAAACATGTAATAGACTAAGACAAATTAATAATATGTACTAACTATGACATATTAAAAACATGCATTAAAAATAAAACACATTTAACACAAAATTAATAAGTTCAAATTAAGACATATTTATGAGCTGAAACTAAATTAACTAACTTAATTAAATAACTAAGTTTATTCTAGCAAGGTAAATCGTATGAACTAAAAAAATAGATATGATCTCAATTGAGCTGAATCGAACTCATTGAGATAAGTTTGAGCTTAGTTCAGCTTGCAAAAGATTACAAGGTGAACTCGTAGGGTTGGCCCAAGCTTCCTCGATGTGTCTAGCCAAGGTCTCACCCCCACACTTGATCTACTAAGGCTGAAATAGCCTATTTGAAGTGCTTGGCTCGTGTTCGGGTGATAGGACCTTAAGGCAGCTCCAAAGGCTCCTTGCTCGAGCTAGGTGTGACTTAGGGCGTGGCCGTATCATCCCCCCTCTTTAAAGTGATTTGTTCTCAAATCGGAACCTGCATCAAAGGGAGATAAGTCAGACACATTAAAGCTCACACTTATATTATACTCACCCGGTAGGTCGAGTCGATTCGAATTTTCATTGATCCATTCCAAAACTTGGAAGGGACCATCTCCACGCAGTAATAGCTTGGACCTTCGTTGGGATGGGAATCGTTCCTTTCTCATGTGAACCCAAACCCAATCACCGGGTTCGAACACAACTCTTTTTCGGCCCTTGTTTGCCTTTTGCATATAACTCTTAGTCCTTGCTTCAATGTTTGCTCGTACCTTTTGGTGCAACTCCTGCACATACTCGGCCTTTTTCCTAGCATCTGCATGAATAAGTTGATCATCAGGTAAAGGCATTAGGTCTAATGGAGTCAAAGGATTAAATCCATAAACTATTTCAAAAGGAGAGTATTTAGTTGCTGAGTGAACGGATCGATTATATGCAAATTTGATATGCGACAAACACTCCTCCCACGACTTCAAATTTTTTCAAATGATGGCTCGTAACAAGGTAGATAGCACACGATTGACCACCTTCATTTGGCCATTCGTTTGGGGGTGACAAGTGGTTGAAAATAGCAACTTGGTCCCAAGCTTCCCCCACAACGATCTCTAAAAATGGCTTAAAAACTTTGTGTCTCGATCAAACACGATTGTTCTTGGGATGCCATGTAGTCGAACAATTTCCCTAAAGAAAAGATTAGCAATATGAACAACATCATCAGTTTTTGTACATGCTATAAAATGAGACATTTTTGAAAATCAGTCAACAACATAAATAGAGTCCTTCCCCGTGTTAATTCTAGGCAATCCAAGGACAAAGCCCATGGATAGGTCCATCTAAGGCACTTCGAGTATAGGAAGTGACGTGTACAACCCATGTGGCTTAATCTTGGATTTGGCCTTCTTGCACGTCACACATTGTTCACAAACTCATTCAACATTCCATTTCATTCTAGGCCAATAGAAATGCTCTTGGAGCATCGCCAAAGTTTTTCCCACACCAAAGTGACCCATGAGGACCCCGCTATGCGCCTTGTTAACTAGCCAAATGGAACTTTGTGGGATACACAACTTACCTTCCCTAAAGAGGAAGCCTTCGTACCTATAGAACTTATCAACAGCCACATTTTCAAAAGTAGCAAACATTTCACCAAAGTCATCATCAGAAGCATATATGTATTTCAAGAATGTAAAACCAAGTAATTTAGAGTCTAAATATGACAAAAGTGTATACCTTCTCAAAAGTGCATCAGCCACTATGTTATCTTTACCTTTTTATATTTGATGACATAGGGAAATGATTCTAAGTATTCTACCCATTTGGTATGTCGTTTGTTCAACTTGTGCTGGCCTTTGATGTGCTTTAATGCCTCGTGATAGGAGTGAATCACGAACTCCTTCAGCCACAGATAATGCTGGCAAGTCCTGAGAGCTCGAATGAGAGCATACATCTCTTTGTCGTAGATGGGGTAGTTTAGCGTAGCTCCGTTCAACTTTTCACTAAAGTAAGTGAGAAGCCTTCCATCTTGAGTTAACATAGCCCCGATTCCCACACCTGATGCATCACATTCAATTTCAAAGGTTTTAGAAAAATCAAGTAGTACAAGTAAAGGAGCTTTAGTAAGACAATATTTAATAAAAGATTTTTCTTGCTTTTCATCCAAAGAAAGGTTGAGTTCTTCTTGATGACGCTTGTCAATGGTGAGGCCAAAGTGCTAAAATTGGGTACAAAACACCTATTGAAGCTTTCCAAGCCATGGAAGCTTCTCACTTGGCTGATACTCGTTGGTCTCGGCCACTCTTGAATAGCCTTAATCTTCTCTTGGTCCACCTCGAGTCCTTCCAAGCTGACCACAAAACCTAGAAAAACAACTTTGTAAGAATAAAACGTGCACTTTTTAAGATTGGCATATAAGGACTCCTTTCGAAGAACCTCCAAAATGGACTTAAGATGCATTACATGCTCATCCAACGACTTGCTATAAATAAGAATATCATCAAATTACACAACACAAAACTTACCAATAAACGATCATCATAGTTCATAAGTCTCATAAAAGTACTAGGAGCGTTGGTTAGGCCAAATGGCATGACCAACCATTCATACAAACCATGTTTTGTTTTAAATGTAGTCTCCCATTCGTCACCTTCTCGCATACGAATTTGATGGTACCTACTCTTGAGATCGACTTTTGAAAACAACTTGGCACCACTTAACTAGTCAAGCATGTCATCTAGGTGCGGTATTGGATGCCTATACTTGATGGTGATTTTGTTTACAGCTTGACAGTCAACACACATGCACCAAGTTTCGTCCTTCTTTGGCACCAACAAAACTGGCATGGCACATGGGCTAAGGCTCTCTCAAATGTAGCCTTTTTCCATAAGTTCATTGACTTTTCATTGAAGTTCTTTGGTCTCTTTGAGATTAGTATAGTATGTTGGTCAATTTGGAATCATGGCTCCGGGCACAAAATCAATTTGGTGCTCGATCCCATGAATGGGTGGCAACCCACTCGGAATGTCTTCTGAAAAAACGACTTAGAAATCCTGCAAAAGAGACACAATTGAAGAAGGGAGATTTCTGGTTAAGTCATTAGTATTAAACAAATTTTCCTTGTACATAAGAACAAGGACCAGTTGTCTCATCAAGAATGCCTTTTGAACATTACTTCCTTTTGCAAATACATTCAATTTTCACACTCTTTTTCTTTTTCATCTCTTTCTTACAATCTTTTCACTCTATTTTTTCATTTTTCCTTTCTTTTTCTCGTTTTTCTTTTCTTTCGCACTCTCACTCTTTTCTTTTTCTCTCGCTTGTTCAACAGAATTCTTTAACTTCACATGGTCCTCGTAAACTTGTTTCGGTGTTAATGGTGCTAAGGTCATGGTCTTGCCCACATGCTTGAAAGTATACCAATTGGTATACCCGCCATGGATGACTCGTCTATCAAATTTCCAAGGACATCCGAGCAACAAATGCCTCGCGTGCATTGGCACAACATCACACAACAATTCATCCGAGTACTTTCCAATAGAAAATGTCACAAGCACTTGTTTGGTCACCTTTAGCTCACCAAATGATACGGACTCAGTTTGATGATGATTCGAGTTATTTTAGTTACCCAGTCATGAAATTAAGTAAGAGTTGAATTAAAATGAAATAGGTTAGAAAAATGGAAAGATAAGTTTGAAAAGTGATGTGAGCACGGGCGAGGATTGTCCTAATGCGAGCAAGGAATAGACGAGATCGTGTGAATTGACTTCGAAACCAGCTTAGGCTAGCAATTCAAGGATTCTACGCACTTTAACACAAGCTAATTTCAACTTGAATTCAGCTTCCCGAGCTCCATCTAGCTCAGGTCAGCTCACATGAGCTCAATTCAGCTCATTGAGCTCATTTTTTTTAATTTCATTTTAGCTCATTTAATTTAGTTTTTGAATAAATTAAGTGTTTAATTAATTTAGATAATATTATTATAAATCATAAATATGTTTTAGATTATTACATGTCTTTAATATGTTTTTATGACATAGCCGAAATTAATATGTCTTTTTTTTAGACTTTATTAAATTTGTCTAGTTTAATTATGTGTTTAATTAAAGTGTCTAGATTATGCTTTAATTATGTACAACCGAATTTGGCTTGTTTTGAATTAGTTCATTGTGTTTTGTAGGTTGGCCGAATACATGAAGCACAATCAATGCAAAGTTCATGCATGGTTCAATGCACCGAATAGGAACATGCATGAATGGCCGAATACATGGATGTGGCTATTTCCTTAATGTTTCAAGGTGCTTATTCAGCCAAGGAGTGGCTGCCAATTTCACTTCCCAAGCTGGCCGTTCCTCTCCCCAAAGCTCTATCATTCCATTCATACTTGGTGTTCACACCAAGTGACCATTCAGCTGAGGTGTTCACACACAAGAGACTCTTCAAGGCCAGCCATTCACACTCCAATTGGCTGTTCAAAGACCATCATTAAGACTCAGCACTATTCAGCCAAGCATCACCAAATCAAAGCTCCCATTAAAGCTTCAGCCGAACCTAGACATGGCCATTGGCCTTGCCATGCATTCATCTTTTTCAAGTTCATTTGCAAGCTATCGATTGGAGCTCCCATTCATCCGAATCCGGCCTTGGTGTTCAATGATTTATTATAGAATATTTTAGAACATTCATGGCTAAATTTCTTAGCCATTAAGTTGACCATTCAGCTAGCCTTGTGTTAGGCTATAAATAGTTTGTTATTTCATTTGTAAAAGGACTTTTGACTTTTGATAAACTTTTATATGAACTTTATGTTCTCGAGTGAGTTTACCTCCTTTCTTATTTCGTACAAGTTTCGTTTGACTTATCTGGATTTGCTAGTGGCGTCTTCGACTTGTTTTTGAACTTATCACCTTAACCAGTGTGGCGTTCACCTATCTACCAAACCACCATTCCAACTTAACGATATAAGAAATGGGGTGACACTGTTCTATAGTGTTGAATCTTTCTTAAGTTAAGTTCGTGTTTCCATTTCTATCACTATCCCGAATATCACTTAACTTTATTTTCTTTATTAAATCGAACCTGTCCCATTCCATCCATCCTTAACCTTTCCAAGCCCCTTTGCTAGACTTTCGCTACCCTTAACCAAAAATAATCTTTTTTGACATTGCGAACATTCTCCTCGTCGACGATCGGACAAACAAGTGAATCGACTCAACTAACCCGAGCCAGATCACATCAAAAAGGCTGGAAGTTAGGTTCGAATAAAGGTCTCAAAGATAGTTTAAAAGATGGATGGAAGGTGTTCGGCTAAGGTAAAGGTTGAACCAACAATATATAGGATTGTTGACCCAAGTCTTAAAAGCACTTAGATAGATAATAGTAGGTGAAAATAGAAAATAAAACCTTGACCCGTTATCTATCGAGATAGAAACTAAAGGTATAACGAACACCACACTTTGGTAAGTGATAAGTTTGGATATCAAGAAAGAATGATGCTACAAGCTGAGCTTGATAAGCCGTTTCAGTCCAAAAGAGAACAATGAGAGTTGAATTCTCACAAAGAACAAAAGTTCATATACTTAGCAAAAAGTCCCTAAAATAATTACAAAAATAAATAATTTATAGGCTGAACATGTTCCAGCAAAATGGACACAAACTAATCAGCTTAAATGAGTTATTGATGAACTTAATTAAGCTTAAATGGACACAAACTATGTAACACCCCAAACCCGGCCTAGAAGTTAGGCCTGAATTCGGTATGTCACACTAAAATGTTTTTCGATAATGTATAAAGAAAACATGTCAAATGAGATAAAAAAATGTTAGATCCTTTTCTATTCGTACAAAAATAGATGTTGATTTGTTAAAATCAAGAAAATCAAGTTTAGTTTGAAACATTTGATAAAATACTACTAACTTTGAAGTAATGATCTTATAAAGCTGTGACTTTAGAAAATATAGTTGATAGATCGAGAGAAAATTTTCGTGTTAAAAATATTTGTAAAAAGTTTATTTTGAAATTCATATGTTAATCGATTTTGGAAAACTTATATTTAAGTTTCTAAAAAAATCCCATTTTAAAGTAATTTAAGCAAAATATAAGTAAATCAAACATAAAGCAAATAATAAAAATACTCCAGAGGCCTTATTACAATAAAACCCATAATAGCAACAGTAATAAAACGGAATGTGTAATTTAATAAAGTTCGAAACACTAATTTTTGAAATATGGCCTCCATCGAGTCATCCATGGCCCCAAGTCCTCGTCACTGAGCATTACCTACAAGGGTTAAGAGAAAAAGGGGGTGAGTTATAAGAACTCAGTGTGAAATCCCCTTACCATCATCCCACTGGGTCGGAACACACATAGCAATATTTTGGGCCTAAGCCCATTTACAATAACAATAATGTATCAAATATAACATGTGTATGAAATGCAATTTCCCAACCAAACCTAGTAATCCATCTGCTAAACACCACCCGTACCAACCAACACACTTGTGGGGATCATCAGCCAACCCACCCCACCAACACACCAATCGCAGGCATTAAGCCATTTATAACAATAATTCGCAGGCCAGTGGCCATTTATAATCGCAGGCATTTAGCCATTTATAATAATAATTCGCAGGCCAGTGGCCATTTATAATCGCAGAATTTTTGGCGAAGCCACCAGAATAATAGAATATACGTGACATAGCCACCAGACAGATTGTGACAGAGTCACCAAAATATGTGGCAGAGCCACCAAATAGCTTCCTCTAATCATCAAAATCCCAAACCCATGCAGAATTATGTGAATGCAACATTCATAGCAAATTATGATATTTACAATATAACAACGATAATTAACAACATCAGAGATTTATTACAAACAATTTGGCCCATAAACACTTTGCAAAATCAGCCCATTATGCCATATATCAAATTGGCCCATTTAGCCATATATCAAATTGGAAATTTTAGCCATATATAAAATTGGCCCATTTAGCCATATATCAAATTGGCCCATTTAGGCAATCTATCAAATCGGCCCATTAGGGGCATTTTCGTAATTCGACCCATAAGGTCATTTTCGTAATTTTACCCGTCGAGGGTAATTTAGTAATCTCGCAACCCAGGGGTATTTCAGTAATTTACCCTCTAAGGGTATTATGATAATTTCGTAACCTAGGCTTAACTACTAATTTGGGGCATAAAATTTTGAAACTGTCCATCTGCGTCATACTGACTAAATTGACTATAACTCATGTTAGGAATCTCGAAATCTAAATCCATAAATTTTCCTTGAAACTAGACTCATATTTCTTCTTACTACAATTTTTCTAGAATTTTTACCTTAACTATTTAGTACAGTTTATTCCTTAAAGTTTCCCTTGTTTCACTGTCCAACGATTCTGACCTCTCTTACCCAAAATCCAAATATCTCGCTGTACAGTTTTCATATATTGCTCCCACTTATCTCTATTAACAATAGGCTCACTAAGTAATCTATACATATAAATTATGTCCCATAATTCACTTTTTACAATTTTATATGATTTTTCGAAGACAGAATAGAATACCCCGAAGTCATTTAGAACTAGTCTCACTAAAATTAACATATCTCAGAATATAATATTCCTTTTCCTTCTCCGTTTCTTCCATTAAAGTAGACACAGTAAGCTTTAATCTGATATCTTACTCACTTTGTAATTCCTTTTATCCAATTTTTCGTGATTTTTCAAATACACGCCACTGCTTTCGATCAAACTGTTTTGTTACAAAACATGATTACCACTACGAGCATACGACGTCCGAGTGATCACGGATGCCGGTTATCGGTTTTCTTTAGTATTTCTACCGAATCACAGAGTATTTCATGTAAACTTTCAAAGATATGTGAGACTTACTCACCATTTCAAACATATATTCGGAAGGGTACGGGATTACACACCTTGGTTACGAGTTGTGCTTTCTACCGATTTCAACACCATGACTGTGATCTCCCTCGATGCACCAAGAATCGATCCTACCAACAATATCAATTAGCCAACCTTCAATCCGATTAACTCAAAAACCAAATGGAGATATCGAATGGACTATGAAAGATCTTCCTTACCTTAATCGATTATAATCCCATTTCTCACGATCGTCCTATGACTAGAGATGATTAGGCGATGTTGTGGTATTTGACCTCCCTCTATATCACGATTGCTTAAGGAATGAGAAAGAAAGAATGATGGAAAGGTTTCGGTTATGGAGGAGAATGAACAATGATATTTGGCTATCAAGGAGATTAGACAAAAGATGAATATGTGACCAATTCAAGAGAAGAGAAAATGCACTATTGTGCTAATATGTTTCGGCAAGGAGAGTTGCAAAATGGGAGAGATGACACAAAGTTGTCAAAGGGAAATTTTTCCAAAACAAAACCAAGACCTTACCAAATGCCAAGGTAAAATTTGGCTATCACTCTTGCCCCAAACCGTCCACATTCATCCCCCCTAGGATAAGAGTTGGCCACCCAAGCTTTCCAAAACATCACCCACGAATTAAGCCTCATGTCCCCCTTTCATTCCTATTTCTCTTGATTCCTTTCCCAAACTTCAACCTTGCCTTATTCTTATAGCCACCTTACAAAAAATAATGAAGTCAAACTTGCCATATTTACTCCTTGGCCGGCACTTAAGGAAAGAGTGCAAAAATATTAGCCAAACATTGCACACAAAGGGATTTGAACCTCTTCCCTCAAGGTACTTCACTTAATGTCATAACCTCTTTACTAATTGCTCACTTGTGCTAACCATTTATTCATTTATTTCATCAATGAACAAAAGTTCATAAAATATATTCAAAATTCCAAAGTCTTAAAAAATTCCCTTTTTATAAAGTAATAACAGGTATATATAGTGCTTCCATGTGGTTAGCTGAAGAGACAAATGAATTCAACTTTAATATGGAATTAAATGGCTGAAATAAAATCTAAAAACTCTTGAATTCCTCCAGCCAAATAACAACAACTTTATGACTCCTAATGAGATGATTAAATGAATTTGAATGCTTTAAAAATGTCCTTTGAGTTGCCTTTGGCTAGCCGAAAAGTCTCCAACAACTAATGGTATTTTTAAAGGCTTAAATGTCCATCATGAATGCTTTTAAAATATATCCCTTGAGTTCTTCCATGATCAACTGAAAAGTCACCAACCAAATGAAGAGTCTTAACCTTTGGAATTCTAGCCATGTAACTTCCATCTTCAATGTGAGTAACTCTTGAATTAAATTGTTTGTCAAAATCCTTTGATCTCCATGATGAACCGAAAAGTCACTAACCAAATGAAGGGTCTCAACCTTTGGAATTCTATCCATGTGACTTCCTTCTTCAATGTGAGTAACTCTTTAATGAATGCATAACAGCCTTTAGAAATAATGGTTGTAAGATAAAAAGTCTCCTGCAATTATCACATGTAACCAACAAATTAATGCAATTATTAAACTTAAAACAAATTAACAACTAACTTAATTAAATGAACTAACACTTAAGCTTCATTTATTCTAGCAACTAGATTTAAATAAATGAACTAACACTTAAACTTCATTTATTCTATTAACTAGACTTAAATAAATGAACTAACACTTAAACTTCATTTATTTCAAAGAACTAACTTAATTAAATAAAGCATCATTAAATGAACTTAACTCATGCATCAATAAATTAACCTAGTAACTAGATTAATTAAAGACACAACTATTAAATTCACTAAAAGAACTCAATTAATTAAACTAAGTTGAGTTGAATTAATGACCAGCAACCATTTATTGAACTAAGATGCTTTGTAACATTCAAAAAAAAATTGAGAATCGATATGTTGCATAATTTTGGTGCTTAGCTAATGAAATGATTTAATGTGTGTGTTTTAATAGTCTCGAGAAAGCTTGGGATTTAATTGGATTTTGGAATAAATTTTGATAAGTAGTACTTTATTGAAGTGGAACAAATAACCTTGATGTTTAAGGAAATTAAGTGGCAAAAGTTAGCATAAGATGAGCAAGTAGTAAAGGGGTTATGGCGCCATGAGTGTTGCTTGAGGGAGGAGGTTCGAATCCCTTGTTATGCATGAGAATTTTATTTTTCTTGCTTTCCATCTTCATAGTGTCGGTCAAGCTAGAAATTATGGTAGGTTGGACTTTATTTTTTATAGTAAGGTGGCTAAGAGGAAAGGTAAGTGCAAACTTAAGGTAGAGAATAATAGGAATAAGGCATGGAGGGGGAACACACGGCACATTATAAGGAATGTGTTTTGGAAAGTTTGGAATGGCCAAACTTTGACCTTGGTGTCCATGATTTGGATGGTTTTGGGGGTTAGGGGGGTGACCGAATTTTGTTGAAGGCTTTGGTAAGGTTGGTAGCTAGTTAGTTATTTTGTGTTTTTCTCAAAAGCATTTTCTCTCCATCTTTCCTCTCCCTAGCCAAATGCATATTGAGCATTAGGTAGGCATATTTTGTTTTTCTTTTGGTCATTCCATTTTGACCATTTTGGTCTTAATTTACCTATTCTCTCAAGTCATTTCCCTAGTGTCAAAAACACCAAAACCTTGAAGGCCATTTTCTCTTTTCTTTTCTTCCTCCATTACCGAATGCTCTCTAGCCTCAAATCTATTTTTGTTCATCTTCTATTCTTGAAATGAACCAAAATCAAAACACTTAATTGTCTTATATACTTTTATTTCATAGCCTAATTTTCACCACACTTATCTTCTTCTTAAATCATTTCATTCTTTTCTTCTCACACTTTGATCACTCGGTAAGTGGCTAGTATAATACTTTAGTATTTTTATTTTCCCCTTTTCCTTTGCGTCTAAATTTCATGTTGGTGTGGGATGGTCTTTTTGGATCGATATCATCATCATACCATGACTCACTCGGATCTTTTCTGAAACACCCCAAACCCGGCCCACGAGAATGGACTGGATCTGGTATGTTCCTCGAAGTAACCCGATACAAATTCATTCGAATACTTTGAAAACTATGAGTTTTGGAAGATAGTTTGTTCTGGGTTGGGCTTGAGTTGAAAACAAATTTATTTCTATATCAAAATCCCATTTGTTTCAAGTGATAAAAATATTTAAACTTGATTCATATTAAGTGGGCTTACTCTTTATAAAGCCCTAAACTCATAACATAGTAATTATCGTAGAAATAAAAATTCGTCACGGTGGCCTTATTACATAAAATGAAACCCAAAATAATAAATTGTACAGTACTTTAAAATAAAATAAATATTCAAATTAAACTGAACTTCAAGTCGATCATGGCCACCACAAGTTCTGCCGTCCCGGTCCATTACTGCTCATCACCTGAAACATATTCCCACAACGGGGTGAGTCGATAGACTCAGTGTGTAACCAACACTAAACATAATAGAGATAGGCACACCATAAAAATCATATGCATATAAAAATTCAATATCATGATGCAAACCCGAACCCAAACCTATATGCCATCCGCTACACTCCACCCGCATTCAACTCGTACACCGTGGGGACTACTAAGTCAACCCTCCTTCCGCTACACTCCATTGAAGGCGTCATTGCAATGACGTGCTCATCACCCATCGATAATATTGTGGCATAGCCACCATCGTAATGTAACCGGTTACCACTTAGTGAGACCAAGTCATCACATTCACTTAGTGAGACCAAGTCATCACTTTCACTTATAACGTTGGTGAGACCGTAGTCAACACCTTCTTCCCTTTCACATAAATCCCGAATGCCCCAAATTATTAATATCATGCATAACATATTTTTATTTCACTTTCACATCACTTTTCACTTGTATAACATTTATTTCAAATCCTAGTAGAAGTAGGAAAACGTACTCAATACTTTGTACCATAATATGGCACTTTAGCCACTTTCTTTCACTTTCACATTAACATATATAACATATTTAAACCATAAAACTATTAAGAATAGTGTGGAATACACACCGATTTGTTTAGCGATTCCTTGAGATTCAAAGCAAGATCTAATGTTTAGATCCTAATTCCTACATTTGGTTTATCAAGTATTACTTAGCATAAATTTTATTTTGGTTATAATATCCAAATCCTAGTAGGATTTGTAAAGAGGCTTACCTTTGATGCCGATTTGATGTTTATTCAAATCCGGAATCTTTGTTTTCCTTTACTTGATATTCGCCAACCTTGAAACCTCAACATAAATTAGTTTTCGGCTTTTAATAATTACGGATCTAATCTAGGTAATTACATAACTTTGGTCGAATACCTTTAGGGGCTTACCTTATGGATTTTTAAATCCGAAACTTCACCTCCTTTTTCCTTGAAATCGGCAACTTCCTAGATCTCTGAATAGATTAGTTTTGATCAATTTGATCTAATTGATGAGATTTGGCCTTGGCGAATGTATAGACTCACTTACCTCAAATCTCGAAGTTGATCTTTATTTCAAATTCTGCCAAATCACTTGTTAGATTTGATCTATTATTAAATCATGGAGGGGATCTTTTTGCCAATTGTATAATGATGTACTGACCTTGTTTTTGAATCCCGGAAGATCCCTTATGCTATTCGGCTATGGCACTATTGTGGATCTCAAAGCTTTGGCTTTTGTGGTTGAATAGTAGAAGAAAAGAAAAAGAAAGAAAAAGATGGAGAGAGTTTTTGACAAGGGAATTTCGGCTAAAGAGAAGAGGAAAGATTGTTGCTACTTTCACTTGGAGGTTTCGACAAGATGTGGAAGAGAAGAGAATGGCTCTTTTCTTTTCTTTCTTTGGCCGAATCTATTAGCCTTAGAGTCCCTAATTCAGCCAATTCTTCACTTGTGATAAGGTTTAGTTTTATCAATATGAAATTCCATCAAATCTCCTAATTAGCCAAGAGTTTTTATTGTATAGAAACTCCTCTTCCTTGTGCCGTCCAACCCTCCACTCATGGAGACAAAATTTTATTTCTTTTATTTGTTTCCTAGATGACTCAAACTCAGCCCAAAACCTCTTGCATTTGGGCCATTTCCTAGGGCCTTAGGTGGCATCTTCAGCCACATTTCCAAGTCCGTTATTGGGTCAAAGTTTATGTTCTTTATATTTTAGGGTCACTTGGCCCTAAGCTCCCCTTGGGCTTTTAAATTCGACATTCCGGTCATTTTAAGTTTCCTAAAATTTTCGCTGCTCAGATTTTCCAAGTTTCCAAAATGTTTAGTTTCCTATTTTGGCTTGGTTTCCAAAATGTTTAGTTTCCTATTTTGGTTTGGTTTCCAAAATGTTTAGTTTCCTATTTTGGTTTGGTTTTCCAAAATGTTCTCTTTCCTAATTCCATTAGGTTTCCAAAAATGTCTAAGTTTCCAAAAATGTCCATTTCCATTTCCATTTCCATTTTCATTTCCATTTTCATTTCCATTTTCATTTCCATTTTCATGCATTTCTAGGTTTCCAAAAGTATCAAAATTTATTCATAGTACTTGAAACTTGTCATTTCATACAATTAAACCGAAATGCATAGGCCCTATTCAGATGTTACGCTTCTACCCCCCTTAAACAAAATTTCATCCTCGAAATTTTCTAACCGAACAATTGAGGGTATTGTTGTCTCATTGCCTCTTCTGGTTCCCACGAAGCTTCCTCCGATCCATGATTTCGCCACAATACTTTAACTAGAGGAACTGACTTCCTCCGTAGTACTTTCACGTCACATTCCAGAATCTGAATCGGCTCTTCCTCGTAAGTTAAGTCTGGCCTTAGCTCCACTTCTTCTACTGGTACTATGTGAGAGGGATCCGATCGGTAACGACGTAGCATGGACACATGGAATACGTCATGCATTTGTTGCAACTCTGGTGGCAACTCTAGGTGGTATGCCACTTGGTCCCACTTGCTTTAGTACCGATAGGGCCGATGAATCTTGGGCTTAATTTCCTTTCCGACCAAACCTCATCACTTTCTTCCATGGTGAGACTTTTAGAAACACTTGGTCTCCTACTTCAAATTCTATTTCCTTCCGCTTGAGGTCGGCATAAGACTTCGTCTATCCGAGGCTTCCTTTAACCGTGTTCAATTATTTCAACCTTCTTCTGCTTTCTACCACTATCTCTCGGTCCCAAAACTCGACGTTCTCCTAACTCGGTCCAACAAGTAGGAGTACGACACTTTCGTCCGCATAATGCTTCATATGGTGCCATTCAATGCTAGCTCGATAATCGTTGTTGTAGGCGAACTCTGCTAAAGGCAAGTAGTCCTTCCAACTTCCTCGAAAATCCATCACACTCAACATATCCTCCAACACTTGTTTTACTCGTTCAGACTGCCCGTCCGATTGTGGATGAAAGGCCGTAGTGAAATCCAACTTGGTGCCTAAAGCTTGATGAAGTGCCTTCCAAAATCGAGACGTAAACCTTGGGTCTCTATCAGAGATGATCGACATTGGTACTCCATGTAACCTCACAATTTCTGCCACATATAACTTGGCTAGCTTTTGAAGAGGATAGTCTATTCTTACTGGGATAAAATGTGCGGACTTAGTCAAACGGTCTACTATAACCCATACCGAGTCCTTCTTAGTAGGCGTAAGGGAAGCCCACTAACGAAGTCCATGGTAATTCTTTCCCACTTCCATCGTGGAATCTGGATTGGTCAAGCAATCCCGATGGAACTTGGTGTTCAACCTTAACTTGTCGACACGTCCGACATCTTCCCACAAATTTCGTAACTTCTCGCTTAAGATCCGCCACCAAAATTGTTCCCTTAAGTCTCTCATGACTTAATGCCTCCGGATGCATAGCATAAGGGCTACTATGCGCTTCTCAAGGATCTTCTATCTTAACTCCTTGTCTCTTGGCATACATACTTTCCCTTTGTAGCACAATACTCCTTCATCATTAATCTCATAGTCCTTCAACTCTACGCTCGTGCTTTTGTAGCTTAACATTTAGATCTTCATCAACCAACTCGTCCCTCTTTACTTCCTTCAACCATGTTGGCTTGACTTGTAATTTGGCCAACAAACTTCCATCCTCATATAAGCTTAAATGAGCGAACATTGCTCTTAAGTCCGTCACAACCTTCCTACTTAAAGCATCACTACTACATTCGCCTTTGCCCGGATGATATTCTATCGAGCAGTCATAGTCTTCAAGAATTCCACCCACCTTCACGCCTCAAGTTTAACTCCTTTTGAGTCAACAGATACTTGAGACTCTTGTGGTCTGTGTAGATCACTGACCTTTCTCCATACAGATAATGCCTCCACACCTTGAGAGCGAAAACCACTGCTGCCAATTCCAAGTCATGGGTTGGGTAGTTCACTTCATGCGGCCTTAACTGTCGGGACGCATAAGCGACTACCTTGCCATCTTGCATAAGAACACATCCTAACCCCGTATGTGACGCATCACAGTATACCACAAAATCCTTTCTTGCCTCAGGTTGAATCAACACCGGAGCTTCCGTTAATACCTTTTTAAGTTTTTCAAAACTCTCTTGTTGCTTATCTGTCCACACAAAGGGTACTTCCTTCCTCAACAATTTTGTTAATGGCGCGGCTATCGACGAGAATCCTTCCACGAACCTTCGATAATAGCCTGCCAACCCTAAGAAACTACGAATCTCTGCCACCGACTTAGGTGGTTTCCAATCCAACACCGCTTTGATTTTCTTAGGATCCACCCTTATTCCCTCGGCAGACACCACGTGTCCTAAGAAAGCAACTTCTCTAAGCCAAAATTCACACTTCTTGAATTTGGCATAAAGCTTCTTCTCCTTAATACTTGTAACACAATTCGGAGATGCTCATCATGCTCCTCTTCGACTTGAATATACCAAGATATCATCGATGAATACCACAACAAACCTATCTAAGTAAGGTTGGAACACTCGATTCATCATATCCATGAACGCGGCTGGGGCGTTTGTCAACCCAAACGGCATTACTACAAACTCAAAGTGACCATATCTTGTCCTAAAAGCGGTCTTATGGATATCAGCCTCCTTCACCTTCAACTGATGGTATCCCGCCCGTAAATCTATCTTCGAAAACACCGCGACTCCTTTCAGCTGATCGAACAAGTCATCGATCCTTGGCAAGGGATACTTATTCTTGATGGTCAGCTTATTCAATTGACAATAGTCTATGGACATACGCATAGTTCCGTCCTTCTTCTTCACAAACAGGACCGGTGCTCCCCACGGAGACACACTGGGCCGAATAAACCCACGATCCAATAATTCCTGGATTTGAGCCTTAAGCTCCACTAATTCCTTTGGCGCCATTCGGTATGGAGCAATTGACACAGGCGCTGTTCCTGGTAGTAAGTCTATTCCAAATTCAACTCTCTATCTGGGGGTATTCCTGGTAATTCCTCTGGAAACACATCTTCAAAGTCCCTTACTGTTCTGACTATTTTGACACCTTCCTCATTTCCATCCAACGTACTTACAAAGGCTAAGAACGCCTCGTACCCTTTACGTACCATCCTTTCCGCCTTAAGCACCAAACTACATTAGTCAAATAGTTCCTTCTCTCTCCTATCATAATGACCACCTCATCCTCAAGGGTCCTTAGTTCCATTCATTTAGCCGCACAATCCAACACTACTCGATGTTCTACTAACCAATCCATACCAAGTATAAGGTCAAATTTCAAGGGTAATTCCATTAGGTCACCAAAGCTCACTCCACAATTTCTAGGGGTATATTCAAAGATCTTATTTACCACTATAGTTTGACCTAATGGGCTTACTACCGTCATCTCTTTATCGAAAGTTCGAGTCTAGGCCTAGTGTCTCAACTACACTACAGCAACATAAGAATGGGTCGAGCCCACATCAATTAAAGAATAATAGGGTTTACTATGAATGAGGAACGTCTCGGTTATGACGTCCGTGGCGTCTTCATCCTCTCTACGGTGAACCGCGATAAACCAAACCCTACTGCTTTGCCTCAAGATTGGTGGCACCTCCGCCACGCCCTCCGCCAAGATTATTACCTCATTATTCGATCCTCGACCTCGTTGAGGTCATTGTCCTCCCTACCACTGATTAACATTACGAGTTCTTTGGTCATTCATCATCCGATATCTTTGGACGATCCTTGAGCATATGGTCCTTAGACCCACATTTAAGACATGCTCCTATCTTTTCCAACACTCACCGAGTGTTTCCTTCCATAATATTCACAAGAACGACATCGCCTCGGTATCAACTTGTCGACCCTTCGACCCCTCGCTTTTGGGCCTTTTTCGACATTTCCGATGACCCATAACCTCTCTTGGGTCTATTCCTGTCAGAGTTCTGCCTAGTCGAGTCCTTGATTCCTTCACTACCTTAGCCTTTTCAACCAACGTGGAGAACTCCCTCTCCGATGTGGAGCTATCAATAACCTTAGGTCATCCCTTAATCATCCTCAAACGGACACGGCGTTCATGTTCATCGCGACTACTCCTCGAGCATATCGGCTTAACCTCGTAAATTCACCTCATATGCCGCCACTAATTTGTTCCCCGAACTAGTCCTAGAAAAGCTTTCACGCTCATCAATATATCGAGTGCCGACATACTTTTTCCGGTATGCCTCCTTAGCATACTCCCACGCCGATCTTCCGCCGTGGCACCATCACTGAACGATTAGCCACCATTGGTATGCTTCATCACGTAACAGGCTACCATCCCTTTCAACTTCTCCTCGGGGTCGGTCGAGTTCATCCATAATACGCTCATTGCTTCCAACCAATACTCGATGCAGATGGGTGCCACACCGGACACCCCACTTAAACACCTCGGCCCCGTTGGCTCTGAGTCGCTGGGAACAGATTTTGAGCTCTCGAATTTCCACCCCCGCCACCACCATTTCCAATACTGCAACATGGCTCTGCGACACATCCTCATCCCCGTCTCGAGCCTCGCCGCTCGACATTAATAAATGGGGTGGTGGTGGCGGTGGTAACTCATTGTCGAACCTTGACCGATCTAACGGGTTCTGACACAGTTATTCTTCCTCTACCGCGACCTTGACGACCACGTCCTCTAGAACTCATTTTCTAGCGTCGAGATCTGATTAAGAAATTTTATGGATTAGTCTTTGTTCCACTTATTTATCGGCGAAGAAGTTTTATGGAAAGGTATTTAAGAGTGGTTCTTTCGTATTCATACAAACACACAGTCTTTTCCATTCATTCATTCATCCATCAAACAAGTATGAACTTTCTTTCATTCAGAGAAACATTGTAGTTTTTGTTGTTTTTGTTGTTTTCCTCTACCCGGGGGTATTTTCGTAATTTTGTCCTACAGGGGCATTTTCATAATTTTTCAGAAGAAAAACATTCCTTGGTGTTTTTGTCGAAAATTATTTTGAAAATTTTGAAGTCTAGGGGTAATTTGGAAAAAAATTTTAAATCTGGGGTTATTTCGGTAGTTTTTAACCTCAGGGGTATTTTGGTAATTTTTCACAAATCAGGGTAAATTTGTAAAATTTAATAAATCAGTGGTATTTCAAAAGTTGTAAAACTCTGAGGGTTCTTTTCGAAAATTGTTCCTTCAAAAATGGGAGTGTTGCAAAAAAATTTTTAAATCCAGGGTCATTTTGGTAATTTTGTAAGTCAGGGGCAATTTTGTAATTTCCCAAAATCAAGATATTTTTGATAGTTTGCAAGTTAGGGTTTTTGAATATTTATAAAATAATGAAATTTTTGTAAAACTGTTGAGTAGTTGAATCATTTTATAAACTAAGGGCATTTTGGTAATTTTACAACTAAGGGCATTTTGTAATTTTTATGGATCAAAAAATTTTCGAAAATAATTGTGTACAGAAATAGTTTTCGTGAATTAAGGATAAGAGAAAGAAAGTGATTTAAGAATTTTAATATTAAGTGTTAAAAAAATGGCTAATTCCCTTTCGGGTTTTAGTTATTGAGTTTTGTCTATGGTGAGCCTTCTTGGTCGTGGTGAACCAAAGCTACGCACAGGCGCAGGATTCGAGTGGAGAGGAGGTGAGTCACGCGATCGCTTAAATACCAAGCTCCCACTAAAACCATTCCTAGACATGCGTCATGGGTTGCCACACCTGTTAAGTCCTCTAGGTTAGGGTGAACCGAAGCTACGCACCATGTAGGATTCAAGAAGAAGAGGTGAGTCACTAGGACTGCTTAAATACCAAGCTCTTCAGGATCCACTCCTAGACATGCGTACTATGATTGCCACACCCTAGCTTAATTGACTTAGTCATAGGTTGGTTTAGTGCCTTAAATCTTATGTGTTTTTGTTTGAGTAGTCTAATCCTAGGGTTCAAGTTCCTATCATGCTATTCTATGTTCCATGCCTTTTCTACCCTTTTATAAATCATGTAATCACACATAGAGTTGGGGTACTTACCGGTGGATCATGGTCGGAGACTTAGGGGCCATGTCTTTATACCTGTCTATTTGTAAAAATACTTTCATAAAACTCATTTGGCCTTATTTTAAAAACGTTTTGGGCCTTAGGCCACGTGCCGAGAGTTTGAACTGGCTCGATACAAAATGAAACACCCCAAACTCGACCCATGAGAATGGATGGATCTCGTATGTTCCTCAAGTAACCGGTACAAATTCATTCGAATACTTTGAAAACTATGAGTTTTGGAAGATAGTTTGTTCTGGGTTGGGCTTGAGTTGAAAACAAATTTATTTCTATATCAAAATCCCATTTGTTTCAAGTGATAAAAATATTTAAACTTGATTCATATTAAGTGGGCTTACTCTTTATAAAGCCCTAAACTCATAACATAGTAATTATCGTAGAAATAAAAATTCGTCACGGTGGCCTTATTACATAAAATGAAACCCAAAATAATAAATTGTACAAGACTTTAAAATAAAATAAATATTCAAATTAAACTGAACTTCAAGTCGATCATGGCCACCACAAGTTCTCGTAGTCTGGTCCATTATCTCATCACCAAACATATTCCCACAACGGGTGAGTCGATAGACTCGGTGTGTAACCAACACTAAACATAATAGAGATAGGCACACCATAAAAATCATATGCATATAAAATTCAATATCATGATGCAAACCCGAACCCAAACCTATATGCCATCCGCTACACTCCACCCGTACCAACTCAGACAAGTGGGGACTACTAAGTCAACCCTCCTTCCGCTACACTCCATCGAAGGCGATCATTGCAATCGACGTGCTCATCGCCCATCGATAATATTGTGGCATAGCCACCATCGTAATGTAACCGGTTACCACTTAGTGAGACCAAGTCATCACATTCACTTAGTGAGACCAAGTCATCACATTCACTTAGTGAGATCAAAGTCATCACTTTCACTTATAACGTTGGTGAGACCGTAGTCAACACCTTCTTCCCTTTCACATAAATCCCGAATGCCCCAAATTATTAATATCATGCATAACATATTTTTATTTCACTTTCACATCACTTTTCACTTGTATAACATTTATTTCAAATCCTAGTAGAAGTAGGAAAACGACTGAATACTTTGTACCATAATATGGCACTTTAGCCACTTTCTTTCACTTTCACATTAACATATATAACATATTTAAACCATAAAACTATTAAGAATAGTGTGGAATACACACCGATTTGTTTAGCGATTCCTTGAGATTAGAAAGCAAGATCTAATGTTTAGATCCTAATTCCTACATTTGGTTTATCAAGTATTACTTAGCATAAATTTTATTTTGGGCTATAATATCCAAATCCTAGTAGGATTTGTAAAGAGGCTTACCTTTGATGTCGATTTGATGTTTATTCAAATCTCGGAATCTTTGTTTTCCTTCACTTGATATTCGGCCAACCTTGAAACCTCAACATAAATTAGTTTTCGGCTTTTAATAATTACGGATCTAATCTAGGTAATTACATAACTTTGGCGAATACCTTTAGGGCTTACCTTATGGATTTTTAAATCCGAAACTTCACCTCCTTTTTCCTTGAAATCGGCAACTTCCTAGATCTCTCGAATAGATTAGTTTTTGATCAATTTGATCTAATGGTGAGATTTGGCCTTGGCGAATGTATAGACTCACTTACCTCAAATCCAGAAGTTGATCTTTATTTCAAATTCGTCGAAATCACTTGTTAGATTTGATCTATTATTAAATCATGGAGGGATCTTTTGCCGATTGTATAATGATGTACTTACCTTGTTTTGAATCCCGGAAGATCCCTTATGCTATTCGCTATGGCACTATTGTGGATCTCAAAGCTTTGGCTTTTGTGGTTGAATAGTAGAAGAAAAGAAAAGAAAGAAAAGATGGAGAGAGTTTTGACAAGGGAATTTCGCTAAAGAGAAGAGGAAAGATTGTTGCTACTTTCACTTGGAGGTTTCGGCAAGATGTGTAAGAGAAGAGAATGGCTCTTTTCTTTTCTTTCTTTGGCCGAATCTATTAGCCTTAGAGTCCCTAATTCAGCCAATTCTTCACTTGTGATAAGGTTTAGTTTTATCAATATGAAATTCCATCAAATCTCCTAATTAGCCAAGAGTTTTTATTGTATGGAAACTCCTCTTCCTTGTGCCGTCCAACCCTCCACTCATGGAGACAAAATTTTATTTCTTTTATTTGTTTCCTAGATGACTCAAACTCAGGCCCAAAAACCTCTTGCATTTGGGCCATTTCCTAGGGCCTTAGGTGGCATCTTCAGGCCACATTTCCAAGTCCGTTATTGGGTCAAAGTTTATGTTCTTTATATTTTTAGGGTCACTTGGCCCTAAGCTCCCCTTTGGGCTTTTAAATTCGACATTCCGGGGTCATTTTTAAGTTTCCTAAAATTTTCGCTGACTCAGTATTTTCAAGTTTCCAAAATGTTTAGTTTCCTATTTTGGCTTGGTTTCCAAAATGTTTAGTTTCCTATTTTGGTTTGGTTTCCAAAATATTTAGTTTCCTATTTTGGTTTGGTTTTCCAAAATGTTCTCTTTCCTAATTCCATTAGGTTTCCAAAAATGTCTAAGTTTCCAAAAATGTCCATTTCCATTTCCATTTCCATTTTCATTTCCATTTTCATTTCCATTTTCATGCATTTCTAGGTTTCCAAAAGTATCAAAAATTTATTCATAGTACTTGAAACTTGTCATTTCATACAATTAAACTGGAAATGCATAGGCCCTATTCAGGATGTTACATTTTCCCTATCTTGGAAACTTAGTGGAAGGCCAAAATTTAGAGTGTCTAAAATCATCGTGAATCGCTAGGATTCGATCCAAAGTTTTAAGGTAAGTGTAACATCCTGAAAAGGGCCTATGCATTTTCGGTTTTATCGTACGAACTGACATGTCTTATGTGTTATGAATGTATTTTGAACGTTTTTAGAAACCTGGAAATGTAAGGAAATGTTAAGTTCAAAGTGAACATTTTTAGAAACTAGGAAATGTAAGGAAATGATTTAGAAATGATTCAAAAGAGGAAAGTAAACATTTTGGGAAACTTGGAAATGTAAGGAAATGTATGGAAATGTATGGAAATGTAAGGAAATGTATGGAAATGTAAGGAAATGTATGGAAATGTATGGAAATGTATGGAAATATAAGGAAATGTATGGAAATGTATGAAAATGTAAGGAAATGTATGGAAATGAATGGAAATGTATGGAAATGTATGGAAATGTAAGGAAATGTATGGAAATGTAAGGAACTGTAGGAAATGTAAGGAAATGTAGGAAATGTCACGGAAATGTAAGGAAATGCTTTAGAAATGATAAGTTTAAAGGAGGAAACGAACGTTTTGGAAACTTGGAAATGTAAGGAAATGTCTTAGAAATGATAAGTTTTAAGGCAAAGTGGCCTTAAGAAAATTAATAGAAGAAATTTGACACAAAAGCGGGCTTGGAAAAGTGACAAGGAGGCACCACTTAAAGCCCAAGAATGACGCCACCAAGATGTGTGCAAGCTTAGGTTTGAGCAACAAGGAGAGCATTTCGAGAGTGTTTTTGCGTCGAATTGGGCTTACTGCCCGATTCGTTATTAAAGCTAAACTAATCATAGGAGGCACCACTTAGGTGGATAATTTGGGCCTCGTATGGCCATAAGGAGTCCAATAGAATAAGTTTAAATTCGGCTCATCAAGGGAGGGTGGGCGACATCTAGCTAAGACTTTAAGTAATTTTTATTTAATTACTTAAAGAGGAAGCAATGGACGGTAATAGGGACTCTTAAGGGAAGAGTTTAATTCTCCTTAAAACTCGGCTAAATAGGCGGATAAATGATGATTTATTTTAGATTATTTTCAAAGAGATAATTGGGGGATTATTCTTTAATTTTTAATTAAAGAGATAAAGCTATCAAAATAGAAGAGTGGTGGCCAAGTAAGGGATTCTGAGTAGTAAATTCGGCTATAAAAGGAAAAGAGAGGCCATTCAGCATTATTTTCTCTTCCTTGATAACCTCTGCCGAATTCTCTCTAGCAAATATCTCCTTTCTTCATTGTTTTGCCAAGCCGAAAATACACCTTGTGTAGCCAAAACTTCATTACCAAATTGCTCAAACTCTTTTCTCTTCTTCTTTCATAATCTTCCAAAAGTCAAAAGTTTGCTAAAATCAAGGCCATAGCCGAATAGTTTTGAGACTTCAAACAAGGTGTTGTCGACTTCTGTATTAAGGGTAAGAACTAGTTATCATTCGATTTTTATCCTTTTTCTTTTAAGATTTGCGGAAATCTAGGACTAACCCCATTAATATCTTGTTGTCGAAACTTTGAAGAGATCTTTTCAGGATTTGTCTTAGTCAACTACAAGAAGGAGAAGTTCTTTTCCCGAAGGTACACCATAGGCCGCGTGTTCCCTAGTTATTCGGTGAATTTTGGGATTTAAAATCCACAAGCTTTGCCGAATACAAGAAAGAGTATAGTGAAGATTTCGGGATTTGGCACCAAGGGACTTGAGATCTAAGGCTTTAGATTGGATTTTTGGGATTTTAGTGAAATTGTTAAGCGAATCAGGTGTGTACCCTACTCTAAGTTTTAATATGTTCATGGCTATGTTTTAAATTAAATGTGCATGTTTATAAGAATGTGAATATGGCTAAGGTACCATACTATGGTACAAAGTACTAAGGTACGTTTCCTACTCCTACTAGGAATATGAATATATGTTATTTTTAACATGTGAAAAGTGATAAGAATGTGAATTAAGGCATGATTTTGCATATTGTGTATGAAAAATGGGGCATATGGGTTATATGAAAAGGGAAGTGAATGTGGTGACCTAAGACCACAAAATCTGAATGTGGTGACCTAAGACCACGATAATCGAATGTGGTGACCTAAGACCACGAATTCTAAATGTGGTGACCTAAGACCATGAATTCTAAATGTGGTGACCTAAGACCACGAATTCTAAATGTGGTGACCTAAGACCACGGATTTTATAAGAGGCGATGAGCACGTCATTGCAAGATCGCCTTCGATGGTGTGTAGCGAATGGAGGGTTGACTTAGTAGTCCCCACGGTGTGCGAGGATGTGAATGCAGGTGGTGTGTAGCGGATGGCATATAGGTTTGGGTTCGGGTTGCATCATATTGTTTAAATGCTTTATGAACATGTATGATATTGTATGCCGAAATATTAAATTTTAGTGTTGGTTACACATTGAGTCATTGACTCACCCTGCTGTGGGATTACTTTTCGGTGACGACCGGTGATGGACCGGTGGCAGATGCTTAGTGGAGGCTATGTGAAGTTGATTTTTTATTTGGACTATTTTACTTTAAGTATTTTGAATTTAAATTTTGGGAATTATTTGACGTAATAAGGCCTTAGTAGGAATATTTTATTCTATTTTTATTTGTTAAGCTTACAAACCTCATTTTATTAAAAGATTAAGTAAATTGTTTTTTTTAAAAAAACAAAGCCCAAATATTTTGTCACCTAAAGTAAAGGATTTTTAACAATGAATTAAACTTGTTTTCAACTCAAGCCCAACCCAAACCGATCTTTCTTCCAAATCACACAAGTTTTTCCTAAGTAACAAAAGAATTTGAAACGGTTTACATCGGGGAACATACCAGATCCAGTCAAGGCTCATGGGCTGAGTTTGGGGTGTTTCAATTTGGTATCAGAGCCCAGTTTTAAACTCTCGGCCTTGGGTTTAAGGCCCAAAACATTTTCAAAGTTAAGCCCAAAAATAATTTTTGTGAATTAAGCAGGATTTTCTGGCATGACCCATTAAGTCTCCGACCCGAAGTCCACCAGGTAAGTACTTCTATCCATTGTGTGATTTATAGTATGACTTGTAGAGGGGTAGAAATGGAATGGAACGTAGAATAGAGATTAAGTACATTGAACCCTAGGACTAGTATACCCCAACAAAAGCATAAGACTTAAATGCCTAACTAAACAAACCTGTGATTGAGTCGCCGAGTTAGGGTGTGGCAACCATGGTACGCATGTCTAGGATTGGTTTCGGTTGGAGCTTGGTATTTAAGCAGTCCCCATGACTCACCTCCTCTCCACTCGAATCCTACCTGGTGCGTAGCCTCGGTTCACCCTAACCAAGAGGACTTACACACGGGCTAAACCCAATAACTAAAACCCGAAAGGGACTAGCCGTATTTTTATGGAAACCCTAGTTTTAAAATTTCTAAATTACCCTCTTGATTTGAAAAGATTATTTTTATAAATTTTCTTGAAATATTTCTGATTTATAAAATTACAAAAATACCCCTAATTGTAAAATTACAAAAATGCCCTTGGTTTATGAGATTTCCAAGTACCCACAATTTTTATCAAAATCTCATTACTTTATAAAATGTTCAAAAACCCTAATTTGCAAAATGACTAAATACCCTGTTTTAAAAAAAAATTATTATGAAATTACCCCTACCCTGCAAATTACTAACATACCCCCGAGTTACAAAATTACCAGAATGACCCTCGATCTTCAAAAACTTTTTGTAACAACACTGATTTGGAAAACAAATTCTCAAAAAGAACCCTCAAGTTTTGCAAATTTTGAAATGCCCTTGATTTATTAAGATTTATAAATTTACCCTGGTTTATTACTGAAATACCCCTGTAATTTCAAAATTTCTGAAATACCCCCAAGATTTCAAAAATTACCAAAATACCCTTATTGACAAAATCACCAAGGAACTTTATTTTGACAAATTACAAAAATACCCCCGTAGGGCAAATTACAAAAATACCCCTGGGTAGTGGAAAAACAACAACAATGAAAACTACAACATTTCTCTGAATGAACGAAAGTTCATAATTGATTGATGGATGTATGAATGTAAAGACTGTATGTGTATGAATCGAAAGAACTACTCCTTAAAACTATTAAACATAAAACTGTTCGTGTTAAATCAGTGGAACAAAACTAATACATAAAATTCTTTAAATCAGATAAACGCAAGTGGAAGTATGAATTCAAGGGGACGTGGTCGTAACGTACGTGGCCGTGGAAGAGGCCGAATGACCGTGTCTGAACCCGTTAGATCGGGTCAAGGATCTGAGAATGAAATGCCACCACCACCCCCAGCCACTGATATGGAATACCCTTCATTACCTTGTTTGTTATAGAGTTAGTTCGTTCTTGTAATGCTAGAAAAGTGTATGAAACCTTGGATGTGAACTTTGGAATTGTGCATAGGAAATGTGTTGGTTTTATTAAGATCAGAGTGCACAGCAATAGCGTAGTGTGGTGAGTTAGATTGTACGATTGTTCGTTAGTAAGTAATTTCGAGGATTTTAAGGAGGGTAGAATTGTAACATCCTGAAAGGGGCCTATGCATTTTCGGTTTTATCGTACGAACTGACATGTCTTATGTGTTATGAATGTATTTTGAACATTTTTGGAAACCTGAAAATGTAAGGAAATGTTAAGTTCAAAGTGAACATTTTTGGAAACTAGGAAATGTAAGGAAATGATTTAGAAATGATTCAAAAGAGGAAAGTAAACATTTCGGGAAACTTGGAAATGTAAGGAAATGTATGGAAATGTATGGAAATGTAAGGAAATGTATGGAAATGTAAGGAAATGTATGGAAATGTATGGAAATATAAGGAAATGTATGGAAATGTATGGAAATGTAAGGAAATGTATGGAAATGTATGGAAATGTATGGAAATATAAGGAAATGTATGGAAATGTATGGAAATGTATGGAAATATAATGAAATGTATGGAAATGTATGGAAATGTAAGGAAATGTATGGAAATGTGAGGAAATGTAGGAAATGTAAGGAAATGTAGGAAATGTCACGGAAATGTAAGGAAATGCTTTAGAAATGATAAGTTTAAAGGAGGAAACGAACGTTTTTGGAAACTTGAAATGTAAGGAAATGTCTTAGAAATGATAAGTTTTAAGGCAAGGTGGCCTTAAGAAAATTAATAGAAGAAATTTGAAACAAAAGCGGGCTTGGAAAAGTGACAATGAGGCACCACTTAAAGCCCATAAATGACGCCACCAAACATGTGTGCAAGCTTAGGTTCGAAGCAAGGAGAGCATTTTTGAGAGTGTTTTACGTCGAATTGGGCTTATGCCCAATTCATTATTAAAGCTAAACTAATCATAGGGAGGCGCCACTTAGGTGGATAATTTGGGCCTCGATGGCCACAAGGAGTCCAATAGAATAAGTTTAAATTCGGCTCATCAAGGGAAGGGGGTGGATGGCATCTAGCTAAGACTTTAAGTAATTTTTATTTAATTACTTAAAGAGGAAGCAATGGACGACAATAGGGACTCTTAAGGGAAGAGTTTAATTCTCCTTAAAACTCGACTAAATAGGTGGATAAATGATAATTTATTTTAGATTATTTTCAAAGAGATAATTGAGGGATTATTCTTTAATTTTTAATTAAAGAGATAAAGCTATCAAAATAGAAGAGTGGTGGCCAAGTAAGGGATTCTGAGTAGTAAATTCGGCTATAAAAGGAAAGAGAGGTCATTCAGCATTATTTTCTCTTCCTTGATAACCTCTGCCGAATTCTCTCTAGCAAATATCTCCTTTCTTCATTGTTTTGCCAAGCCGAAAATACACCTTGTGTAGCCGAAACTTCATTACCAAATTGCTCAAACTCTTTCCTCTTCTTCTTTCATAATCTTCCAAAAGTCGAAAGTTTGCTAAAATCAAGGCCATAGCCGAATAGTTTTGAGACTTCAAAAAAGGGGTTGTCGACTTCTGTATTAAGGGTAAGAACTAGTTATCATTCGATTTTCATCCTTTTTCTTTTAAGATTTGCGAAATCTAGGACTAACCCCATTAATATCTTGTTGTCAAACTTTGAAGAGATCTTTTGAGATTTGTTTAAGTCAACTACAAGAAGGAGAAGTTCTTTTCCCGAAGGTACACCATAGGCCGCGTGTTCCCTAGTTATTCGGTGAATTTTGGGATTTAAAATCCACAAGCTTTGCCGAATACAAGAAAGAGTATAGTGAAGATTTCGAGATTTGGCACCAAGGGACTTGAGATCTAAAGCTTTAGATTTGATTTTCGGGATTTCAGTGAAATTGTTAAGCGAATCAGGTGTGTACCCTACTCTAAGTTTTAATATGTTCATGGCTATGTTTTAAATTAAATGTGCATGTTTATAAGAATGTGAATATGGCTAAGGTACCATACTATGGTACAAAGTACTAAGGTACTCTTCCTACTCCTACTAGGAATATGAATATATGTTATTTTTAACATGTGAAAAGTGATAAGAATGTGAATTATGGCATGATTTTGCATATTGTGTATGAAAAATGGGGGCATATGGGTTATATGAAAAGGGGAAGTGAATGTGGTGACCTAAGACCACGAAATCTGAATGTGGTGACCTAAGACCACAATAACTGAATGTGGTGACCTAAGACCACGGATTCTAAATGTGGTGACCTAAGACCACGAATTCTAAATGTGGTGACCTAAGACATTTAATTCTAAATGTGGTGACCTAAGACCACGAATTTTTATAAGAGGCGATGAGCACGTCATTGCAGCGACGCGCCTTCGATGGTGTGTAGCGGATGGAGGTTAACTTAGTAGTCCCCACGGTGTGCGAGGATGATGCAGGTGGTGTGTAGCGGATGGCATATAGGTTTGGGTTCGGGTTGCATCATATTGTTTAAATGCTTTATGAACATGTATGATATTGTATGCCTGAAATATTAAATTTTAGCATTGGTTACACATTGAGTCTGTTGACTTACCCCGTTGTGGGATTACTTTTCAGGTGACGACTAGTGATGGACCGGGCTGGCAGATGCTTAGTGGAGGCCATGTGAAGTTCAAATTTTTTTTATTTGGACTATTTTACTTTAAGTATTTTGAATTTAAATTTTGGGAATTATTTGATGTAATAAGGCCTTAGTAGGAACATTTTATTCTGTTTTTATTTGTTAAGCTTACAAACCTCATTTTATTAAAAGATTAAGTAAATTGTTTTTTTTTAAAAAAACAAAGCCCAAATGTTTTGTCACCTAAAGTAAAGGATTTTTAACAATGAATTAAACTTGTTTTCAACTCAAGCCCAACCCAAAGCGATCTTTCTTCCAAATCACACAAGTTTTTCCTAAGTAACAAAAGAATTTGAAATGGTTTACACCGGGGAACATACCAGATCTGGTCAAGGCTCGTGGGCCGGGTTTGGGGTGTTTCAGTAAGGGTTTTTATCAAGGATTCCATATCACTCATTATTTCGTTAATGATGGGGTTTACTAATCGATGTTACTTTAGGGATGCTATCGCTTGATTTTCATTCTTTGAACGTAAGGATTTCGTGGTAAGCTGGTTTCGTTTCTTTAAACCAATCGCCTTAATTTCTGAAATAATAGTTGGACTAATATTCTTGTGTCATTGGAGGCAAACAAGATAGGGTCAAAAAGGGTGGTGAATAGTGATCAGAAGAGGGGCGGATTCGCTATTCCCTCTAGATTCAAGCAAAGGGCTGTTACGGCAATTCGAGATTTTCCACCGGGTTGTGGACCCTCATTCGTTGAAAATCAGTTATTCGAGGTTGTTCGTAGTCGTGAGGCACCAACGATCTGAGATTTTCCACTGGGTTGTGAATCGTCAACCGGGGAGAACTGACAAATAGTAGTTGTTCGAGATTCTGAGGGTAAAAATCTAGACCCCTTATCTTAGAATGGATTTATTTTAAGTGTTAAGTGTTCTAATCGAGCGTTATAACATTTCTAGGTGTCGGCGATCAGGAAAGTGTAGTGCTCACCGTAATCAGGTGTGTAATCTCACACTGTATCTTATGGGTTAGATGACTATACCGTAGTAAACGTTGGATTAAAAGTTGCAAAGTTGGTGAAATCGAAAAATATGGTATTATTAACACTTTAATGTTAAGATCATGAAATCGATATTAAGATAGTGAAAATTTCAAAATTGCCCTTAATGGGCTAAAACGATAAAAAGTGGTATTTCGGGCCATATGTGATATTTTGGGCCACATGTGATATTTTGGGCCATATGTGATATTTGATAAATTGGCCAAGTGGGATATGAGATGAAATAGGTCAAATTGTGAGATGGGCTAAAATGTGATATGGGCCAGATTGTAATAATTTTTATAATGGGCCTTATGTTGAAATGATTATATGAATGAATTATTATGCATGTTACATACATGATTTGCATGGGTTGGGATTTTGATGAAGAGAAGTTCTGGTAGCTTTGCTACAAAATTCTGGTGACTTGTCCACGATTTGATATATGGCTTTATGCCCAGTTTGATATATGTCTTTATGCCCAGTTTGATATATGGCTTTATACCCAGTTTGATATATGGCTTAATGCCCAGTTTGGTGTGTTGGCAGGGTGGGTGACTAAAGCTCCCCACAGGTGTGTTGGTTGGTACGGGTGGTGTGTAGCAGATGGAAATTTAGGTTTGGGTTTGGGAATTACATATCACATGCATTCTATACATGTTAAATTATTATATTTGTAATGGGCTTAGGCCCAAATAAATGCTTAAATGGTTTTGGCCCAGTGGGCTATGGTAAGTGAGTTACACACTGAGTTCTAAGTAACTCACCCCATTTTCTTTACCCTTCTCAGGTAATGATTAGTGACGGAGGCTTGGGCCGGGGACAACTCAGTGGAGGCCATACTATGAATAATGGGTTATTTAAATTTCAGATTTCTTTAAAGTACTTTTAATATTTTCTATTTAAGTTATGTTGTAATAAGGCCTCTGGATAAATTTTATGGATGTTTTACCTATGGTTGAATTCTATGATATGCTTTACAGTACTTAAGTGGGATTTTATTTTTCTAAAATAGAAATAAAAGTTTTCTGTAAATAAACGTGAAAAAAAGGGTTTTCATTCTTAAATATTTTAACTCAAAAGTTTCTTTGTAACAATTCTTTTAAAATCTTTGTTTTCAAAATTTCTTCGAACTCTTTTAAATTCTCGAAACATTAAATAAATTTTTCTTAGGTTTTTTTAAATTATAAATTTTTACGTCTTGAATTATTAGATTTAACAATCAACCTCGGTTTTCAATAAACACCTTTTCAAAATCCTTTTTTAAAAATTTGTTTTCTTTGAATCTTTAAAAGACTGTACGTATGTTCAATTCATGTGACATGTCAAATCAGGTCTTAACACATAGACCGAGTTTGGGGTGTTACATGCTTAAATGCAAGTATTTTAAATGCAAACTAAATGCAAAGCTGAAAATTAAATAAAGAATTCAATTTAGTTGGATCGGTTCAAATAGCTGGAATTAGTTTCATTTTGCACTTTGGCCCCTCAAGCTTAGGCCATTCTCGATGGCATTGGATGGAGTCAAACCATGATGCAACCAGGATTGCATCATACCCCCTCTTGAAAGCGATTCGTCCCCGAATTGAGCAATGGTTTTCTCGAATAGAATTCCTTTTGATCAATTTTCCTCGATCAAACGGGAAGGATGGTAATCGAGACACCCGTAAAATATAACCAAGAGTTAGCAAGAGTTGTGTCAAACAAAGTTACAATCGAAATATGGTAAAACAAAATGAATAGATCGAACGTAAACGAGCATATTCGCATTAGCATACAAAAGGAACAAAGCCTTATCAAATATTTGAATCTGAATTGGATAACGCATACAATTCGAATGGATTCCACAAGTCAAAATCAACATGCGAATAACACATCAAATGATAGATATATTCATCACAAGTAGATAGTTGAGAAAATGCATATGGCATGATACGATCTCGGTCTCGAGTAGAAAACGAGATGTATGCTTGGAGTTCGATCGTAAACCAGAGAATCGAAGAAGAAAGAAATTTAGATGTGGTTGGGATATGTTTCGAAGTTAGGTAGGAATGGATGGTTCGGGTTTTCGATTTAAGAAAGAAAAATTAAAGTTTGGAACTTCGGTTTAAGGATAAAAGAATGTCGAGTTTCGATTTAAGGCTTTAGGAAACAAGTAAGAACCAATACCGAGAAAGGTATCGACCCGATTACTTATATGTTTCTAAAGGCTTCGGTGCTTAGTAGTTTTAACGGACTTCGACCCACTATCGATGTACGATAGGAACCTTGGTATCGGGATAGAATAAAGGATGGTTGACGCCACTAGACTCCTAGATAAGCCAACAAATCCTAAGAACGAAATAGGAGAAATTGCTCTCGCAAATTCTGCATAATATCGATATAAAATTTTAGCAAAAGTCCTTTACAAAGAAAATGTCCAAGTATTTATAAGCTAACATATGCCAACCGAATAGACACTTAGTAATCCTTAATAGCTAAGTAATTTAAGCTTGACTATTCTTGAAAAATCTAGAAGAAATCCTCTTGAATTCCATGTCCATATTAATTTGAATGGAAGGTTGATGGACGACTTCTAGATGGTCTAGGTGCACCAATTTCCAAGGAAGAATGGTCCTTTAATATTCGCCAAGGGCTTGTATGCCTTGAATAACTTCATTTAAATTTTAGCTTTAATTAGCTAACTTTCCAGTTGATGAATGCACTGATCCCAACACCATTGGTGTGAAAATAAGGAGCTAAACTGACCTCAAGTGACGCCTCAAGTCTGCTGCCGGTGGTTGGCCTCCTTGCATGAATTTAGGTGAGCTGAATGGGCACTTTGGGGAGCTAAATCAGCAGCTAAGAAGGTCATTAAGCTAACTAAATTAACTTCTTAAATGAAAGAATGTGCAGCTCCCATGAATCATGTTTAGTCCCCTCCATGCACCTACAAAACAAATTAAATTCATTTTAGCCACTTAATTTAGCTATTTAATTCCAGCAATTAAAATGATACATTAAGACATTAAATTGAGCTGAAAAAATTAAAAACTAAGCTATTAATAGTCTTTAAAATTTTGGTGTAGCTTAGGACACATTACTAGCTAGTTTTGGCTAGACAAATTAAATGGCAAAGAACTCAATTTAATTTGTCCTAAGTAAGACATGTCATAATAGCTATAAATATGTCCTAATTAAAACATCTTAATTACTACTTATTTAATAACACAAATAAATTTATATTGTCTCAAATTTATTTAAAGTAAAATTCCGACCAAGTTTTTAGCTCAAGGTCGAATGGCCAATTGAGCTCATTGAGCTTAAACGAGCTTAACACGAGCTAGGGCCGAGCTCATCGAGGACTAATTGAGCTTGTAGGACGTTGCAAAGCTGCTCCATTGAATGGCCTTCCATACGCCCAAGTGAATCAGCCTTGTCATCAATCCACACTTGTCGTACCATAGCTCCAATTGCATCTTTGAATAGCCTAAATCTAGCTCGAGTGATGGGGCCACGAGGTAGCACCAATGGATCATGGCTCGAGCTCGAGTTGACATGGGGTGTGCTCACATCATCCTCCCCTCTTGAAGATGACTTGTCCTCAAGTCGAACTCGCATCAAAAGGACTTAAATCACCACATTAAAGGTAGCACTAACATTGTACTCACCTGTAAATCGAGCCGATAGGAGTTTTCGTTAATTCTCTCGAGAACTTGGAATGGTCCATCTCCACGCGGTAGTAATTTAAACCTTCGCTAATGGAAAATGTTCCTTTCTCATATGTAACCAAACCCAATCTTCGGGTTCAAAATGACTCGCTTATTTACCTTTATTGGCCTTTCGAGCATACTCTTGCTTTTAGACTCAATGTTATCTCGAACTTGCTTATGCAAATTCTTCACATATTGGCCTTCTTTTAGCATCTGCATGCACAAGTTGATCATTAGGTAAAGGCATTAAGTCTAAAGGAGTTAAAGGATTAAACCCGTAAATGACTTCAAATGGTGAGAATTTAGTCACCGAATGCACGGATCGATTATATGCGAACTCCACATGGGGTAAACATTCCTCCCATGTCTTCAAGTTTTTTCGAATGATGCCCCTCAACAAAGTGGATAACACCCGATTGACTACTTTAGTTTGCCCATCGGTTTGGGGATGACTAGTTGTCGAGAAAAGTAGCTTCGTTCCAAGCTTTCCCCAAAGTGATCGCCAAAAGTGACTTAGAAATTTAGTGTCGCGATCCGAAACAATGGTCCTCAAGTAACCCATGTAGGCGCACCACCTCCCTAAAGAAAAGATTAGAAATGTGGACAAGATCGCCGGTTTTTGTGCATGAGATAAAATGTGACATTTTGAAAATCTATCCACTACAATGAAAATTGAATCTTTTCCGTTTTGGTTCGGGTAAACCAAGTACAAAATCCATGGAAATATCTTGCCATGGTGCATCAGAATCAAGTGGTGAATACAAGCCATGGGGTTGGACCTCGATTTAGCCTTCTTGCATGATAGGCGCGCACACACTCGCCGACATCCCTCCTCATTCGCGGCCAATAAAATGTTCTCGAGCGTAGCCATGGTCTTTCCCACTCCAAAATGTCCCATAAGTCCTCCACTATGTGCCTTGTTAACTAACACTTCTCGAATAGAGCTTTTGGGCACACATAGTTTTCCTTCTTTGAAGAGGAAACCATCAGACCTGTAATACTTATCAACAGCCATTTTCTCACACGCATGGAAAATTTCACCAAAATCTTCATCAGTGGAATACAATTCTTTTAAGAAAGCAAACCCAAGCAGTTTAGATTCTAATTGGGTTATAAGTGCATACCTTCTTGAGAGTGCATCAGCTACGATGTTATCCTTACCTTTCTTGTACTTGATGATGTATGGGAACGATTCGAGGTATTCCACCCATTTGGCGTGTCGCTTGTTCAACTTATGCTGTCCTTTGATATGTTTTAACGCTTCATGGTCTGAATGGATTACAAATTCTTTTGGCCAAAGATAATGCTGCCAAGTCTCAAGGCGCGAATCAAAGAATACATTTCTTTGTCATACAGGATAGTTTAGGGATGCCCGATCAACTTCTCGCTAAAGTATGCATGTGTCTTCCGTCTAGCGTCAATACGGCCCAATGCCTACACGATGCATCACATTCAATCTCAAAAGTCTTAGAGAAATCGGCAATGCTAGTAAAGGAGCTCTAGTAAGTCTATCCTTAATAACATTAAAAGAGTTTTCTGTTCATCTCCCCGGAGAAAGGTGAGCTCTTCTTAATGATTTGGTAAGAGGTGCGGCTAACGATCAAGTTTGGCACAAATCTACGATAGAAGCTCGCAAGCCCATGGAAACTCCTTACTTGGCTTATATTCGTAGGTCTTGGCCACTCTTGGATAGCCTTGATCTTCTCTTGATCGACTTGAGACCTTGAGCACTAACTACAAAACCAAGAAAAATAACTTTATCGTAATGTATGAACATTTCTTAAGGTTAGCATAAAGAGTTTCCTTACGTAAGACTTCCAAAACAGATCGAAGATGGACTACATGTTCTTCCAATGATTTGCTATACACCAAGATATCATCAAAATATACAACACAAAACTTACCGATAAAAGCTCTTAAAACATAGTTCATTAGTCTCATGAAAGTGCTAGGGGCATTGGTTAAGCCAAACGGCATGACCACCACTCATACAAACCATGCTTAGTTTTGAAGGCGCCTTCCATTCATCGCCTTCCTCATCCGAATCGGTGATAGCCACTCTTTAAATCAATTTTGAGAACGGTTTGGCACCACTTAATTCATCTAACATATCATCAAGTCGCGAATCGGATGCCTCTACTTAATGGTGATTTTATTCACATTTTTCGGCAATCGGCCTTTATACGCCAAGTGCCATCTTTCTTTGGAACCAACAAGACCAAGACAAGACATGGGGACTAAGGCTTTCGTATGTAGCCTTTTTCCATGAGTTATTCAATTTGCCGTTGAAGTTCTTTCGTTTCTTGAGGTTGGTTCGATAAGCGTGTCGGTTTGGAATAATGACTCGGTATGAAATCGATTTGATGTTCTATCCTCAAGTGGTGGTAATCCATTCTAATGTCTTCGAAATAGATCATCAAAATCCGCAAAAGAGACAAAATTGAAGAAGGGAGATTCTAGGGAGATCGTTAGTGTTAAAAGATTTTCTTTGTACATGAGTACAAAACCGGTTGTCATAACAATAAAGCTTTTCAGATTACACTTCCCTTCGCAAAGATACTCACTTTTCATTTTCTTTTTCTTTTCTTGTTTTCCACTCATCTCCTTTTTCATTTTTTTTTTCGCCGCTCTCTTTTTGTTTCAAGTTTCTTTTCTTTTGTTTTCTCATTTTTTTCTTTTTCTCTCATCTTTTCAAATGAATCCTTTAATTTTACTTGATCTTCATGAACTTGTTTCGGGGTCAATGGTGCTAAAGTGATAGTCTTCCCCATGTGTTTGAACGTGTATCTATTGGTGTAACCGTCGTGAATCACTTTGCGATCAAACTGCCAGGGACGTCCAAGTAACAAATGACCTGCGTGCATGGGTACTACATCACAAAGGATTTCATCCACATATTTGCCAATGTTGAAAGAAATTAGGACTTGTTTAGTTACCTTTAGTTCACCACCATCATTAAGCCGGTCACGACTTATATGGGCTCGGATGCTTTGTGGTGGTAAGCCTAACTTCTCCACCATGAACGTACTAGCAACATTAGTGCAACTACCACCATCGATGATAACACTACAAATTTTACCTTGTATTTGACATCGAGTATGGAAAATGTTCTCTCGTTGACGCTCATCATCGACTCCTTTAAGGTTGAGACTTCTCTTCACAACGAGGAGTTCACCATCTATGGCATGCTCAATTTCTTCTTCCTCGTCTGTGGTAGTTTCAATTTCATGTTCTTCATCGTCTTCTTCAGACTCTATTTCTCCATTGGCACGCATCACCATCGTACTTTGATTTGGACACTGACTTGCAATATGTCCCCTTCCGAGACACTTAAAACATTTGATGTCTCGCGATCGGTTGGAGGGGTTTTCTATGGCCTTGCCTTTGTTAGATTCAGGAAAGACTTACTTGGTTTGGCGGATGGCGTGGTCTCCTTGGCTCGAGTCGATGGATTGGCCTTACTAGTCCCTTGGCCCCATTCGGTAGGGTTGGAATGGGAATAGTTTCGAACAGTACCCTTGCGCTTCAACTGCCTCTCCACTTTAATCGCCATGTGCACCATGTCTGTAAGTTCGACATAATGCTGGAGTTCCACCATATTAGCTATGTCTCGGTTGAGACCAACAAAAATCAGGCCATGGTTGCCTCGCGTTCCTCTTGCACATCTGCTCTAATCATGGCAACTTCCATCTCTTTGAAGTAATCTTCAACACTCCTCGATCCTTGAGTAAGATTTTGGAGTTTTTGATATAGTTCTCGATGGTAAAATTGGGGAACAAATCGGCGGCGCATGATAGATTTCATTTCGCCCACGTCTGATGGGTTGTTCTCCATTTCTCCTTCGATCGATGATTATTTGGTCCCACCATATCATGGCATAATCGGTGAATTCGATAGCGGCCAATTTAACTTTTTTGATTCGAATAGTTGTGACATTCAAAACCAATTCAATCTTTTTTCCCATTCAAGGTACACTTCCGGATCGGATCTCCCTTGAAATGGTGGAATAGACAACTTTATGTTCTTCAAGTCATCATCCACTCGGTCTCGATCTCTATTGCCTCGATTTCGGGGTCCTCGCCTTCCAATACTTGCAATAGATTCAATCTCGCTATCGAAAGCATCATTGACATAATCTTCACCGTCTTGCGGCTGTTCACGCCTTCTATTTGGTCGCCCACGTACCTCTCGTTGTCTTCGGGCTTCCACTTGGTATAGTCGGTCTTCCAGAGGGTTGAGCCTATGATCGAGTAACCGTTCCATCTCCCGCAACAAGGCTTGCATTGGCAGATCGGGAACATGTCGAACGGGTTGCCTTCCTGGTGGCTCGTTTACATTTTGCTCAGGTTCTAGAGACATAGCGTGGACTATAGTACCTCACTACAAATCCTCACAGTACACTCAAAAAGAAAAGAAGTTATTGACACTCCGCTCGTGTTTAACACTCACGATTGGCTTTTACCTCCCCTCGAATAGTCTCACACACTCGTGCCTTTTACCTCTCAAACTTCTCACAGTTTCGTTAGTCAGATTTGCCAAGGCCTATTAGGGCTTAGGGGTCGATTTCAAAATGGGTTCAAAGGATGTAAGATGTGGGTGTAGGTAGGCTAAAGAAAGAAGAAGGAATCGGTGTTTCAAGTAGGTCGAAGAGGAAATTAGAAAATGTAGATGAAGAGATCGAAAGCAATTCAATCGAAACACAAAATTTTTTTCTTTTTTTTAATTTCGATTTTTTTAATTTTCGAATCCCTTTTCTTTTTTTTTTCAATTTCGAATTTCCTTTCTTTTCAAACTTCTTTTTTTTTAATTTAAAACTTACTTCGAGCCTTCGCTTCAACGACTTCGATGGTTGTTCCCGGCTTCGTAGATCTCGATTTAACTAGCTCTGATACCAGATGATACGACCCCGGTCTCGAGTAGAAAACAAGATGTATGCTTGGAGTTCGATCGTAAACCAGAGAATCGAAGAAGAAAGAAATTTAGATGTGGTTGGGATATGTTTCGAAGTTAGGTAGGAATGGATGGTTCGGGTTTTCGGTTTAAGAAAGAAAAATTAAAGTTTGGAACTTCGGTTTAAGGATAAAAGAATGTCGAGTTTTGATTTAAGGCTTTAGGAAACAAGTAAGAACCAATACCGAGAAAGGTATCGACCCGGTTACATATACATTTCTAAAGGCTTCGGTGCTTAGTAGTTTTAACGGACCTCGACCCACTATCGATGTACGATAGGAACCTTGGTATCGGGATAGAATAAAGGATGGTTGACGCCACTAGACTCCTAGATAAGCCAACAAATCCTAAGAACGAAATAGGAGAAATTGCTCTCGCAAATTCTGCATAATATCGATATAAAATTTTGGCAAAAGTCCTTTACAAAGAAAATGTCCAAGTATTTATAAGCTAACATATGCCAACCGAATAGACACTTAGTAATCCTTAATAGCTAAGTAATTTAAGCTTGACTATTCTTGAAAAATCTAGAAGAAATCCTCTTGAATTCCATGTCCATATTAATTTGAATGGAAGGTTGATGGACGACTTCTAGATGGTCTAGGTGCAAACCAATTTCCAAGGAAGAATGGTCCTTTAATATTCGCCAAAGGGCTTGTATGCCTTGAATAACTTCATTTAAATTTTAGCTTTAATTAGCTAACTTTCCGGTGATGAATGCACCGATCCCAATGACCATTGGTGTGAAAATAAGGAGCTAAACAAAGACCCCAAGTGATGCCTCAAGTCTTCTTTGGTGGTTGGCCTCCTTGCATGAATTTAGGTGAGCTGAATGGGCACTTTGGGAGCTAAATCAGCAGCTAAGAAGGTCATTAAGCTAACTAAATTAACTCCTTAAATGAAAGAATGTGCAGCTCCCATGAATCACCTTGTGCCGTCCCCTCCATGCACCTACAAAACAAATTAAATTCATTTCACCACTTAATTTAGCTATTTAATTCCAGCAATTAAAATGATACATTAAGACATTAAATTGAGCTGAAAAAATTAAAAACTAAGCTATTAATAGTCTTTAAAATTTGGTGTAGCTTAGGACACATTACTAGCTAGTTTTGGCTAGACAAATTAAATGGCAACAACTCAATTTAATTTGTCCTAAGTAAGACATGTCATAATAGCTATAAATATGTCCTAATTAAAACATCTTAATTACTACTTATTTAATAACAACAAATAAATTTATATTGTCTCAAGTTTATTTAAAGTAAAATTCCACCAAGTTTTTAGCTCAAGGTCGAATGGCCAATTGAGCTCATTGAGCTTAAACGAGCTCAACACGAGCTAGGGCCGAGCTCATCGAGGACTAATTGAGCTTGTAGGACGTTGCAAACCGCTCCATTGAATGGCTTTCCATACGTCCAAGTGAATCAGCCTTGTCATCAATCCACACTTGTCGTACCATAGCTCCAATTGCATCTTTGAATAGCCTAGATCTAGCTCGAGTGATGGGGCCACGAGGTAGCACCAATGGATCATGGCTCGAGCTCGAGTTGACATGGGGCGTGCTCGCATCATGGCACTCGAAAGTGAACATCCAAATCTTGCATTGAACAACATATGTAATCACTCGCACATGAACAAAAATTATCAAACACTAGATTCTTTATAACACCCCAGACCCGGCCTAGAAGTTAGGCCCGAATCTGGCGTGTCACATTGGGGTGCTTTTTGAGAAACCATGGTTCCATTTGAAAACTTTTTTGATATTAAAAACTAAAGTCCCAGTTTACATTTGTTCATTATTAATCAACATTTATTAAAATGTTATTGCCAAAAAAAAACTTTGTTGGTTGCGAAAACTTAATTAAAATGACTGACTTATGAAAACGTGATGTTTGCGACCTATTTGCGAAAGCGTAGTATTTTGAAAGCAGATATTGTTTTGAAAAACCGTGATACAAAGTTTAGTAGATTTAAGACATAGTAAACTAAAAATCCAAAACTAAAACCAGAATTTAAGAGAGGCCTTATTACAAAATATTAACCCAAGTTAAAAATAAGTAAAATACTAGGGTCCAAAACTGCTCGAATTGTGGCCACCTCTGAGTCCTCCAGCACGTCGAACCATTTACTGAGGATTACCTGAAAAAAAATATTAAAAAGAGGGTGTGAGTTTACGAAAACTAGTGTGCATAACGCTCATCAATAAGGACATGAATCACAATAGTTTGGGCCGAAGCCCATTTCAGGAACGGTGGAAATTGGGCCTTAGCCTATAAAAGCCTCAGTTGGGCCTTAACCCATAAATGTCACAAATCATATTTATCTGGGCCTGAGCCCATCTCAAATAAAACCACATATGCAATGCATTAATGCCCATACCAACCTCACACTCAAGTCTCTGTCCATCCTCGCACTCTGTTGGGATTTAATCGACCCACCCATCCCTACACTCCTTATGTAGCACCGGTTGCGGCACTAACTTATCGGCAAAGATAGTCTTTCGATGGCTAAAACCTTTGATGGATCCACAGTCGTCAAGCAACCATGTGATCCTATCTGCACTTCTCCTTTCGAATAATCCCATCCCCATGCAACATAATAACACATAAATGCAACATACAATAATAATCATACGATAATAATCATAAATCACATACAAGAATAATCATATAACATGTAGGGGCATTTTTGTCATTTTTGCCCTCTAAGGGCATATCGGTCATTTTACCCATCGAGGATATTTCTGTAATTTACCTACCAAGGGTATTTTCGTAATTTACCTACCAAGGGTATTTTCGTAATTTACCTACCAAGGGTATTTTCATAATTTACCTACTAAGGGTATTTCGATAATTTCGTAACCCAGGGGTTTTTCGGTAATTTTGCAAACCAGGGGTATTTTGATAATTTTGCAAATCAGGGGTATTTCGATAATTTCACAAATTAAGGTATTTCGATAATTTTACAAACCAGGGGTATTTTGGTAATTTTACAAACCAGGGGTATTTTGGTAATTTCACAAACCAGGGGTATTTCAGTATTTTTACAAATCAGGGTGTTAATGACCCAACAGAAGTTCCACTGTCATCTCGAACGACACAAGTATTCTAAATAGAGATAATGATGCGAATGGGCCTAAGGCCCATTCTTGGCCCAAGTGGGCCCACACACTCGTGTGGCCCATTTAACCCAAACCTAGCCACATATATGAGATTCATATAGTCTAGTTCACTATCTTCTACTCAATCATACAATTTACTCATATGTGCCCCCGGGCCCATTGGGCCCACTTGGCCCCTTTCGAGCCATCGTAGCCCAACAGCCTACACTCGTAAGAACACTACTGATGGCCTCAACTATCACGTCGAAGCCCCCACACATGCGCTCGTATGCCTATGTGGCTACTATTACCGTGACTGGCACTTCGGCATTTGTCGCTCTACAACTAGAGTAGGGAGAGAGTTACACACTTGATAGGAATTCTGAAGCTGCTAAACCGCTCCTAAAGCTCCTATGCCCAACGCCCACCAAGGTATCTTTTCTCTCCTCCTAGAATGCTCTTTATATAGCTAGCTTCTCACCTTCCTTCTTTGTATCTTATCGATGTGGGATCCCTCCGCTAGCAGAGTTTAAATCCAACTCAAACTCTTGCTGCCCCATCTTAGCAAAATAAATACTCCCTTGGTTCGCATGAGATTCGAACTCAGGCTCCCTTGTAACATAATCCATGCTGTTAGCCACTTTACTAACTAGCTCCTTATTTCTAAAATCATGCGCAACTAAATATAAGTCCTATGGCCAAATTCAAAAATCCATTTAAAAAGAAAACTAAAATGCAAGCACCCAGACTTGAACCTTGGACCTCCTTCCTTCCTCTTATGGCGTCACCCCCTTGCTCCTTAAGTGGCGTCACTTTGTCACTACACCACACGCTCCACTTGTCATTTTTCCCCACATTTTATTCTTAAAGACTACCTACCAACTCCCGGGGTTTTTTTCACCTAAAACCAAAATTTTTCCTATGGCCTAACTTTAACCCGGGACTTCATAAAAGCCCCCTAACCTTCCAAAATCACTCACCTAATAGGTCCAACTAGCACTAAAGTCATTCTCTTGTTCTCAAAAATTTTAAACGCTCCTACGCCTAAAGCCCAATGGGCCCAATCCTACTAGGCCCAACTTTGGGATGTTACATTCTTTTTGTCAACAAGTAGACCATCATTAAACAGGATAGGACATTCAAACATTTCATGATCTAAATGATAAAAATCAGCATCAAGTGTTCTATCAACAACCGAAGAGAACAAAGACATCTCAAAATTTTTACATGGATCACACATGTGACGCAATATGGATTCTTTCACATGAAAATTATCAAAATTATCAAACTCAAGAATCCTGCCATCATTCAACGAAACAGATAGACCAAAAACTGGCAAAATAAAATGATTAATCATAACATGATCTAAATGTTTTATAAAAACTAGTTTATCAACGCAAAACTCGTCACTTTTCAAAAAGATCACAAAGGTGTCAACAAGTTCAGAAGACTTACCTTTATAGTCAAAAAGAAAAAGATCAGTCTTACCATGGTCAAGCAATACAAACCTTCTCTCTTAGGGAGATAATGCAGTCGAAGCCTCACGTTTGATTCAGCACTTTTCAAATGGAATGTGAATTTCAAGTGCAACCATAAAATTTGTTTAAGGAGTGAATAAAAATTGAACATAAAATGGGCAAATTTCGAAACCTTAATAAAAAAAACCAAGTATCAAAATGATTGAAATTCTTCAAGCACAATTGTCGTTACTTTATTTTCCAACAAGGCATACCAAATGATACAAAACATAGTCCCGATTTAAAGACATGATTTTGACTATTAAACTCAAGATGTGACAAGGGTTTAGAAAAATCAAACATGTTAAACCAATAAGACTTATGCACATTCAAGATCGAGCAATCAAAACTCTTTATATGTTTCAAAACTAATTTACAAAAACTCAAAGTTTTCGTATTAGAAAATGAACGGATTTTGTAATAACCACAATCAAACAAGTTGGGATTAAGAGAAAATTCATCATCATACTTACTTGAGTCTTGCACTTGTCGAATAGATGTTACTCCACCTTCACACTTTGCTTCACAATAGTAATTATGGGGTAAACCCGTCTTACCATCTTTTAAGTCATCATAACAAATCAAAGGATGGCAAATGACAAAATTATCCACATAATCACAAACAATAGAAAGATTCAGTGGAGATTGAATCTCATCAAAGCACTTACCTTCCTTACCTTCTGGCGTAGGCGGTTCAATTTCACTTTCAACCTTACCTTTTTGATCATTTGAAAACGTCATTCTTCCGGGAGGTATTGAAGTTGAAGATCTTTGTCCGATACGTTGGGAATCTAAAATGAAGAAACAGAATAAGAAAAAACTTCAAATGGGTTAGTTGAAAAATCACTCTCTTTTTCTCCCTCATCTTGTTCTTTTGTCTCTTTTTCACACTCTTTTTCACTTTCTTTTTCAAGATCTTTTTTAATTTCAAGTTTCTTTTCAATTTTCTTTTCTTCATTCTCCTTTTCTTTCTCAATTTCTTTTTCTTCTTTTTCAATCTCTTTTTCTTTTTTCTCATTTTTATTTTCTTTTCTCTCGAACTCTTTTTCAAATTCTTTTTCATTACAACAAGAGAATGATTCAAAAGAATTGAAAAGAGATGGATTTGACTCAAGGATCGAAGAAATATTTTCGTATATGTCACGATCGATGCTTCGTGAAAAATCCTTCGTGCTCGACATATTTAATTCATAAGATGAGTAACTCGTACTTTCTTCTTGTTCGTCACCATAGTAGGCTTCAAACTTTGCTTTGCTTCGCCTTGAATCCTTTGTCGAATAAGAATAATGATTTGAACTACTTCGAGATTGATCTTTCATGGATGAATTCTTCGACGCATATGAACCACGTTCACTTCTTCGTAAAGATTTCTTCGTGGATGGATATGTTGATGCTTGTGAAGAAGAAATCATACCTTCTCAATAGTAATCACGAGAGGTCTCACATTCGCGGTTTGATTCATACCGTCCTAAACTTCTATATGAACCATAATCTCGATCGAGATCTCTTTTGAAAGATCTTCGAAAGTGTGTCTTTGAGATGACCTTGGTTCCGTCCTTCGACTTGAAAAAAGTCACTCTTACCGGTCTCGTTCCTCGATTCAATCCAATGGCTTATACAACTTGTCAAACTTGGTATTCATGACTCTTTGCATTCTGTTCAACAAGTAAATAGTCAGACTCTGAGAACACTTCTTGATTCATTTTATTCTCTAAAAATAAAATGTTAAAAGAAAAACAAAGATAATACCTTACCCCCAAAAAAAAATCTCACAAGTCACTCACAAAGAAAAGAATCGCTCACACTCGTGTTTAACTCGTATGATGGTTTTTTCTCTAATGAGTACAGTCGTGCCTTTTATCGCTCTCTCTCACTCTCAAATTTCGTACTTCATTTCGAAAGACTTATTGCAGTTTGAGGGTCAGCTTTAAAATTTGTTAACAAAGGTTTGACGTTGGGTATCAGGTAGGCTAAAAGAAGGAAAAGGCAAATGGAGTGGGTAAAAAAAATACCAAATGATGGTAGAAGAAAAAATATATTTTTTTTGAAGATCGGGGTAAGAATATGAGACTAGAAACAATAAGTACTTGCCAAACTTTCAAAAGAAAACTTCACTTCTTTTTTTTTCTTCTCTTTTTTTTTGTATTTTTTTACCTCAAATGTAAAAAGATGAATACAAACGAAATGAAATATAATTTTTTTGAATTTTTTTTTGAATTTACGTACTTACTTCGGATTTACGATGTTCGCCTAGCTCCTCATTTTTTTGAATTCCAAAGTTTTCTAAAATAATAAAAACGCAATGGTTTTAAAATCTTACCAGCGGGTAATATAAATCGTTTGATAGTAAAATATAGATTAAGTGTCGTTTGATAGTAAAATATAGATTAAGTGTTTTCTACAATTTTAATGATTTCCAAATATTAAGTTTCTACATTCAAAATGCAAATGGTTTTCAAAGTAAAAATTCGAGTTTTCTTAAAATGATATAAATGTTTTCTAACCTATTTTTTATCAACTAAGTTTTAAAGTTTTATTTATGAAATTACAAAGTAAATTATCAGTTTAAACTTATTATACAACTGATTTCTACAAATATAAAATTTTCAAAGAGTTTTTCACAAAAATTTAATTGTTATTCGATTCTTTTCAAAATGTTTTCCTCAGTGACATATCAGATTCGGTCGTGGCATATTGACCGGGTTTGGGGTGTTACATATGGTGCTGATTTTCATCATTTAGATCATGAAATGTTTGAACTTCCTATCCTGTTTAATGATGGTCTACTTGTTGACAAAAAGAATCTTGTGTTTGATAATTTTTGTTTATGTGCAGTGATTACATATATCGTTTAATGTAAGATTTGGATGTTCATTTTCGAGTGCCATATGCATTTTCTCAACTATCTGCTTGTGATGAATATATCTATCATTTGATGTGTTACTCACATGTTGATTTTGACTTTTGGAATCTGTTTAAATTGTATGCATACCATGAAACTTAACCAATTCAGATTCAAATATTTGATAAGACTTTATTCCTTTTGTATGATAATGTGATTATGCCTGTTTGCATGTGATTTATTTGTTTGGTGATAATTATATTTGGGTTGCAAGTTATTTTGAAACAATTCTTACTAACCCATGATTATTTTCTTCAGGTGATACGATTATCATCCGCCCCATTTGACCGAGGGAAGCCAAGCAAAAGAAATTATGTTCGAGAGAACCATCAGCTCGATTCGAGGATGAATCGCTTTCAAGAGGGGGGTATGATGTGATCCTAGTCGCATCATGGTTCGACTCCATCCGATGCCATTGAGAGTGGCCTAAGCTCGAGGGGCCAAAGTGCAAAATGAAACTAATTCCAGCTATTTGAACCGATCCAACTAAATTGAGCTCTTTATTTAATTTTCAACTTTGCATTTTAAATACTTGCATTTAAGCATCTTAGTTCAATAAATGGTCGCTGGTCATTAATTCAACTCAACTTAGTTTAATTAATTGAGTTCTTTTAGTGAATTTAATAGTTGTGTCTTTAATTAATCTAGTTACTAGGTTAATTTATTGATGCATGAGTTAAGTTTATTTAATGATGCTTTATTTAATTAAGTTAGTTGCTGGAATAAATGAAGTTTAAGTGTTAGTTCATTTATTTAAGTCTAGTTGCTAGAATAAATGAAGCTTAAATGTTAGTTCATTTAATTAAGTTGTTAATTTATTTTAAGTTTAATAATTGCATTAATTTGTCGGTTACATGTGATAATTGCAGGAGACTTTTCATCTTACAACCATTATTTCTAAAGTGATACGGGCACGCCCTGGGCACCAACGTTTTACAAATCGAACGAGCTCAAATTCATCGTTTCAAGTACCGTAGAGCTCATATGCATCTTCATGCACTTTCCAATTGAGCCGAATTAGCTCATTCTAGCTCAATTTGAGCTCACTCGAGCTCACTTCAGCTCATTGAGCTAATTCTTTAATTTTATTGCTTTAAATAAATTAAGTTTTAATTTATTTAATTTTTTTCTACATCAAATAAATGTGTCTAAATATTTTATTTAGTGTCCAATTTAATTTGTCTTAGTCTAAATTAATTTTTCACATTTTATTGCATGTTTTAAGTTATTTTAAAGTTAAATTAAATGTGTAGTTTTTTTAGTTAATTTAGTTGTCTTAGAAAATTCAATGAAAATGGTGTGTTTAATTTGTCCTAAACGTCCCTTGAGGTGTCATGGATGTGTTTAATTGTTATACATCTGATTTGGCTTGAATTAACATGCATTCATTCCCTTTGTAGGTTCAATCGATTTTTATTAGTTGTTAAATAGCTTAGATTTAATTTGTTTCAGTTCAATTTAATGTCTTAACGTGATCTTTAATTGCTGGAATTAATTAGCTAAGTTAATGAACTTAATTTGCTTGTAGGTGCATGTAAAGGACGGCACAAGGAGATTAATGGGCAGCAGCAATTACTTTCATTTAAGGTGATGTTTTGGTTAGCTCAATAGTTTTCTATAGCTGCCATTTCAACTTCCCAAGGTGCCCATTCAGCTCATCGAAGTTAATGCAAGAAGGTCAACCATCGCAAGACAACTTGAGCTGAAAATTCAGCCATTAAAGCTGGAATTTAAGAAGGATTTAAGGGCATTCATGCATGCTTGGTTGAACAATGAAGAGTCATTCAATTATCTTTCCTTCCTTAATGATTCTACTGCACCTTGGTGATTTAAAAGTCGCCTCTTGAGCTTCCTTTCACCAATGTGAACTTGGAACTTGAAGAGTTTCCTATCTAAAATTTTCAAGTTAATGCTAGTATTAATTTTGCTTAGTCATTAAGGCTAGAAGATGACCATTCGGCTAGCTCAAGCAACTATAAATAGTTGGCCATTTTATTTTGTAAGGACTTTTGCCATTTTATAAAATTTTATGAACTTTGTTCAAAAGAGTGAGATCACTCCTCTCTATCTTTCGTACGAGTTTCGATTTCGACTTATCAAGTTTTCTTGCTTGTGGCGTCAATCGTTCTCTTCCATCTACTTATACCATAGGTTCTTATCTTTATAGATAACGAGTCTTGGTCCATCTTCGATTCCATAGAAATCGGGGTGACACATACTTGTGTTGAATCGTTTCTTGTTTAATCCCTATTCTCCATTTCCACTAAACTATCAAAATAACACCTATCCTTATCCATCTACTTTCTAAAACCAAACCTATCCTTCTACCTAACCGAATCATTCCCACATTTAAACATTTCCTCTTTTAAACTTAACATTTCTAAAACATTTCCTTACATTTCCAAGTTTCCAAAAATGTTCACTTTCCTCTTTTAAACTTAACATTTCTAAAACATTTCCTTATATTTTCAAGTTTCCAAAAATGTTCACTTTCCTCTTTTAAACTTAACATTCCAATATTTTTCCGATGCATTTTCCCCATCTCCTAAGGTTCTCCAAACCTGTTAAACACACTCACCCACACACTGAGCCTATTAATTCATGAATTATGTGCCAAATGCATAACCCCTAATCTGGGATATTACAGTTCTACCCCCTTAAAAATAATTTCATCCTCGAAATTACTTACTAACGAACAATCGCACAATCTAACTCACCACACTACGCTATTGCTGCACGCTCTGATCTTAATAAAACTAACACATTTCCTATGCACAATTCCAAAGTTCACATCCAAGGTTTCATACCATTCACTAGCAATACAAGAATGAACTAGCTCTATAATAAACAAGGCAATAAAGGCATTCGAAAATAAGAAACTTACCCGTTGTCACATCTGGCACATCACTCTCCTCGCGACGGTCGACTGCATAAACCAACCTTGGCTGCCTTGCATCTGAACCTTCAGCACCTCCGCTTGGTGCTCCACGACCACGGCCGAAACCATTTCCTCCATGGTTCGGACCATGACCTCGCTGAGGCTGCTGTCCACCTCTACCAGCCTGATTAACATTCTGAGCTACTGGTTGATTCCCATCTGGTCTCATCGGATAGTCCTTAATCATATGGTCCTTTGACCCACACTTAAAACATCCTCCCGTCTTTTTCCAACATTCACCTAAGTGCTTCTTCCCACATTGTTCACAAGTAGGGTACTGCCCTCTAGTAGCAGCTTGCTGACCTCGCGGCCCTTCAACTCTAGGCCTCTTTTGCTCATTCCTGGATTGCCTTGATGATCTAAATTCTCTCTTCTGCCTATTTCGATCGGAGTTCTCCCTCACGGACTCCTTAATACCCTCGGCCACTTTGGCCTTTTCCACTAACACAGCAAATTCCCGCTCCTATTGCAGGGCTATTAATAACCTTAGGTCATCTCTTAGTCCATCTTCAAACCGGACACACCGCTCATGCTCAGTAGACACTATGCCTCGAGCATAACGGCTCAAATTTTAAGAATTGACTTCATACTCACTACGGACTTGTTCCTTGAACCGGTCCTAGAAAAGCCTTTCTCTGGGCATCAATATAATGAGTACCAACATATTTCTTCTGGTATGCCGCCTTAGCATACTCCCAAGTGAGTTCCTCAGCTGTAGCACCATCCCGTACCGTAAGCCACCATTGGTATGACTCATCGCGGAGAAGCGACACCAATCCTTTCAACTTTTCCTCGTTAGTTAAGTCGAGCTCATCCATAATCCGTTCAGTCGCCTCCAACCAATACTCAGCTGTACTGGGTGCCACACAGATACTCCACAGAACACCTCATCTCCGTTGGCTTGGAGTCACTCGGGTACAAATTTCTGAGCTCCCATATTTCTGCCTGCTCCAGCCACCATTTCTAGAACTCATAGCACAGCCTGCGATACAGCGTCATCCCCCGTCTGAGCTTGTTGCTTGACACCAATAGCTGGGGGTGGTGGTGGCGGTGGTAACTCATTATCAGACCCTTGACCCGATCTAACAGTTTTGACACAGTCATTCTTCCTCTACCGCGTCTATGACAATCACGTCCTCTAGAACTCATATCTAACGATGCACTTTAGTCTGGTTTAAGAAATTTTATGAATTAGCCCTTATTCCACTGATTATCCACAAGAAGTTTTATGGTAGGAAGTTTAATAGGGGTTCTTTCGATCATTCAAAGTTTCAGGTCTTCTATCCTAATTCACAGAAAAGCACATCCATTCCATAGTATCTCACATACACATTCACTTTTCGGACATTCTGTCCGTTCCTATCCCAGGGGTATTCTCGTAATTTGTCCTATAGGGGTATTTTTTGTAATTTGTCAAAATAAGGTTCCTTGGTGTTTTTGCCAATAAGGGTATTCTGAAATTTTGCATTCCTGGGGGTATTTTAAAAATTTTGAAATCCGAGGGATTTTGGTAATGAACCCGGGTAAATTTGTAAATCTTGATAAATCAAGGGTACTTTGGAATTTACAAAACTTGAGGGTTGTTTTTGAGAATTTGTTTTCCAAATCAGTGTTGTTGCAAAATTTTTTTTGAAGTCGGGGGTCGTTCTGGTAATTTTATAACTCGAGGGTATTTCGGTAATTTGTAGGTTAGGGGTAATTTCGTAAATTTTTTTTCCATAATCAAGGTATTTTGATATTTTGTAAATTTAGGGTTCCTTTAAGCAAAGTAGTGAAATTTTGATAAGAACTGTGGGTATTTTGAAAATTTTCATAAATTAAGGGTATTTTTGTAATTTTACCACTAGGGGTATTTTTGTAATTTTTTATAAATAAAAAATATTTTGAAAATTTTCCAAAATAAGTTTTTGCTACTATTCAAGGGGTAATTTGGTGATTATAAAACTAGGGTTTTCATAAAAAAAATACGGCTAGTCCCTTTCGGGTTTTAGTTAGGGGTTTAGCCCGTGTATAAGTCCTCTTGGTTAGGGTGAACCGAAGCTACGCACTAGGTAGGATTCAAGTGGAGATGAGGTGAGTCACTAGGACTGCTTAAATACCAAGCTCTTACTGAATCCACTCCTAGACATGCGCACAACAGATTACCACACCCTAGCTCGTGACTTAATCACTGTGTTTGTCTAATGGTCCTTAAGTCTTATGTACTTGTGTTTTGAGTAGACTAGTCCTAGGGTTCAACAGATCCTAGTTCACTAATCTACGTTGCCATAAAAGCCCATACATTTCACATATTCAATTCACTTCAGAAGTCAAAAGTACTTACCGGTGGATCATGGGTCGAGGCTTAGGTGCCATGCCGTAAAACACGAAAATTTTTCGTAAAATTCATACGGGCAAGATTTTGAAAATATTTTGGGCCTTAAACCACAGGCCGAGTGTTTAAAACTGAGCTTTGATACCAAACTGAAACACCCCAAACCTGACCCACGAGCCTTGACCGGATCTGGTATGTTCCCCAGTGTAAACCGTTTCAAATTCTTTTGTTACTTAGGAAAAACTTGTGTGTTTTGAAAGAAAGATTGTTTTGGGTTGGGCTTGAGTTGAAAACAAGTTAATTTTCATTACTAAAATCCTTTACTTTAGGTGACAAAGTATTTAGGGTTTATTTTTAAAATAAATTTACTTAATCTTTAATTGATAAAATTGTAAAATAATAATTAAAAGAATAATAAAGTGCATGCATAAAATAAAATTCATACGATGGCCTTATTACATTAAAACAACCCAAAATAAATTAAAGTGCTTAAATAAAAATTAAAATGTCTAAATAAATAATTTCCTTGCTGTGCATGGCCACCTTTAAGCTCCTATCGACCCGGTCCATTACTGATCGTCACCTGAAAAAGGTTCCCACAACGGGGTGAGTCAAACAGACTCAATGTGTACGCAAACACTAAGTCTTAACAAATTCAGGCATAACAAATCATATTCATACATATCATAATTTACATTTAATGATGCATTCCCGAACCCAAGCCTATATGCCATCCGCTACACATCACCCGTACCATCCTGCACACCGTGGGGACTACTAAGTCATGAACCGAGTACAATCCGAGACCCGATGGTGTTACCTCAAGGACCGATAACGAGGTCGCGTGCGAGACAATTTAAAGAGGCAATCGGAGTTCTAGTCCAACAAGCTTGGGATGATGCTAAGACCCTGTCGAATGATGGTTTAACTCCGTGTTGCATACTTTTACGAGCGCATCTAACAGGAGATCTTCTTATGGCCATTCGCCATAACTAATTGGTTTTTGGCCTTAGTTAAATTAATTAATAGAAGATTAGTTAAATAAAAATGACCATTTAAATAAGTGTTTTAATTATTTTGCTACATTTAATAAGTCTTAAGTTGTTGCATAATTAATAGTTTAAAATTAATATGTCTAGTTTTAGAACATAATTAATTGTTTGTCGCTACTTATTGGCTAAAATTGTCCATTTAATTTGTCTAAAAACTCCAGCCTAAATTAATGTAAGCATTGAACAACCTCTATTTAATTTTTTTCAGCCTAAAACATGGTATAAATGATGTCTTAAGTGGTGGAATTTAGGTGATTTAAAATTATTAATTTTCGTGAGTTTTGGGGACACCATTTAAAGCTTAGGCGGCAGCTTCTTTTAAGGCACCTTGGGAGCACGCAAGGGACATTGGTAGCTGCCTTTTGTGCTCCCCTAACGTGACTATTGTAGCCTCCCACACGTCCATTAAATTGGGCAGCAAAGAAACATGCATTTAAGTGCATTAACAAGGGACACCAAGAAGATGCACCTTCGTAAATGACAAAGAACAAAGAATTAATGAAGTAGCATTTAAGGCCTTGTTGGAGCATGCGTGGGAGTTAATTTGTCTGCTGGAGTAGCTTTCAACGTGACTCTTGAGTCTCCACACGTCCATTAAGATGGACAGCAAAGAAGCATGCATGGAACACCCTTTAAAAGCTTGTTTCCTCTTTTCAAGACAGGATTAATGAGGTGGTTGCTTGTGGTACACCTCTCCATGCGTGGGAAGTAATTTTAAAGATGGTATGGGATTTAAGGATGCCTTTTCACGTCCCAATACAGCCTTGAACAAGGACTTAGCCATTCGGCTTTCCAAGGCAAGCCATGCACATTTCAAGGTCAATTTAAGAGCCTTCACCCCTTTCTTCCTTATGAATTTTGTCTGACTTAAAGAACTTCTAGAAGCTGATTTTGGGTGCTACAAAGGATGAACGTGGACAGCAAAACCAAAGGCCAACTTCTAGAATAGTTGAGGACATTGAATCAAAATTACTTAGAAACTAAGTTAACATTTCATGACTTTTCAATTAGCTTCTAAGTATTATAAATATCCAAAGATGGACAATTGTAAGCAACTTTTGATGAATTTTATATTGTTATTCTGTCGAATTTGTGAGAGCACTACTCTAATTTCGTTTTAGGATTCGTTGGCTTATCTAGCAAGCTAGTGGCGTCAACCCTTCCTTCTACTATCCAAAAATCGATACCGAGGTTCCTATCGTTTCACGATAGTGGGTCGAGGTCCAAATTAAATCCCAAAACCCGAACCTTAGGAAACCTATAAGTAACCGGGTCGATACCTTTCTCGGTATTGGTTCCTACTTGTTTCCTAAAGTACTAAATCGAAACCCGAACATTCTTTCATCCTTAAACCGAAACCCAAACTTTTAAATTTTCTTTCTTAAACCAAACCCGAGCCATTCAATTCTTCCCTTACTTCGAAACATATCCCAACTACATCTAAATTTCTTTCTTCTTTGATACTCTAGTTTTACGATCGAACTCCAAGCATACATCTCGTTTTCTCCTCGAGACCGAGACCGTATCACTAAGTCTTAACAAATTCAGGCATAACAAATCATATTCATACATATCATAATTTACATTTAATGATGCATTCCCGAACCCAAGCCTATATGCCATCCGCTACACATCACCCGTTCCATCCTGCACACCGTGGGGACTACTAAGTCAACCCTCCATCCGCTACACCCCATCGAAGGCAGTCGCTGCAGTCGACGTGCTCATCGCCCTTATAAAATTCGTGGTCTTAGGTCACCACATTCAAATATCGTGGTCTTAGGTCACCACATTCAGATATTGTGGTCTTAGGTCACTACATTCATATATCGTGGTCTTAGGTCACCACATTCACTTCCCCTTTTCATATAACCCATATGCCCCATATCATACATATCATGCATTAACATGCCAAATTCTTATTTCACATTCTTATAATGTCATATGTGTGCCGTAACAGATATTTAACATAATCCTAGTAGGAATAGGAAACGTACCTGAGTACTTTGTACCATAACATGGTACCTTAGCCATATTCACATTCTTATACACATACTTATATTAAACATTGCCATAAAACTTATTAAGTAATAGTGTGGGGTATACACCTGATTCGCTTTAGCAAGTTCACTCCAAATCCTGAAAAGCTTGATCTAATGCCTTAGATCTTAAATCTCTACATTTGATCAATCACTTAATACTTAGTAAAGAGCCATTCGGCCATAAAACCAAATCCCAGTAGGATTAGTACACTTAAATCCTTACCTGGCTGCCGATTGATGTCTAATCAAATGCCGAAAACTTGTATCCTTCTTTCTTGAAATCGGCAATCACTAGATTACTTGAATAGATTAGTTTCGGCTTTTAAATATTAATGAAACACATCTATTTACTCAACATGGCCTTGGCCGAATGCTATAGATACTTACCTTGTGGGTTTTAAATCTCGAAACTCACCGAATAAGTAGGGAACACGCGGCCTATGGTATACCTTCGGGAAAAGAATTTCTCCTTCCTTGTAGTCGGCACTTAGTAAATCTTGAAAGATCTCTTCAAAGTTTCGGCAACAAGATATTAATGGGGTTAGTCCTAGATTTCGACAAATCTTAAAAGAAAAAGGATGAAACTGAATGAGATCTTACCCTTACTTTAGAGATCGGCAATCCTTGCTTGAACCTTTAGCAATATTCAGCTATGTAGGCTAGAAGGATCTTGATTTCGACTTTTGATTGGTATAAAGAAATCGGCTAATGATGGTATCTTGAGGAGTTTATGGATTCGGTTTTAATGGAGATCACAAAAGCTATGAAGAATTCGGCTAGGCTTACTTTAGTTTTCGGCTTTGGCTAACAAAAAGAAGAAGAAGAGATGCTCTAGGAAATTCGGCAGAGAGAAGAGTTGAAAGAAGATATGATGAATGGCTCTCTTTTCCTCTAGTAGCCGAAATTACTAACTTAAAATCCTTTACTTGGCCATCACTCCTATTTTGATAACTTTATCACTTTAATTATCACCCATTCAATTTAACAAAACTTAATCCAATATTTATCTCTTATCTCTTAATAAAAATAATAATAATTATCCATCATTGATCCACCTATTTAGCCGAATTTTAAAGAGAATTAAACTCTTCCCAAGTGCCTTGGTGCCGCCCAACTCCCTTGCTCCTTGCAGTAAAATAAAACTCTTTTATTTGCTTCCCACATGACTCAACCTAGGCTCCTTCCCCTTGATTGTGGCGCCACTTATCGGGCTTTAAGTGGTGCCTCCTAGCCACTTCTCCAAGCCCGTTCTTGTGTCAAATTTCTTCTATTAATTTTCTTAAGACCACCTTGCATTAGTTTCCTCTTTTAAACTTAACATTTCTAAAACATTTCCTTACATTTCCAAGTTTCCAAAAATGTTCACTTTCCTCTTTTAAACTTAACATTTCTAAAACATTTCCTTACATTTCCAAGTTTCCAAAAATGTTCACTTTCCTCTTTTAAACTTAACATTTCTAAAACATTTCCAAGTTTCTAAAAATGTTCACTTTCCTCTTTTAAACTTAACATTCCAATATTTTTCCGATGCATTTTCCCCATCTCCTAAGGTTCTCCAAACCCCTTAAACACACTCACCCATACACTGAGCCTATTAATTCATGAATTATGCGCCAAATGCATAACCCCTAATCTGGGATATTACAGGCACCCCCTTTGCCATGCAGTAGCTGATTTCTACACTCCTCTAGGTGATGGATTTTCGGCCTTCACCTCCCTTGTAGATAAGCTCCTAACTTTTCTCCTTTTTATCTACTATTTTATCAATTATAAAATCCATCTAAATCTTCCTATTTTTGAGCCTTGTAGCCGTCCACCTCATCAAATCTTAATGCCTAAATTTAACTCACTTAAATTAAAAGATTTGGGCTTTATTAAACTTAAATTTTGGGCCCCTAACTCCTTGTGTGTGGCGTCACTCCTTGTTTCATTTTAGGTGCCAAAAATGGCCCTAAAAACATGGGCTCCTTGCGGCCAAAACTTGGGCCTCTTTTATTGTTAATGACGCCACCTTAAAATAATTCAATCAAGGCCTTTACCTAATCCTAAGCCCAATTTTGAACCCTTATCACTTAAATTAAATAATTAAACTTATCCCCACACTAAATGCATAGGCCCATAAATTTAGGATGTTACATTCATCATGGCCATTTACAAAATGAGTGTAGAATATTAATAGCCAACCCTTTGAACTTCAAATATGACGTGACACAAAATGATTAAGTTCCTATACATGCCATACTCAAAATGAATTAATTTTACTATACCAAAAGAACGGTTGATAGTGTGATACGAGCTCCAACGGTCTATGATCCCCGAGCTAACTTGGTGAAACTACAAGGAAAAGGAAAAAGAGAGGGGTAAGCATATAGCTTAGTAAGTTTGCATGAAATACTAAAACAACATAATTGTTCACATTAAATTCACCCATCAATTGAAACAATAACAACATAAGTCTCAAAAGCTTAAGCATACTCATATATGCTTACTCATACTTATTCTTACCCATCTCATGCCACATTATGGGTTTATAACTTGTATTTTCTCATGGTACATGTATCACTTATCACATAACTTAGCATATATACTGTCATGAGCATAAACTCAAATCTTCATCATTAATAACATGAATAAAACTCAAGGTCATCCATAAATAGTTTTGGCTCTATACCATTTTACACACTTAGCTCTTTTGCCCATGAATTAATCAGATTATCGTGATATTCAATCTCATCATGCATAGATCTCGATGCCTATGCCATATCCCAGATATGGTCTTACATGGGATCACCCCTTAATGCCGATGCCATATCCGTGATATGGTCTTACACAGGATCTTATAGCTCGATGTCGATGCCATGTCCTAGACATGGTCTTATACGAAATCATACACAGATATCGATGCCATGTCCCAGACATGGTCTTATACAAAATCGTCCTTTGATACCGAGGCCATATCCCTGACATGGTCTTACACAGGATCTCTTTTATTCAATGCTATAACATGAGTATCCTCATTATTCTGAATCTTTATCTGTAATTTCACTTAGCTTATGTTCACCATTTTCTCATCAAGGATTTATCACTCGATTTTATAGCAATAACATACATTATCATATTATTAAATAGTTTCAAATATCAAAACATTATGAAACTTTAGACTCATACAAATTTACCTCGATTCTCAAAATGTGTATCGATGCTCGATTTAGTCCTCGATTTTATTCTTACCTCGATTTCGATCCAGGCTTCGTGTTACTTGATCTATAATAATAATTTCACTTGTAAAATACACGCATTGACTAAATCTACTCATAATTCATATTTTGGAAAAATTACAATTTTCCCCTAATCTTTTACATAATTACACTTTTGCCCCTAGGCTCGTAAAATAATTTTTTATTCAACTTTCTTGCATTTCAAGCCTAGTCGAATCATATTCTCAACTGTAACAACATCCAATTTTCACTATTCCTCATGTATGACCATTTCTATAACTTTTACAATTTAGTCCTTTTATGCATTTTTCATGAAAATCACTTTGAAAAGATGTTTATCATACATCAAACTTTCATATTCTTCCATAAAACATCAAAATACATGCATGTCATACATGGGTAAATTTTTGAACATAAACCCTAGCTCAAAATATAGCTAGAAATAGCTAAACTGATCTACGATGGTCTCAAAAATATAAAGAACATTAAAAATGGGGCTAGGATGCACTTACTATCAAGCTTAGAAGTTGAAGAAACCCTAGCTATGTCTTCCTTGTGATTTTCGGCCAAGGGGAAGAAGATGGACACCATTTTTGATTTATTTTCCCTTTTTATTATTTTATTAACCAAATGACAAAAATACCTTTAATGATCCTTTCTTGAGATTTTTCCTTCCCATGTCCATTTTTGTCCACATCAAATTTATTAGTCTAATTGTTAAATAAGGACCTCTAGTATTTTTTATAATTCTATTTCATACTTGAATCTTCTAGAATCTCATATTTTCTACTCTTTGCAATTTAGTCCTAATGGACAATTTAATCACTAATTAATAAAATTTCTTCATGCAATTTTTACACAATCATGAAATCACCTCATAAGCCTCATAGAAATCATAAAACTCATGTTTTTACTTTGGATTTGTGGTCTCGCACCACTATTCTAACTAGGCCCTAAATCGGGCTGTTACAATTCTCCCCCTTAGGGATTTTCATCCCAAAAATTTTACCAGTGAAAAGGTTTGGGTACTGACTCCTCATAGTCTCTTCAAGTTCCCATGTATCCTCTTTTACCCCATGTCTTTTCCATAATACTTTCACAAGGGATATACTTTTATTCCTTAGTTGCTTAACTTCCCGAGCTAGAATCTTAACCGATTCTTCACCATAGTCATGTCAGGTTTAATCTCAACCTCTATCGGTGCAATCACATGCGAAAGGTCTGATCAGTACCGTCGCAACATAGACACGTGAAACACATCGTGAATTTTCTCTAACTCAGATGGCAAAACCAAGCCATAGGCTACCGGTCCTATCCTCTCAGTGATCTCATATGGTCCAATCAAACGCAGACTCAATTTGCCTTTCCAGTCAAATCTAAGCACTTTCTTCCACGGTGACACTTTTAAGAATACTCTATCACCGACTTGATACTCGATCTCTTTCCTCTTCAAATTTGAGTAGGATTTTTGTCCGTCAGAAGCAGCCTTTAAACAATCTCGAATCACCTTTACTTTCTCTTCGGTTTCTCTAACCAAATCAACCCCGTGAATCTAGTTTTCCTTAAGTTCAGTCTAATATAAAGGCATTCGGCATTTACGCCCATACAAAGCCTCATAAGGTGTCATTTTCAAGCTTGAATGATAACTGTTATTGTAGGCAAATTCTACCAACAGTAAGTACTTTTTCGATCTACCCTGAAACTCAAGGACACAACATATGAGCATATCTTCGAGAACTTGTATCAACCTCTTTGACTGGCCGTTGGTTTGGGGGTGAAAGGCCGTACTAAAATTCAACTTTATTCCCAAGGCCTCTTGCAACTTTTTCCAAAATCTGGATGTAAATCTCAGATCTCTATCTGATATAATTGACAAAGTCACTCTATATAGCCTAACAATCTCTGAAATATACAAGTTTTCCAACTTATCATGTGAGTAGTCAGCACGCACCGGTATGAAATGGGGGACTTCGTAAGTCTATCGACTATGACCCATACAACATCTTTCTTGCTCGATGTCAACGGCAGTCCTATTACAAAGTCCATGGTAATTCAGTCCCACTTCCACTCGGGCACCATAATAGGTTGAAGCAAACCCAAGGGTACTTGGTGTTCGGCCTTTACTTGCTAACAAATCAAGCATCTTGACACAAACTTAGATATATCTTTCTTCATTGTAACGCCTCAGAATTTGGGCCTGGAAGTATTGGGCCTTGAGCAAGGGAACGATTAGGAAACTGTGCATAAAAGTTTATATAAGCTAGGAAATGACACAATTAAATGTCTGCTCAAGTGGTTAAGGGTCCTGAGAGGAGTTGGAGAAGTCCTGGGTTCAAACCTGGGCTTTAGCAAAAATTTTTGTTTTAAGTGGATAAAACCCTGGATGCTTGGATTTAGACCTTTTAAATTATTGTGTCAAAAAATGACACAAGGAAGCATGTGGTCTAGTGGTTGTGGCGTCATTAAGGTTGCAAGGGAGCCTGGGTTCAAGTATTGGCTCTTGCAATTAATTTTGGTTTTTCTTTTAAAGGAACCTGGACTTTGGCCTTTAGACCTCTTAATTAATTGAAGATAAAATGTGACACAAGAAAAGCTTCTGGCCTAGTGGCAAGTGGCATGTTGGGTATCTATGAGGTTTGAGGTTCAAATCCTGGGATAAGCATTGGAGTGTTTATTTTGCTGTCGGAGCTAGAAAGGTGGAAGAGTTGGACTAAAACACTGCTGATAAGGTGTTTGAATTAGTCATAGAGAGATTGTAGGAGCAAATCGTGGAGAGGATTGAGGGGGAGTATTGTGGAGAGAATCAAGAAAATTCAAAGTTGGTGTGTTGTGGCTGAACAAGGAGTCTGGAGAATGCAAATTCGGCTAGAAGGGGGTTTCTGAGTGTTTCTCTACTTTTGTTCAGTTTTGGGCACTTTTTGGGTGTGCCTAATTTTTTGGCTGAGAAGTTTTCCTCATTTTGATCAGTTTTGTCACTGATTTTAGGACTTCCAATTCATGTTTTCTTCCTTTTCTCTCTAGGTGTCGAAATTGCAATACCACTCGTGCATCTTTTTGTTTGGTTCTTGCTATTTTTCTCTTGCAATTGACCATTTCATTTCATCCTCTTTCAAATTTTCATTTTTCTTCCAGTGATAGCCAAATACCCCTTTTCCCTTTTCTCTCTTTTCCTTCGACTCTTTTCGAGTGTCCCTCCTTGTATTGCTAAAACTGAATACTATTTCCCTCATTTTGTTTTGTCGATTCTTTACGTTTTGTGTTAGTCAAATATTCCATCTCAAGGGTGCGATTATTCCATTTTGCCTCTATCATTCTCTGTACTTTTGGCTTTTGTGTGGGTGCGGCGATTGTTCTTTCTTCTAATCTAGACTTTACGTTTTCGATAAGTGACTTCTTGTCTAGTTCAAACTGTTCAATTATTTGATGGTTGATAAGTGTTGGTTGGAATGCAGATAACCCCTAAGGCCTATTGATAAGTGAGTGATCCTCAATCGTTCGATCAAGGCAAGTAATAAATCATATCTTGGATACTGGTATAGAAAGGGATTTTTTAATCCTGTTGTTAAAGGACTGACGATGTATCGTGTTGGATATCGTGGATTTTTAGTACTCTACGTAATCAAGTGTGTATCTGTACACCGTAAATCATTACTGTCGTAAAGCCGAAAGGGTGTGTACACACCCTAATCTGACTGTAGATCGACAAAATGTCAAAAAGCCAGAAATATGACACATGATGCCACACGAACGTGCGATTGTGCGTGTGGTGAACCGAGCCCACGAACATGGCGTTAGTCTATAGAGGCCACCACGAGCGCTCTCGTGGTCTTGGGCTGGTCTCAACCTCGTTGGGCTAAAATGGGCTATTTGGGCACAGTGGGCTTGTGGGCCACACGGATAAAATGTATGTGATGTGGTAAGTGTTATTTGGACTGTGACGTTTGCATAGCTGGGGCCGTTATAGGCCTCGATGGGTCAAAATGGGTTGCATGGGCCCAACGGACTTGTAGGCCCACACGAGTAAAATCCTCGATAAGTGATCAGTGATAGGTTGGTTTACGAGGCTCGTGATGCCATATGTGAATCTGGACTAAATAGGCCACACGAGCGGGTGTGCTATAACAGCCCGATTTTGGGTCTAGTCAGAAAAGGGTTTTGGGGCCACAAATTTGTTGAGGAAAATCTTATTTTTATTATATTTTTATGGTCTACAATTTCACAAAAAATTTCGGGAAAATTTCGCTCAAAAATTTCGACGTTTGGGCACTCAATTTAGTCAAAAGGACTAAATTGTCAATAGTGCAGAAGTTGAGTTCTACATGTTGAAGTGTCCAATTTATATGAAATTTTAAATTGAAGGTCCTTAAATGGCAATTAGACCATAAATAGACATTAGATAAGTGAAATAGGATATTTTTAAGTTAGGGGCATTTTGGTAATTTGTAATTAAATGGACTAAAAGACAAAATAAAAGACAAAAACCTTTGTCCATCTTCTTCCTTGGCCGAATTTAGCATGCGGAAGCCACGGCTAGGGTTTTCAAGCTTTCAAGCTCAATAGTAAGTGCATCCAAGCCCTGTTTTTAATGTTATTTACATTTTTGAGATTCTCGTAACTCGGTTTAGCTATTTTTACCATTATTTTGAGCTAGGGTTTGTGTTAAAAAATTTACCCATGTATGACATGCATGTATTTTGATGATTTATGGAAGAATATGGAAGTATGTATGATAAACATCTTTTTCTAAGTGATTTTCATGAAAAATGCATAAAAAGACCAAATTGCAAAAGTTATGAAATTGGTCATACATGAGTGAAATAGTGAAAAATAGGGGCTATTGTAGTTAAGAAAATTATTCGGCTAGGCTTGAAATACAAGAAAGTTGAATGGAAATCATTTTACGAACCTAGGGAAAAGTGTAATTATGTGAAAGTTAGGGGCAAAATCATAATTTTGTCAAAGTATGAATTATGAGTCAATTTAATTAATGTGAGTATTAAACAAGTAAAATTGTTATTATAGATCAAGAAAAATGTAGCCGGACTGAAACCGAGGTAAGGATAAAGTGTTGGACTAAATCGAGCTTCCACACATATTTTGAGTACCCAGATAAGTTTGTAAGAATTTAAGGCTTCACCTGTATTTTTTTATTAAATCATTTATTATGATGTATAATGTACATTATTTTCATGAAATTAAGATTAATGTCATCTTGATGAGAAAATGAATGAGAACATGCAAGAGGAAGTCTCGGTTGAAGACTCGGAATAATGAGGATACTAATATTGTAACACCCCAAACACGGTCAATACACCACGACCGAATCTGGTATGTTACAGGGAAAATGTATTTGAGAGGTTTAGGTTTCCGGTTAAAAGTCTGATGAAAACTCTTTTGTATGTTTTGTTCTTGTAGAAAACTTGAGCATGATTGTTTAAAAAGCGATAGTGTACTTGAAAACCCGGGAATTTTGAAAACTTAATTATACATTTAAGTAAAACAAATTTGTCACACTTGGAAATCCGAGTAATTTCTTTGTGTTGATTTAAACATTTTTATTTGACTTAGTAAGAAACTATTCTCAAGTTTGAAAACACATTTGAGTTACATTCGTTTCAAATTACGTGATACCCGATGGTAAAGTTTAAAACATCTCGCTTTGTGATTTGAAAACCTTATTCTTATTTTTTCCAAATTTTAGCCAGTTCTAACCCAATAGTTTGTTAAGACATATTTGAAATCAAGTTTAAGCATATAATCAACCAAAGCATAATTTTAAAAAGGCCTTTTACAAACCCAACAAATCCAAATGAAAAATAAATAAAGCAAAGTACCAAGTTTAAAATTAGTGGAAATCTGACTTTTATTCATGGCATGGTCACCTCGAGTCCACCCGGCTCCGTGTTCGCGATCTAAGTGTTACCTGAAATGATAAGGGAGAAGGTGAGTCGCAAGACTCAGTGCATAAATTCCCCTCCCGGTATATGCAACATACTAACACACATCATAACAAAGCAACACAATTAATGCACCCCATCCTAACCATCCGTAACACCTTTTCTACCCCGTGTGGTACCAAACCACCGGTGGTGCCAAACCACTGGTGACCCAAAGTCACGATATCCATCAATGTGGTGCCAAACCACTGGTGACCCAAAGTCACGGAAAAATCCATCTGTGGGGCCAACCCACGTGTGATACCAAATCACTGGTGACAATCCCGTATCTCAAAAGTGGGGCCAACCCACGGTGGTGTTAAACCACAGGGACGAGTCGCTATGAGGTGCCAAACCTCGTGTCCCAAAGACACAAGTGTGATACTAAATCCTTTGGTGACCGCGATCACGAATCAAATGATGGGGCCAACCCATCGTGTGATACCAAATCAATAGCGTCAATCCCGTAAAATCAACCGTGGGGCCAACCCATCGTGGTGCTAAGCCACTGGGGACGAGACGCGGAGGTGCTAAACCTCCGTGACCCAAAGTCACAATAATCAATCGTGGTACCAAACCACCGGAGGTGCTAAACCTCCGTGTCCCAAAGACACGGATATCATATTCCCTCCTCTCAAATCACCCATAAGCATACCATATTGATGCAAATCGTGCAAATCATGCAAATCATGCTAATATGATTAATGTAGCATCTCATACATCATAGATCATGTCATCATACCAATAATAAAACTCGTAATGAAACGGACTTACCCGAATCCGTGCTCATACCCCATATGGTATCATATCAATCATCATACTGTTTCGGCTTTGTTAAGAAATCAGGTTATTAAGCATATTACTAAGTAAAGAGTGTGTTAGTTTACACACCTGTTAACACGCAAGCTTAAACCCAACGAACCGATCTAAGACTCTCGATTACCTTGCTCCTATAATCGGCCAAACAGAAGATTAGCCACCTATACCATTCGGCCAAAACAAATAACTCAAAAGGGCTAACACTTAAACCCTTACCTTGCAAACGGTTTGGTTTCCTACCAGAACCCGAACCAAACAATGGTTCCTTTGACAATCGGCCACACCCTAAAATGTAAACAGTTAGTCCTTTGGAGACTTGATTAAATGAAACTAACAATTAGACCATGAACCAAAATCTCACCATCACTTACCAATCAATCAACTTAAGATAAAGGCCTCGTTTGACTGCTTCGAAATCCCGGATATCCTATGAAGAAATCGGTTACCAAAACAAGAGATTAACTCCCTTCAACAAATGCTGAAATCGGCCCTTAATCAAACCCAAAATCGATAAAGAATAAGAGAGGGAAGAAACAGCCCTTCGGCTACACCACATACCTTCTTCTAAACCCGATTTGAAACCACTAGGAGAGATCCACACCACACTTAGATTCGGCCAAAGTGCAAAACTAAAAAGAAAAGGGAAAGTTTTGGCAACACAAGGGAGAGATTCGGCTAGAGTCTTTGAAGGTACAAAGCAAAAGAAATGCGGTTCAAAAAGGAGAAGAGAAATCGACAAAGGTTGAAGAAAGATTCGGCTCAAGTGAAATGGAGAGAATTAAGTGGAGAATTCGGCTAAGAAGGTAATGTGAATTCGGCACAAGTGCTTCAAGAGAAAGGAAATGAACGTATGAGAAGAAGGGGGATACTAGTTTCAGTTTACACAAAATGAAAATAAGAAGAAAATATGGAAGAGCATTCGGCCATAAACACAAAATGTAGAAAACACAAGTGCAAAAGTCGGCAAGTAGAGTTGCTTGGGGTTTCGGTTTCAAGAAGCAAAAATGGAAGAGTTTCTCTTGAAATTCGGCTTAGGCTATTGACAAAAAGAGAAAGAACTTTGGCTTACTAAACATTTGACGGAAAACACCAAAATGCCAAGTGAAATTCGGCACTCCCCATTCCCACACTTACCAAACCGGCCACTCCCCCCAAAATCGCTCCAACATTCGGCCACCACCCCCTAAACACTCCCATCCACTAGTTCAAAGTTGTTTGAACTAGTCAACCTCCTAAATTCACTCTCCACCCACCATTCAACAATTGACTTGGTCCATGGCGAGTTTGAAGCGCCAACAACTTCTCCTCCTCCATGTCAAAATGGAAGCAAAATGTGAGACTTGCAGCTTGAACACGGACCTCTTCCCCTACAAGTGACGCCAGACTCAAGCTCTTAAGTGGCGCCTATCCTGCCACTCCACCAGCTCATTTCTTATGCTAACATTCAACCCCTAGCTCCTTCAGCTCCTCTCACATAAAGCTTAAAAACTAAAATTTTTCCTACCACTCAGGCTTACACCAAGCTTACAACTAAGCCCCAAAACATCAAAACAACAACATTGCAGACCAATTATATGCAAACAATGCAATAACAAAAATAGCCCCCTAACCCGGGTTATTACAATTCTACCCCCCTTAAAAATAATTTTGGCCTCGAAATTACCTGGTCAAAAGAGTTGCGGGTATTGCTGTCTCATCACATCCTCGGGTTCCCACGTAGCTTCTTCCACGCCATGATTCTGCCATAGTACCTTTACCAAAGGCATAGACTTCCTACGCAGAACCTTCACATCTCGATCTAGAATCTGCACAGGTTCTTCCTCCATGGTCAAATCTGGATTTACCTCGATCTCTTCCACTGCTACCACGTGCGATGGATCTGAACGATATCGCCTAAGCATCGAAACGTGGAATACGTCGTGAATCTGACTCAGCTCTGCTGGCAAATCAAGCTGATACGCTACCGGTCCCACTCGTCTCAGTACCTTATATGGCCCAATAAACCTCGGACTTAACTTGCCTTTTCTTCCGAACCTCAACACTTTCTTCCATGGAGAGACCTTCAGAAAGACCTTATCACCCACGGCAAACTCTATATCTCTACGCTTGAGATCAGCGTAAGACTTCTACCTGTCTGAAGCTTCCTTCAACCGAGCCTGAATCAACTTAACCTTGTCTTCGATCTCAGCAACCAACTCTGGTCCCAACAACTGACGTTCACCCAACTCCGTCCAATAAGTAGGTGAGCGACACTTCCTTCCATACAACGCCTCATATGGTGCCATCTTGATGCTTGCTTGGTAACTATTGTTGTAGGCGAACTCAGCTAATGGTAGAAACTCTTCCCAACTACCCTCAAGTCCAAGACACAACCTCGTAACATATCCTCTAAGATCTCAGATAACCTTTTCGATCGCCCGTCGATGCGGGTGAAATGCCGTCTTGAAATGAAATCCAACCGTGCTTTCGACGAATCTGGATCCCTATCCAAGATGATTGATACTAGCACACCGTGCACCTCACAATCTCGACACATACGACTTCGCTAACCTCTCAAGTGAGTAATCCACCTCACCGAATAAAGTGAGTGATTTAGTCGATGATCCACAATTACCCAAATCGAAGTCTTTCTTGCTTGGCGAAGAGGTAATCCACGACAAAATCCATAGTTATTCTTTCCCACTTCCTTTGTGGAATCTTCATCGGTCAAGCAACCTCGACGGCATCGATGTTCGGCCTTGACCGCTAACATGTCGACACTTCCTACAAACTCATCACTCTCTCTTCGACACTGCCACCAAAATCGCTCTCTCGAGATCCTTATACATCTTGCTACCTCCGGGATGCATAGCGTAGGGTTTTATGTGTGTCCCAAGAATCTTCCGCTTAACTCAATATCCTCAAAGATACAAGCTCTCCCTTGAAAACACAAAGACTCCATCACTAGACAAATCAGAACCTTCCAACCCACTATCTCGCACTCGCAACCTCTGCACACTCAAAACCTTATCCATTAACTGTTTTTCCTTGATCTGCTCAACCCAAGTAGGCTTAACCTGCAGCTCTGCCAGAATACTTCTGTCGTCATACAAGCTCAAATGGGCAAACATTGCTCTTAAATCTGAAACAACCTTCCGGCTCAACGCGTCTGCCACCACGTTAGCCTTGCCTGGATGATACTCAATCGAACAGTCGTAATCCTTTAGTAACTTAATCCATCTGCACTGTCTCAAGTTCAAATCCTTTTGAGTCAAAAGGTACTTCAGACTCTTGTGATCTGTGTAGACTATCAATCTCTCTCCATACAAGTAGTGCCTCTAAATTTTTAAAGCGAAGACTACAGCCGCTAACTCTAGATCGTGCGTCAGATAATTGACTTCATGTGGCCTCAGCTGCCGAGATGCGTAAGCCACAACCTTCCCTTCCTGCATCAGCACACAACCCAAACTTGTATGTGATGCATTGCAATATACTGTGAATTCCTTTCCTGCCTCAGGTTGAATTAGAACCGGAGCTTCAGTCAAAATCTTCTTCAACTTGTCGAAACTCTCCTGCTGCTTCTCAGTCCAAACGAACAGAACCCCTTTTCTTAACAACTTGGTCATCGATGCTGCGATCAACGAAAATCCCTCTACAAATCTTCGATAGTATCCTGCCAAGCCTAAAAAACTCCGAATCTCAGCTACTGACTTAGGCAGCTTCCAATCCAAAACTGTCTCAATCTTTCGAGGATCCACTCTAATCCCCTCAGCCGACACTACATGACCCAAGAAAGTCACCTCTCTAAGCCAGAACTTGCATTTACTAAACTTTGCATAAAGCTATTTCTCCCTCAGAATCTGCAATACCACCCGCAAATGCGCATCATGCTCCTCCTCAGTCCTTGAATACACCAAGATGTCGTCAATAAAAACCACGATGAACTGATCCAAAAACTACTGGAACACCCTATTCATCATATCTATGAATGCTGCCGGCGCGTTAGTCAACCCAAATGGCATTACTAAGAACTCATAGTGCCCATACCGAGTACGAAACACCGTCTTACAGATATCCGCCTCTTTCACCTTTAACTGGTGATACCCAGACCTTAAATCGATCTTTGAGAATACCGATGCACCCTTCAGCTGATCAAACAAGTCATCTATCCGTGGCAGTGGATACTTGTTTTTGATCGTCAGCTTATTCAATTGGCGGTAGTCTATATACATCCGCATAGTACCGTCTTTCTTCTTAACAAAGAGTACCGGCGCTCCCCAAGGTGAAACACTTGGCTTGATAAAACCTCGATCCAACAACTCCTGGATCTAAGCCTTAAGCTCTACTAACTCTTTTGGCGCCATCCTATACGGAGCAATGGACACTGGCACGGTTCCGGGTAATAAATCTATCCCGAACTCTACCTCACGATTCGGTGGCAAACTTGGAAGTTCCTCAGGAAACACATCAGCAAATTCCCTAACCGTCCCGAACCTTCTCTACAAGAGACTCTTTAGCCTCCAAGGCATACACATGAACCACATATGCTTCACAAATTTTTTCGACCATCTTCTCGACCTTGAGCAGATACCACATTGGATAGGTAGTCCTCCTATTACCTATCATAACCACTTCATCACCCTCCGACGTCTTTAGAACCATGCGCTTAGCGCAATCCAACTTCGCCAAAGATTTAACCAACGGTCCATCCCAAGAATCGATCGAACTCCCCAAACGGCAGATCCATCGATCGACCACAAACACTACCCCTTGAGTTCTAGAGGTACATCTCTATACAGCTTATCTACAACTACAGAGTGACCTAGAGGGCTAATTACGGTCATCTGCCTAGAAGATATCTCAGAGTCTAAATCCATGGTCTTCACTATGCTACTTGCAACGTATGAATGCGTTGAACCCACATCAATCAAAGCAGTAAATGGAGAACCAAAGATTAAGAACGTACCGGTTATGACATCCAGTGCATCGCCCTCCTCTCGACGCCTCAGATACACTAGCCAGTTGTCCGGCCTCGTAACTACTTGTACCTCTACCGGTGCTCCACGGCCCGACCGTAACCATTACCTCCTCTCGCCATTACCACGGCCCCTCTGCGGTGGCGATCCATTATTCTGAACCGAGTACATTACGACTCTCGGACTGAATCCTAGCCAACTTACGCGGACAGTCCCTCACACGATGATCCAAAGAGCCACACTCGAAACATCCTTTTCCACCGGTCTAGCATCCTTCCCAATGAGCTTTCCCACAACGGTTTACTTGTGGCGGTCCTCGATTAGCAAGAATGACCCTACCAGATCGATTTGGCCCACTGTCTAGCCCTTTTCTCGAGGATTTCGACGACCCGGAAGATCCAAAACTCCGCTTTTGACTGTTCCTATCCAAGTTCTGCCTCACGGACTCTTTTACCCCTTGGTTACCTTAGCCTTTTCTACCGGGGCGGTGAACTCACGCCTCATTGTGGAGCAATTAGCAACCTTAATTCATCTCTCAGACCATCCTCGAATCGAACACACCTCTCGTGTTCAAGAGTAGCCATACCCCTAGCATACCGACTCACCTCAAGAACTCGCCTCGTACTCAACACGCACTTACTTCCTGTATCAAATTTCGAAATGCCTTTCGTTGATCATTAATGTAGCTAGCTCCAATGTACTTTTTCTGATATGCAGCCTTGAAATAATCCCAAGTAAGGTCTTCCATTGCAAAGATCGTTCTCGAACCATGAGCCACCACTGGTATGACTCATCTCGAAGAAGTGATACTATCCCCTTTAACTTCTCTTTAGCAGTTAGGTCCAGATCGTCCATGACTTGCTCTGTCGCCTCCAGCTAATATTCAGCCGTGCTGGGAGCCACACCAGACACACCGGAATATCTCAGCCCCGTTTGCTCAAAGTCACTCAGGCACAGATTTCTTAGCTCCTGCGCCTCCACCTACTCCAGCTACCCTTTTCAGAACTCGCAGCATCGCCTATGACACTGCGTCGTCCCCAGTCTGATCCTGAAACTCACCACCTCCAGCTGGTGGTGGTACCGGTATCTCATTCTCTGACCCCTGACCAGATCCTACGGGTTTAGAAACTGTCATCCTACCTCGACCACGTCCACGACCACGTCCACCTCTAGCGCTCATGACTAAGTTCTCTACTTGTCTGATTTAAAGAGTTTTATGCATCAGTAATTATTCCACTGTTTAAAAGCAAAGTCTTATGAATATTGCTTATTAAAGAAGTCTTGTTTTCGTAAGTCTACAGAGTCCTATTGATTTCAATTTCTAAAGTAGTTTACTACCGCTAGTCATGCGGTCACATCACATCAAAAATCTCAAGCAATAATAAGGGGTACTTACCTGGGCGGATTGGTGTCGGAGTCTCGGTGCCATGCCTTTCAAACCATATTCTTTAAAACCAAAGACACTTGAAACTAGAATTTAAAACATTTTGGGCCTCGGGCCCACAGTCGAGCTTTTGAACTTAGCTCTAATACCACAATTGTAACACCCCAAACCCGGTCAATACACCACGACCGAATCTGGTATGTTACAGGGAAAATGTATTTGAGAGGTTTAGGTTTCCGGTTAAAAGTCTGATGAAAACTCTTTTGTATGTTTTGTTCTTCTAGAAAACTTGAGCATGATTGTTTAAAAAGCGATAGTGTACTTGAAAACCCGGGAATTTTGAAAACTTAATTATACATTTAAGTAAAACAAATTTGTCACACTTGGAAATCCGAGTAATTTCTTTGTGTTGATTTAAACATTTTTATTTGACTTAGTAAGAAACTATTCTCAAGTTTGAAAACACATTTGAGTTACATTCGTTTCAAATTACAACGTGATACCCGATGGTAAAGTTTAAAATAGCTCGCTTTGTGATTTGAAAACCTTATTCTTATTTTTTCCAAATTTTAGCCAGTTCTAACCCAATAGTTTGTTAAGATATATTTGAAATCAAGTTTAAGCATATAATCAACCAAAGCATAATTTTAAAAGGCCTTTTACAAACCCAACAAATCCAAATGAAAAGAAATAAAGCAAAGTACCAAGTTTAAAATCGATGCAAATCGACTTTTATTCATGGCATGGTCACCTCGAGTCCACCCGGCTCGTGTCCGCGATCTAAGTGTTACACGAAATGATAAGGAGAAGGTGAGTCGCAAGACTCGATGCATAAATTCCCTCCGATATATGCAACATACTAACACACATCATAACAAAGCAACACAATTAATGCACCCCATCCTAACCATCTGTAACACCTTTTCTACCCCGTGTGGTACCAAACCACTGGTGGTGCCAAACCACCGGTGACCCAAAGTCACGATATCCATCAATGTGGTGCCAAACCACTTTGGTGACCCAAAGTCACGTAAAATCCATCGTGGGGCCAACCCGTGTGATACCAAATCACTGGCGACAATCCGTATCTCAAAAGTGGGGCCAACCTACGGTGGTGTTAAACCACAGGGACGAGTCGCTATGAGGTGCCAAACCTCTGGTGTCCCAAAGACACAAGTGTGATACCAAATCATTGGTGACCACAGTCACGAATCAAATGATGGGGCCAACCCATCGTGTGATACCAAATCACTAGTGTCAATCCGTAAAATCAACCGTAGGGCCAACCCTTTCGTGGTGCTAAGCCTTTGGGATGAGACACGGAGGTGCTAAACCTCCGTGACCCAAAGTCACAATAATCAATCTGTGGTACCAAACCCTTTGAAGGTGCCAAACCTCCGTGTCCCAAAGACACAGATATCATATTCCCCTCCTCTCAAATCACCCATAAGCATACCATATTGATGCAAATCGTGCAAATCATGCAAATCATGCTAATATGATTAATGTAGCATCTCATACATCATAGATCATGTCATCATACCAATAATAAAACTCGTAATGAAATGGACTTACCCGAATCCGTACTCATACCCCATAGGGTATCATATCAATCATCATACTGTTTCGACTTTGTTAAGAAATCAGGTTATTAAGCATATTACTAAGTAAAGAGTATGTTAGTTTACACAACTGTTAACACGCAAGCTTAAACCCAACGAACCGATCTAAGACTCTCGATTACCTTGCTCCTATAATCAGCCAAACAGAAGATTAGCCACCTATACCATTCGGCCAAAACAGATAACTCAAGAGGGCTAACACTTAAACCTTTACCTTGCAAACGATTTGGTTTCCTACCAGAACCCGAACCAAACAATGGTTCCTTTGACAATCGGCCACACCCTAAAATGTAAATAGTTAGTCCTTTGGAGACTTGATTAAATGAAACTAACAATTAGACCATGAACCAAAATCTCACCATCACTTACCAATCAATCAACTTAAGATAAAGGCCTCGTTTGACTGCTTCGAAATCCCGGATACCCTATGAAGAAATCGATTACCAAAACAAGAGATTAACTCCCTTCAACAAATGCCAAAATCGGCCCTTAATCAAACCCAAAATCGATAAAGAATAAGAGAGGGAAGAAATAGCCCTTCAGCTACACCACATACCTTCTTCTAAACCCGATTTGAAACCACTAGGAGAGATCCACACCACACTTAGATTCGGCCAAAGTGCAAAACTAAAAAGAAAAGGGAGGTTTTGGTAACACAAGGAGAGATTCGCTAGAGTCTTTGAAGGTACAAAGCAAAAGAAATGCGGTTCAAAAAAAAGAGAAATCGAGAAAAGGTTGAAGAAAGATTCGGCTCAAGTGAAAGGGAGAGAATTAAGTGGAGAATTCGGCTAAGAAGGCAATGTGAATTCGGCACAAGTGCTTCAAGAGAAAGGAAATGAACGTATGAGAAGAAGGGGGATACTAGTTTCAGTTTACACAAAATGAAAATAAGAAGAAAATATGGAAGAGCATTCGGCCATAAACACAAAATGTAGAAAACACAAGTGCAAAATTCGACAAGTAGAGTTGCTTGGGGTTTCGATTTCAAGAAGCAAAAATGGAAGAGTTTCTCTTGAAATTCGGCTTAGGCTATTGACAAAAAGAGAAAGAACTTTGGCTTACTAAACTTTTGACCGAAAACACCAAAATGCCAAGTGAAATTCGGCACTCCCCATTCCCACACTTACCAAACCGGCCACTCCCCCCAAAATCTCTCCAACATTCGGCCACCACCCCCCAAACACTCCCATCCACTAGTTCAAAGTTGTTTGAACTAGTCAACCTCCTAAATTCACTTTCCACCCACCATTCGAATAATTGACTTGGTCCATGGCAGAGTTTGAACTGCCAACAACTTCTCCTCCTCCATGCCGTCAAAATGGAAGCAAAATGTGAGACTTCTGCAGCTTGAACACAGGACCTCTTCCCCCTACAAGTGGCGCCTATCCTGCCACTCCACCAGCTCATTTCTTATGCTAACATTCACCTAAAAATATTTATAACCCTAGCTCCTTCAGCTCCTCTCACATAAAGCTTAAAAACTAAAATTTTTCCTACCACTCGGGCTTACACCAAGCTTACAACTAAGCCCCAAAACATCAAAACAACAACATTGCAGACCAATTATATGCAAACAATGCAATAACAAAAATAGCCCCGTAACCCGGGATATTACAAATATCAAAGCATGAGACAAGGAAAGTCTGTGTAAGACCATGTCAAGACATGGCATTAGCATTAAGGCAAGGATATCATGTAAGCCCATGACAAGTCATGGCATTGAAAAGTTATTATGAGGCAAAGGTTCCATGTAAGTCCAAGCCAATGCATGGCATTAGTGAATTCATAAGGCAAAGATGTCATGTAAGTCAATGTCAAGTCATGGTATTGATAAGATTCATAAGGCAAGGATACCACGTAAGACCATGTTAAGATGTAACATCTTGAAAAGGGCCTATTCATTTCAGTTTAATTGTATGAAATGACAAGTTTAAGCACTAAGAATAAATTTTTGATATTTTTGGAAACCTGGAAATGCATAAAAATTGAAACCTGAACATTTTGGAAACTTGAACATTTTGGAAACCTGAACATTTTTGGAAATGAACCAAAAATGGAAACCTGAACATTTTGGAAACTTGAAAATGTAAGAAAAATGGCAAGTTACAGAGCCAATCGAAAATTTTAGGAAACTTAGAAATGATGCAGAAATGTCAAATTTTAAAGTTTAAAATAGGAAATAAGGGCAAGATGGCCTTAAAAGAAAAAGTTGGTAAAGTTTGACACACAAACAGGCTTGGAAAAGTGGCCTGAAGATGTCACTTAGGGCCTATGGAAATGGCGCCACATGCAGGGTGTTGGGCCTGAGTTCGAGTCACTTGGGAAGCAAATAAAAGGGAGTTTTATTTTTGCTTCCAAGGCTAAGGGGTGGACGGCACAAGCCTTCTAGAAAGGAGGTGTTTTAATTCCATAAATATGTGATTAATAAGTGATAAATAAGGGATTTTAAATTTGGATTATTTGAGGAGATAATTGATGGATTAAATGCTTTTATTTTTAGATAAAGGAGATAATATTATCTTAAGGGAGAGTGGTGGCCAAGTCAAGGACTCTTGGCCTAGCAAATTCGGCTAAAGAAGGAGAACCAAAGTCTTTTCTCTCATCTTTTCCAAGTTACCGAAAATTCCCTAGCTCTCTCCCCTCTCTTGAATTTTTCTTTAAGCAAAATCCATCTCTTCTTCTTCTATTTTCTTCTCCTCTCCTTTGCTATTGTCGAGCCAAAACACTCTTTGATCCCCGATTAAAACTCCATAGCTGAAACTCGTGACTCTAGGCAAGGAAGCAATCGATCAAAGCATTAAAGGTAAGGCTAAGCATTAATCAAGTTCTTTCTTTTTCTATTTGCCCGAAAGAAAGAGAAGGGTCTAATATTTGTGATTTTATTTATTGAATAATAGAGCTTAATTTAAGGCCTATTTTTGTCTTATGGTTATCCACTCCTCTGTTGTGAAATCCTCTTCTCTGTTAAGACTCACTTTGGTGAATATCGGGAAGTCATAAGAGTTTCTCGGGATTTCTTCTTGGGCCCGATTAGCAAGGGGTAAGTATCGAAAATCTTTCATCTTATTATCTCCCTATGTGACTTGGTCAAAGGGAAAAGCGAATTATCTTGATGGCTAATTAATGTGGTAATGATTCATTTAGGTCTTTGGGATTTTAAGGTATTCGATCTAAGTCTCCATCCTCCGTCAAGCTGAAGTTGGTAAGTGTGGGTAAGGCCTATGTTAGTATTCAAAAGCCGAAAGCTTTGGTTATGAGTAATAATGACTAATCGATTATTTTGGAAAAATAGATTCAAGTATCGGGTGCCGTGGTTAGTAGCCAAAACGAGGAAAGGTGCAGATAGATCTAGGTGGCTGACTCCTCTTTCGAGATCTAGACTCCTCGTTGGTGTCGGTGTGTACATACACCGTATAATTTATTAAATGTGCTAAATATTGTGAATGCTAATTTGGTTATTGTAGCATTGGATAATATACCATATCGGTATAGTTGGCAATTCGGTAAGTGCACGATTCAATATGCTATTTGATGCTTTTGGTAGCATAATGTATTGATGCATGAGATTTAAGCATGTGATGGCATGAAACATATATATATATGGTGATGTGGGATTAGTGAGTGGAGGCGATATTATTGTGCCGGCGGGCACTAGTGTTTTAGTAACACACGTGACTACGGTCACGAGAGGTTTGGTACCTCGGAGGTTTGGCACCTCATAGCGACTTGTCCACATGGTTAACACCACCGTCGTTGGCCCCACTTGAGATATGGGATCATCGCCGGTGATTTGGTATCACACGATGGGTTGGCCCCATCAAATGATCGTGTCTCACGGACACAGTGTTTTAGTAACACATTGTGACTATATGTCACCGATGGTTTAGCACCACCGGTGGTTTGGTACCACAGCAGGGGTGAAGCGATGGCGTTTGGATGGCTAGGATGGGTATTTAATATTACGCATATTAATGGTTATGTGTGGTGTATGAAAATGTTTTAAAAGCAGGGAAGGGTTACATCTTGAGTCTTGGTGACTCACCTTCTCCATTATTTTTTCCGGTGATGCATAGATCGCGGATATAGATAGGAGGGACTCGAGGTGGCCATCGATGGACTTGAAATAAATAAACTTTAATTTAGTTATATTATTTTGTTATTGGTTTGTTTTTATTTGGATTGTAATAAGGCCTCCATAAACTTTATTTTGCTACTACGCATATGTAGGATACTTGCTTTTAAACTACACTATTAAAAAAATTAAATTAAAATCACATGCTTTCCCAAAATCAACACGAAAATGTTTTATCGTAATAAGTGGACACACTCAAAATTGGTTTAATAATTTGACTTCATTTAAATTTCGAATTTAACCTAAGTATGATTTCGGCGGATAACCAAAAATGAGAAGTTTTTAACAAAACTTAAATTGGATTTTAAAATGGGTTTCAAAAGTTTTCTAAAAGTAACGACCCATATTAGGTCCTAATGTTTGGTAGGGTTTGGTATTACAAATTAGTATCGAGCCAGGTTCAAAGCTCATTGTGGGGGCCCAAGGCCCAAAAATGTTTAGTAGGCCTTATCAATTGTTTTGGGTTTTAAAGCGACGGCCGAGTCTCCCAAACCGATCCGCCGGTAAGTACATCTAAACCTCTTTGTGAAATATATTACGTAGAAGGGTAGGAAGCATGGAGCGTAGATAGACTTATAGGAACTTGAACCTAGGATTAGATTACTTAGACACACAAGCGAACATAAGATTTAAAGAACTAAACCAACCTATGGCTAAGCTTTGAGCTAGGGTGTGGTAACCCCGTCACGCATGTCTAGGATTGGGCAGGAAGAGCACGGTATTTAAGCGGTCGAGTGACTCACCACCTCTTGCGGTATCCTACAGTGCGTGGCTTGGGTTCACCCTAACCCAGAGGGCTCGGTGGTGTGGTAACCTCTGCATGCATGTCTAGAAAGGTTCGGTGGGAGCTTGGTATTTAAGCAGTCAGTGTGACTCACCTCCTCTCCACAGAAACACGCACTGAGTGCGTAGCTTGGGTTCACCCTAACCAAGAGGGCTCGGTCATAGGCTAAGCGTAACGACTAAAACACGAAAGGAATTAACCATGTTTTGAAAAAGAAGAAGACAATGAAACCCTAATTTCTTCAAAATTTTATAATCACTCTTTCAAATATGAGAACAACCATTTTACAATGTTTTTCCGAAAAAGTTGAATTGTGAAAATTACAAAAATGCCCTTAGGGTAAAAATTACTAAAATACCCTTGGTTCATAAAACATCAACTCAATGATTTTGTCCAAAATTTCAACTACTTCTCAAATATTCAACCACCTTTGAAAATCATCAATAAAATAATTTGGTTTTGGAAAATTACGGAAATACCCTCAACTTGTAAAATTACCAAAGCGACCACGAGTACAAAATTTTTGCAACATCAAGTGTTAAGAAAGGAAATTTCTCAAAAGGACCCTCGAGTTTTACAATTATTAAAACACCCTTGATTTACAAAAAGAAATTTTCAAAATTACCCCGATTGACAAAATTACCAAAATACCCTGATTCCAAAATGATACCATAACTTCAAACCTTATCAATTTTGAAGTAATACCCTCGAGTTTGGGAATTTCAAGTGACTGCATTATCAAAGTTTGAAATCTCTAAATTTTATTACAAAAATACCCCATGGAAAAAGCGAAAACACCCCGGGTTAGAAATGGCGAAATGTCCAAGAGCGAATAGGTATGGAAAGTATTAAGGAATGGATGCAAGAACTTCTTTGTGTGAACTAGGTTAGAAGCTGAAACCTTGTTTGACCGAAAGAATCCTTATTCGATTTCTCATAAAATTTTTCGGTAATCAGCGAGAATAAATTACTAATTCATAAAATTTTTCTTAATCAGATTAAAGTCGTTAGATATAATGAGTTCTAGAGGGCGTGGCCGACGTGGGCGTGGTAGGGAAGAATGACTATATCTGAACCCGTTAGGTGGGTGCATGGTTAAAATGAGGTACCACCGCCACCACCACCTCGACTTTTGGGCGAAAAGCGAGATCGGGGCGGGAGGAGGCGATGCGCATGGCGTGTTGCAGTCCTCGAATTGGTGGTGAGGTGGTGGAAATCTAGGAGCTCAAAAATGCATTCCCGGCGAATTCGATCCAGCGGTGAAGTGTTTGAGGTGTGTCGAGTGGCACCAGTCGTGAGAATCTTGGCTAGAGTCAATGAAAGGATCATGGATGATCTTGACTTTGACCGAGGAAGAAAAAAGCGAAAGGGGTGTATCGCTTCTAAAGGATGAAGCGTGTCGGTGGTGGTGACGATTCGAGGCGGCACTTCTGGAGATGATCGACTTGGGATTATTTCAAAACCACCTATCGGAAGGCGTATGTGGGCACCGATTATCTGATGCTCGGAGGAAAGCCTTTCTAGGGTTAGTGCAAGGAACTAAGTCGATAGCGAGAATATGAGGCGGAGTTTTAAGGTGAGTAGGTATGCTAGAGGCATCGTGGCTCTTGAACACGGTATGTGTCCGCTTTGAGACCGGACTCGAGACGATTTGAGGTTCTTGATTGCCCATGACAAGTCGTGAGTTTTCATCTCTAGTGGAAAAGGCTAAGGTAGCGGAAGGAATCAAGGAGGCGTGAGGCAAAACTATAGTAGGAATAATCAAAGAGAGGATTTGGGTCGGTGAATCCGGTGGTAGTGTCGAGAAAAAGGCTAGGCCAAGTGGGCCAAATTAAGTGACAAGGCCATATTTGTAATCGGTGACTCGATTAACATTGTGGAAAGACCCATTGGGGAAGTTGTTGGGACCAGCGATAGAGGATGTTTTGAGTGTGGGTCTTTGGAGCATCGAGTCGAGATTGTCCTCGAAACTAGCTAGAACCAGCCGGAGGGATGAGCGTGCTTAGAATAGAAATGTGGGACCACGGAGGGTCATGGTAATGGCAGAGGAAGCACGGTCCCTAGCAGGTCGTGGAATTGAGGAGAGGTTCAGGCAACACGAGGCTAAGCGGCTGGCTTAGTCTATGTGGCGGCGTCATGTGAGGAGGGTGGCCTGCCGGATGTCATAACCGATACGTTTCGATTTTGGTCTTCCTTATTATGCATTAATCGATGTGGGGTCTACACATTCATCGTAGCGAGTAGTATGGTAGAGACTTTGGACCTAAACTACGGCGCTTCTAGGGAGATGGTGTAGGTAGTCAGTTAGGTCACTCTGTAGTGGTAGACAAACTTTATAAGGCGTACCCTAGAACTCCAAGGGTAGTATTTGTGGTGATCGATGGAACTACCATTTGGGGAGTTCGATTTGATCCTTGGAATGGATTGGTGGTTAAGTATCGGTAATTTGGATTCTTGGCTAAGCGTATGGTTACGAAGCGGTGAAAATGATGAAGTGGTTATGATAGGTGATAGAAGGAATTACACGCTTAGCGTGGTGTATGCGCCTTGAAGGTTGAGAAGATGGTCGGGAAGGGTTGTAGGCGTGTTGGTTCAAATCGTGCTTTGGAAGCTAAAGAATTGATGGTTGGAAAGGTTGACGGTTGGGAATTTCTTGATGTGTTCCCGAAGAACTTAAGATCCGCCTCCGGATCGGGAAGTTGAATTGATATAGATTTGCTACAGAGCAACAGCCGGTATCAATAGCACCATATCGAATGGCACCAAAGGAATTGGTGGGTGAAGGCTCAAATTCGGGAACTCTTGGATAAAGGGTTTATTCGACCTAGTATATCTCTGTAGGGGCGCTTGTATTGTTTGTCAAGAAGAAGGGCGGTTCTATGCAGATGTGCATCGACTACCGTCGATTAAACAAGTTAACGATCAAAACAAGTACCCATTGCCTCGGATCGATGACTTGTTTGACCGATTGAAAAGCGTCGGTGTTCTCGAAGATAGACCTTAGGTCGGGTTACCATCAACTTAGGGTGAAGGAGGTCGATGTCCACAAGGCGGCATTCGAACTCGGTATGGGCATTCTGAGTTTCTAGTGATGCCATTCGGGGTTGACCAATGCGGCGGCGTTCATGGATTTAATGAATAGAGTATTTCAACGACTTGGACCAATTTGTCGTAGTGTTCATAGGCGACATATTGGTTTACTCTAAAACGGAGGAGGAGCACGGCGAGCATTTGTGAATAGTTCTGCAGTGCTTGAGGAGAAAGCAGTTATATGCCAAATTGATGAAGTGTGAATTTTGGCTAAGGAGAGTAACTTTCTTGGGTCACGTGGTGTCGTGGAAGGATTAGAGTGGATCCCTTGATTGAAGCGGTGTTGGAGTGGAAACCGCCTAAGTCGGTGGCGAGAATCTGAAGTTTTGGGTTTCGCAGGTATTATCGGAGGTTTGTGGAAGGGTTCTCTCGATGCGGCGCCATTGACTAAGTTGCTAAGGAAGGTGTTCCATTTGTATGGTTAGAGAAGCGGCAAGAAAGTTTTGATAAGGTGAGGAAGATTACGAGCTCGATTTTAGTACAACCGAGGCGGGAAAGTTATTCACAGTCTATTGTGATGCATCTCACCTTGGTTTGGGATGTGTGTTGATCGAGGATGGGAAGGTAGTAGCCTATCGTCCGTCGGCTAAGACCGCATGAGGTTAACTACCCAACTCACGACACAGAGTTAGCGGCGGTCATCTTATGCGAAGATATGGAACATTATCTTTATGGGGAGAAGTCGGTAATTTACGGATCACAAAAGTTTGAGGTATCTTGACACGAGAAGGATCTGAATCGAGGCAATGTAGATGGATTGAGCTGTTAAGGACTACGATTGTTCCATGAATATCATCAAGGTAAGGCTAACGTGGTGGTGGCGCGTTGAGTAGGAAGGTTGTGGCGGACTTAAGAGCAATGTTTGCTCAGTTGAGCCTATATGTGATGGAAGCCTTTTGGCGAGCTTCAAGTCAAGCCAACGTGGATCAAGGAGATTAAGGACAAGCAGTTAGTGGATGAAGGGTTAAATGCTAAGAGAATGCAAGTTCAGGATGGTGGGTTGGAAGGCTATAGTTTGGTGATGATGGTGTGTTGTGTTTTCAAAGCGGCCTGTATCTTAGAAGGAGGTGGAATTGAGACAAAGAATTCTCCAAGATGCTCATAGCAGCCCATCGCTATGCATCAGGGAGGCGACAAAATGTCGGAGATTTGCGAAGACAATTTTGGTGGCGGGGTTGAGCGTGAAGTGGTGAGTTAAATAGGAAGGTGTTTGACATGTCGTGAGGTCAAGGCTAAACATCGATTGCCATCAGGGCTACTTCAATGGTAAAGATCCCTCAATGGAAGTGGGGCGGATCACTATGGATTTCGTCGGTGGTCTACCTACCCTCCTTGACAAGAAAGATGCGATTTGGGTAATCGTAGACCACACGACTAAATCACTCACTTCATCTGGGTGAGAATGGATTACTCACTCGAAGCTAGCAAAGTTGTATGTGGCGAGATAGTCGATTACATGGTGTGCCGTATCAATTATTTGAGATAGGGACCCAAGGTTCACTTGAGGTTTTGGAAAGTGTTACATCAAGCGTTGGAGTGCAGCGGTTGGATTCAAACCGACTTTCCATCCTCGAGACCAGACGGAGTAGTCGAGAAAAGGTCATCTGAGATCTTAGAGGATATCTTTGAGGGTTGTGTCTTAGAATTCGAGGTAGTTGGGAGAATTTTACCATTAGCCGAGTTCGCCTACAACAATAGCTACTAGCGAGTATTGAGATGGCACCATCTGAAGCGTTTGTATGGGCGGAAGTGCCGAACTTCGGCGTGTTGGACGAGTTGGGTGAGCGACAAGTGTTGGGCCCGAAATTGGTTGCGAAGCGGAGGACAAAGTTAGGGTGATTGAGGCCCATCTTAAGGAAGCATCGGATGAGCGAAGTCCTATCTTGATCTTAAGCGCAAGAAATGGAGTATCTTGATGGGGATAAGGTTTTCTGAAGGTGTCGCCTTGGAAGAAGGTACTAAGGTTTGGGCGAAAAGGAAGCTAAGCCCAAGGTTCATCGAACCATATCTGATTGTAAAGAGAGTGGGACGGTAGCTTATCGGCTAGAGTTGCCGCGAAGCTGGTCGGATACATAGCGTCTTTCACGTATCAATCTTTGAGGCAGTATCAGTCGGACCCGCCATGCGTGGTACCAGTGGTGGAGATCGAGGTGAATCGAATTTATCTTTTGAAGAAGAACCGGTTCGGATCTTAGATCGTGATGTGAAGGTTCTGCGTAAAAAGTCGATGCCATAGTGAAAGTCTTGTGGAGAACCATGGTGTGGAGGAAGCTACGTGGGAACACGAGGATGTGATCTGGTGACAATACTCTCATCTGTTTTAGCTAAGTAATTTGGAATGAAATTTATTTTAAGGGGTAGAGGCTGTAACATCCCAAAATGGGGCTATCTGGAATTTAATTATTTTTCTTATGTATGAACTTTGTGATTTTATTTATTGAATAATAGAGCTTAATTTAAGGCCTTGAGTGTGCAGTTTGGTAGAAAATTTCAGTTTGTAACTTTAAAGGTAGGGAGCCTTAGCGGGAGGGTGTTATAAGAATAAATGAAGGAAATTGGACACCAAATGAGGCCTTGGTAAAGTGGCAAAAGTGAGGCCACTTAAGAGCTAGTGTGCGCCACCAAGGAGCAAGGAGAACCTTGGTTCGAGTCACGAGAAATCCTCCCTTTGCTCTTTATTTGGGCGGCACAAGGGAGAGAAATTCTCTCTTAGATTATTATTTTTTATTTATCTATTGGGATAATAAGATAATATGAGCATTTTAATTGCTTAATTCTAAGGATAATTAAGGAGATTATTGGATTAAGAGGATTAAGAGGATTATTTGATATTATTTGGGATATTAGGGATACTACATGGATTATGAGGAGATTATTATTTATCATTAAAGATTAATTCAAGTTATTTGAATTAAATTAAATGATGGGTCGAGAACAATTGGGAAGATTGATGAAATTTGAACTCCTTGGTGGAGTAGTGTGGACTGCAAGCTAAGGGGGAGGTCTAGAATGCTTATAAATAGCATCGACTTAGCACTTGTTTTGTTTTTCTCCATCTTGGCAAGCGCCGAAATTCTCAAACCTTCCATCTATTTTCTCTCCTTTCTTTTCTCTCAAACAACGCTAATGAAAACTCTCACCATCTCCTCCTCTCCATTAGTTTTCTACCATTACTTCTCCTCTATTCTTTTGGCGAATATCCACTCCTCTGTTGCCGAAATCCTCTTCTCTGTTAAGACTCACTTTGGTGAATATCGAAGTCATAAGAGTTTCTCGGGATTTCTTCTTGAACCGATTAGCAAGGGGTAAGTATGCGAAAATCTTTCATCTTATTAACTCCTATGTCGACTTGGTCAAAGGAAAAGCGAATTATCTTGATGGCTAATTAATGTGGTAACGATTACATTTAGGTCTTGGGGATTTTAAGGTATTGATCTAAGTCTCTATCCTCCGTCATAGAAGTTGGTAAGTGTGGGTAAGGCCTATGTTAGTATTCAAAAGCGAAAGCTTTGGTTATGAGTAATAATGACTAATCGATTATTTTGGAAAAATAGATTCAAGTATCGGTAGTGGTTAGTAGCCAAAACGAGGAAAGGTGCAGATAGATCTAGGTGGCCGACTCCTCTTTCGAGATCTAGACTCCTCGTTGGTGTCAGGTGTGTACATACACACGTATAATTTATTAAATGTGCTAAATATTGTGAATGCTAATTTGGTTATTGTAGCATTGGATAATATACCATATCGGTATAGTTGGCAATTCGAGTAAGTACACGATTCAATATGCTATTTGATGCTTTTGGTAAGCATAATGTATTGATGCATGAGATTTAAGCATGTGATGGCATGAAACATATATATATATGGTGATGTGGGATTAGTGAGTGGAAGGCGGTATTATTGTGCAGCGGGCACCAGTGTTTTAGTAACACACGTGACTACGGTCACGGAGGTTTAGTACCTCGGAGGTTTGGCACCTCATAGCGACTTGTCCTTGTGGTTAACACCAAGTGGGTTGGCCCCACTTGAGATATGGGATAAATGCGCGGTGATTTGGTATCACGATGGGTTGGCCCCATCAAATGATCGTGTCTCTGGACACGGTGTTTTAGTAACACATTGTGACTATATGTCACCGGTGGTTTAGCACCACCGGTGGTTTGGTACCACAATGGGGTGAGCGATGGCGTTTGGATGGCTAGGATGGGTATTTAATATTACGCATATTAATGGTTATGTGTGGTATATGAAAATGTTTTAAAGCAGGGAAGGGTTACATCTTGAGTCTTGGTGACTCACCTTCTCCATTATTTTTTTCGGTGATGCATAGATCGCGGATATGGGTAGGAGGGACTCGAGGTGGCCATGCAGTGGACTTGAAATAAATAAACTTTAATTTAGTTATATTATTTTGTTATTGGTTTGTTTTTATTTGGATTGTAATAAGGCCTCCATAAACTTTATTTTGCTATTACGCATATGTAGGATACTTGCTTTTAAACTACACTATTAAAAAAAATTAAATTAAAATCACATGCTTTCCCAAAATCAACACGAAAATGTTTTATCGTGTCAGTGGACACACTCAAAATTGGTTTAATAATTTGACTTCATTTAAATTTCGAATTTAACCTAAGTATGATTTCAGCGGATAACCAAAAAGCGAGAAGTTTTTAACAAAACTTAAATTGGATTTTAAAATGGGTTTCAAAAGTTTTCTCATGCGACCCATATTAGGTCCTAACGTTTGGTAGGGTTTGAGCTATTACATTATGGTAGAATCTATAAGGATCTCTCAGGTTCTTTTTACAATAGTTGAATACAAGGAGGAATCTTTTGGGAAATTCGAGGATCTAAGGTAAGATAAATATATTTGGTTAAAGGTTATGATTTATATGTTAAATTAAATTTAACATATGATGCTAGGGATGTCGACAATGCTATAAGGCAAGGAATCCTTTTCAGATTTGGAATTTGTAAGGTAGGTGATATTCGGCCAAGGCTTGTTTTTTTTATATTTAGGATTATTTTCCATTATTTCAAAAGTCGAAAATTGACATGGTTACATGGCTAGTGTTAGCCGATTTCAAGGAAAGGAATACTAGCAATTTTGGGACTTGATTCTGAGACATCCAAATTCGACAAACAAGGTAAGTAATACAAATCCTACTAGGATTTGGTTTCTTTAAGCCAAATAGGTTTGTTAATATGCTTTAATGATTGGTAGAATATAGGAGTTAAAAATCTAGATCGGTAGATCGTTCTTGAGATCTCAAGGAATCCAATAAGCGAATCGGTGTGTACCCATACTAATCTTCAATAAATTATATGGCAATTATTAACTATATGAATATGCATAAGAATGTGAATGTGGTTAAGTACCACAAATGTGATAAGAAGTACTGAAGTCGTTTCCTACTTACGATAGGATTACGAATATGATATATTATGAACATGTGAATAGGAACATGAATGAGAAATATGTATGTTATATAATTTATGGGGCATTCGGGATCTCTGTGAAAGGGAAGAAGGTGTTGACTTGGTCTCTGTGAGAATATGGTGACTACGGTCACAAAATTTGAATATGGTAACCCGGTTACATTATCGAATTTAGTAACCCGGTTACATTACTTGAATATGGTGTCTAATGACACAAATGATATAGGCGATGAGCATGTCATTGCGGTGACGCCTTGATGGTGTGTAGCGGATGGAGGGTTGACTTAGTAGTCCCACGGTGTGGTGGCGAATGCGGGTGGTGTGTAGCGGATAGACAAATAGGCTTGGGTTTGGGTTGCATCATCATTTATTTTTATATGAATATGAATTTGATATGAACATGTATGCACGATTTGTTGAATGTTAGTATTGTGTGCACATTGAGTCTGTTGACTCACCCCGCTGTGGGAACTATTTTCAGGTGATGAGCAGTGATGGACCGGGACGGTAGACCTTGAGGTGGCCATGTTTCATTTGAAGATTTGATTTGATTTGGACTTTATTTCTTTTGATTACATTTAATTTTTTTTGGGTTTACTTGATGTAATAAGGCCATAAGGCCCAAGTGGATTTCTTTATTTTGCTTTACTTTTAAATATTGTGCTAAGAACTATTTTGGATGTAAGTAAGTACAAAATTTATTTCTTTAAAATGAATCCTAAAATTATTTTGTCACTTTACTTAAATTGGATTTACAAGATTAATTAAATGGGTTTCAATCTAAGCCCAACTCAAAATAATAGTTTTCTAAAATTTTACAAATTTTCTCTAAGTAACGAAAATTTTTAAAGCTGGTTTACTTTAGGAACATACATTTGGTTAGGGCTCGTGGTAGGGTGTGGGGTGTTTGGTTTGGTATCGAGCCAGTTTTAAACTCTCGGCTTGTGGGCTAAAGCCCAAAACGTTTTCAAAGCGAGCCAAATGATTATCTTTGAAAAATAAGCGAGGTTTTCGGCATGGCACCTAAGTCTCCAACCCTTGATCCACGGTAAGTACCTAACTATATGTGTGATTACGTGAGCTGTTTAAAGGTAGAAAAGGCATGGAGCGTAGAATAGAATGATAGGAACTTGAACCCTAGGATTAGACTACTCAAACACAAAACCACATAAGACTTAATGCCTTTGAACAGGACCTATGGCTAAGTCACTAAGCTAGTGGTGTGGTAATCCTGTGCGCATGTCTAGGATTGGATTAGGAAGAGCTTGGTATTTAAGCGGTCCTAGTGACTCACCTCCTCTTGAGAATCCTACAGTGCGTAAGCAGTTCACCCTAACTCGAGAGGGCTCGGTGGTGTGGCAACCTCATGCGCATGTCTAGGAATGGTTTCGGTGGGAGCTTGGTATTTAAGCGGTCCCGTGACTCACCTCCTCTCCACTCGAATCTGCACAGTGCGTAGCTTTGGTTCACCACGACCAAGAGGGCTCGGTCATAGGCTAAACATAATGACTAAAACCAGAAAGGGAACTAGCCATGTTTAAAAAAAGAGAACAAAACAACAAACCCAGGTTTAAAAATTCTCAAAACTTTCTTTGAAGTTGAGAAACCATCATTACAAAAAAAAATTGAAAAATTTACGATTTGTGAAAATTACAAAAATGCCCCTAGTGGTAAAATTACCAAAATGCCACTAGTTATAAAATGTTCAACTACTCAATGACTTTACCAAAATGTCATTATTTTATAAACATTCAAAACCCTAATTTGTAAAATACCAAAATACCTTGATTTTAAAAATTACAAAATTGCCCTAACTTACAAAATTACCAAAATAACCACGATTTCTAAAATTTTTGCAACATCCCTATTTTGGAAGGAACAATTTTCAAAAAAACCCTCAAAGTTTTACAACTTTGAAATATCCTTGACTTATAAAATTTTACAAATTTACCACGATTTGTGAAAAATTACCAAGATACCCACGAGGTTAAAATTCTTGAAATACCTCAGTTTCAAAATTTTCCAAATTACCCGAGACTTCAAAATTTTCAAAATAATTTTGACAAAACACCAAGGAACATTTTCTTACGAAAAATTATGAAAATGCCTACATGAGGACAAAATTACAAAAATACCCACAGGTAGTGGAAAACAACAACAACGAAAACTACTAGCGTTTCTACGAATGAATGAAAGTTCATACTTGTTTGATGGATGAATGAATGAATGGAAAAGAGCGTGTGTTTGTATGAATCTGAAAGAACCACTCTTAAATTTCTTTTCATAAAACTCTTTCGCGGGTAAATAAGTGGAACAATGACTAATCCATAAAATTTCTTAATCGGATCTCGACGTTAGGAAATGAGCTCTAGAGGGCGTGGTAAATGCGTGGGCGAGGTAGAGGAAGGATGGCGTGCCGGAACCCGTTAGATCGGGTCAAGGGTCAAAACAATAAAATACCCATGCCACCACCACCCCACTTTATTTATTAATGTTGAGCACCGAGGCTCGAGACGGGGAAGATCTTTGTGTCGTAAATTTGTCTTTGCGAGTTTTGGAATTAGTGGCGGTGCGGGAGGAAATTCAGAAATCGTAAAGTCATACTGAGCGGCTCCGAGCTAATGGGTGAAATGTTTGAGGAGTATCTGGAGTGGCACCAGTCTGGTGAATCTTGGTTGGAAACAACGGGCGCATCATGGATGAGCTCGATCGACTCGGAGGAAAAGTTGAAAGGATGGTGGCATTGTTACGCGATGAAGCGTATCGATGGTGGTTAAGCATGCGAGATGGTGCTATGGCGGGGATCGACACAGGAATATGTTAAGGAGGCATTCGGAAGAAATATGTAGGAACCGGTATCTGAGAGCGAGCAAAGGAAAGCTTTTCTAGGGCTGGTTCAAGGAACAAGTCCGTAGCGAGAATATGAGCGAAATTTACGAGGTTGAGTTGTTATGCTCGAGGTGTAGTGGCGTTGAACATGAGCTGTGTCCATTTTGAGGAATGATTTGAGGACGACACTGAGGCTGTTGATAGCACCGCATCGGGAGGCGGGATTCTCGGCTTTGGTGGAAAAGGCCAAAGTGGTGAGGAATCAAAGATTCTACCAAGCAAAATTTGTGGATAAGAATAAGCCTAGAGAGGTTTTGGACCATCTGGAAGGGTTCATAAGAGGCCTAGGGTTGACAGACCCACGAAATCAACAAATTTGATGCAATTTGGTGATGTCGCCCTTGTGAGTATTGTGGAAAGAGGCACTTGGGAAAGTCTTTGGAGAAAAACAGGAGGATGTTTCAAGTGTGGGTCCAAGGACCATATGCTTAAGATTGTCCCAACCAACGGATGAGAATGGCCGTGATCTGAGGGCTAGCTTGATTGGTAGAGGCGGTAGCCTCAGCGGGGTCGTGGTTCGGCTATGAGGTAATGGTCTTTGGCGAGAGGCCGTGGAGTCTGGTGAGGTGCTACTAATGTTAATCTGAAGCAAGACAACAGAGTTTGGTTTATGCGATTAGCCAAAGGGAAGATGGAGATGCTGTGGGATGTTATAAGCTGATACGTTCTTTATTCATGACAAGCCCTATTTTGCTCTTATTGATGTGGGCTCGACCCATTCCTATGTTGCATGTAGTGTAGTGGAAACATTAGGCCTAGACTCGAACTCTACGATAGGCGGATGGCGGTAGTAAGCCCATTAGGCCAAAGCGTAGTGGTAGACAAGATCTTTGGAATATACCACAGAGATTAGGGGGTGAATTTTGAGGCGGACTTAATGGAGTTACCCTTGAGAGAGTTTGAACTTATACTCGAATGGATTGGCTAGTAGAACAAGCCGTATTGGATTGTGTGGCTAAGCGTATGGAACTAAGAACCGGGAGGATGAAGTGGTAGTAATGATCGGAGAAAGGAGGAACTACTTGTCTAACATGGTTTGACCTTTGAAAATTTGAGAAGATGGTTAAGAAAGGTTGCAAGGCATTCCTAGCCTTCGTAAGTGTGATAGGTGGAAAGGAAGAAGGTATTAATAGAGTTAGGGCGGTAAGGGACTTCGTGGATGTGTTTCGAGGAATTACCGAGAATACCCCAGACGGGGAGGTAGAATTGAAATTGATTTGCTACGAAAGCGACTCTGTCAATCGCTCCATCTTGAATGGTGCCAAAGGAGTTAGTGGAGCTCAAGGCTCAAATCCAAGAAGCTGTTGGATCGTGGGTTCATCAGGCCAGTGTGTCCCGTGGGAACACCGATCCTATTTGTGAAGAAGAAGGATGGAACTATCGTATGTGCATAGATTATCATCGATTGAATAAGTGACCATTAGAACAAGTATCCTTTGCCAAGGATTGATGACTTATTCGATCAATTTGAAAAGCCGCAGATGTTTTCAAAGATCAACTTAAGGTCGGGATATCATCGGTTGAAGGTGAAGGAGGTGATATCCATAAGACCGCTTTTAGGACAAGATCGGCCGTTTTGAGTTTGTGGTGATGCCGTTTGGGTTAACGAGCGCTCTAGCGCGTTCATGGATATGATGAATCGGGTTTCCAACCCTACTTGGATAGGTTCGTCATTGTGTTCATCGACGATATTTTGGTGTACTCGAAGTCGGAGGAGGAGCATGATGAGCATCTCAGAGTTGTGTTGGAAGTGTTAAGGAGAAGAAGCTACATGCCAAATTGACAAGTGTGAGTTTTGGCTTAAGGAGGTGGCATTCTTAGGACATGTGGTATCCGCGGAAGGAATAAGAGTAGATCCTAGGAAGATCGAAGAAGTGTTGGATTAGGAACCACCTAGGTCCGTGGTGAAATCCAAAGTTTCTTAGGCTTGGCGAGGCTATTCTGAGAAGGTTTGTGGAAGGATTCTCGTCAATAGCGGCGCCTTTAACAAAGTTGCTAAGGAAGGAAGTACCCTTTGAATGGACTAATAAGCGGCGGAGAGCTTTGAAAAGCTTAAGAAGGTCTTGTGAAGCTCAATGTTAATTCAGTAGGAGGCGGGAAAAGATTTTATGGTGTCTTGTGGACGCTTGCATCTGGGGTTGGTGTGTGCTAATGCAAGATGGCAAAGTAATTAAGCTTATGCGTCCGCTGACTAAGGCCTCATGAGGTTAACTACCCAACTCATGACTTGGGCTGGCAGTGATGGTTTTTGCCCTTAAGGTTTGGAGGCACTATTTTATGGAGAAAGGTCGTTATCTACAGGACCACAAAAGTCTTAAGTACTTGTTGACTCGAAGGAGTTGAACTTAAGGCAACGAAGGTGGGTGGAATTGTTGAAGGACTACATTCGATAGAATATCATCTGGCAAGGCGAATGTGGTAGCCGATGCCACAGTAGGAAGGTTGTGTCGGATCTAAGGGCTTTGTTAAGCTCATTTAAGTCGTATGATGATGGAAGCTTTGGTGGCGGAGTTACAAGTCAAGCCCACTTGGTGAAGGAGGTGAAGAGAGGACGATTGGGCGATAAGGACTTAAGTACTAAGTTCTGACAAATGCGATGGGAGGATTAAGAGACTATGGCGTTCTTGATGAAGAAGTATTGTGCTACAAGGGCAAGGTGCGTATCTTGAGGGATAAGGAGTTGAGACAAAGGATTCTTGGGGAGCGCATGGTAGCCCTTATGCTATGCATCCGGAGGCATCAAGTTGTATAGAGATCTAAGGGAACAATTTTGGTGATGCGATCTGAAGCGAGGAGGTGGAATTTGTGGGGAAATGTTTGGCGTGTCGACAAGTTAAGTGAACACCAAGTCCCATCGAGTTGCTTCAACCAATCGAAGTTCCCCAATGGAAGTGGGAAAGAATTACCATGGACTTCGTTAGTGGGCTTCCCCTTCGCCTACTAAGAAGGACTCGGTATGGGTGATAGTGGACCGTTTGACCAAGTTCGCACACTTTATCCCGATAAGAATGGATTATTCTCTTGAAGTTGGCTAAGTTATATGTGGAGATTGTGAGGTTACATGGAGTACCAATGTCGATCATCTCGATAGAGACCCAGGTTTCGTCTCGATTTTGGAAGGCACTTCATCAAGCCTTAGGCACTAGGTTGGACTTCACCACTGCGTTTCATCCACAATCAATGGGCGGTCTGAGCAGGTTATATAAGTGTTGGAGGATATGTTGAGAGGCGTGTAATGGATTTTCGAGGAAGTTGGGAAGATTACTTGCCTTTAGCTGAGTTTGCCTACAACAAGACTATTAGGCTAGCATTCGGATGGCACCATATGAAGCGTTGTATGGTAGGAAGTGTAGAACACCTACTTGTTGGTGAGTTAGGAGAACGTCGAGTTTTGGGACCGAAATTAGTGGCGGCGAGGAAAAGGTTGAGTTGATTGAGCGCGGTTGAAGGAAGCCTCGATAGGCGAAGTCGTCTGAGACCTTAAGCGGAAGGAAATAGAGTTTGAAGTGGGAGATCAAGTATTCACGAAAATCTCGCCTTGGAAGAAGGTAATGAGGTTGATCGAAAAGGAAGTTAAGCCCAAGATTTATAGGGCCTTATCGAGTCTTGAAGCGAGTTGGGCGATGGCATACCAATTGGAGTTGCCACGAGTTGCAGCGGATGCACGCGTATTCCATGTATCCATGCTACGTCGCTCTGGATCGGACCCATCTCATGTGGTACCTATTGAAGAGGTGGAACTAAGGCGGACTTATCCTACGAGGAAGAGCCGATTCGAATCTTGGAGCGTGATGTGAAAGTATTACGAAGGAAGTTCGTACCTCTAGTCAAAGTGTTATGGCATAATCATGGAGCGGAAGAAGCTTCGTGGGAGTCGGAGGAGACCATCGACGGCAATACCCTCAATTATTTTAGTTAGGAAATTTGGGGACGAAATTTTGTTTAAGGGGTAGAAGCGTAACATCTTGAAAAGGGCCTATGCATTTCAGTTTAATTGTATGAAATGACAAGTTTAAGCACTAAGAATAAATTTTGATATTTTTGGAAACACGAAAATGCATAAAAATTGAAACACGAACATTTTGGAAACTTGAACATTTTGGAAACACGAACATTTTTGAAATGAACCAAAATGGAAACACAACATTTTGGAAACTTGAAAATGTAAGAAAAATGGCAAGTTCTGAGCCAATCGAAAATTTTAGGAAACTTAGAAATGATGCGAAATGTCAAATTTTAAAGTTTAAAATAGGAAATAAGGGCAAGATGGCCTTAAAAGAAAAAGTTAGTAAAGTTTGACACACAAGCAGGCTTGGAAAAGTGGCCTGAAGATGTCACTTAGGGCCTATGGAAATGGCGCCACATGCAGGGTGTTGGGCCTGAGTTCGAGTCACTTGGGAAGCAAATAAAAGGAGTTTTATTTTTGCTTCCAAGGCTAAGGGTGGACGGCACAAGCCTTCTAGAAAGGAGGTGTTTTAATTCCATAAATATGTGATTAATAAGTGATAAATAAGGGATTTTAAATTTGGATTATTTGAGGAGATAATTGATGGATTAAATGCTTTTATTTTTAGATAAAGGAGATAATATTATCTTAAGGAGAGTGGTGGCCAAGTCAAGGACTCTTGGCCTAGCAAATTCGGCTAAAGAAGGAGAACCAAAGTCTTTTCTCTCATCTTTTCCAAGTTGCCAAAAATTCCTAGCTCTCTCCCCCTCTGCCAAGAATTTTCTTTAAGCAAAATCCATCTCTTCTTCTTCTATTTTCTTCTCCTCTCCTTTGCTATTGTCGAGCCAAAACACTCTTTGATCCTGATTAAAACTCCATAGCGAAACTCTGTGACTCTAGGCAAGGAAGCAATCGATCAAAGCATTAAAGGTAAGGCTAAGCATTAATCAAGTTCTTTCTTTTCTATTTGCCGAAAGAGAAGGGTCTAATCCTATTTTTGTCTTATGGTAGAATCTATAAGGATCTCTTATGTTCTTTTTACAACAGTTGAATACAAGGAGGAATCTTTCGGAAATTCGAGGATCTAAGGTAAGATAAATATATTTGGTTAAAGGTTATGATTTATATGTTAAATTAAATTTAACATATGATGCTAGGGATGTCGACAGTCTTTATAAGGCAAGGAATCCTTTTCGATTTGGAATTTGTAAGGTAGGTGATATTCGGCTAAGGCTTGTTTTTTTTTTTTTGATATTTAGGATTATTTCCCATTATTTCAAAAGCGAAAGCGACATGGTTACATGGCTAGTGTTAGCCGATTTCAAGGAAAAGGAATACTAGCAATTTTGGGACTTGATTGTGAGACATCCAAATTGACAAACAAGGTAAGTAATACAAATCCTACTAGGATTTGGTTTTCTTTAAGCCAAATAGGTTTGTTAATATGCTTTAATGATTGGTAGAATATAGGAGTTAAAATCTAGATCGGTAGATCGTTCTTCAGGATCTCAAGGAATCCAATAAGCGAATCAGGTGTGTACCCATACTAATCTTCAATAAATTATATGGCAATTATTAACTATATGAATATGCATAAGAATGTGAATGTGGTTAAGTACCACAAATGTGGTAAGAAGTACTCAAGTACGTTTCCTACTTCTGATAGGATTACGAATATGATATATTATGAACATGTGAATAGGAACATGAATGAGAAATATGTATGTTATATAATTTATGGGGCATTCGGGATCTATGTGAAAGGGGAAGAAGGTGTTGACTTCGGTCTCACCAACGGAATATAGTGACTACGGTCACAAAATTTGAATATGGTGTTACATTATCTAAATATGGTAACCGGTTACATTATCGAATTTGGTAACCGGTTACATTACTTGAATATGGTGTCTAATGACACAAATGATATGGGCGATGAGCACGTCACCGCAACGATCGCCTTGATGGTGTGTAGCGGATGGAGGGTTGACTTAGTAGTCCCCACGGTGTGATTGGCAGGTACGGGTGGTGTGTAGCGGATGGACAAATAGGCTTGGGTTTGGGTTGCATCATCATTTATTTTTATATGAATATGAATTTGATATGAACATGTATGCCTGATTTGTTGAATGTTAGTCTTGTGTGCACATTGAGTCTGTTGACTCACCCATTGTGGGAACTATTTTGGTGATGAACAAAGTGTGGATCGGGACGGTAGACCTTGAGGTGGCCATGTTTCATTTGAAGATTTGATTTGATTTGGACTTTATTTCTTTTCGGTACATTTAATTTTTTTTTTTTGGGTTTACTTGATGTAATAAGGCCATAAGGCCCAAGTGGATTTCTTTATTTTTGCTTTACTTTTAAATATTGTGCTAAGAACTATTTTGGATGTAAGTAAGTACAAAATTTATTTCTTTAAAATGAACCTAAAATTATTTTGTCACTTTACTTAAATTGGATTTACAAGATTAATTAAATGGTTTTCCAATCTAAGCCCAACTCAAAATAATAGTTTTCTAAAATTTTACAAATTTTCTCTAAGTAACGAAAATTTTTGAAACCGATTTACTTTAGGAACATACCAGATCCGGTTCAGGCTCGTGGGCCGGGTGTGGGGTGTTTCACAAGACATGGCAATGGTAAGCTTCCAAAGGAAACATATAAGGAAGGTCTCGTGTAAGACCATGTCTGGGACATGGCATCGACACCGAGTTAAGGGATCCCATGTAAGACCATCTCTAGGATATGTCATTGGCATCATTAGGCGATCCCATGTAAGACCATGTTTGGGAGATGGCTTTGGCATCGAGATCCATGTTTGATGAGATTGAGTAACCTCAGTTATTCTGGGTAATTCAACGGGCAAAAGAGCCAAGTATGAAAGAGGTAACAAGAAAGCTAAGTAAAGATAGTAACAAGTTAAATTATTCATGAAGGATAAAGGGTTGTATCTAAGTTAAGGAAGATAAGGAATTAATATGCATATTACACTATCAAAAGTGCTAATCTATGTGATTAAGTGTTACAGGTACCATGAGTATAATACAAGTATGAAATTATTATGTAACAAGAGATGAGTAAGAACAAGTATGAGTAAGTAAGTCCAAGCATTTGAGACTTTTATTGTTGTTGATGTGTGAGTTGAATGGGCCAATGAATGGCTTGTAAATATTTGATGATGACTAGCTATTGGCATGGCTAACTATGGATATGCTTTAGTATTATAAGTGTGTAAATGAGAATTAATACAAAGAAAATATGATAGAGTAAAGTTAGCAACAAAACAGTTTGTACAACAGCAGTTGTATCACTTTGAAAATTCACCAAAAATGATGGATAATGAATTAGAAGTTGAATAAGATATTAAATTTTTTATTGAGTCTATTTTTGCACAAAAGAAACATAATAAGCAAAAGAATTTTATATGATGAGATATTTGGATTTTAGTGAGACATGGTCAAAATGATTTCTGAATCCCTTGTTCTGACTTGAAAAAATCATTTAAAACTATAAAAAATAATTAAGGGGTAAAATTTATATTCTAGAATTTCTTGTTGAGTCAATTTTCAAGAGAAACAAATGGGAACATTATTTGAGTTTTGTACAATGAGAAAATAAATCTTTAGTGAAGAGGGGTCAGAACTGTAGGACAGTGAAATAGGGGAGACTTTAAAGAATAAAGTGTACTAATTGGATGAACCAAAAATTTTGGAAATTTTATGGTAAGAAGATATGTGAGTCTAGTTTCAAGGAAAATTAGAAGATCTTAATTTGGAGTTCCGTAACTCCAGATAAAAATAATTTAGTGACTGTAACTCGAGCAGACAACTCAAGATGAATATAAGTGAATTGAGAAAGTTTATGCAATAATGATGTCATTACCTTGAGAACTCAAAATAAGGATTGTTAAAAGCATGGTGATAAATTGTTTATCATTTACATACATACTTACTAAGCTTTATAGCTTACTCCCCTTCCTTTCTTATATCATGTAGGGTTTTATACTAGCTTGGGTTGGAGATCACTGGAAATGCTATCACACTATCAAGCTATCATGTTAGGTATAAGTGAATGCAAAACCTTTTGAGTCTATGGCATGTATAGAGACTTAGTCATTTTGTATATGGCCATTAGGAATTGGCCGATATTTATCATGTTTCATATTTTAATGGTAACGAGTTTTATGAAGTGAAAGTTTATGCAAATGATGTTTAGTGATCCTTCATAGTGTATTATTGCACTACAGCAAAATAGGGCTTTAGAGGTGTTTTTAGTGGGTTTGGACAAAAAATGCCGCAAATATTATACATTAGCGGCGTTTGCAATAAAAAAATCACTAAAAACTGAGCAATAGCGGCGTTTGCTAAAAACTTATCAATAGCGGTGTTTTTGTACAAACGCCGCTAATAAACTGAGCAATAGCGGCGTTTGTACAAAAATGCCGCTAACAAACTGAGCAATAGTGGCGTTTGTACAAAAACGCCGCTAATAAAATGAGCAATAGCGGCATTTTTATTCAAACGCCGCTAAAAGTTGAGCAGCCATTTTTGTGTAGGGACTCGTTTCTAATTGATCAAATTTAATTTTCATATTTTTTATTCTTTTTTTGAATTATATTTTATTTTAATACATTCACTTATAAGCAATGAGAAAGTTTCATTTTACTTACTTAATTATGAAAAGTTAATAATTGCTAACTAAACTATTTAGAAGTTTTCATTTAAGTTACAAATCTGTTAAAATTGATTTAGGGTTTAATTTTAGTATGTTAATTTTATGGTTTAGGGTTTGTTATTTTGGGTTATGTGTTTAGTGTTTTAAAGTTTGTTATTTGGGGTTTATTGTTTGGGGTTCAAAATTTTAGTGTTTAACGGTATTAAGGTTTAAGTGTTAGTGGTTGGGGTTAGGGGTTAAGGGTTAGGGGTTTAGGGCTTAAAGGTTAAGGGTTAAGGGGTTATGATTTATGTTTTGTGGCTTAGGGTTTAGGGGATATGGGTTGGGGTTTAAAGGTTTAGGGGTTAGGGGTTGTGATTTCTAATTTGTGGTTTAGGGTTTATTGTTTTATAATTTGTGGTTTAGAAATTGCATACACAAAACAACGTCATTTTCTACGCTGCTAAAAAATTAATTTTAGTATCCCATAACCCTTATTATTATTTCCCCAAACCCTAAATTTCGTAAGTCCCCAAAAATTCCCCAAAATCTCGAAACCAAAATCCCTCAAATAGACTTTCCCTTATTCAAATCCCTAAAATCCCTAGAATCCCATAATCTCGAAGCTATTAGATCCAACCATCGTTCATCGATCCTTCCTTTTATTGTGAACTTGTCTTCCCATAACCCCGAATGGTGTGTATCCATTACCCCAATGTTTATTTCTTTAAAATAGGTTTAATTTTTTATCCTTAATTTATATATTAAATAATTTATTATATAATTATAAAATAGATAATATGAATTTTAATATTAAAATTATCATTATATAGTTTAGGGTTTGAGGTTATGTGTTAGAGTTTAGGGTTTGGAGTTTGGACTTGGGGTTATTATTGGGGTTTGGGGTTAAATTTTTTAATTTATATATTAAATAATTTATTATATAATCGTAAAAGAGATATTATGAAATTTAATATATAAAAATTATCATTATAGTTTTTTAATCCTTTTTATTTCATATTTTGAAATTTAACAATAGCGGCCTATTTTGTTCAAACTTTGTGAAAAACAGAGCAATAGCGGCGTTTTTTGTTCAAACGCCGCTAAAAACAGAGCAATAGCGGCATTTTTTATTCAAACGCCGCAATAGGGGTTAGATTTAGTGGCGTTTTTACGAGAAACGTCACAATTACGTTTCAGTTTGTCAAAAAATGTTGTCGTTTTCACCTGTGTTTTAGTGGCATTTTGGTGTATAAACACTGCAAATAAGGTGAACTTGGAAACGACGACGTTTTTACCTTTGCTTTTAGTGGTGTTTTTTTCACTAAAAATGCTGCAATTATGTTTCTGACTGTATGTAAACGACACCATTTTTAGCTTTAGCCATATTTTTAGTGACGTTTTATGTTAAACGCCGCAAAAAGTCCAACTTAAACGACTCATTTTTTGGAGCCCCAAATTGCCTTCACTTTCCCATTCAGATTTGCCCGATTATTTTCACCAAGTTCCCAACCTTTTTTCCCCCAATTTCCCCAAGTTGTTGTTCTGCAATTTTTTTTCCCTAATTCCCACCTTCCAAAATCAACTTCATCTCTTCTCTCTGCCATTGAAAAAGGAAATTGTTCACCTCTTCACTCCGCGCCCTCATCTTCTCCCCACCGCCGTCGCTGGAAACTTCAGTTCGTAGAGGTATTTTACTTTAACCATTTTTGTTTGATATTTCAAACTCTTCTCACTTCAAAATTAATCAAAGGTTGCATACAGATGAAAGAGAGAATAAAGATATTAAGTTAAAGAAGCTTGTGGGTTTGGTGCCCTAACTGTGCCAAAGCTGTAGGTTTATGAGTTGCAGGTTAGCTTTCGTTTTCATTTTTTAACCTTTAACGCATATAATTCTGGGTTTGATTGCAAGTGCTTGAATAGGGAATTTTGAGTTTTCGTTTTCAATTTTTAAGCATATATGTTTATGTTATCATTTTTGTTTTCAGTTTTTAGGCAATTTTTATTTTCGTTTTAAATTTTTAGGAAAATTTTGTTTTTGTTTTCATTTTTGTTTTTGTTTTTAGCTTTTACGCATATATGTTTGTGTTTGAGTTCTATACCATTTTTCATTTTTCAGGAGAACTTAAATCTGAAAGCCTTGGACTACAACTATTTCAGTTAGAAGCAATTGGTTGTTTAATAAAATTTGATTTAAAACCATATGGTGGTGCTTGATTAGTCTCTTGTCTTTACTAAGTTCGATTCTATCTACTTCGGACCATGCGTCTGTGGTCTCCATGAACATATTTGTAGCGCTTCTTTGTGCTTGCATTGTGATTGGTAATCTTTTGGAGGAGAATAGATGGATGAACGAATCAATTACTGCCCTTATCATTGTGAGTTTCTCTCTTGACATTTGTTGATGTGATTTTTTTCATTCATGGACAATTCAGCTAAGTTTTGATTGCTTGGTTTTGTATGTTTTTCTTGTCTAATGTCTTTGATTTAAATTACTTTAATTGGCAGGGAGTTTTTACTAGGGTTATTATTTTTGTAACATCCTGGAAAGGGCCTATGCATTTTCGGTTTAATTGTACGAAGTGACATGTTTTATGTACTAGGAATAAATTTCAAACATTTTTGGAAACCGGAAATGAATGGAAATGATTTGAAATGAACATTTTGGAAACACGAAAATGTATAGAAATGTTAAGTTTAAAATGGAAAGTGAACATTTTTAGGAAATGTAAAGAAATGTCAAGTTCTGAGCCGAACGAAAATTTTTGGAAACTTAGAAATGACTTAGAAATGTCGAGTTTTAAAGTTTAAAGAGGAAATTAAGGCAAGGTGGCCTTAAAAGAAAAAGTTTGTGAAATTTGACACACAATCGGGCTTAGAAAAGTGGCCTGAAGATGTCACTTAGGGCCTCTGGAAATGGCGCCACATGCAAGGTGTTGGGCACAGGTTGAGTCACTTGGGAAGCAAATAAAAGGAGTTTTATTTTTGCTTCGAAGCGAAGAGTGGATGGCAAGGCTTCTAGAAAAAGGAGTTTTATTCCCTTTAAATTTGACAAGTAATGGGATAAATAAGGGATTTAAATTGGATTATTTTTTTGAAGAGATAATAGATGGATAAATATGGATTTATTTCTTTTATTTTGATAGATAAGGAAGAGATAAAAGAAGATTATTATTAGTATTATTTTTATTAAGAGGTAAGAGATAATAAAGGATATTTCTTTAATTATTTTAAATTAAAGAGATAAAGCTATCAAATAAAGAAGAGTGGTGGCCAAGTGAGGGATTACGAGTAGTAGTTCGGCTATAAAAGGGGAAAATAGGGCTACTCATCAATTTGTTCTTCCTTCTCTTCTCTCTGCCAAGATTCCTAAGACATTCCCTCTCTGCTGAAATTTTCCTAGCCAATTCTCTCTTTTCTCGCTATTTTGTTAAAACCAAAACCTTAGTAAAACAAGCCAATCTCTTTATCTTTCTTTTCTTCCTATTTCTCCTTACCAATCCATTCAAAAGCGAATCTTGGAAAGGCTTCAAGCATAGGTCTTTGTCGATTTCTTGAGAGGTAAGAGCAAGTTTGGTTTCCATTCTTTTCTTTTAGATTAGCGAGAGATAATCTAACCCCATACATATTTTAGTTCTTTGAATATGGAAGAATCTTTCGGGATTATCAGAGTAGTCAACTAAAAGGATGAGTATTCGGGATTTCTAAGATTAAGGTAAGACATGTGAATATTCGGCCAAAGGCCTTGATTTATGATTTGATGATTAAGATTAAGTCTAACGTAAGGTTTTAAGGATTTCGACATTCCTAGGGAAACAAGGAGCAGTTTGGATTTGTTGGTGATCAACCGCAACAAGGTAAGAATACTAATCCTACTAGGATTTGGAATTTTGCGTAGAATGGCTTTTATTAAGGTAAAAGTGATTAATCAATTGTAGGAACTTGAGATCTAAGGCGATAGATCGGATCTTGGGATCTCAAGGAATCACATTAAGCGAATCGGTGTGTACCCACACTATTTCATATCGTTTTATGGTTGTGTTAAATAATATATGTGATATTAAGAATATGAAAGTGGCTCGGTACCATGATATGGTACTAAGTACTCAGTACATTTCCTACTTCTACTAGGAATATGAAAATGTTATTAAGTAACATGAGAATATGATAAGAATGTGAACTTGGGCATGTAATTGCATAATATGTTAGGGGCATATGGGTTTGTTTGAAAGGGAAGTGAAAAGTGGTAACCTAAGACCACGATGTCTGAAAGTGGTGACCTAAGACCACGATAATCTGAATGTGGTGACCTAAGACCACGAATCGGTGACCTAAGACCGCAATTTGGAGTGTAGCGGAAGGAGGTCGACTTAGTAGTCCCAGCGGTGTGTATTTGGCAGTGCAGGGGTGTGTAGCGGATAGACAATTAGGATTGGGTTTGGGAATGCATCATAACTTGTATTTTATGTTTTGAATGTGCAACTATTGTATGCCTGATTCTATTATGATTTAGTGTCGTGTACACATTGAGTCTATTTGACTCACCCCATTGTGGGACCATGTTCGGTGATGAGCAGTGATAGACCATGACGGCAAAGATGCTTGTGGTGGCCATGCTCAACATGAAGTTTATATTTTATGGACTCTTGAATTTATTTTAGCACTTTGAAATATTTTGGAAACTATTTGATGTAATAAGGCCATAAGGCCATGATGAACATTTTTTTTATTTCTACTTGTTGTTTTATTGTGTTACAAATTTTGATTAGGTTAAAGACTAAGTATTTTATTTTAAAATATACTCGATATGTTTATTACTTAAAATTAAAAAGGGTTTTCTAATATAAAAATCCAGTTTGTTTTCAACACAAGCCCAACCCAAACAATATTTTTTTAAAATCACACAAGTTTTCTCTAAGTAACAAAAGAATTTGAAAACCGGTTTACTTGAGGAACATACCAAATCTGTTCAAAGCTCGTGGGCCGGGTTTGGGGTGTTACAATTTTGTTGACAAGTAGGGGTAAAAGATCTCATCTTTTAGTCTTCAGTTAAGATCTATTCTTTATCTATCTTCTGCCCCTTATTATATTCAATGCTGGGAAAGTTTGTTATCTTTCATTTTCATTTTAATTTATCTTGTGAAAGGAAAATATGAAGATAATTTATTATACCTTGTAAAAGGTAAAATAGATGGAAATATAATACTTGTCAAATGTGAAGCTTTGTTTTGTTTAAATATCCATTCCTGAGTCTCTATTCTGGCTTGAACTTGAGTGCATTTAGAATTCCCCAATGTTGTCATTGCTGTAATTAGATGTCTTTTCTACTTGTTAAGGTTTGATGTTTTAGTTAAATTTTCTTTAGAGTAATAATGATGGCTGCATTTAGTTAATATTTTCTTTCCTAAAGCCTTTCGATCTCTACTTTACATGCGAGGTTTGGTGAAAAGAAGCAATTTTTTCGTAACTTTATCACCATCATGATGTTTGGGGCTGTTGGTACACTAATATCTTGTACAATTATCATGTGTATGCATGTAATCAACCTTTTATGTAACACCCCAAACCAGGTCTATGCGTTAAGATGAGATTTGGTTTGTCATAAAAATCGAACATCCATTTAATTCTCTAATGATTTAGGTAAAACAGTTCTACGAAACCTTTTGAAAGTGAAGTTTAGTAAAAATCAAGAATTTGATTTAAAATCGATGAATAAAGAAATACTAATTTGAAATCTTATCATTTAGTATTTAATTGTCAAAAACCTTTAAGTAGTTTTTTTCACATATAAAATCCATAAAATATTAATAAAGGCCTTATTACATCATACCCAAAATAGTAATTAAATAAAATACTTAATAAAAGTTCATAGTTTATAAAACCCATGTTCAAGTATGGCCTCCACGAGGTCATCCTCATTAAGCCTCAAGTCAATTGCCATTACGAGATGGATAATTAAGCAGTGAGTTACTCGAACTCGATGTATAACTCACTTACCACATTCATTGGGCCAGATCGTCAATACATTATTTTGGGCTTGAGCCCATTTACGGATTTAACAATATAATAAATAAAATGCATGTAAAATGAAATTCCCAATCAAACCTAATTTCCATCCGCTACACACCACCCGTACCAACCAACACACCTGTGGGGATCAAGTCAACCCACCCCGCCAACACACCAATCGTAGGCATAAAACCATTTTAAATAATATTGTGGTGTACCATCGAAATAGATTGTGACAAAGTCACTGAACTAGAGGCATTAAGCCATTTAAAATATATTTGTGGCAGAGCCACCGAACTAGATTTTTGGCAACAGGCCTTTCTTCTCTTCGTCAATTATCCCAACCCATGCAATCATGTATGCATAACAATATATATATCCATATGATAATTTAACAAAAGCCCATAATACATGTGAGCCCAAAAATTCAAATTTTCATTTTGGCCCATAAGACAAAATAGCATTTTAGTCCATTTAACGATCTAGCAAACTTTGGCCCATATATCGATCTAGCAGTTTTTCGGACCATTTATCACATGAGGCATAAAATTTATTATTTACCAATTAACTCATTGAGGGCTTTTTCGTAAATTTCATGACTTTAACTGTTTTCATGCATTTACACAAAATGTTAATTATTATGCATTTTCTGATTTTTCCATCTTTACGATTTTATTCCAATACTTACGATATAGTATCTAACCCGAGATAAGTGTGAAGTTACACACCTAGTTACTGTTAGAACTAGACTTTCCCACTCGTCGATACCTAAACGCATCACGATAAATTAGAACACTATTATTTATTTACAAATCAAATCTTAGAAATAACGATCTAGACTTTTACCCTCAGAATTTCAACCACTTCTATTTGTGGTTTCTCCCCAATTGTTGGTTCGTTACCCGATGAAAATCCACGAACAAACAAAGTTTTAGGAGTACGAACGATTTCAAACAACTGGTTCTCCTCGGATGAGGGTCCCCAACCCGGTGGAAAATCTCGGATTCCCAAAACAGCCCTTCGCTTAAACTTAGGGGGAATAGCGGAACCACCCCTCTTCCAAACACTATTTATCGCCCTTTTCATCCCTATCTTGATTGTCTCCATTGTCAAAAGATCATTAGTCCGACTAAATAATATATCAAAATTATGACTAACGGTTTTAAGGGTGAGATTGGCTTACCACAAATATTCTTGTTCCACAATATGAAAATCGAGCGATAACGTCCCCTAAAACGAAATCGATTAATAATCCATCTATATCAATATGACGAGTAACATGAGAGTCCTTAATAAACCCTTACCTTAACACCTTAAATCGATTCCAACGATTCACGACGCTCACGAACACTTGAGTTTCGACCCTCCACTATCACACTAAAATATAACAAAAGAAAACGTCTAATAGAATGAACGATGAATTCAATCAAAGAGATTCTTCTTACCACCATTAAGATTCGGCCAAGACATCCCTTAAGCCAACATAAGAACCAAAAAGAAAGCTCTTACCTATTGCTTAAACGAGGGTTGAAAGAATAACCAACAAGATGAATAGGAGATTTGGCTTTGAAGGAAAATTGGAGAAAATGGTATTAATACCATTCGGCCATGAGAGAAAAATAATGAAGAAAGTGTTTGAATGATAAAAAAAAAAAATGAAGAAGAAGAGAGAATGGGAAAAATGTGTTATAATTTGGTTTTCAAAGAGAAGAAAAGAGAATGAGGAAAGAGATGAATTTAGGAGCAAAATGCATTCGGAAATGGGAAAGGAGAAGGAAAAAGAATGGCTTTTTGTGTTGGTAGTTTCGGCACTAGGAGAAAGACACTAGAATGATTAGCAAAAATGACCAAATGGTCGAAAAGATGACCAAAAGAAATAAAGCAAATGTTGTTTTCTTCTACACCAATACATTCGGCCAAGGGAAGGAAAAGATGAATGGAGAAAAAGTGTCTTCAAACAAAACAAAAATGACCAAAAGAATTCTAACAAGCTACCATCCTACCCCAAGCTAACCACCAAATTTTGGCTCCTCCCTTTTGTCCATAATGCCATCCATATTCATGGCCAAAATGGCCATGAAAAAGTTTCCAAAACATCAACCTTGATTCAAGCCTTGCAATCCTCCATTTTCCAAAAGTTTGAGAAATCCTATCTCCAAAATTAAGCAATTCTATCCCTAATTCATGCTTGCCATAACCTTAAGTCTCATTACCATAAAAATTTAGTCCATCTTATCCATGAATGATGCTTGGCCGACACTTGCTAGGAAAAAGCAAAAATAAAAGCTCCCAATTTGCATGCTAAGAGATTCGAACCTCTCCCCTCAAGTCCAACTTATGGCTCCATCACCACTTTGCTAATTACTCATCTTATGCCATCTTTTATCACTTAACTAACTTAAACTTCAAGGTCACCCGATTCCTCTACAGTAAAGTACTCTTTACTAAAATTTATTCTAATTCCAAGTAAACCCGAGCCTTCTCAAGACTATATTAAGCACACAATAAAATCATACCCGAGCTAACACCAAAGACAAGCAACATATTGATACTCAAATTTTTAGGATGTTACATTTTAAGTTTCTTTCCTTACTATGGCAGCTTGCCTTGGAAATGGAAATGCATGTATATTAATGTTGTCTGTTATTATATTTATTTTATATTTTTTGTTTATAAATTAAAGTAGTAGTGAATTATTGTTCTATGTATTTCAGCTTATGCTTCCTTGTCCTCCTGCAGCTATTGGTTCAACTGAAGCTGCCATTTAATCTTCGAATTAATATTTGGTACTGATATTGATAAAAAAAATTTTATTTGCTTCAACTGAATTAATATTTAGTGCTAGTCTTATAATCTTACATCTGTTCTAGGCACTATCAAGCACCTGAATTAATATTTAGTGCAACTGAATACACCACAACTATTGACCTCTGTTCTAGGTATTTGTTTCATTGCTAATTTTTTTTGCTTATTTATATGCACTTTCCCTTTAAATTACTGATTTAGATGCTGCTGATTTCTGATCTTCCATTTCATGGTTATCCATTTCTTTAATATATACATGAATTTTATGACATTTTCTTTCATATGTTGAGAGGAAAATGACGGTATATATAAATATACAAGTTGTAACACCCTAAAAATCTGAGTATTGATATATTGCATGATTTGGTGTTTAGATTATGAAGGAAAATTTTCTTACTTTTATTTTTGTGTTTATTATAGTCCTGAAGAAGAGTATAGCATAATTTGGGTAAGGAATAAATTTTATATTTGAGAATTTATTGAAGAGAAGCAAGTGTCATTAATACTTAAGTTAATTTAAGTGTTAATAAGTGACATAAGATGAGTACATGGCATGGTGGTGTTGGCGCATGAGTTGTAGCATGAGGGGAGAGGTTCGAATCCCTTGTTTAGCATCTAGTTAAATTTTATTTTTTAATTTTTCTGCACATGTATAGCAAGTGTTGGCCAAGCATAAATATGGTAAGTGTTGACCTTGTTATTTTTGGTTAGTATATCAAAGAAATAAGGTAAGTGTAAACATATGGTATGGAATCAAAAAATTATAGAAAGATATGGGGACATAAGGCATATATCAAGGAAAAGTTTTGGAAACAAAATCATGGCCATTTGACCATGCATTTGGACGGCAATATGGTCTAGGGAGGGAGCCGAATTTTTTGTGTTAGTTTGGCTAGGATTTGAAGTCTCTTTTTGGTCATTCTTAGCATATGTGCAAAGTTTTGCAATCCTTTCTCAACTTTTCTCCCTTGGCCGAATTTGTGCATTTGGTAAAGCCTAATTCTTTTGACCATTTGGTCATTTTTTTGTTCATCTTTTGCATATTCTCTTGTGCCTCTTCTTAGTGCCGAAATTGTTAGTACCAAAAAGACCATATCTCTCTTTTTGTTTTCTTTCTCCATTGCCGAATGTACCTTGCTCTCTAATACATCTTTTTCTTTCTCTTTTCTTCTCTTTGAAAACGAATCCTCATCATCATCTTTTTCTTCCATCTTTTATTTCTTTCTCATATTTCTTTTCAATCAAAATTCTCTCCATTAATTCTCTCATGGCCGAATGCTAGTGTGCCCATAGCCGAATTTTTCTCTATTCCTAAGCATCATTCTCAATTGTTTCTTTTCAATCGTGGACAATAGGTAAGGGTTCCTTTTTGATTTATATTAGTTAATAGAGGTTTGGCCGAATTTTAATGTTGGTAAGAGGATCTTTTGGATCAAAATTTATTATTCCTTCTATTAAACATTTCCAATGGTTATATTTTAGTGCAATAACGGAAGATCAGAAATCAAGTGGTCGTGAGTGACATAGAACGCTTGGATCGATTCTCCTTGTGGAACAAGAATATTTGTGGTAAGGAAATCTCGTTCTTTAAAACCTTTAGTCATAATCGATATAAATATTTTTAGGACGTACTAACAATCTTTTGATATTGAAGACTTTCAAAATAGGGAAGAAAAGGGCGGTGTTTAGTCTTCGTAAAAAGGGCGGATCCACTATTCCCCCTAAGTATAAACGAAGAGCGGTTTCGACAGTCAGGGATTTTCCACGGGTTGCGGACCATCTTAGAAGGAAGTCAATTATTTGAAGTAGTAAGAACTCACGAGCCTTTATGCGTTAGTGGATTCTCAGCGTATAACAAACCAATAAGCGAGGAGAAACCGAAAATTGAAGTGATTCAAAATCAAGAGGTAAGGTTTTGGATCTAATATCGATAATGTATTTTATACAAAATAGTGTTCTAACGGATAGAAATATGTTTTAGGTGTCGAGGCGAGAAGGATTAGTACTCTCGATATCGAGGTGTGTAACTTCACACTTTTCTCGAGTTTGGATGTTATTCTTTGTATTGAGTAAAATCGTAAAAGCGACTAGATCGGCTTAAAACGTAATAATTGGTATTTCGACGAAAATACATGAAAACGACAAAATTGTAGAAATTACAAAAATGCCCTCGAGAAATTAGTTGTAATATGTAAAATTGTATATCTCGTAATAATTGGGCCGAATTCTCTGCTAGATCGTTAAATGGGCCTAAAAGTCTGTTAGATCGACAATTGGGCCGAAATCTCTGTTAGATCGATAATTGGGCCGAAATCTCTGTTAGATCGATAATTGGGTGAAATCTCGCTAGATCGTTAAATGGGCCTAAAAGTACATTATATTGAAAATTGGGCGCAATCTACATTAGATCGATAATTGGGCGAAATCTACGCTAGATCGTTAAATGGGCCTAAAAGTACATTATATTGAAAATTGGGTGAAATCTACATTAGATCGATAATTGGGCGAAATCTACATTAGATCATAAATGGGCGTAATCTACATTAAATTGTTAAGCAATTTGAAATCCTGCTAGATTGATAAATGGGCCAAATTCACCTAAATCATAAATTTGGCCATAAGTTGTTAAATTGTTAATTGGGACAAATGTTATTTTGGGCCTTAATAAAATTGGAAATATTGACTCTTGTTAATGGGCCTTTTGATTAAATCATTGTATAATCACAGTTTACTTTGCATACATATTGCATGGGTTGGGAAAATAATGAAGAGAAGAAGGCTGTTGCCAAAATCTAGTTCGGTGGCTTTGCCACAAAATTATAGCTATTTGCCTCTAGTTGGTGGCTCGCCACAAAAGTAATAAATGGCTATTTGCCTCTAGTTCGGTGGCTCGCCACAAAAATAATAATTGGCTCAATGCCTCTAGTTCGGTGACTTTGTCACAATCTAGTTCGATGGCTCGCCACAAATATAAATTGGCTTAATGCCTACGATTGGTGTGATGGCGGGGTGGGTTGACTTGATCCCACAGGTGTGATGGTTAGTGCGGGGTGTGTAGCGGATGGAATTAGGTTTGGGAGGAAAAATTCATTTTACATGCATGTTATTAATTATGTTATTCATTATGCTATTAAATATGTTATTAATTATGTTGTTAATTACGCTTATGGGCTCAAGGCCCAAATCCATACTTTGAAAATCTAGCCCGATGGACAAAGTAAGTGAGTTATACTTGAGTTCTAAGTAACTCACCCCTCAAATTTTCCATCTCGGGTAATGGAAATTGGCGTGGACTTGGGCCGAGGATGACTTCGTGGAGGCCATACTGCAAAACATGGGTTTATTAATGTAACACCTCAAACCCGACCCAAACGTTATGGCCAAATTCGGTATATTACAGAGAAAACATTTTGAAAACCCTTGTTAGCCGATTTAAATTTAAGGCAAAAGATTTTTGTCTTGTTTTAAAGCCGTTGAGTTGTATGAAGAATTATTAAGTCAAAATTTTATTCTGATTTTAATGTACAGATGGCACAATAAAACATTTTTCGTTTGATTTTTAAGAAACTTGAGGAATCATTTTAAAGTTGCAATATAATTTAAATAGTTCATCCAATCATGGAAATAAATAAAAATAAACTTAGGAGGCCTTATTACAACTTAATTAAATAAAACCCAAATAGAATAAAACTAAAATAAAATACTTCAAAGTAAAATTTAATTTCCTTTGCATGGCCACCTCGAGTTCATCGGCTCCTCATCCGCTATCTCGTGTCACTTGAAAATATTAAAGGAAAAGGTGAGTCACCAAGACTCGATGTGTAACCCTTTTCGGTTTAGTACAACAACATACACAATTTATAACAATTAAACATGCACTAAATATAGCACCCAACCTAGCCATCCAAACGCCTTTCTCTACCCCGCGTGGTACCAAACCACTGGTGGTGCCAAACCACTGGTGACTTAAAGTCACAAATGTGATGCCAAATCACTGGAGATGCCAAACCTCTGGTGTTCGAAGACACAAATCGATTGATGGGGCCAACCCATCGTGTGATACCAAATCACTAGCGTCAATCCCATATCTCAAAGTGGGGCCAACCCACGGTGGTGTTAAGCCACAGGGACGAGATGCTATGAGGTGCCAAACCTCTGGAGGTGCCAAACCTCTGGTGACCGTAGTCACAATGTGGTACCAAACCACTGGTGTCCGTCGACACGAATATTACTTCCCCCTCCACTCATATATCCCACATCAATCCATGATATACAACAGATTTCATGCCAACATATAATTAAATCACATATACCAAATATGCCATGCTTCCCAAAAGCATCAAATAGTAACTCATATTGACAGAGACTTACCAGAACCATTGCTTATACCGTTACGGTATCAAATCCAAAGCTACATAAATTCAAAGTTTTTGGGTCTGGCAGGATACTATCGAAGATTTGTGGAAGGGTTCTCTTTAATCATGACCCCATTAACTAAGTTGTTAAGAAAAGGAGTTCCATTTGTATGGTGGGAGAAGCGACAAGAAATTTTGATAAGCTAAGGAAGATTACGCGAAGCTCGGTTACAATGCACTGACTGAGGCGGGGAAGTTGTTCTGAGTTCTTGTGATCGTCCCATCTGGGGTTGGGATGTGTATTGATGTAGGAAGGAAGGTAGTAGCCTATCGTCCGTCGGCTAAGACGCATGAGGCTAACTACCCAACTCATGACTTGGAGTTAGCGGCGATAGTTTTCGCCTTGAAAATATGGAGGCATTACGTATGGGGAGAAGTCGATAGTCTACACGGATCACAAAAGTTTAAGGTATCTCTTGACTCAGAAGGACTTGAACTTGAGGCAACGACGGTGGATTGAATTGTTAAAGGACTACGACTGTTCAATTGAGTACCATCCGGGCAAAGCTAACGTGGTGGCTGATGCATTGAGTCGAAAGGTCGTGGCGGACTTAAGGGCGATGTTTGCTCATTTGAGTCTATACGACGATGGAAGTCTTTTGGCGGAGCTGCAAGTTAAGCCGACTTGGATCGAGGAGATTAAGGAAAAATAGTTAGTAGACGGAAGTTTGAGTGCTCGGAGGTTGCAAGTTCAAGATGGTGATTTGGAAGGGTATAGCTTATCCGATGATGGAGTATTATGTTTTCAAGGGCGAGCTGTATCTTGAAAGATGTGGGCCGAGGCGAAAATTCTTCAGGATGCTCATAGCAGCCCATACGCTATGCATCCGGGAGGAAGCAAGATGTATGGAGATTTGCGGAGACAATTCTGGTGGCCAGGGTTGAAGCAAGAGGTAACTAATTTTGTGGGGAAGTGTCTGACGTGTCAGCAGGTTAAGGCTAAACATCAGCTGCCATCAGGTTTACTTCAACCAATAAAGATCCCTCAGTGGAAATGGGAGAGGATCACGATGGATTTTGTCAGTGGGCTACCCCTTACGCCCAGTAAGAAGGACGCAGTTTGGGTGATTGTAGACCGTCTAACTAAATTAGCTCACTTCATATCGATAAGGGTGGATTACTCACTTCAGAAGCTAGCTAAGCTGTATGTGTCAGAAATAGTGAGGTTGCATGGTGTGCCGGTATCAATCATCTCAGATAGGGATCCCAGATTTACGTCGAGGTTCTAGAAAGCGTTGCATCAAGCTTTGGGTACACGATTGGATTTCAAAGACGACTTTCCATCCACGGTCGTGAGGCGATTAGAAAGGGTCATCTGATTTTAGAAGACATCTTTGAGAGGTTGTGTTCGGATTTGATGGTAGTTGGGAAGAGTATCTACCATTAGCAGAATTCGCTTATAACAATAGTTATCAAGCAAGTATTCAGATGGCTCCATATGAAGCACTGTATGGAAGGAAGTGCCATACCCCTACGTGTTGGACGGAGTTGGGTGAATGACAAGTCTTGGGTCCAGAATTGGTGACAGAAACAGAAGATAAAGTTAAGGTGATTCGGGCTCGTCTTAAGGAAGCGTCAGATAGACAGAAGTCTTATGCTAACCTTAAGCGGAAGGAGATGGAATATGCAGTAGGAGACAAAGTTTTTCTGAAGGTATCACCTTGGAAAAAGGTATTGAGATTTGGGCGAAAAGGGAAGCTAAGCCCAAGGTTCATCGGGCCGCATACGATGAGTGAAGCGAGTGGGACCGATAGCTTACCAGCTTGAGTTGCCGGCAGAGTTGAGCCAGATCCATGATGTTTTCCATGTCTCGATGCTGAGGCGCTATCGATCAGATCCCTCTCACATTGTGCCGGTTAAGGAAATTGAGGTAAATCCGGATATGTCTTTCGAGGAGGAGCCGGTACAAATCTTGGATCGTGATGTCAAAGTTCTACATAGGAAGTCAGTGCCTTTGGTAAAGGTGCTATGGCAGAATCATGGTACGGAGGAGGCCACATGGGAACCTGAGGATGTGATGCGGCAGCAATACCCCCATCTTTTCTGATCCAGGCAATTTTGGGGCCAAAATTTTCTTTAAGGGGGTAGAATTGTAACACCCTGAATTAAGGGTTATTTGCAATTTAATTAATTTTCCTTGTATACTTGAAGAAATTAATAATATGATGTTATTTGGCATATTTAAGGATCCAAAAATAAACCCGAGCTAGGCCTGACCCAGTATTAAATATTTATTTTTATGTGTGTAAAAGGAAGGAGCTAGGGTAGTGAGGGTTTTAATAAAAATTCGGGTAAGAAGCGGACATGAAAGGCGGGTAATAGGAGTGGCTTGGGCGCCACTTGAGAGGAGAGGTTTGGGTTGAAATGCAAGGGAAGCCAGGAAGAAATTTTGTTTTGGGCCTTTTGCGTCATAAGGAAAGGGCCAAGAGGAAGGTTTTATAAATATATAAAAGGGTATTTGACATGAAAGTCGACTAGGAGAATTGGCACAGGCGTTGGAAGAGAGGATGCTGGCGCTTGGATTCGTGTTCGAGTCTGAGGGTAGCACATGTGCGTTTATTTTTGTTTTAAGCGCCAAAGCATAAGGAGCAATGAAGGATGGCTTATAAAAATGTCATGACGAGTTATGACATGAAAGTCTATTCGGGAAAATTGGCAAGGGCGTTGAGAAGGGAAATTTCTTGCTTGGGGTGCGAGTTGAATCAAGGAGTAGCACTGGGTTATTTTTCTCTTCTCTCTTTTCTTCTTTGGCGTGAAGGATGAAGGAGTTTGGTGCACTTTGGACTCCCAAGGTAGGTGGAAGAGGTAAGTTTGGTGTTTTATTTTCACTCAATTTGTTTAAACAAGGATAGGAGATAAAGTGCTATTATCCTAGGTGATAATTAATAGTTTAATTATCAGCAAAGAGAGGAGAATTTGGTAGCATTAGGACTCTTTGGGGCTATTTTTGTACAACAAATAGAGCAAAGAAATTTCAACAACAGTTTACTTTTCTTTTCCTCTCTCTTCTTAGAAATTCCCTAAGGGAATTCTTCAAAATTCACTTTCTCTTCTTTTATTCTAGCCAAAACCACCCTTGATTTCCCTACATCTTTTCTTTCTTTTTCCTCCTTGGTGTCGAATTTCTTCTCCTATTTGGTGTAGTTTGGTAGAATATTAGAAAAAGGTGGAGGCTTTTCTTAAATTGATTGGAAAGGGCCTTTGGGATTTAGAAGCGAGCAAGTGTCTCCATCATCTTTGACCAATCGATTTTGGGGTAAGGTGGTAAGGGTCTATTTTTTTATTTAATTAGTGTTCAAAGCCGAAGGCTACTAATTTTGGATAAGTTCCGATTGTAGGGAAGTGAAACCGATTCACACTTGGAGTGTGTTGGCTAGTGTTCGAAAGCATTTGAGGTGAGGCTTCATATTCAAGCAGAAACCCCCTTTGGATTATTTTGGTTTGGCCGAATGGCTTTAGTACTAACATTTGTTAATGGCCAAAAATAGGGCAAGGAAGGCTAGTGTGGCCGATTGACTTTTGAATTTAGAATTATCGTCGGTGTGACGGTGTGTACATACACTTTATGATTGATTAAGCGTGCTAAATTTGTGTACTAAATCTGATTTATGTAGCTTTGGATTCGATCCGTAGCGGTATAGCGATGGTTCGGGTAAGTCTCATCAATATGAGTTACTATTTGATGCTTTTGGGAAGCATGGCATATTTGGTATATGTGATTTAATTATATGTTGGCATGAAATCATTGTATATCATGAATTGATGTGGGATATATGAGTGGAGGGAATTGATTTTCGTGTCGGCGGACACGGTGATTTGGTATCACATTGTGACTACGGTCACGGAGGTTTAGCACCTCGGAGGTTTGGCACCTCATAGCGTCTTGTCCTAGTGGCTTAACACCACGGTGGGTTGCCCCACGGATTGTATTATGGGATCGACGCCCGATGATTTGGTATCACACGTGGGTTGGCCCCACTAGTGGTTTGGCACCACATTTAATGCGATTATTGTAACTTAGGTCACCGGTGATTTGGCACCACCGGTGGTTTGGTACCACACGGGTAGAGAAAGGCGTTTGGATGGCTAGGTTGGGTATTATATTTTGTGCATGTTTATTGGTTATAAATTGTGTATGTTGTTGTACTAAACCGGAAAAGGGTTACACTTGAGTCTTGGTGACTCACCTTTTCCTTGAATATTTTTCGGTGACTCGTAGAGCTGGATGTGGGCCGGATGGACTCGAGGTAGCCATGCGATGGAAATTAAATTTTACCTTGAAGTATTTTATTTTAGTTTTATTCTATTTGGGTTTTATTTATTTAAGTTGTAATAAGGCCTCCTAAGATTATTTTTGTTATTTTATCTATTTGGATGGATTATTTAAACTGTTTTAATAACCTTAAAAATAACTACACAAATTTTCCTAAATTCCAATGAAAATGTTTTTATATCGTACCATCGGATACAATAACAAAATTTGTAACAACTTGACTTGAATTATTTTTTTTTTTATATTACCTGAGTATTGTCTTCTTAATACACTCAACTATTTTAAAACAAGTCAACATCTTATACTCTAAATAAACTCGGCTAAACAAAGGATTTCAAAATATTTTCATCTGTAACATACCGAATTTGGCCATAGTGTTTGGGCCGGGTTTGGGGTGTTACTATTAAACTCTGAACTTTTTAATAAGTATTTTACTATTTTGGGTTAATGTAATAAGGGCCTCTATTAATAATTTATGGATTTTTATGTGTATTTGGTTTTAAACTATATTTTGAACATTTAAATATGGGCTTATGATTATATGATGTTTTTATCAAAATAAATTGGGTTTTCAAATATATGAAATTCCTTTATAAATATTTTATTATTGCTAACTCTTAAATAAATTACCTAAGGGTTTTGATAATACAATGTTAATAATGTTTTTCAACTAATGTTTTCTAATATACATCAAATTAAAATACTCTTCGATTTTTATTAAACCCGTAATTAAAAATAATATTGTAGTTTTCAACTTATTGAAGATTTTAAGATAGCTCGATTCATGTAACAAACCAAATCTAGTCTTAATGCATAGACCGGGTTTGGGGTGTTACATTTAATAATATAGAGCTAGTTTCAAAAACTTCGGTACGTGGTTTGGGTTAAGTAAATAATTTACGTATGAAATCATTCAATTATATTTTAAAGATCGGTATGGCACCACAAGCATCCAAGCAACAAGTCAAGTAAGTATTTATTGCTTAATAATTACTATGATGATCATAGGAACACTCTAGAATTTCTAGTTTTAGATGTGAAAATCGTAGAGATTGAGACTATAGGATATGTTGCGAAAAACAACTTTACCTCTCAAATCTCATAAAACATCGTTAATAAACACCGAAACAAATTTTACGATTCATAAAACTTGTAATCGATAAAAGCGAACAAGCCATCATGAGCACTAGAGGGCGTGGTCGTGGGACGCGTAGAAGCGTGGCCGTGGTAGAGGCCGAGTGCTACAAGCTGGAGCACCAAATCATATCTTGAAAATGGGCCTTTTGCATCAATTGAGAGTGAGACGGGATCACGTGATCACATGGAAGAAGATAATGCATTGACTCAACCAATAATGCAGAAGTTTTCAGAGGAGTTTTCGGTGTAGCTCTGAATGTGGTGAATCTTGGCTCAAGGCGTGGAGCGGATTATGGATGATATGGAATGCCTTTGTTGAGCAAAAAGCGAAAGGAGCAGTATCCTTGTTAAGAGATGAGGCGTATCGGTGGTGGCTCATTGTTCGAGAAGGCACCGAAGCAGCATTGATTACTTGTGAATTCTTTAAAGCTGCCTTCCAAGGAAAATACGTTGGAACGAGTTATGTAGACGCTCGAAGGAAAGAATTTTTGAATCATGTCTAAGGAAGTAAGACAGTGGCGGCATATGAAGTGAGTTTTTACGTCGAGCCGCTATGCTCGGACAATTGTATCAACAGATCATAAGCGTTGTGTGCTTTCGAGGATAGACTTAATGATGAGCTAAGGGTTACGATTGCTCCGGCAAGTTAGAACTTTTCCACTCTTGTGGAGAAGGCCAAGATAGCCGAGGAGGCTAAGAACTCGAAGCAGCGAACCAGAAAGATTTGAAACAAGAGAGAGACACGACGATCTGGTTCTTCAAAGAGATTCCAGAAGAGACCTCGGAATGATGAACCAGTTCAAGGTAGAACACTGGTATCAAATAATCGAAGTTAAGATTGCGTTGAGTGTGGGAAAAGACATTTTGGAGAGTGTTGGAGGAAAACGAGTGCATGTTACAAATGCGGTTCAATGGATCATCAGTACAAAAATTGTCCTCGGACGTATGGATACGACTCAAGAAGTTCGTAATAATGATGCCTGATACGGCGGAGGTGTCAGAGCCACCGAGAGGTCATGGACCGGTCGTGGTGGTAATGGGGTGGGCGTGGTCAAGGTGCACCAGTCGAGGCAATGGTCCCAGAGGGAACGCAGATGCAAGACGACTGGGTGGTTTATGCGGTTAGGCATACGAGGGCGGCAATGCACCGGATGTGATAAGCGGTACGTTCTTCATCTTGATGTACTGTTATTGCTTTAATAGATATTGGCTCTACCCACTTATATGTTGCTAGTGCCATATTTGGAAACCTGAATTTAGAATCTGAAATTACCGATAGTGAGATGACAGTAATTAGTCCTTTAGGACAGTCGGTAATTGTTAATAAAATGTTTAAAGAAGTGCCCTTGAAAATTCAAGAGGAGGTATTCGTGGCGAATTTATTGCCTTTCGACGAGTTCGATCTCATTCTGGGCATGGATTGGTTGGTTAAACATCGGGCGCAATTGGATTGTGCTGAAAAATGAATGTCAGTAAGAACCTCGGATGATAAGGAAATCATAATGATTGGTGAGCGAAGGAACTACTTGGTAAATGTGGTATCTGCATTAAAGGCAGAGAAGTTGGTTTGGAAAGGATATGGAGCATTCCTAGCCTTTATCTGTGCTTTGGATGCCAAAGAGTTATCTGTGAATGTTGTGAGGACGGTGAAGGAATTTCCGATGTATTTCGAAGAACTTCTGGTATACCCCGGATCGGAAGTAGAATTTGGCATTGAGCTTTTGCACGGGGCGACTCCGGTGTCCATTGCTCCTTATAGAATGGCACCAGAAGGAGTTGGTGAGCTTAAAGCTCAAATTCAAGAAATCTTGGATCGGGATTTATTCGACCAAGTGTGTCTCCGTGGGGTGCACCAATTTTGTTAAATCAAGAAGAAGGATGGATCGATGCGTATGTGCATTGACTACGGACAATTGAATAAATTGACGATCAAGAATCGATATCCTCTGCCGAGAATTGATGACTGTTTGATCAATTAAAAGGAGCTTCATTTTTCCAAAATTAATTTGAGGTCGGGTTATCACCACTCAAGGTGAAAGAAGCGGAACATTTATAAGGCGGCATTTTGGACACGTTACGGACATTATGAGTTTGTAGTGATGCCATTTGGATTAACCAATGCACCAGCCGCATTTATGGACATGATGAACCGAGCCTTTCAACCATATTTAGACCGGTTTGTGGTAGTGTTCATAGATGACATATTGGTTTATTCGAGAAATGAGGAGGAGCATGACAAGCATTTACGGATAGTATTACTGACTACCGTGATAAGCAAGCTGTATGCCAAATTTAGTAAATGCGAATTTTGGCTAAAGGAAGTGACTTTCCTTGGTCATGTGGTATCAGCCGAAGGAATAATTGTGGATCCTCGAAAAATTGAGGCTATTCTGGATTGGAAACCACCAACATCGGTAGCTAAAATTCAGAGTTTCTTGGGTTTGGTGGATACTATAGGCGTTTTGTAGAGGGGTTTTCGTTGATTCTTTGCACCCTAACTAAACTATTGCGGAAGGGAGCTCCGTATAATTGGACCGAAGCGACAAGAGAGTTTGAGAAATTGAAGAAGATCTGACGGAAGCTCCAGTTTGATTTAGCGGGAGGTGGAAAAGAATTCACTTGTTTATTGTGATCGTCTCACATGGAGTGCAGGTTGTGTGTTGATGCAAAATGGAAAGGTGGTGGCCTATACTTCTCGTCAATTGAGACCACACGAAGTAAACTACCCTACTCATGATTTGGAGTTAGCTGCTTTGTTGTCTTTGCTCTAAAGATTTGGAGGCACTATCTCTACGGTGAGAAATCTATCATCTACACGGATTACAAGAGTCTTAAATACCTCCTTACCCAAAAGGAGTTAAATTTAAGACAAAGAAGATGGGTAGAATTATTAAAGGATTATGATTTCTCAATCGAATATCATCACGGAAAGGCTAACGTGGTAGCGACGCGTTAAGTCGTAAAGGCGATGTCGATTTGAGAGCATTGTTTGCCCATTTGAGTGCGTATGAGGATGGTAGTTTGTTAGCGAACTTGGTGAAGCCTCGTGGTGGAACAAATCAAGGAAAAACAGACATCAGATAAGAAGTTGGGACTTTTACTTCAGCAAGCTAAAAATGGTGAAATCGAGGATTTTGGAGTAAACACGGAAGGTGTGTTGTGCTTTCGAGGAAGAGTTTGTATGCCTAAGGACTCGGATCTGAGGCAAATGATTCTCGGAGGCGATTGTAGCCCTTATGCTATGCATCCGAAGGAAATAAGATGTATCGAGATCTCCGTGAAGCAGTATTGGTGGCGGGGTTGAGCGTGAAATTTGAATTTGTGGGAAAATGTTTGACTTGTCGACAAGTGAAGGCGAACATCAATTATCGTCGGATTGTTACAACCGATAAAGATTCCTCTTTGGAAATGGGAGCGGATAACTATGGATTTTGTTAGTGGGTTACCTTTAACACCTACTAAGAAAAATTACGTGTGGGTAATTGTTGATCATTTGACGAAGATCGCTCATTTCCTACCGGTTACAGACGGATTATTCATTGCGAAGTTGGCGGCTATGCGTATCCGAAATTGTGAGGTTGCATGGGGTACTGTATCTATTATATCGCATGAGATCCCGATTTACATCACGATTTTGGAAAGCTCTACATGAAGCCTTGGGGACAAAGTTGAATTCGATCGGCTTTTCATCCTCGGTCGATGGTCGATCGGAGAGAGTAATTTAGATATTGGAAGATATGTTAAGGGGTGTAATCGACTTGAGGGTAGTTGGGAGGATTATCTACCACTGGCGTAATTTCGTATAACAATGACTATCGGTCTAGCATTCGAGATGGCATCTTACGAGGCATTGTATGGTCGTAAGTGTCGTTCTCCTATTGTTGGACCGAGTTGGCTTAACGACAGATGTTAGGTCCGAGATGATATCGAAGCAGAGGAAAAGGTAAAAGTTATTCGAGCACGGTTGAAAGAAGCCTCGGATAGAGCGAAGTCGTATGCGCACTGAAGCGAAAGGATATCGAGTATGATGTGGGGATCGGGTTTTCTTGAAGGTCTCACCTTGGAAAAAGATCTTGAGTTTGGAAAGAAGGGCAAGCTAAGTCCTAGGTACATTGGACCTTATCGTGTCTTTGAAGCGTGTTGGTCGATGGCTTATCGATTGAGTTACCTCCGAATTGGATCAAATTCATAATGTTTTCATGTTTCCATGTTGAGCGTTATAGATTGGATCCTTCGCATATTGTACCGGTAGAAGAATTGGAGTTGAATTTAGATTTGTCTTTTGAAGAAGAACCAGTGAAAATCTTAGACCGAGATGTCAAAGTGCTAAGAAAGAAAACCGTGCCATTGGTCAAAGTTCTATGGCGTAACCACAGAGTAGAGGAAGCTACGTGGGAGCCTGAGGATGCAATTCGGCAACAATATCCTCACCTCTTTCAATCAGGTAAATTTCGAGGACGAAATTTTCTTTAAAGAGGGTAGAGTTGTAACACCCTAAAAATCTGAGTATTGATATATTGCATGATTTGGTGTTTAGATTATGAAGGAAAATTTTCTTACTTTTATTTTTGTGTTTATTATAGTCCTGAAGAAGAGTATAGCATAATTTGGGTAAGGAATAAATTTTATATTTGAGAATTTATTGAAGAGAAGCAAGTGTCATTAATACTTAAGTTAATTTAAGTGTTAATAAGTGACATAAGATGAGTACATGGCATGGTGGTGTTGGCGCATGAGTTGTAGCATGAGGGAGAGGTTGAATCCTTGTTTAGCATCTAGGTAAATTTTATTTTTAATTTTTCGCACATTTATAGCAAGTGTCGGCCAAGCATAAATATGGTAAGTGTTGACCTTGTTATTTTTGGTTAGTATATCAAAGGAATAAGGTAAGTGTAAACATATGGTATGGAATCAAAAAAATTATAGAAAGATATGGGGACATAAGGCATATATCAAGGAAAAGTTTTGGAAACAAAATCATGGCCATTTGACCATGCATTTGGACGGCAATATGGTCTAGGGAGGGAGCCGAATTTTTGGTGTTAGTTTGGCTAGGATTTGAAGTCTCTTTTTGGTCATTCTTAGCATATGTGCAAAGTTTTGCAATCCTTTCTCAACTTTTCTCCCTTGGCCGAATTTGTGCATTTGGTAAAGCCTAATTCTTTTGACCATTTGGTCATTTTTTTGTTCATCTTTTGAATATTCTCTTGTGCCTCTTCTTAGTGCGAAATTGTTAGTACCAAAAGACCATATCTCTCTTTTGTTTTCTTTCTCCATTCTTAGAATGTACCTTGCTCTCTAATACATCTTTTTCTTTCTCTTTTCTTCTCTTTGAAAATGAATCCTCATCATCATCTTTTTCCTCCACCTTTTATTTCTTTCTCATATTTCTTTTCAATCAAAATTCTCTCCATTAATTCTCTCATGGCCGAATGCTAGTGTGCCCATAGCCGAATTTTTCTCTATTCCTAAGCATCATTCTCAATCTTTTCTTTTCAACCGTGGACAATAGGTAAGGGTTCCTTTTTGGTTTATATTAGTTAATAGAGGTTTGGCCGAATTTTAATGGTGGTAAGAGGATCTTTTGGATCGAAATTTATTATTCCTTCTATTAAACGTTTCCAATGGTTATATTTTAGTGCGATAACGGAAGATCGAAAATCAAGTGGTCGTGAGTGACATAGAACGCTTGGATCGATTCTCCTTGTGGAACAAGAATATTTGTGGTAAGGAAATCTCGTTCTTTAAAACCTTTAGTCATAATCGATATAAATATTTTTAGAACGTACTAACAATCTTTTGATATTGAAGACTTTCAAAATACGGAAGAAAAGGGCGGTGTTTAGTCTTCGTAAGAAGGGCGGATCCACTATTCCCCCTAAGTATAAACGAAGAGCGGTTTTGGCAGTCCGGGATTTTCCACCGGGTTGCGGACCATCTTCGAAGGAAGTCAATTATTTGAAGTAGTAAGAACTCCCAAGCCTTTGTATGTTAGTGGATTCTCAACGTATAACGAACCAATAAACGAGGAGAAACCGAAAATTGAAGTGATTCAAAATCAAGAGGGTAAGGTTTTGGATCTAATATCGATAATGTATTTTTATACAAAATAGTGTTCTAACGGATAGAAATATGTTTTAGGTGTCGAGGGCGAGAAGGATTAGTACTCTCGATATCGAGGTGTGTAACTTCACACTTTTCTCGGGTTTGGATGTTATTCTTGTATTAAGTAAAATCGTAAAACGACTAGATCGGCTTAAAACGTAATAATTGGTATTTCGACGAAAATACATGAAAATGACAAAATTGTAGAAATTATGAAAATGCCCTCGAGAAATTAGTTGTAATATGTAAAATTGTATATCTCGTAATAATTGGGTCGAATTCTCTGCTAGATCGTTAAATGGGCCTAAAAGTCTGTTATATTGAAAATTGGGCCGAAATCTCTGTTAGATCAATAATTGGGCCGAAATCTCTATTAGATCGATAATTGGGCCGAAATCTCTGCTAGATCATTATGTAACACCCCAAACCCGGTCTATGCATTGAGACTAGATTTGGTTTGTTACATGAATCGAGCTATTTTAAATCTTCAATAAGTTGAAAGCTACAATATTATTTCTGAGATTTAATAAAATTAGAAGGGTATTTGAATTTGATAAATATTAGATCACATTAGTTGAAAATCATTGTATTCTCAAAAACCTTTAGGTAATTTATTAAAGAGTTAACAATAATAAAATATTTATAAAAGAATTTCATATACTTGAAAACCCAAATTTATTTTAATAAAATATCATATAATCATAGCCCATATTTAAAAGTCCAAAGTATAGTTTAAAACCAAACACACATAAAATCCATAAATTATTTATAGAGGCCCTTATTACAATAACCCAAAATAGTAAAAATACTTATTAAAAAGTTCAGAGTTTAAATAACCCATGTTTTGCAGTATGGCCTCCACGAAGTCATCCTCGGCCCAAGTCCACGTCAATTTCCATTGCCTGAGATGGAAAAATTAAAGGGGGTGAGTTACTTAGAACTCAGTGTGTAACTCACTTACCACCATTATTGGGCCAGATCGTCAAGATATTATGCTGGGCTTGAGCCCAATTACAGAATTCAACAATATAACATAAAATAAATGTATTTAAAAATGCATGTAAAATGAATTTCCCAACCAAACCTAATATCCATCCGCTAACACCCCCGTACCAACCATCACACTTGTGGGGATCAAGTCAACCCACCACGCTTAACACACCAATCGTAGGCATTAAGCCTTTTTATAATTGTGGCAAAGCCACCGAACTAGAGGCAATAAGCCATATTTGTGGCAGAGCAACCGAACTAGAGGCAATAAGCATATTTGTGGCGAGAACCACCGAACTAGAGGCAATAAGCCATATTTATTTTTGTGGCAAGGCCATAGAACTAGATTTTGGCAAGCGGCCATTCTTCTCTTCATATACCCCACCCCATGCAATTATGTGTATATAACAAAATATAGTCATATAACAATTTTATTTAATCCATAACATTGGTGGGTTTATCATTAAACATTTCATTTGGCCCATAAAATATAATTTAGCAATTTGCCCATTTAGTAGTTTAGTGGGCTTTGGCGGTTTATCAAACTAGAGTATTTTGGCCCAATTTATCGAACTAGAGTATTTTGGCCCAATTTATCGAACTAGAGTATTTTGGCCCAATTTATCGAACTAGAGTATTTTATGCCCATTTTCATGAAACATACAATTTACATAATAACAAGTAATTTCTCGAGGGCGTTTTTGTAATTTTCACGATTTGGTCATTTTTACGTATTTTCGTTAAAATATTAGTTTTTACGTTTTTACCGATCTAGTCATTTTTACGATTATACTTCCATACCAAAATTGACATCCAACCCGAGAAAAATGTGAAGTTACACACCTCGATCCGAGAGTACTAATCCTTCTCGCTCCTCGCACCTAAAACATATTTTGACCGTTAAAACATATTTTGATCCGTTAGAATACTATTTCACTTGATAAATATTCTTAATCGATAATAGATCCAAAATCTTACCCTCTTGATTTTGAATCAGTCTAAATTGAAAATTTAATTAAGTCAAGTTGTTATACAAACTTGAGATGTGCCCGAACATTTTCGTGTTAATTTTTTTTAAAGCGTGTGATTCAAATTTATAGTAAAAATAAAAATATCCAACATATAAGAAAATAACTAAAGTAGAGTAAAATGAGGCCTTATTACATCCAGAAATAAAACAACCCGGTAACCAAATTTAAAATAACTAAAATTAAAGTCTATTTAATTTTAAATCCACCCATGGCCTCCTCAAGTCCCTCGGCTCCATGTCCGCGATCTAAGCATCACTGAAAATTTAATGGAGAAGGTGAGTCACCAAGACTCGATATGTAACCCTTCCCGTTTTAAAAATATTTTCATACACAACATATAACGATAAATATGCAGAATATTTAATTCCGACCTAGCCATCCAAGCGCCCTTGTCTACCCGTTGTGGTACCAAACCATTGGTGGTGCCAAACCACTTGGTGACATATAGTCACAATGTGTTACCAAAACACTGGTGTCCGTAGACACAAATCGGGTGATGGGGCCAACCCATCGTGTGATACCAAATCAGCGCAGGCGATCCCATATCTCAAGTGGGGCCAACCCACGGTGGTGTTAACCACGAGGATAAGTCGCTATTGAGGTACCAAACCTCTGGAGGTACCAAACCTCTGGTGGCCGTAGCCACGGTGTGTTACCAAAACACTTGGTGCCCGTCGGCACAATATCACCGCCCCTCCACTCATCAATCCCACAGCAGATAAACATACATATGTTTCATGCCATCACATTCTTAAATTTCATGTGTCAATACATCATGCTTACCAAAAGCATTAATAATAATAAATCACATTAACAGTGCTTACGAATCACCACTTATACCGATTTGGTATTAATTCCAATGCTACATTAATAAAATGAGCATTCACAAAGTTAAGCATAGTTAATATATTATATAGTGTGTATGTACACACTGTTACCACGATAGTCTTAAATCCGAAGATAATCAATCGGCCACACTCTAAGTCCTTGCCCTATATTCGCCAACTATCAAGGTTAGTAATATGGCCATTCGGCCAAACCAAATAATTTAAAGGGTCATATTTTGTACCCGCATCCTTACCTAATCGCTTGAATCCTAGCTTCGGCTTTTTGAATCGCAAATCTGGTTCATAAACTACAGGTTGGTCAATATTAGCAACCATAGCTTTCGGCTTTTCTTAATCATTAGAGGAGTAATCTTTTATAAGTAGACACTTACCACCACCTACCCAAAACCAATGTCGGAGAATGCGGTCCGATCTCTACTGTTTTGAGATCCGAAGTGCCTATCATCGATTTCAACACTGGTTAGAACTCTTGCTACTAGTTGTAAAAACTTGCTTCCATTCAATCCATAAGTCGACAAGAAAAAGAAAATACGAAGGAGGGTTCGGCCATCCCTTACCTTGATAATCGATTGAATTACAAAGAAGTCCCGGAGTATCAATGCCACTGCACTATTCGGCCAAAGTGCAACCAAGGAGGAATGTGAGGTTTGGCACTTCAAGAGGGTATATCCGGCTATTTGGAGGTAGGACAATAGGGGTTTTGATCTATGAAGAAAAGAAATAGATGGGCTATGGAGATGTGGAGGATTCGGCCAAAGATTGAAAAAACAAATTGATGGCTTTTAGTCTTCAAAGAGAAAGAATAAAAGATGGGAGGGTTGAGAGTTTCGGCCACAAGCAAAGATGGAAAAAAAAAAAAAGAAAACAAGTGATAGCTTGAAGGCTTTTATAAGCATTCGGCACTCCCTCCCTAAGCTTCTAGTCCAAGGAGTTCAAGGCTTAGCCAACTCCTTGTTTTCTCATAACCACTAAATTGATTTAATTCAAACAATAATAATCACCTAATAATTCCCAATAATAGCCAAATAATCCTTTTAATCAAATAATATCCTTGATTATCCTCAACATAAAACTTCAATAATATCTATTTAATAATCCATGTAATATCCTCATTTATCTCCCATTTTCCTTAGATTTAAGCAATTAAAATCCAATTAAAAAGCTCACATTATCCTATTATCTAAATAATAATTAGAGTTTAAAGAGAAAGGACTCTCTCTCCTTGTTGCCGATCCCACCATAATGCAAAAGAAGGATTCTTGTGACTCGAACCAAGGCTCTCCTTGCTCCCTTGGTGGCGTCACACAAGTTCCTAAGTGGCCTCACTTTTGCCACTTTGTCTAGGCTTATTTTATGTCCAAATTATCCCATTTATTCTTATAACACCCTCTTGCTAAGGCTCCTACCTTAAAAATTAAAACTAAAATTTCCTACCAAATCGAGCCAACACAAAGCCTTAAATTGATCATTATTATTCCATAAATAATATCTTAGCAGTTCTTACATAAGAAAAATAATTAAATTCCAAATAACCCCATTTTGGGATGTTACATATTGATTCGTTCGTCGACGAGAATCCACCAACGTATAATGGCTCGGAAGTTTGTACTACTTGAATAATTGACTCCTTGAAGATGGTCCGCAACCCGGTGGAAAATCCCGATTTGCAAACCGCTCTTCGTTTAAATGGGGATTCTGATCCGCCCCTCTTAACGTGACTAACCACCGCCCTTTTCTTCCCTATTTTGAAAGTCTTCACGATCAAAGGAATATTAGTTAAATCTAAAATAATATCGAATAGTACTAGAGGCTTTAAAAGATGTGATTTCCTTACCACAATAATTGATTCCAACGTTTCTCGATTCTCCGATCACTTGAGTTCCGATCTTCCGTTATTGCACTATATAATAATGAATGAAGCGTTATTAGAGCGAGCGTTTATTTCGATCCAAAAGGCCTTCATAACACCATTAATATTCGGTCATAACACTATTAATAAATCGAAAGCGAAAAGAAAAACCCTTACCTATAATCCACGATCTAAAAGAAAGGATTGAGAAAGGTGTTTGTGATGGATGAAGATTTCGCTATGTATGATCAAAGAAAAGAAATAAAGATTCGCTAAGGGCACTCTAGCATTCGACCATGAGAGAGTTTGATGGAGAAACTTTGAATGAGAAGAATTAAAATATGAAAGAAGAGATGATGATGATGTTGTTTGATTTCAATGAGAAGAGAAGAAAAGATGGATTTTAGGAGCTAGTACATTCGGCCATGGTAAAAGAAAAGAGAAAGGATGGTTCTTTTGGTATAGTTGATTTGGCACTCAAAGAAAAGACACAAAGCAATGGCTAAAGAAATAAAAATGACCAAATGATCACAAAACTTGAGCTTTACCAAATGCACAATTCGGCCAAGATGAAAAGTTGAGAAGGAAAACAAAATTCTGCACAAGGTGCAAGGAATGACCAAAGAGAAAATTAATTTCTTAGCCAAACTAACACTAAGATTTGGCTCCCTCCCTATACCAAGTTGCCGTCCAAAGACATGGTCAATTGGCCATGATTTTGTTTCCAAAATTTTCCCTTGATATGTGCCTTATGTTCCCCCTATCTTTCCTTAAGTTTTTGATTCCATGCCATAAGTTAACTATTTCCTTAAACCTTCGATACACTAACCAAATATAACATGGTCAACACTTACCATATATGCTCTTGGCCGACACTTGCTATACATGTGCAGAAAATTAAAAACAAAAATTCATCTAGATGCTAAACAAGGGATTCGAACCTCTTCCCTCATGCTATAACTCATGCGCCAACACCACCATGCCATGTACTCAACTTATGACACTCATTAACACCTAATTTAACTTAAGTCTTAATGACCTTTGCTTCTCTTCAAAAAATTCTCAATTATTAAATTTATTCCTTATCCAAATTATGCTATACTCCTCTTTAGGACTTCAATAAGCACTAAAATAAAAGTAAGAAATTTTCCTTTAAAATCTAAACACCAATTCATGCAATATATAAACACTCGGATTTTTAGGGTGTTACAACTCTACCCTCCTTAAAGAAAATTTCGTCCTCAAAATTTACCTGGTTGAAAGAGGTGAGGGTATTGTTGCCGAATTGCATCCTCGGGCTCCCACGTAGCTTCCTCCACTCCATGGTTATGCCATAGAACTTTGACCAACGGTACGGTTTTCTTTCTTAGCACCTTGACATCTCGGTCTAAGATTTTCACTGGTTCTTCTTCAAAAGACAAATCTGAATTCAGCTCCAATTCTTCTACTGGTATAATGTGCGAAGGATCTGATCTATAACGCCTCAACATGGAAACATGAAAACATTATGAATTTGATCCAATTAGGAGGTAACTCAATCGATAAGCCTTTGGACTAACACGCTTCAGCACACGATAAGGTCCAATGTATCTAGGACTTAGCTTGCCCTTCCTTTCGAATCTGAAGATCTTTTTCCAAGGAGATACCTTCAAGAAAACCGATCCCCACATCATACTCGATATCCTTTCGCCAGTGCGCATCGACTTCATCTGTCGATGCTTCTTTCAACCGTGCTCGAATAACTTTTACCTTATCCTCGTCTCGGATATCATCTCGGGACCTAACATCATCTTTCGCCCAACTCGGTCCAACAAATAGGAGAACGACACTTACGACCATACAATGCCTCTTAAGGTGCCATCTGAATGCTAGGCGCGATAGTTGTTGTTATCTGTGAATTACGCGGTGGTAGATAATCTTCCCAACTACCCACGAAGTCGATTACACATCCCTTAACATATCTTCCAATATCGAATTACCCTCTCCGTGACCATCGATGAGGATGAAAAGCCGTCTTGAAATTCAACTTTGTCCCCAAGGCTTCATGTAGAGCTTTCCAGAATCGTGATGTAAACCTAGGGTCCCTATCCGATATAATAGATACAGGTACCCCATGCAACCTCACAATTTTGGATACATATAGTTTCACCAACTTAATGAATAATCATGCGGATTTGGCGAGAAATGGCGGTCTTAGTCAACCGATCAACAATTACCCACAGAATTTTTCTTAGTAGGTGTTAAAGGTAACCCACTAACAAAATCCATGGTTATCCGTTCCCATTTCCAAAAAGGAATTTTTATCGGTTGCAACAATCCAGACGGTAATTGATGTTCTGCCTTCACTTGTTGACAAGTCAAACATTTTCCCACAAATTCGAAATCTCACGTTTCAACCACAGCCACCAATATCATTCACGAGAGATCTCGATACATCTTATTTCCTCCGGGATGCATAGCATAAGGGCTACTATCGCCTCCGTAGAATCGATTGCCTCGGATCTGAATCCTTAGGCATACATACTCTTCCTCGAAAGCACAACACACCTCCGTGTTTATTCCAAAATCCTCAATTTCACCATTTTCAACTTGTCAAGTAAAGGTCCCAACTTCTCATCTGATGTCTATTTTTCCTTGATTTGTTCCAGCCACAGAGGCTTCATCTGAAGTTCTGCTAACAAACTGCCATCCTCGTATAGACTCAAATGGGCAAACAAAGCTCTTAATTCGGATACTGTCTTACGACTTAACGTGTCAGCTACCACGTTAGCCTTTCCAAGATGATATTCAATTGAGAAATCATAATCTTTTAATAATTCTACCCATCTTCTTTGTCTCAACTTTAACTCCTTTTGGGTAAGGAGGTATTTAAGACTCTTGTGATCTGTGTAGATTATAGATTTCTCACCATAGAGATAGTGCCTCCAAATCTTTAGAGCAAAGACAACAGACTAACTCCAAATCATGCGTAGGGTAGTTTACTTGTGTGGTCTCAATTGACGAGAAGCATAAGCCACCACTTTTCCATTTTGCATCAACACACAACCCAAACCCGTGTGAGACACATCACAATAAGCAGTGAATTCTTTTTGACCTCTGATTGAATCAAAACTAGAGCTTCATCGGGATCTTCTTCAATTTCTTGAAACTCTCTTCTTGCTTTTCGGTCCAAATATACGGAGCTCCTTTCGCAATAGTTTAGTTAGGGTGCGACAATCAACGAAAACCCTCTACAAAACGTCTATAGTATCCACCAAACCCAAGAAACTCGAATTTTAGCTACCGATGTTGGTGGTTTCCAATCCGAATAGCCTCAATTTTCGAGGATCCACCCTTATTCCTTGGTGATACTACATGACCAAGGAAAGTCACTTCCTTTAGCCAAAATTCGTATTTACTAAATTTGGCATACAATTGTTTATCATGAAGTAGCTATAATACTATCCGCAAATGCTTGTCATGCTCCTCCTCATTTCTCGAGTAAACCAATATGTCATCTATGAACACTACCACGAACCGGTCTAAATACGGTTGAAAGACTCGGTTCATCATGTCCATAAATGCATTTGGTGCATTGGTTAGTCAAGCGGCATCACTACAAACTCATAGTGTCCGTAGCGTGTCCGAAATGCCATCTTATAAATGTCCGCTTCTTTCACCTTGAAATGGTGATAACCCGACCTTAAATCAATTTTGGAGAAAGCTGAAGCTCCTTTTAATTGATCAAGCAGTCGTCAATTCTCGGCAGAGGATACCGATTTTGATCGTCAATTTATTCAATTATGCGTAGTCAATGCACATACGCATCGATCCATCCTTCTTCTTGACGAATGCAGGCTGGTTTTCCCACGGAGACACACTTGGTCGAATAAATCCCGATCCGATAATTCTTGAATTTGAGCTTTGAGCTCACCAACTCCTTTGGTGCCATTCTATAAGGAGCAATGGACACGGAGCTATCGTGCAAAAGCTCAATGCCAAATTCTACTTCCCGATCTGGAGGTATACCAAGAAGTTCTTCGGGAAATACATCGAGAAATTCCTTCACTGTCCTCACATCATCCACAGATAACTCTTTAGCATCCAAAGCATAGATAAAGGCTAGGAATGCTCCATATCCTTTCCGCACCAACTTCTCCGCCTTTAATGCAGATACCACATTTGCCAAATAGTTTCTTCGCTTGCCAATCATTATGACTTCTTTATCATCCAAGGTTCTTCTTCGACATTCATTTTTCAGCACAATCCAATTGCTTCGATGTTTAACCACCAATCCATGCCCGAATGAGATCGAACTCACCGAAGGTAGTTCCATCAAGTTTGCTAAGAATATCTCCTCTTGAATTTTTAAGGGCACGTCTTTAAATATTTTATTAACAATTACCGATCGTCCTAAAGGACTAATTCATCGCCATCTCACTATCGGTAATTTGATTCTAATTCGAGTTTCGGATATGGCACTAGATACATATGAATGGGTAGAGCCAATATCTATTAAGGCAATAATGAGATACATCAAAAATGAAGAACGTATCAGTTATCACATCGGTGCATTGCCGCCCCTCATGGCGTCTAGCGCATAGACCGATCCGGTGTCTTGCATCGCATTTCCTCTAGGACCATTGCCTCGACCGGTGCACCTTGACCACGTCCGCCCCATTACCACCACGACACGGTCCACGACCTCTCGGTGTCTGCTGATTACTTACCGCGGTTGTGCATCATTATTACGAACTTCTTGAGTCGTATCCATACGTCTAGGACAATTTTTGTACTGATGATCCATTGAACCGCATTTGTAGCATGCACCCGTTTTCCTCCAACATTCTCCAAAATGGCTTTTCCCACACTCAGTGAAATCTTGACTTCGATTATTTGCTATCGAGGTTCTACCTTGAACTGATTCATCATTTCGAGGTTTCTTCTAGAATCTCTTTGAAGAACCAGACTGCTGTGTCTCTCTCTTGTTTCGGAATTTTTCTCAGTTCTGCCGTTCTGAATTCTTAGCCTCCTCGGTAATTTTGGCCTTCTCCACAAGAGTGGAAAAATTTCTAACTTCTTCGTGGAGCAATCGAACCCTCACTCATCATTAAGTCCATCCTCAAACGCACACAACGTTCATGATCTGTTGCTACAATTGTTGGGCATAACGGCTTAGGCGTAAAACTTCGACTTCATATCTTGCCACGATCTTACTTCCTTGGACAAGATTCGAAATTCTTTCCTTCGAGCGTCTACATAACTTTCGTTCCAACGTATTTTCCTTGGAAGGCGGCTTTAAAGAATTCCCAATTAATCGGTGCGACTTGATTGCCTTCTCGAGCGATGAGCCACCACCGTCGCCTCATCTCTTAACAAGGATCTGCTCCTCTCGCTTTTTGCTCGACAAGTACATTCCATATCATCCATAATCCGTTCCACGACTTTGAGCGAGATTCACCACATTCGAGCTACACCGAGACTCCTCTAAAAACTTCGCATTATTTGACTTAAGTCGCTCTGAAATTGACCCACGAGTGTTGGCCCAATTCTAGTTCCAATGACCCTTTCCAAGACTCATGACATTGCTTGAGTCAATGCATTATCTTCTTCCATGTGATCGCGTGATCCCGTCTCACTTTCAATTGACGCAGTGTGTCTACTTTCGGCATATGATTTGGTGCTTGATCGTAGCACCTCGGCCTCTACGGCCACGTCTACGGCGATCACGACCACGTTCTCTAGTGCTCATGATAGCTTGTTCGTTTTATCTAATTACAAGTTTTATGAATCGGAAAATTTGTTTGGTGTTTATTAACGATATTTTATGAGATTTGAGATATAAAGTTGTTTTTTCGCAACATATCCTATAGTCTCAATCTCTACGGTTTTCACATCTAAAACTAGAAGTTCTAGAGTGTTCCTATGATTATATCATAGTAATTATTAAGCAATAAATACTTACTTGACTTGTTTGGGATGCTTGTGGTGCCATCTTGATTTTTAAAATTTGAACGATTTCATCTGAAATTATTTGCGAACCCAAACCACACCGAAGTTTTTGAACCGGCTCGATACCACTAAATGTAACACCCCAAACCCGGTCTATGCATTGAGACTAGATTTGGTTTATTGCATGAATCGAGCTATTTTAAATCTTCAATAAGTTGAAAGCTACAATATTATTTCTGATTTAATAAAATTAGAAGGGTATTTGAATTTGATAAATATTAGATCACATTAGTTGAAAATCATTGTATTCTCAAAAACCTTTAGGTAATTTATTAAAGAGTTAACAATAATAAAATATTTATAAAAGAATTTCATATACTTGAAAACCCAAATTTATTTTAATAAAATATCATATAATCATAGCCCATATTTAAAAGTCCAAAGTATAGTTTAAAACCAAACACACATAAAATCCATAAATTATTTATAGAGGCCCTTATTACAATAACCCAAAATAGTAAAAATACTTATTAAAAGTTCAGAGTTTAAATAACCCATGTTTTGCAGTATGGCCTCCACGAAGTCATCCTCGGCCCAAGTCCACATCAATTTCCATTACCTGAGATGGAAAAATTAAAGGGGGTGAGTTACTTAGAACTCAGTGTGTAACTCACTTACCACCATTATTGGGCGGATCGTCAAGATATTATCTTTGGGCTTGAGCCCAATTCGAAATTCAACAATATAACATAAAATAAATGTATTTAAAAATGCATGTAAAATGAATTTCCCAACCAAACCTAATATCCATCCGCTAACACCCCCGTACCAATCATCACACCTGTGGGGATCAAGTCAACCCACCCCGCCAACACACCAATCGTAGGCATTAAGCCTTTTTATAATTGTGGCAAAGCCAGCGAACTAGAGCAATAAGCCATATTTGTGGCAGAGCCACCGAACTAGAGGCAATAAGCCATATTTGTGGCAAAAGCCACCGAACTAGAGGCAATAAGCCATATTTATTTTTGTGGCAAGGCCACCGAACTAGATTTTTGGCAACTGGCCATTCTTCTCTTCATATACCCCACCCCATGCAATTATGCGTATATAACAAAATATAGTCATATAACAATTTTTATTTAATCCATAACATTGGTGGGTTTATCATTAAACATTTCATTTGGCCCATAAAATATAATTTAGCAATTTGCCCATTTAGTAGTTTAGTGGGCTTTGGCCCGTTTATCAAACTAGAGTATTTTGGCCCAATTTATCGAACTAGAGTATTTTGGCCCAATTTATCGAACTAGAGTATTTTGGCCCAATTTATCGAACTAGAGTATTTTGGCCCAATTTATCGAACTAGAGTATTTTATGCCCATTTTCACGAAACATACAATTTACATAATAACAAGTAATTTCTAGGGCATTTTCGTAATTTTCTCGATTTGGTCGTTTTATGTATTTTCGTCAAAATATCGCTTTTACGCTTTTACCGATCTAGTCGTTTTACGATTATACTTCCATACCAAAATTGACATCCAACCGAGAAAAATGTGAAGTTACACACCTCGATCTGAGAGTACTAATCCTTCTCGCTCCTCGGCACCTAAAACATATTTCGATCCGTTAGAATACTATTTCAGTATAAATATTCTTAATCGATAATAGATCCAAAATCTTACCCTCTTGATTTTGAATCACTTGATTTTGGCTTCTCCTCGTTTATTGATTAGTTCGTCACGAGAATCCACCAACGTATAATGGCTCGGAAGTTCGTACTACTTGAATAATTGACTCCTTTGAAGATGGTCCGCAACCCGGTGGAAAATCCGATCGTCGAAACCGCTCTTCGTTTAAATGGGGATTCTGGATCCGCCCCTCTTAACGTGACTAACCAACGCCCTTTTCTTCCCTATTTTGAAAGTCTTCACGATCAAAGGAATATTAGTTAAATCTAAAATAATATCGAATAGTACTAGAGGCTTTAAAAGATGTGATTTCCTTACCACAATAATTTGATTCCAACGTTTCTATGATTCTCCCGATCACTTGAGTTCCGATCTTCCGTTATTGCACTATATAATAACGAATGAAGCGTTATTAGAACGAACGTTTATTTCGATCCAAAAAGGCCTTCATAACACCATTAATATTCGGTCATAACACTATTAATAAATCAAAAACAAAAAAGAAGAACCCCTTACCTATAATCCACGATCTAAAAGAAAGGATTGAGAAAGGTGTTTGTGATGGATGAAGATTTCGGCTATGTATGATCAAAGAAAAAGAAATAAAAATTCGGCTAAGGGCACTTTAGCATTCGGCCATGAGAGAGTTTGATGGAGAAACTTTGAATGAGAAGAATTAAAATATGAAAGAAGAGATGATGATGATGATGTTGTTTGATTTCAATGAGAAGAGAAGAAAAAGATGGATTTTAGGAGCTAGTACATTCGGCCATGGTAAAAGAAAAGAGAAAGGATGGTTCTTTTGGTATAGTTGATTTCGGCACTCAAAGAAAAGACACAAAGTAATGGCTAAAGAAAAAAAAAATGACCAAATGATCACAAAACTTGAGCTTTACCAAATGCACAATTCGGCCAAGATGAAAAGTTGAGAAGGGAAAACAAAAATTCTGCACAAGGTGCAAGGAATGACCAAAGAGAAAAATTAATTTCTTAGCCAAACTAACACTAAGATTTGGCTCCTCCCTATACCAAGTTGCCGTCCAAAGACATGGTCAATTGGCTATGATTTTGTTTCCAAAATTTTCCTTGATATGTGCCTTATGTTCCCCTATCTTTCCTTAAGTTTTGATTCCATGCCATAAGTTAACTATTTCCTTAAACCTTTGATACACTAACCAAAAATAACATGGTCAACACTTACCATATATGCTCTTGGCCGACACTTGCTATACATGTGCGAGAAAATTAAAACAAAAATTCATCTAGATGCTAAACAAGGGATTCAACCTCTTCCCTCATGCTATAACTCATGTGCCAACACCACCATGCCATGTACTCAACTTATGACACTCATTAACACTTAATTTAACTTAAGTCTTAATGACCTTTGCTTCTCTTCAAAAAATTCTCAATTATTAAATTTATTCCTTATCCAAATTATGCTATACTCCTCTTTAGGACTTCAATAAGCACTAAAATAAAAGTAAGAAATTTTCCTTTAAAATCTAAACACCAATTCATGCAATATATAAACACTCGAATTTTTAGGGTGTTACACGTTAAATGGGCCTAAAAGTCTGTTATATTGAAAATTGGGCCGAAATCTCTGTTAGATCGATAATTGGGCCGAAATCTCTGCTAGATCGTTAAATGGGCCTAAAAGTCTGTTATATTGAAAATTGGGCCGAAATCTCTGTTAGATCGATAATTGGGCCGAAATCTCTGTTAGATCATAAATGGGCCGTAATCTCTGTTAAATTGTTAAACGGGCTGAAATCCCTGCTAGATTGATAAATGGGCCAAATTCCTGCTAAATCATAAATTTGGGCATAAGTTGTTAAATTGTTAATTGGGACAAATGTTATTTTTGTCCCTTAATAAAAATTGGAAATATTGACTCTTGTTAATGGGCCTTTTGATTAAATCATTGTATAATCACAGTTTACTTTGCATACATATTGTATGGGTTGGGAAAATGATGAAGAGAAGAAGGCTGCTGCCAAAATCTAGTTCGGTGGCTTTGCCACAAAATTATGGCTATTTGCCTCTAGTTCGGTGGCTCGCCACAAAAGTAATAAATGGCTATTTGCCTCTAGTTGGTGGCTCGCCACAAAAATAATAATTGGCTCAATGCCTCTAGTTCGGTGACTTTGTCACAATCTAGTTCGGTGGCTCGCCACAAATATAAATTGGCTTAATGCCTACGATTGGTGTGATGGCGGGGTGGGTTGACTTGATCCCCACAGTGTGATGGTTGATGCGGGGGTGTGTAGCGGATGGAATTAGGTTTGGGAGGGAAAATTCATTTTACATGCATGTTATTAATTATGTTATTCATTATGCTATTAAATATGTTATTAATTATGTTGTTAATTTCGCTTATGGGCTCAAGGCCCAAATCCATAATTTGAAAATCGGCCCGATGGACAAAGTAAGTGAGTTATACATCGAGTTCTAGTAACTCACCCCCTCAAATTTTCCATCTCGGGTAATGGAAATTGACGTGGACTTGGGCGAGGATGACTTCGTGGAGGCCATCTTGCAAAACATGGGTTTATTAAACTCGAACTTTTTAATAAGTATTTTACTATTTTGGGTTAATGTAATAAGGGCCTCTATTAATAATTTATGGATTTTTATGTATTTGGTTTTAAACTATATTTTGAACATTTAAATATGGGCTTATGATTATATGATGTTTTTATCAAAATAAATTGGGTTTTCAAATATATGAAATTCCTTTATAAATATTTTATTATTGTTAACTCTTAAATAAATTACCTAAGGGTTTTGATAATACAATGTTAATAATGTTTTCAACTAATGTTTTCTAATATACATCAAATTAAAATACTCTTCTGATTTTTATTAAACCCGTAATTAAAAATAATATTGTAGTTTTCAACTTATTAAAGATTTTAAGATAGCTCGATTCATGTAACAAACCAAATCTAGTCTTAATGCATAGACCGGGTTTGGGGTGTTACACACGTTTAGCAAATTTTTAACATAGTGATATATCCTTTGATAGAATGTTTTAAGTTATGACAAAGAACCTTGTATATATTTATATATTTATTTTGTATCATACGAGTTGTGTAATAGGGTTTATGAGCCATTCAATTTATGTAACAATCGTTTGCAATTTATGTTTGATAAGTAACCATGTATATATTCATATGTATTTGTTACAGATTTATCTGATATTATTTTTATTTTCTATTTTCTATTTTTTATTTATAAAGTAACCAAGTAACGAAGTAACCATTCGCTTTAAATTGCTTAACAGATACAACTTTTCTGACTCCAACCTCTGTTTGCTGTTGAGAGTGGAGTAGACCGAGTTGTTGAAATTATTAAGGCACGTTTTAGTTAAAAATACAAAATAAAAGATACAAAACAAAAAATGTTAACTGAATAATTTAACATGAGAAGTAAACTATATGAAAATTTGCAAATGGTTGGTGAAATTGATAGTTAAGTTCGGTTTAGTTGATGATGTGTAATTGGCTAAATGTTGGATTTGTGTGATGAATATATAGGTTGGTAATTCGGCTATGATGTGTATAAATGTATGTGAAACTTTGTTGGCATATTTGGTTCTATGAGATTCGAAATTGATGTTTTTATCATATGAGTGCACTAATGTGTGATTCATTTGTGGTTTGGTCATTTGGTTTTGGTTTGTGATGACAACTTTGTATATATGTTATGCTTAAATATTAGGTATTTATGTTTAGTTTAATATGACTTATTTCATGTGTAAGCATGATATTTTAAACATGATTAAACCAGTAGATTATATGCGAAATAGGCCATTTGAGTGAGCTTTGATGTCTATACACATTTGGTTATGGTATTCATGAAGAATGCGCTATAAGGGATGCGAATTATAATATATTTATATATGTTTCCATGTGAGTTTTCATATTTGTGTTCTAATGAGGTGATAAACAAATTATGGTTATTATTTGGTAGCCCTCTGAATCACTATTGGCAGCCCTCGACATTGCCTTTAGTAGCCCTCTAAATCACTGTTGTCAACCCTCTGTTGCTACTCCATTTTCTGCCATACTGTGAGTTCTTTTTTAAAAAGTTAGTGAATTAATGTTCTCTGATTTTATTTTTTTTATTATCCCTGGTTGTTGGAATGCATGGTTAATTGGAAGGTGAAGATGTCCAAAGCAGGACATGTTTCCTATGATTACTAAATATGTTAATGCTTGTTTAATTGGAGTGTAAATGTTGTCCAAAAGAGAGTTGATTACTTATGTTTTGTCATAGTTAAAGTATTTCGATATCTTCATTTTTATTTATTTTTGAAATCATCATAATGATATTATGTGCTATTACAATTGATATATATATATATATATATTTGCTTTGCATTGCATGAATCAATTTGCAAAAGTCATCAAATATCATTGTTAATAAGTTGGACATCACATTCGTAAAGTAATGAAGCCCCAGTATATAAAATCTCATCCCCGAGGAAAATTAGGTCTTGAATAGGACCAATATATAAAATATCATTGCATGAGGTGCTTGATTGAGTGGTTACTTAAGTGTTTTATCTTTGTACAGCAACCATTGGTGTGGAGCTTCATCCTTGGACTTCTTCACTAAGCTGTGGCAAAATTCGTTTTCTTCTTTGGGATCTTCCGGATGGAGAAGTTCGGTTGTCTCGAGAGATGGTTACTAGTGAGTGATTCTATTACTTGCACCTTTTTCTATAAACATGGTGAAGTAATTCCTTTTAGCTAAGGCTTTGGGATGCATTTTCGATTCTTTGTACCCAATGGCTTATACCTACTTTTTCATGTCCTTTTCTTTTATGAACCTAAGATGTTGTTATTATTCTTGTTTGTGTTAGTATTTGGTGCACTTGTAGTGTATTTTTTTTTTATTCCACAGGCATTCTTAAAAAATTGCTATGTGTCTTCTTTAATATTTTACTATATCCTTGTAAGACACTTGTGAACCCTTTGATCTTGCTTCTGTAGGTTAAAAACTCTACTACAGTGTACCAAATATTATTCATATTATTCCTTCTTATTTATTGTTTTATTTTTGACAGGTATTGCAGAAACAACATATTGAGTTTTTGCTTTACTTGATTGTTTTTCTGACTTTTTAGTATTTATGTGTTGCAGTATCCATGGGCAGTATCCATGTGTTGCATAAATGTTTATGCTTTGTGGTCTCATGAACTTTTAGTTTATTGTAACACCCCAAACCCGGCCCATGCGTTATGACTGGATCTGACATGTCACATGAGAAAAACATGTTAAATCATTTTTATTCGTACTAAAATAGTTGTTTTGCTATAATCGAGAAAACAATTTTGATTTAAAATATTTGATAAAGTACTACTAACCTCAAAAGTTGATTGATAAATCGATAAGTTAAACTAGAGATCTTATAAAACCGTGACTTGTGAAAATATCGTTGATAATTTGAGAGAAAATTTCCAAGTTAAAATATTTGTAAAAGTTTATTAGGAAACTCATTTGTTAATCAATTTTTGAAAATCATTGGTTATACTTTTAGAAAATCCCCATTTAAAAATAATTCAAGCAACATAATAAATACGTCAAACATAAAGCAAAATAAAATATTCCAGAGAACTTATTACAACATAAAAACCTAAATAGTAAAAGTAATAATAGTGAACGGAAATAGAAATCCAAAGTTCAATAAAAACCATTTATGAAGTATGGCATCCATGGCCCAAGTCCACATCATTGAGTATTACTTACAAGGGTTAAGGAAAAGGGGTGAGTTACTAGAACTCAGTGCATAATCTCCTTACCGTCATCCACTGGGTCTGAATCCATTTAGCAATAACTTGGGCCAAGCCCATGTAGCATAATCTTGGGCCGAAGCCCATTTACATAACAGAATATTTTTATATATGTGCAATGTATGCAACCCAACCCATCCATCCAACACACCCCCGTACCAGCCTATCACACCTGTGGGGATCAAGTCAACCCACCCGCCAATCACACCAAATTGCAGGCAAATTGCCATTTATCATAATATTTGTGGTGAGCCACCGAGTATCATATACGGTATTATAATCACGATGGCACAAAGCCATATTTAGGTTGGCACATAGCCATTATCGAATTTTGTGGCAATGCCACTGTGCTACACTTCTCTTCATTCAATTTTCCCATCCCATGCAATATGTAGAGATGCAACATACATAATAACATAAAATATCCACATGTTAATAACAACCATTAATTTATTGAATACTTTTAATGAATCGACCCATTAAAGCAATATAATAATTCGGCCCACTAAAGCATTTTAACAAATCGGCCCATAGGGGCATTTCGGTAATTGACCCATAAGGGCATTTTTGTAATTTGGCCCATAAGTGCATTTTTGTAATTCGCCCCATAAGGGAATTTTTGTAATTTACCCTCCAAGGTTATTTTGATAATTTCGCAACCCCGGACTTAACTACTAATTTGGGGCATAAAAATTGAAAATGTCCATCTGCATCATATTGACTAAATTGACTATAACTTGCGCTAGGAAACTTGAAATTTAGATCTGTAAATTTTTCATGAAACTAGGCTCATATATCTTCTTACTATAATTTTTCCAGAATTTTTGGCTTAGCCGTTTAGTACAGTTTATTCATTAAAGTTTCCCCTATATCACTGACCAATGATTCTAACCTCTCTTACCTTAAATCCAAATATCTCATTGTAAAGTTTTCACATATTGCTCACACTTGTTTCTATTGAAAATAGACTCACTAAGGAATCTATACATATAAATTATAACTTATAATTCACTTTATACAATTTTTAATGATTTTTCCATGATAGAACAGGGAACCACGAAGTCATTCAGAACCAGTCTCACTAAAATTAAAATATCACAGAATATAAAATACCTCTTCCTACTCTATTTATTTCATATAAAAATAGACACAATAAGCTTTAATTCTATACCTTATTCACTTTCTAATTTTATTTCTCCTATTTTTATGATTTTTCAAAATCCCATCTCTGCTTTAATTCTACTACGAACATACGCACACCCAAGTGATCACAAATGCCGGTTTCTAATTTTTTGATATTTCGACCAAATCACAAAACATTTCATGCAAATATTTAGAGAGGTGTGAGATTACACACCATTTCAAACATGTATTCAGAAGGGTACGAGATTACACACCTTCTTCGGATTTCCTAAAGAACCACCCTTTGTTGCCCCCACAATCGTGATCCTTCCCTACTAGTAACTAAAATCCAACCTTGCACTTTGGCTATTGCAACGAGTTCCTAAAGTAAATAAGTGATGTACCAAAGAGGGTTAGCCTTCATCCAATATTCGGCCCTTCCACAAGAGCAGAACGCTGATATCATCACCACAAAATAGAATCACATGAGCGGTGTAAAACATCGAAATAAGGAGTAACATCTTACCACCAATATTCGGCCTAATCACGCACTTACCAATCAACTTCCAAAACCAAGGCTAAGATAACGATAGGTAGCAGCAAAGAATGGCTTGAAAGTTTCGGCAAAACAAAGGAAGAATGCTCTCTTTTTGGCTTTGGAATTTTGTCTAAGAGGAAAAAATTAGAGAAAGAAAATGACACCAAAAAGCTAAGGAGAAAACAACCTCTCAAGCACTAAAAATTGCCAATTGCATAAAGAAAATTTGGCTATCCCTTTCCCCCCTACAAACCGTGTATTACCTTTTGCCTAAAGGAAAAATGTTGACCAAAATCCTTTCCAAAACATCTTCCTCACTTTGGGCCAACATGTTCCCTACTCTTTCCTTTTCTTTTTCCTTATTTCCTTCCACTCATCCTTACCTTATTTCCTTAGCCACCTTTCCAAAAATTAAAAGTGTTCCTTACCTAAAATACCACCATGACCGACACTATGGATGAATAGAACAAAAAAAAATCAAAATTTGCACCAAGTGGGATTCGAACCTCTTCCCCTAAAGCCCTTCATGTGACGCCACATCCTCTTTGCCATATGCTCTTTTATGCTAGCAATTTACTCACTTATTTCCATAAGCATTGATGCCACTTACCTTCTCCCCCTTAAGGGCTTAAACACAAAAATTTTCCTATAGCCTAACTTGAACCCGGAACTTCCTAGAAACCCCGTAACTTTCCAAAATCACCTTCCTAATAAGTTTAACTTGAAATAAAGCCATTCTCCTGTTCTCCAAAAATTTTAAATGCTTCCGTACTCAAGGCCCAATGGGCCTAATCCTACTAAGCCCAATTTCGGGATGTTACATTTATTTTTTTTGTTTAAGCTTCTTTTTAAAGCTAACTTATATTTTGAGTTGTATGTAAGGATGGTGGGTAACCAGGAGAATCGTTTAGTACTATAGAGATTTAAAAGATGACAATCTGAGAAGTGAGGAATGAGATGCAAAACCAAAAAATTTACTTGGTAAATAGCGAGCAGAAAAGAAGCCACGACCCATTGAAGCAGTCAAATTTGCATTTTGTTTTAGGACTATGTTGTTGACATCCAAAGCTTTACAAAATAAACATTTGCCATTACTAAGCTCCTGCATATCAATTTCCGAAATTGGGTGTGTTGAATTGAGACTGTATCATTAGAAAACAAATTCATCTTGCATATACTTTGCTTTTTTTTTTTTTAGAATTCTTGTTGAATATCAATGTTTGCTATCATTTTTTTTTGGTTTAAATGTTATGGGCTGAGAAATATTTAATTTTACTGTTTTCCCTTAATTTTTTATAATATTTCAATCTTATTCTATTTTTTATAATTTTTTATTTTTTTTATTTTTCTTAACTTCTAGTGGCATTTTATAAAAAAGCGCCGCTAAAAACCACGACTTTTTCTATACAGGTAGTGGTCTTTAGCGGCGTTTTCTATAAAAGCGCCGCTAAAGATAAGGACCTTTAGCGGCGTTTCTTATACAAGTGCCGCTCAAAGTTGTGGTCTTTAGCGGCATTTTCTATAAAAGTGCCACTAAATACAAGGACTTTTAGCGGTGTTTCCTATACAAGCACCGCTAAAAGTCGCGGTCTTTAGCGGCGTTTTCTATAAAAGCGCCGCTAAAGATAAGAACATTTAGCTGCGTTTCCTTTACAAGCGTCGCTAAAAGTTGTGGTCTTTCGGCGTTTTCTATAAAAGCTCCACTAAAAGTCATGACCTTTAGCAACGTTTTTTCAAATAAACGCTGCAAATTTTAGCGGTGTTATCTATAGCGGCGTCTTTTGCGGCACTTGTGAAAGCACCGCTAAAGGCCAAAAAAATGACGCAAAAGTCTGTTTTCCTGTAGTGTTGTCATGTTATGGGTTGTTTGTGTTAGTATATGTTTGTTTTTATTTCAGAGTGGCTATTGGCATGGAGAATAGCCTTCTAATTGTCCACACGAGTAGACACATGGGTGTGTGTCTAGGTCGTGTGCGTCACACGGTCAGCCCCATGGGTGTGTTAATAGGTCGTGTGTCCCCTGCAAGTTAGTGATATAAGTTAGTGTTGACCACGGGCTAGCCACACGGGCATGTGCTTAGGCCGTGTGACCCTTATGAGGTTGTTGACGTCACAAACAGAATACCCAGGTTTTACACATGGGTGTGTCTATGCCGTGTGAAGCACACGGGCCAAGAACACGGGCGTGTGGCCTTGTTTTATGTCAAAATTTTCCAAGTGTTTAAAAGTTCTGGTTTGGTCCCTTAACATCCCGAGAATATGTAACGGGTCTCGTAGACCCATGATAGGGACGTTACGATTGTAAATGAAAAAGTTTTTAATTGGAACGAATTTTATAGCCCAAGGTTGTATGTTCAAGCAAGTTAAGTCTAGTAATGCCTCGTACCCTATTTCGGCGTTGAATACGGGTAGGGGTGTTACATGGGCCCACTTGGGCCTAATAGCGAGTTTTCGGCCCACATACACTATTCTGGCTATGTAGGTGATCTGAGTCGCTCAAAGCGACGATAGACTCTCTAGGAGGCCGTAATAAGTACCAAGACCCCAATATTGTAAAATTATCGAAATACCCCTGTAGGGTAGAATTACCGAAATACCCTTGTAAGGTAAAATTACCGAAATACCCCTGTAAGGTAGAATTACCGAAATACCCCCATAGGGTAAAATGACCATAATACCCCTGTAGGGTAAAATGACCGTAATACCCCCATCAGGTAAATGACCATAATACCCCTGTAAGGTAAAATGACCGTAATGCCCCTGTAGGGTAAATGACTAACTTGTGCTATGATTTGACTGTGATTGTATGGCTATGGTTTGATTGACTTACCTGAGAATGATATAACTGATTCTGAGCATGGCATACTGCATACACGACATACTGCATGGAGTTAGGATATTGTTACGGAGGAAATGTATGGCCGTTGTTGTTCTGTACAAGGTTTTCAGCCTTTCTGTAATATTTATGGCTTTTAGTCGTTCTGTTAATCGGCAGCGATGCTGCGATATTTATGGCTTTTAGTTATTTTATCTACGGCGCCGAGTCGTTCTGTTGAGTTAGTGTCGCAATCGGTGCTACATAAGGAGTGTAGGGATATGTGGGTCGATTTAATCCCCACAGGAGTGTAGGATTGGACAGGAGATGGAGTGTAGGGTTGGTATGGGTATTTATGCATTGCATATACTGATTCTAATAATGAGATGGGCTTAGGCCCAGATGGATGTGTTATGTGACATTTGATATGGGCTCAGGCCCAACCGAGGTTGATGGGGGATAAGGCCCAATTGCCATCGTTACTGTAATGGGCTATGCCTAATTGGTTCTGTTATAGGCTGTGACCCAAATGATATTGTTTTGGGCTTTGGGCCGCATATACTCTGAACTCGAATCTGTCTTATCATGTTATTGGGCTCAGTCCGCATCGATTCATTTTCGTATTCTAACTGTTTCTTTAATAAGGGATTACACACTGAGTTTTTCATAAACTCACCCCGTTTTTAACCTTTCAGGTAATCCCCAATATTAGACGATTTGGTGCTGTGAGGGACTCGGAGATGGCCACACTACTGCTCCTATTTTTGTTACTTGGTTTTTAGTTACTAATAGTTTTTGTCTAGGTTTTTATATTTGTAATAAGGCCTCTCCAATTTTATAGCTTTCAATATGAGATTTTAATCATTATGATTTATACTTGTTAGAAGTAGAACGCGGTTTCCTAAAACGATAACTATTTTCAAAACACTATGTATCCGAAACTTAATTTTTTAAAATACCACATTTTTGTAAATCATTTTCTTTGAATTAAGCTTCTGCAATAATAAGGTTTTAAAGGTAATAATTTTTCAATAAACCTCGATTGAAAATAAATAAACGCAAACTGAGGTTTTGTACAAGTTTTGAATGGCAAGAAGTTTGAAATTTCAAGAAGGGTTTTCAATTAAAACATGGTTTTCGAAAAACACTTCAATGTGATATGCCAGATTCGACCATAACGTCTAGGCCGGGTTTGGGGTGTTACATTCATGCTCAGCCACCAATACCATTTCTTCAAATCATTATACATCTTGGCGCTACCCAGGTGTACAGATAAGTATCCACTATGTGCCTCATGCAAAAATTTACGAATGAGCTCATCATTTCTTGGCACACAAACTCTGTCTCTAAACATCAAACATCTGTCTGGGTTGATCTGAAAGTCAGACTCATCACCTGACTCGCATTGAACTCTTTTGGCTTGTAATTCGCTATCATCTTTCTGTGCCTCATAAATCTCTTGGAGGAACATCAGTCTAGCCCTCAACTTAGCTAGAATAAAACCATCTTCAGACAAACTCACCCGTGTATTCATAGCCCTTAAAGCAAATAGAGATTTCCTACTCAAAGCATCGGCGACTACATTCGTCTTTCCTGGATGGTAGTCAATGACCAACTCATAATCTTTTATTAGCTCTAGCCATCTTCGTTGTCTCAAGTTCAATTTATTTTGAGTCATTAAATACTTTAATTGTGATCGATGAATATCCAACATCTTTCACCATACAAATGGTGTCTCTAAATCTTCAATGTAAAAATAATAACAGCCAACTCTAAATCATGTGTCGGATAGTTTTTCTCGTGTGGCTTTAACTGCCTAGAAGCATGCGCTATCACCTTGCCTTCTTGCATAAGTACACAGCCTAGTCCATTTAAGGATGCATCACTGTAGATCACAAATTCTTTTCCCAATTCAGGTTGTACTAGAACTGGAGCTTCTATCAATATTGCCTTTAATTTCTCAAAACTCTGTTGGCACTTTTTCATCCATTCAAATTTTATGTTTTTCTGTAACAGCTTCGTCATTGGAGTCGCTATCATAGAAAACCCCTTAACGAACCGCCTATAATAGCCAGCTAGGCCCAGAAAACTCCTAACCTCAGATACATTTTTCGGCGGTTTCCAATCAATAATGGCTGAAATCTTACTTGGGTCAACTCGGACTCCATCTCCCGAGACAATAAGTCCCATAAATCCAACTTCCTTGAGCCAAAATTTACTTTTGCTAAACTTGGCATACAACTAATTTTCTCGTAGAATTTGCAAAATTGTCCTCAAGTGCTCAGCGTGCTCATGCTCATCACGAGAATATATCAGTATGATATCAATAAAGACAACTACAAACTTATCCACATATGGCCGAAAAATGCGGTTCATTAAATCCATAAACACCGCAGGGGCATTTGTTAAACCAAAAGGCTTGACTAAAAATTCATAGTGCACATATCTCATTCAAAAAGCAGTCTTAGGCACATCTGAGTCTTTTACTCTCAACTGATAGTATCTCGACCTCAAGTCTATCTTGGAGAACACAGTGTCTCTCTTCCATTGATCAAACAAATCATCAATCATCGGCAATGAGTACTTGTTCTTCACTGTTACTTTATTAAGCTATCGGTAATCTATGCACAATCTCATAGAGCCATCTTTCTTTCTCACAAATAACACTGGAGCACCCCATAGAGAGCAACTCAGTCTTGCAAAACCTTTGTCCATTAGCTCTTGCAACTATGCCTTCAATTCCTTCAACTCTATTGGAGCCATTCTGTAAGGAGCAATCGATATAGGTGCAGTACCAGGGGCTAACTCGATACCAAATTCAACCTCTCTAACAGGAGGCTACCTTGGTAATTATTTTGGGAATACATTTGGGTGTACTCACATACTATCGGTACTGATTCAATCTTTAGCTCAGTTTCTTTAGCATTCATCACAAAAGCAAGATATCCATCATACCCTTTTCTTACATAATTCTGAGACCAGAAACCTTCTTGTTCATCTGATTTAACACGAAGAGTGTCCCCATTTTCACATCTCAATTTAATATATTTCTTTCCAAAATTTACTATCACACCATGAATGGTTAACCAGTCCATACCAAGAATTATATCGAATTCATCAAATGGTAATAGCATGAGATTTTCCTTAAAACAATGACCTCTAATCATCAATGGGCAATCTTTACATACCTTATCAACTAGCACACTTTTGCCTAAAGGATTAGACACCTTTATCACAAACTCTATAGACTCTACGGGCATATTCATTCTAGATATTAATTTCATGAAAATGTATGAATGGGTAGATCTCGGATCTATTAAAGCAATAACTTTAGCATCATGGAGAGAAAATGTACCCGTAATCACATCGGGAGATGATGCCTCTTCGCGAGCGCGAATGGCATAGGTCCTCGCAGGTGCTCTACCCTCAGTTCTCACAGCCTGCTCTCTGGGCGTATTCTTACTACTTGTTCCACTTCTCGTATTTTTCTGTGGTCTTCCTCTAGCAGTACCTCCCGGTCTTGCATCTTGAGGCTTCTCTTTCTCATCCACCTCAGGGCAATTTCTAGTAAAATGTTCTAGAGACCCACATCTGAAACAAGCATTCTCATTTGCTCGACATTCACCAGAATGACGCTTGCCACATTGTGAACACTCCGGTCTACTTGGCCGGGCGTTGCCAAGACTAGCAACTAATATGGTCTGGGCTTTAGACCTTCAGCAATGCTTGCTCTTACTTTTGTTTGTAAACCCGGCTGAAGTAGCTGATCGGGTAGAAAAATCTCTCGACTTCTTGGATGAGGACTGAAATGACTTACTCAATTGTCTCTTTCTTGGGTCATGAGACTTCATCTCGGCTTTTCTTTTCTATTTCACTAATTCCTCGGCCTTACAAGTCCGATCCACCAACACAACAAATTCCTTTAACTCAAGGACACCAATAAATAATTTGATATCTTCATTTATTTCATCCTCAAACCTCTTATACATGATGGCTTCAGAGGACACACACTCCCGAGTGTACTTACTGAGTCTAACAAACTCGCGCTCGTACTCAGTCACAGTCATCTTGCCTTATTTCAATTCAAGGAATTCCTTTCTCTTCTGATCAATGAATCTTTGGCTTATGTATTTCTTTCGGAATTCTTCTTGGAAAAACTCCCATGTAATATTTTCCCTTGGCACCACCGATAAAAGGGTATTCCACCACCGATAAGTAGAATCTCTCAAAAGGTAGACTACACATTTCATGCACTCTTCAAGTGTGCACGATAACTCATCAAATACCCTGATGGTAATTTCAAGACAAAATTTGGCTCTTTCCTGATCATCATCTTTACTAGCCCAGAATTCCTTAGCTGCTTGTTTCTGGATTCTATCAACCGGAGGCTTTTCTTTTCTCACTACTTCTACCACTTGGGGAGCTACATGGGTAGGTTGAGAAATAGGTGGGGATGGAGGGGGTTGAGCATTAGTATTTGCTCGAATGTACTCGGTATACCAGTCGCTCATCATATGGAGAAAGGCTTCTCAGCCTTTTCTCCCTAACCCAAAGTCTCAGGTCTACTCTCTACTGGCGTGGTCCCTTGTGCGGGAGCCGGCGTATTACTTGCAGCATCATCGACTACAGCGTCAGGATCAGGATCCATTGACTATATAAAAACATAATTCAAATCGTCAGGAGTCATCACACTATCATTACACTAGTACTCTTATGTATGGCATGTATAGCTAGACTCATACTTACGCTTCGTTAGTCCGAGAATCGACTAAACCGTAGCTTTCATACCACTAAATGTAACACCCCTTATCTGTCTCTGATGCCGAACCGGATACGAGGCATTACCATGCTTAACCTTGCTTGAAAATGTAATCTCGGGCTATAAAATTTCGTTCCATTTTAAAACTTTTCTTTCTTACTATTAACGTACATATCTTGCGCCTACGAGGCCTTAAAAAAACATTCAAAAGGTTTTGTAGTTCAACTGGAAACTTTTACACTCTTTGAAATTTTTTTCCCAAATAGGGGTCACAAGCCCGTGTGACTTAGGACACGCCCGTATGGGTAGACCTTGTGGTCACACGCTCCCATGTCCCTAACCCGTGTAGAATTTATTTTTATTTCAAACCTACAGGGGTTTCTACACGCCCGTGTCAATAGCCCGTGTCCTTCACACGGTTTAAACACGCCCTTGTCCTCACCCGTGTGTGAAAACTAGGGGTATTATGTTTATGAAGTTAGCAACCCCTTAAGAAGCACACAGCCTAGGCACACACCCGTGTGCTGGCCCGTGTGACGATTCGAATTCTCGAAATTAAAATGCAGGGGACATACGGCCTTCAACACACCCATATGGGTTGACCGTGTGCCACACACGGCCTAAAAACACGCCAGTGTGTCTACCTGTGTGGACACTTAGAGGCTATTTTCCAAGCCTTTTTGCCACCCTGAAACATAGACTCATTCATTTTATCACAAGTAGCACATAACATGACAATTACTAAACTACTAAGAATCCTTAAATTATCATTCATCCACCCATACTTTACTCAATTACTTGCATGAACATTCAATTAATCAAACTCATCAACTTTATAACATAAATTTGGCAATATTTGCCAATTCATCATGGCCATTTACTAGCCAACCCTTTGACCTTCAAATATGACGTGACACAAAATGATTAAGTTCCTACACATGCCATACTCAAAATGAATTAATTTTACTTTACTAACAGAACGGTTGATAGTGTGATCCGAGCTTCGACGTTATATGATCCCTGAGCTAACTTGGTGAAACTACAAGGAAAAGGGAAAAGAGAGGGTGTAACACCCCAAACCCGGCCTATGTATTAGCTTGGATTTTGGCATGCCACACAAATTGAACGTGCATCCAATTCATCAACGATGCAGGAAATCAAATCTTCAAAACGATTAAGAGAATGACTTTATCGAAAATTGAGGTTTATTTAAAATCCATGATTAAAAATACAAGAGTTTATCATCTGATTTACAGAGTAGTTGTTGATTAAAATTTTAAATTTATTTAGTCAAAATATTTCATCGAAGAGTTTTAAAAGAATTTCCTAAGTTTCAAATGATATTTAAGAAAACCTTTATTCTACGCGAGAGTTTTAGAAAACATTTATGAAAACTAAATCGGTCCAACTTAGGAAAACTAAAACATAATAAAATCCATCCGCATAATAAAATCTATGAAAATAATTAAAGAGGCCTTATTACATCGCCATTAAAATAGTACTTAATAAGAATTATTAAAGAAGTTTTAAAGTTATATAAACCACCATTTGTAGTATAGCTTCCACACTAAATCATCTCCACCCAAGTCTCCATCAATTATTATTACCGAGAGGGTAAAAAATGGGGTGAGTTACTTAGAACTCAATGTGTAACCCACTTACCGTATTCACTGGGCCAAAACCATATAAACATATAATTGGGCTTGAGCCCATTTTGCAAATGTAAATATTTATAAATCAAGTATAAAAAAAATAATAATGCATGTGATATGCAATTCCCAACCAAGCCTAATTTCCATCCGCTACACACCACCCGTACCAACCATCACACCTGTGGGGATCAAGTCAACCCACCCCGCCAACACACCAATAGCAGGCTTTAAGCCAATTATAATATTTGTGGCAACAGGCCATTTATAAGATTTGTGGCAGCCATTTATAAGATTTGTGGCAACAGCCATTTATAATATTTGTGGTAGAACCATCGATCTAGATTTTTGGCACCAAGCCATCGTGATAGAGTCACCGATCTAGATTTTTGGCCATCATTAGATCTAGATTTTGGCATCTTCTCTTCATCAATTATCCCAACCCATGCAAATCATGTATATAATAATGCATAACAAAATATTTGTAAGGTAATTTTAATAAAACTCATATTACAATTTATCAATTTGGCCCATTAGTCAAAATAGCAATTTGGCCCATTTAACGATCTAGCAACTTGGCCCATTTCATCTCATATCACATTTAGCTCATGTATTAATATCACTTTTGGCCCATAAAGCAACATATTTCAATTTGGCCCATAAAAACATATTTCAATTTGGCCCATAAAGCAACATATTTCAATTTGGCCCATAAAACAACATATTTCAATTTGGCCCATAAAATGGTATTTATGCAATTCGGTCCATAGGGACATTTCGTAATTGGCCCATTTAACACATGAGGCCTTTTTCACAATTTCCACACTTGGCCAATTAATCAAAATAATCACATGGTCCAAAATATCACTTCTTTCACGAGATAACCCATTAAGGGCAAATGTGATTTTTCCACAACTTCAATTTTGGTTTCAAGCATTCACATAAAAGTATTATTATAACGTATTTTTTTCAATTTCACCGGATTTACGATTTTTATTTTAACGCCTACGATATAGTATAACCCATGAGATAAGTGTGAAGTTACACACCGACACGGTGAGAACTACACTTTCCCTTTCGTCGATACCTATATACGTGTCACACTTGATTAGAACACTAATACTTATAAAACTATACTAATGTTAAGCGATCTAGATCTTACCCTCTAATCTCGAACAACCACTATTTGCGATTTCTCTCCGATCAAAGGTTCAGAACCACGAGTAAACAATGGCTCGGGGGTACGTACGACTTTGAAAAATTGACTCTCCTCAGATGAGGGTCCACAACCCGGTGGAAAGTCTCAGATTTTTGAAATAGTCCTTCGCTTGAATTTAGGGGGAATAATAGAACCACCCCTCTTCCGAACACTATTAACAACCCTTTTCGTCCCTATCTTGATTGTCTTCAAAGACAAAGGATCATTAGTCCTAACAATATATCGAAAATCTTAAGACTAATGACTTAAAAGAGTGAATTCAGCTTACCTTAATATTCCGAATGATCTCAAAAGAATCCTTTGAACGTTATGATCAAATCTTAAATGAACTTCAAGATTTCTCCGAAAAGATGATGATTCGACCCTTCCACTATTTCACTAAAAATAACGAAAGAAAACATTTGAATAAGTGATTGGTTAATCGGTTTAAAAGTCTCTTCCAAGACATTCTAACATTCGACCAAGGTGACCAAATAGCAAAAGAAAAGACAAAGAAATGATTCTTACCGATGATCCAAAGTTTGAATAGAAGAAAATGATTGAAAATAGATGTTATGAAGAATGAAAGATTTGGCTATGATGATGATCACAAACATTCGGCCATAGAAGATAGATGAAAGAAAAATATGTGTTTGTATGATAAGTAAAATGGAGAGGAAAAGAGAATAGGGAGAAGAGAAAAGAGAGAAGTTTAGGGACAATTGTGCATTCGGCAATGAAGAGAAAAAAGAGAAGAAAAGAAATGGTCTTTGATGGCTATATGGTTTCGGTCACAAAGAAAAGAGAAAAGTTTTAGAGAGAGTGATCAAATTAAGATCGAAATGGTCAAAAAGAAGAAATGGCAAAAGCAACAATTGCTTCCTCAATGCTCATGGTACATTCGGCTAGGGAGAGGGAAAAATTGGAGAGAAAAGTTTGCTAAGACACCAAATGGTAAATGGAAAATGTGCTCATCAAGCACCTAATCCTACCAAACCAACACCAAAATCCGGCCATCCCCCTTAGCCCCCTATGCCGTCCATGTTCATGGACAATTTGGCCATTCAAAATTTCCAAAACAAAGCCCTTGATTCATGCCTTATGTCCCCCTATCACCTTAAATCATGAGATTCTTTTCCTTAAACTTTTACTTACCTTTTTCCTTTGGTCTTCTTGCCAAAAATGATATCCAACTCATCCTAATCCTTATCCATGACCGACACATTGAAAGAGGAAACAAAATAAAAACAAAACTCAATGCACATTCAAGGATTCGAACCTTTTCCCTCAAGCAAACATACATGCGCCAACACCACCTTGCTACTAGCTCATCTTATGCTAGTTTTTGACACTTAAATTTACTTAAACCTCAAAGTCACTTGATCCACTTCAATTAAGTACTCCTTACTAAAATTTATTCTAATTCGAATAATTCCCAAGTCTTCTCAAGACTATATTAAACATGCAAAATTTTAATTATACACAAGTTAAGCACCAAAACATGTATCATATCGATACTCAGATTTTAGGATGTTACAACTCTACCCTCCTTAAAGAAAATTTCATCCTCGAAATTTACCTGGTTAAAAGAGATGAGGATATTGTTGTCGAATTGCATCCTCAGACTCCCACGTAGCTTCCTCCTCTCCGTGATTACGCCAAAGAACCTTAACCAATGGCACAGTCTTCTTTCTTAACACCTTAACATCGCGATCTAAGATTTTCACTGGTTCTTCCTCGAAAGACAAATCTGACCTTAATTCCACTTCTTCTACCGCTATTACGTGTGACGGATCTGATCTATAGTGCCTCAGCATAGAAACATGGAAGACACTATGAATCTGACTCAACTCCGGAGGTAAATCAAGTTGATAGGCCACTGGTCCTACACGCTTCGACACACGGTACGGTCCAATGAACCTAGGGCTCAACTTGCCCTTCCTTCCAAATCTGAAAATCTTCTTCCACGGTGAGACTTTCAAAAAGACCTGATCTCCCACCGCAAACTCAATATCTTTACGCTTAAGATCCGCATACAACTTTTGTCTATCCGAAGCTTCCTTTAATCACGCTCGAATCACCTTTACCTTTTCTTCCGTCCCAGATATCAGTTCAGGACCCAACAACTGTCCCCCAATTTAGTCCAACAAGTAGGGGTACGAAACCTACGACCATATAACGCTTCATAGGGCGCCATTTGGATACTGGATTGATAACAGTTATTATACGCGAACTCTGCCAATGGTAGAAAATCCTCCCAACTACCTCTGAAGTCGATCACACATCCTCGTAACATGTCTTCCAAAATCTGAATTACTCTTTCGATCGTCCAACGATCGAGGATGAAAAGCCGATCAAGTTTAACTTTGTTCCCAAAGCCTCATGTAAAGCTTTCCAAAACCGTGATGTAAATCTAGGATCCCTGTCCGATATGATAGACACTGGTACCCCATGCAACCTCACGATTTTAGATACATACAGTTTAGCCAACTTCTGCAACGAGTAATCCGTACGAACTGGTAGAAAATGAGCAGTCTTCGTTAATCGATCTACTACCACCTAGATAGAATCTTTCTTAGTAGGTGTTAAGGGTAACCCACTAACAAAATCCATCGTTATCCGCTCCCATTTCCATAGAGGAATCTTTACTGGTTGCAATAAACCCGATGGTAATTGATGTTCCGCCTTCACTTGTTGACAAGTCAAACACTTTCCCACTAAATCAGTAACTTCCGCTTTAACTTTGGCCACCAATACTATTCACGGAGATCCCGATACATCTTATTTCCTCCGGGGTGCATAGCATAAGGGCTACTATGCGCCTCTAGAAGAATCATTTGTCTCAAATCTGAATCCTTGGGCATACAAACCCTTCCACGAAAACACAGTACACCATCCTTGTTCAAACCAAAATCCCCTATTATACCACTTTCAACTTGTTGTATTAAAGGACCCAACTTTTCATCGGATAATTGCTTTTCCTTGATTTGCTCCAACCACAGAGGCTTCACCTGAAGTTTCGCTAGCAGACTGCCATCCTCATACAAACTGAGATGAGCAAACATTGCTCTTAACTCCGATACAACCTTACGACTCAACGCGTTTGCCACAACGTTAGCCTTTCTAGGATGGTACTCGATTGATAAATCATAATCCTTTAACAGCTCCACCCATCTCCGTTGTCTTAAATTTAACTCCTTTTGGGTAAGGAGATACTTAAGACTCTTATGGTCCGTATAAATGATTGACTTCTCACCGTAGAGATAGTGCCTCCAAATCTTTAATGCAAACACCACCACGGCCAACTCCAAATCATGAGTAGGATAGTTGACTTCATGCGGCCTCAACTGTCGAGAAGCATAAGCTACCACTTTTCCACTTTGCATCAGTACACATCCTAAACCCGTGTGTGACGCATCACAATAAATGGTAAACTCTTTTTGGCCTCAAAGTTGAATCAAGATTAGCGCTTCGTTAGAACCTTTTTTTCTTGAAACTTTCTTGTTGTTTATCAGTCCACACATACGGTACTTCCTTTCGCAATAGCTTAGTTAGGGTGAAGAATCAATGAAAACCCTCAACAAAGCGCCTATAATAACTAGCCAAACCCAAGAAACTCCGAATCTCAGCCACTGACTTCGGCGGTTTCCAATCCAACACAGCCTCTACCTTTCGAGGATCAACTCTTATTCCTTCGGTTGACACTACATGACCCAAGAAAGTCACTTCCTTCAACCAAAATTCACACTTACTGAATTTGGCATAAAGTTGCTTATCTCGTAAAATTTGCAACATAGTGCATAAATATGAGTCATGTTCTTCTTCATTCCTCGAATATACCAAGATGTCATCTATGAACACTACTACGAACCGGTCTAAATAGGGTTGAAAGACTCAGTTCATCATGTCCATAAATGCAGCTGGTGCATTGGTCAAACCAAATGGCATTACTAAGAACTCATAATGTCCATAGCGAGTTCGAAATGCCGTCTTATGAATATCTGCCTCTTTCACCTTGAGTTGATGATAACCCGATCTCAAATCAATCTTGGAGAAGATCAAGCTCCTCTCAATTGATCAAACAGTCATCGATTCTCGGAATGGATACCTATTCTTGATCGTCAACTTATTCAATCGCCTATAATCAATGCACATACGCATCGACCCATCCTTTTCTTGACGAACAAAATCGGTGCTCCCCACGGAGACACACTTGGTCGAATAAATCCCGATCTAGTAGTTCTTGAATTTGAGCTTTAAGCTCGCTTAACTCCCTTGGTGCCATTCTATAAGGAGCAATGGACACCGAGCCGTTCCGCAAAAGCTCAATGCCAAATTCTACTTCTCGATTGGAGGTAGACCGAAAGTTCTTCGGAAAGACATCCGAAATTCTTTCACCGTTCTCACACCTTCTACCGATAAATCCTTGGCATCCAAAGCACTGATGAAGGCTAGGAATGCTCCATACCCTTTCCGCACCAACTTTTCTGCTTTCAAAGCAGATACCACATTTGCCAAAAAGTTTCTTCGCTCAACCATCATTATTACCTCCTCATCATCCACAGTCCTTATTGACATCCACTTTTCAGCACAATCCAATTGCGCCCGATGCTTCACCAACCAATCCATGCCCAAAATAAGATCAAACTCGCCAAAAGGTAATTCCATCAAGTCCGCTAGAAATACCTCTCTTTGAATCTCCAAGGGCACATCTCTAAATAATTTATTCACTATTACCGACTGTCCTAAAGGACTAATTACCGTCATCTCTCTATCGATAATCTCAGATCTAATATTTAGGTTTCCAGATATGGCACTAGCAACATACGAGTGGGTAGACCCGATATCTATCAAAGCAGTAACAGGTACATCAGAGATGAAGAACATACCAGTTATCACATCAGGTGCATCGCCGTCTTCACGACGCCTAACCGCATAGACCAATCCCAGCTGTCTTGCCTCCGTGTTACCTCTAACGCCATTACCTTAACCCGGTGCACCTTGTCCACGTCCATTACCATTACCACCACGACCTGGTCCACGGCCTCTCGGTGGCTGCTGAGTACCTCTAGCTGGCTGAGCATCAGGGTTACGAGCTTCCTGAGTCGTATCAGTCCGTCGAGGGCAATTCTTATACTGATGATCCTTGGAACCACATTTAAAGCAGGCACCAATTTTCCTCCAACATTCTCCGGGGTGTCGTCTTCCACAGTCGGCACATTCTCGACTCTGATTGGTAGTCACAGGTGCTCTAGCTTGAACTGGCTCATCATTTCGTGGCCTCTTTTGAAACCTTTTTGAAGGACCTGAGTACTTAAAATCCCTCTTGCCTCTGACTTTTTCCCTATTCTGACGTTCTGAATTCTTAGCCTCTTCGGCTATCTTAGCTTTCTCTACAAGCGAGGTAAAAGTTCATACTTGTTGTGGGGCTATCAGTACCCGCAACTCATCATTCAGTCCATCCTCAAAGCGTACACAGTGCTCATGATTAGTCTGCACTATTGTCGAGCATAACGGCTCAAGCGAAGAAATTCTGCCTCGTAAGCTGCCACCGTCTTACTTCCTTGAACCAAATTTAGGAATTCCTTCCTCCGGGCATCTACATAACTTGTCCCGACGTACTTCCCTTGGAAAGCAGCTTTAAAGAAGTCCCAAGTAACCAATGCAGCCTCGGTGCCTTCTTGAACAGTAAGCCACCATTGATACGCCTCGTCTCTTAACAAGGACACAGCTCTCTCAGTTTCTGCTCGACGGTGCACTCCAGATCATCCATAATTCGTTCTACAGCCTCAAGCCAATATTCTGCCACATTCGGAGCTACACCGGAGACACCTCTAAAAACTTCTGCACCACTAGACTTGAGTCGTTCGATATTGATCCCCGAGCTACTGGCCCAGTTCTAGCCCCGACTACTCTTTCTAAGACTCACAACATTGCTTGAGTCAAAGCATTATCCTCATTCGCATGATCATGAGATCCAGTCTCGCTCTCGAATGACGCAGGTGCATCCATTTCTGGCATATGACCCGGTGCTTCAGACGCAGCACCTCGTCCTCTACCACGGCCACATCTACCGTGTCCACGACCACGTCCTCTAGTGCTCATAATGACTAATTCAATTTTAATCTGATTACAAGTTTTATGAATCAGAATATTATTTCAATGTTTATTAACGATATTTTATGAGATATAAGAGATAGGGTTGTTTTCGCAATCACATTCTATAGTCTCGACCTCTATCATTTTCAACACCTAAAACTAGAAGTTCTAGATTGTTCCTAAGATCTTATCACAATAATAAACATTTAATAAACAAATACTTACTTGACTTGGTGTCGGATGCTCGTGGTGCCATACTACTTTTAAAACATAAGGTCTAGAAATTTAAGTAGTTTTTAAACAAAAATCATTGTTGAACCCAAACCACAGTTGAGTTTTGAAACTGGGCTCTGATACCATAAAATATAACACCCCAAACCCAGCCTATGCATTAAGCCTGAATTTTGGCATGCCACACAAATTGAATGTGCATTCAATTCATCAACGATGTAGGAAATCAAATCTTCAAAACGATTAAGAGAATGACTTTATCGAAAATCGAGGTTTATTTGAAATCCATGATTAAAAACACAAGAGTTTATCATTTGATTTATAGAGTAGTAGTTGATTAAAATTTTAAATTTATTTAGTCGAAATATTTCATCGAAGAGTTTTAAAAGAATTTCCTAAGTTTCAGTGATATTTAAGAAAAACCTTTATTCTACGCGAGAGTTTTAGAAAACATTTATGAAAACTAAATCATCCAACTTAGGAAAACTAAAACATAATAAAATCCATCCGCATAATAAAATCCATGAAAATAATTAAAGAGGCCTTATTACATCGCCATTAAAATAGTACTTAATAAAAATTATTAAAGAAGTTTTAAAGTTATATAAACCACCATTTGTAGTATAGCTTCCACACGAAGTCATCTCCGACCCAAGTCTCCATCAATTATTATTACCGAGAGGGTAAGAAAAATGGGGTGAGTTACTTAGAACTCAATGTGTAACCCACTTACCGTATTCACGGGCCAAAACCATATAAACATATAATTGGGCTTGAGCCCATTTTGCAAATGTAAATATTTATAAATCAAGTATAAAAAAATAATAATGCATGTGATATGCAATTCCCAACCAAGCCTAATTTCCATCCGCTACACACCACCGCACCAACCATCACACCTGTGGGGATCAAGTCAACCCACCCTCCAACACACCAATAAGCCAATTATAATATTTGTGGGCTTTAAGCCAATTATAATATTTGTGGCAACAGCCATTTATAAGATTTGTGGCAACAGCCATTTATAATATTCGTGGTAGAACCACCGATCTAGATTTTTGGCAAGAGCCATCGTGATGAGTCACCGATCTAGATTTTTGGCATCAGGCCTTTCTTCTCTTCATCAATTATCCCAACCCATGTAGTCATGTATATAATAATGCATAACAAAATATTTGTAAGGTAATTTTAATAAAACTCATATTACAATTTATCAATTTGGCCCATTAGTCAAAATAGCAATTTGGCCCATTTAACGATCTAGCAACTTGGCCCATTTCATCTCATATCACATTTAGCTCATGTATTAATATCACTTTTGGCCCATAAAGCAACGTATTTCAATTTGGCCCATAAACAACATATTTCAATTTGGCCCATAAAGCAACATATTTCAATTTGGCCCATAAAACAACGTATTTCAATTTGGCCCATAAAACGATATTTTTGCAATTCGGTCCATAGGGACATTTCGTAATTCGGCCCATTTAACACATGAGGCCTTTTTCACAATTTCCACACTTGGCCAATTAATCAAAATAATCACATGGTCCAAAAATATCACTTCTTTCACGAGATAACCCATTGAGGGCAAATCCGTAATTTTTCCACAACTTCAATTTCGATTTCAAGCATTCACATAAAAGTATTATTATAACGTATTTTTTTCAATTTCACCGAATTTACGATTTTTATTTTAACGCTTACGATATAGTAGAACCCATGAGATAAGTGTGAAGTTACACACCTGATTACGGTGAGAACTACACTTTCCCGCTCGTCGATACCTATATACGTGTCACACTTGATTAGAACACTAATACTTATAAAACTATACTAATATTAAGCGATCTAGATCTTACTCTCGAAATCTCGAACAACCACTATTTGTGATTTCTCTCTGATCAAAGGTTCAGAACCACGAGTAAACAATGGCTCGGGGGTACGTACGACTTCAAAAAATCGATTCTCTTCGGATGAGGGTCCACAACCCGGTGGAAAGTCTCAGATTCCCGAAATAGTCCTTCGCTTGAATTTAGGGGAATAATAGAACCACCCCTCTTCCGAACACTATTAACAACCCTTTTCGTCCCTATCTTGATTGTCTTCAAAGACAAAGGATCATTAGTCCTAACAATATATCGAAAATCTTAAGACTAATGACTCAAAAGAGTGAATTCGACTTACCTTAATATTCCGAATGATCTCAAAAGAATCCTTTGAACATTATGATCAAATCTTAAATGAACTTTAAGATTTCTCCGAAAAGATGATGATTCGACCCTTCCACTATTTCACTAAAAACAACGAAAGAAAACATTTGAAAAGGTGATTGGTTAATCGGTTTAAAAGTCTCTTCCAAGATATTCTAACATTCGGCCAAGGTGACCAAATAGCAAAAGAAAAGACAAAGAAATGATTCTTACCGATGATCCAAAGTTTGAATAGAAGAAAATGATTGAAAATAGATGTTATGAAGAATGAAAGATTCGGCTATGATGATGATCACAAACATTCGGCCATAGAAGATAGATGAAAGAAAAATATGTATTTGTATGATAAGTAAAATGGAGAGGAAAAAAGAATAGGGAGAAGAGAAAAGAGAGAAGTTTAGGGACAATTATGCATTCGGCAATGAAGAGAAAAAAAAGAGAAGAAAAGAAATGGTCTTTGATGGCTATATGGTTTCGGTCACAAAGAAAAGAGAAAAGTTTTAGAGAGAGTGATGAAATTAAGATCGAAATGGTCAAAAAGAAGAAATGGAAAAAGCAACAATTGCTTCCTCAATGCTCATGGTACATTCGGCTAGGGAGAGGGAAAAATTGGAGAGAAAAGTTTGCTAAGACACCAAATGGTAAATGGAAAATGTGCTCATCAAGCACCTAATCCTACCAAACCAACACCAAAATCCGGCCATCCCCCTTAGCCCCCTATGCCGTCCATGTTCATGGACAATTTGGCCATTCAAAATTTCCAAAACAAAGCCCTTGATTCATGCCTTATGTCCCCCTATCACCTTAAATCATGAGATTCTTTTCCTTAAACTTTTACTTACCTTTTTCCTTTGGTCTTCTTGCCAAAAATGATATCCAACTCATCCTAATCCTTATCCATGACCGACACATTGAAAGAGGAAACAAAATAAAAACAAAACTCAATGCACATTCAAGGATTTGAACCTTTTCCCTCAAGCAAACATACATGCGCCAACACCACCTTGCTACTAGCTCATCTTATGCTAGTTTTTGACACTTAAATTTACTTAAACCTCAAAGTCACTTGATCCACTTCAATTAAGTACTCCTTACTAAAATTTATTCTAATTTCGAATAATTCCCAAGTCTTCTCAAGACTATATTAAACATGCAAAATTTTAATTATACACAAGTTAAGCACCAAAACATGTATCATATCGATACTCTGGAGGGTAAGCATATTTTAGGATGTTACGATCTCGATGCCCATGCCATATCCCAAATATGGTCTTACATGGGATCACCCCTTAATGTCGATGCCATATCCCAGATATGGTCTTACACATGATCTTATAGCTCAATGTCGATTCCATGTCCTAGACATGGTCTTATACGAAATCATACACAGATGTCGATCCCATATCCCAGACATGGTCTTATACGAAATTGTTCTTTGATAACGAGGCTATATCCCTGACATGGTCTTACACAAGATCTCCTTTATTCAATGCTATAACATGAGTATCCTCATTATTCGAATCTTTATCCGAAATTTCACTTAGCTTATTTTCATCTGTAACACCCTAAAAATCCGAGTGTTTATATATTGCATGAATTGGTGTTTAGATTTTAAAGGAAAATTTCTTACTTTTATTTTAGTGCTTATTGAAGTCCTAAAGAGGAGTATAGCATAATTTGGATAAGGAATAAATTTAATAATTGAGAATTTTTTGAAGAGAATCAAAGGTCATTAAGACTTAAGTTAAATTAAGTGTTAATGAGTGTCATAAGTTGAGTACATGGCATGGTAGTGTTGGCGCATGAGTTATAGCATGAGGGAAGAGGTTCGAATCCCTTGTTTAGCATCTAGATGAATTTTTGTTTTAATTTTCTCGCACATGTATAGCAAGTGTCGGCCAAGAGCATATATGGTAAGTGTTGACCATGTTATTTTTGGTTAGTGTATCAAAGGTTTAAGGAAATAGTTAACTTATGGCATGGAATCAAAACTTAAGGAAAGATAGGGGAACATAAGGCACATATCAAGGAAAATTTTGGAAACAAAATCATGGCCAATTGACCATGTCTTTGGACGGCAACTTGGTATAGGAGGGAGCCAAATCTTAGTGTTAGTTTGGCTAAGAAATTAATTTTCTCTTTGGTCATTCCTTGCACCTTGTGCAGAATTTTGTTTTCCTTCTCAACTTTTCATCTTGGCCGAATTGTGCATTTGGTAAAGCTCAAGTTTTGTGATCATTTGGTCATTTTTATTTCTTTAGCCATTGCTTTGTGTCTTTTCGTTGAGTGTCGAAATCAACTATACCAAAAGAACCATCCTTTCTCTTTTCTTTTACCATGGCCGAATGTACTAGCTCCTAAAATCCATCTTTTCTTCTCTTCTCATTGAAATCAAACAACATCATCATCATCTCTTCTTTCATATTTTAATTCTTCTCATTCAAAGTTTCTCCATCAAACTCTCTCATGGCCGAATGCTAGAGTGCCCTTAGCGAATCTTTATTTCTTTTCTTTGATCATACATAGTCAAATCTTCATCCATCACAAACACCTTTCTCAATCCTTTCTTTTCGATCGTGGATTATAGGTAAGGGTTCTTCTTTTCATTTTCGATTTATTAATAGTGTTATGACCGAATATTAATGGTGTTATGAAGGCCTTTTGGATCGAAATAAACGTTCGTTCTAATAACGCTTCATTCGTTATTATATAGTGCAATAACGAAGATCGAACTCAAGTGATCGGAGAATTGTAGAAACGTTAGAATCGAATTATTGTGGTAAGGAAATCACATCTTTTAAAGCCTCTAGTACTATTCGATATTATTTTAGATTTAACTAATATTCCTTTGATCGTGAAGACTTTCAAAATAGGGAAGAAAAGGGCGGTGGTTAGTCACGTTAAGAGGGCGAATCAGAATCCCCATTTAAACGAAGAGCGGTTTGGCATTCGGGATTTTCCACCGGGTTGCGGACCATCTTAGAAGGGAGTCAATTATTCAAGTAGTACGAACTTCCGAGCCATTATCGTTGGTGGATTCTCGACGACGAACGAATCAATAAACGAGGAGAAGCCGAAAATCGAAGTGATTCAAAATCAAGAGGGTAAGATTTTGGATCTATTATCGATTAAGAATATTTATACGAAATAGTATTCTAACGGATCGAAATATGTTTTAGGTGCCGAGGAGCGAGAAGGATTAGTACTCTCGATATCGAGGTGTGTAACTTCACATTTTTTTCTCGGGTTGGATGTCAATTTTGGTATGGAAGTATAATCGTAAAAACAACTAGATCGGTAAAAACGTAAAAACTGATATTTTGACGAAAATACGTAAAAATGACCAAATCGTGAAAATTACGAAAATGCGTAAAAATGACCAAACTGATATTTTGGTTGGATGTTTCGTGAAAATGGGCCGCAAAATACTCTAGTTCGATAAATTGGGCCAAAATACTCTAGTTCGATAAATTGGGCCAAAATACTCTAGTTCGATAAATTGGGCCAAAATACTCTAGTTTGATAAACGGGCCAAAGCCCACTAAACTACTAAATGGGCAAATTGCTAAATTATATTTTATGGGCCAAATGAAATGTTTAATGATAAACCCACGAATGTTATGGATTAAATAAAAATTGTTATATGACTATATTTTGTTATATACGCATAATTAAATGGGGTGGGGTATATGAAGAGAAGAATGGCCAGTTGCCAAAAATCTAGTTCGGTGGCCTTGCCACAAAAATAAATATGGCTTATTGCCTCTAGTTCGGTGGCTCTACCACAAATATGGCTTATTGCCTCTAGTTCGGTGGCTTTGCCACAATTATAAAAAGGCTTAATGCCTACGATTGGTGTGTTGGCGGGGTGGGTTGACTTGATCCCCACAGGTATGATGGTTGGTACGGGGGTGTTAGCGGATGGATATTAGGTTTGGTTGGGAAATTCATTTTACATGCATTTTAAATACATTTATTTTATGTTATATTGTTGAATTTCAGTAATTGGGCTCAAGCCCAAGATAATATCTTGACGATCGGCCCAATAATGGTGGTAAGTGAGTTACACACCTGAGTTCTAAGTAACTCACCCCTTTAATTTTTCCATCTCGTAATGGAAATTGACGTGGACTTGGCCGAGGATGACTTCGTGGAGGCCATCTTGCAAAACATGGGTTATTTAAACTCGAACTTTCTAATAAGTATTTTTACTATTTTGGGTTATTGTAATAAGGGCCTCTATAAATAATTTATGGATTTTATGTGTGTTTGGTTTTAAACTATACTTTGGACTTTTAAATATGGGCTATGATTATATGATGTTTTTATTAAAAATAAATTTGGGTTTTCAAGTATATGAAATTCTTTTATAAATATTTTATTATTGTTAACTCTTTAATAAATTACCTAAAGGTTTTGAGAATACAATGATTTTCAACTAATGTGATCTAATATTTATCAAATTCAAATACCCTTCTAATTTTATTAAATCAGTAAATAATATTGTAGCTTTCAACTTATTGAAGATTTAAAATAGCTCGATTCATGTAACAAACCAAATCTAGTCTCAATGCATAGACCGGGTTTGGGGTGTTACATCATCATTTCCTCATCGAGGCTTTATCACTCGATTTTTATAGCAAAAACATACATTATCATAATATTAAGTAGTTTCAAATATCGAAACATTATGAAACTTTACACTTATACAAACTTACCTCGATTCTCAAAATATGTATCGATACTCGATTTAATCCTTGATTTTGTTCTTGCCTTAGTTTCGATCCAAGCTTCGTGTTACTTGATCTATAATAATAATTTCACTTGTTAAATACACGCATTGACTAAACTGACTCATAATCCATATTTTGGAAAAAATATAATTTTGCCCCTAAACTTTTACATAATTACACTTTTGCCCCTAGGCTCGTAAAATAAATTTTTATTCAACTTTCTTGCATTTCAAGCCTAGTCGAATCATATTCTCAACTATAACAACATCCAATTTTCACTATTCCCCTCATGTATGACCATTTCTACAACTTTTACAATTTAGTCCTTATGCATTTTTCATGAAAATAACTTAGAAAAAGATGTTTATCATACATCAAACTTTCATATTCTTTCATAAAACATCAAAATACATGCATGTCATACATGGGTAAATTTTTGAACATAAACCCTAGCTCAAAATATAGCTAGAAATAGCTAAATCGAGCTACGAGGGTCTCAAAAATACGAAGAACATTAAAAACGGGGCTAGGATGCACTTACTATCAAGCTTAGAAGTTGAAGAAACCCTAGCTATGTCTTTCTTGTGATTTTTGGCCAAAGGAAAGAAGATGGACACCATTTTTGATTTATTTTCCCTTTTTATTCTTTTATTAACCAAATGACAAGAATGCCCTTAATGGTCCTTTCTTGAGATTTTTCCTTCCAATGTTCATTTTTTTCCATCATCAAATATATTGGTCTAATTGCTAAATAAGAACCTCTAGTAATTTTTATAATTCTATTTCATACTTGAATCTTCTAGAATCTCATATTCTCTACTCTTTGCAATTTAGTCCTAATGGACAATTTAATCACTAATTAATAAAATTTCTTCATGCAATTTTTACACAATCATGAAATCACCTCATAAGCCTCATAGAAATCATAAAACTCATGTTTCTACTTCAGATTTGTGGTCTCGCACCACTATTCCAGCTAGGCCCTAAATCGGGCTGTTACATTCTCTTTCCTAGGGTTTTCATGCAAAATATTTGGGGAAGATGATGATAAATGATGATATTTTCATCTTTTTTTTATTTATCATCTTTATTTTTTTATCTTTCCAATTTTGTCCCTTACTTTAATTTTATTTTCCATGAATGAATCATAATCCTTAACAACTAAGTATTTTTAATGGTCTAATTACCATATAAGGACTTCCAATTTAAAGTTCTATAGCTATTTAATCCCTTTAGCTATTAGAACTCAACTTTTTCACTTTGTGCAATTTGGTCCTTTATCAAATTAAACATGTAATCTATAAAATTTCTTAACGAAATTTTCACACAATATTATTATCATACAGTAGATCATAAAATAGTATTAAAATAATTTTTCTTTTCGGACTTAGATCTGTGGTCTCGAAACCACTATTCCCATTTTATCGAAAATGGGCTGTTACAATTCAAGTCATAAAATAAGCATAATCATAATAAGAATTCAAATAACATATGTCAAGATACAACCATTTCAATACACAAATTCCAAACTCATACACTATCTCATTTTATAAGTAATTTAAACATTTTATACCATGCTTTCTACTAACAAAAATTAAAATCATTTCCATTTCCATTTCATATATATACTAATATGATACTCAATATCATTTTCATCTAATGCCAATTGATCATTCATTTTACAGTTCAATTTTTGTCTCTCAAGTATATTGACTTGTTCATATTTTATTCAGCCCCCAAGGCTCATTTCTAACCGATTTGCATGATCTCTCATATGTTATCTTTAGTCACATTTCACAATATGCATATATAATACCATATCATATTACCATTCCAATCCAATATCATTTATCGAGTTCATACTTGATAATCACTATTAATCGGACTCGGACTAGGGACGAATACACTGATCATCTGACCATCACACTAATCTGGCACCCATTGCCTCATCGAAATGTCCAAAGTATAACTTGCACCCAGTGCTCATCGGTATAACTAAAGTAAAATGTGTACCTATCACTCATCGGAACGTTCAAAGTAAAATGCACCTACCGCTTATTGACATATAACCAAAGTATAAACCATACACAATCTAATCCTATGGCATGCCAACAATATTTAACTCTGCTTGAGTAGTTAATAGGATATTTAAAGTCCAACTGTGTATCAATTCATATTCAATATCATAATTCCATATCAATTTACATCATCAACCATATTATGAATCATTTAACAAGTTATAACATGTTTGTTTTAACTATATTCAATTTAGTCTAATTCTCAACATTTCGACATTTAATATCATCCAGTATAAAGGGAATCATGCAATTATACTACACTTACCTCAATAGGTATATTTGCATTAATCACACATATGTATATATGCACATGTGTATATCTATTAACACATTTATAACAGCCCATTTTTAGTGGTCTTAGAAGCGGTGGTTTCGGGACCACAATTTTGACCAATGAGTCAATATTTTATTATTTATTTAATATTTATAGGGTTAATACAGTGTCGTAATAAAATTTGGTTAGAAAATTTTAACGTTTGGTTAGTTAATTAAGTAAAAAGGCATAAATCGTAAAAGCTACAAAAGTTAATTGCTATAGGTTTATATGTATTAAATAGACAAAAAAAAAAGCATGAAATAGGGGCTTTATACGGTAAATCTACCTATTTTAAATATGGTGGACAGTTTTGGTGATACATTACATGAAATTTGATTAATAGTTAAAGGGTAAACTTATAAATTAATAAATAAGTATAATTAAAATAAAACAGATGATGGATTAGCCATCATCTTCTTCCTTTCACTTTGCAAAACCATTTCACCCATTGTTGAGAAACTAAAGCTTCGGCCAAAGCTTGTTCCTTTTGCATGATCAAGAAACGAATCAACCGGACAATAATCGTGGAAAAGGAAAATTAGCAGAGTAAACATCAATGTCACATTCGTAGTCATTTTTAATTAGGTAAATTCATATATTGATTTAAAATAATTACTTGTTATACTTGTAAATTAGTAGCTATCTATATATGTTGTGAATTAGTATATTGCTTAATATATGGTAAGTGTTGAAATGGACTAAGTAAGATAGTTAAAGGCTTTTATTGAAAACAAAAAGGTTATACAAATGAATTCATGCGGTGAAGCAATGAGTAATAGTTAAATGATGTTGATTTGTAACATGGCCCATATGAATCTTGTGAATGCTTAGGATAAAAATGATATGTCATTAGGGTTATTACCGTTATGGGTGCTAATCTTGGATGTCCTACCGATGGCTAAGATTCTACATTTATTGCGGATTCTTCATAACTCGTGTGAGCAGCATTGTGTAGCTTAACATCCAACCCATATCTCGTGTGAACAGGCCTATTTCACAACTCATGTGAGCATTTACCGTCATCATTTGTGTAAGCATTTTATTTTAGTATTTTCAATATAATATTTAAATTTAATAAATGATCAACCAGTTATGCACAAATTAAATATTCAATCAATTAATGACAATAGTAATTCTCTTTCTTTAATTAGAACAAGCATTTATAATTATGTCCAATTAGATATATTTTGAAAAGAAATTAAAAATTATTTAATGAACTAATAAATATTTAAAATTTTAATTAATTTCAATCCTAAACGATAATTTCATAATTATAAATTGTATGAGACTAAATTTTAACTAAAAGATAAGTAAAATATCTCAAAGCAAAAATAATAATATTTAGTTATTAAAATATAGAAAATTATTAAAATAATTTCCATAATAAATCATTTATATTTATTGAAACTTATAAATGAATAAACGGATTGAAATTTAAAAAATGGATAGATCACATATTTACCTTAAATATCAATTATCATGTTCTTAAAATAAACATATATATTATTATATTTTAATTTCAAATTAGTTTTTAATAAAATTGAATATAATTTGATTTGTGTTAAGAAAATTAGTATATATTTAAGAAATTTGTTAGCAAAAATCCATCTCAGAATTAGAGAAATAATGTCCTTACGTACTAAACATGTGTAACAAATTTTTTAAGTTTGAACCCGATGAAACATCCCAAACCCGGCCCAAAAAGCCTGACCGGATTTGATATGTTCCTCGAGTAAAACTTTAGCAAACTCTCACTTATTTAAGAAAAACTTGGTGATTTTTGAATAAAACAGATTAACTTAAAGATCGGGTTGAAATTTAATTGTAAAGTAAATTCGCATCTTCTTAAAACATTATTTTTAAAAGAAATAATAAGTTAATGAAAACCAAATTTAATAAAAATTTATTAATATTGTGGAAATATATTTTGTTTTCAAAAGCAGTTTAAATTATTTATCAAAATTCATTTAGTTATTTAATTAATAATTACTCATGGCAAAATAAAATAAATTCAAACACAAAATTTAAAAGCAGTTTATAGTGGCCTTATTACATAAAAATAGCAAAAACCCATAATAAAGTCTAAGTAATAAAATTAACTTAATAAGTTTAAGTAGGAAAATTTCCAAAATACTTTGTTTGAGCGTAATACCTCAAAATCCTTCTTCGACCCGATCCATCGCTCTACTGAATCATCTGAAAAGTTATCCCACAAAAGGGTGAGTTATAAACTCAATGTGTAACACATACATTAAAAAGCCCATTTGATCATATGCCTTAAAGCCCAATAATTACACATATAGCCATAGGCCCATTTAAGTCATGATTAGCCCAAAAGCCCATTTTCATAGCAGATTAAATAATAATCATTTAAAATCACATGAATATACACATATAATGAAATGCAAACTCGGCCCACCTAATATCCATCCGCTACACACCACCCGTACCAACCAATCACACCGTGGGGATTACTAAATCGACCCTCCATCCGCTACACACCATCGAAGGCAGTTGCTGCAGTCAACATGCACATCGCCCTTATAATTTTGTGGCAAAGCCACCAGACAAATGTGACCGAAGTCACTAGATTCAAAATATGTGATCGAAGTCACCAGATTCACATATGTGACCGAAGTCACCGGATTCAAATATGTGACCGAAGTCACCGGATTATGTGGTAAAACCACCAGAATACTTCCCCTTTATCAATTTTACCCATATGCCCATGCACATACATATTATTCAGTTTTCATGCCATTTACCCCAAAATCATAATAAAATCATATTTATCTCACAATTATGCATATAGCAAAATTAACAAAATATTGGGGTAAACATACCTGAATATCGTATACCACCGAATGGTATCCACAATCATTATCAAACATATTGTCATATAATCACATTTAATAATAGATCTATGAGATTTTATTGTAAGGTTACACACCTTATGACTGTGAGAACGATACCTTCTCGCTCGTCAACACCTAATTAATTATCACACTAGATTAGTATACACCATTACTAATAAAATTATTCTATTGATGAAAGATCTACATCTTTACCCTCGAATTCTCGAACAACCGTTATTTGTGGTTTTTCTCTGCTAGATGGATCAAAACCCACTGATAACCCACCAACGAAAAGTGGTTCGGTTGTACGCACTTCTTCAAATAATCGATCTTCGTTAGCAGAGGGTCCACAACCCGGTGGAAAATCTCTTATCGCCGATACAGCCCTTTGGTTGAAGTTCGATGGTAAAACAGTGCCTCCTCTCTTCCAAACACTCCATACAGCTCTTTTCGTACCTATCTTGTTAGTCTCAAAATCACCCCTAAAAAAAGTTAGTTAATAAACTATCTAAAAGGATTAATATAACCAAAAGTGATATTCTTACCTTGGATGATTTGAAGGTTTCTCTTAAAACGTTGGTTTCAAAAGATCCTTAAAATCCTTCCAAGGATTCGCCTAGAGAGAAAAATAAGAGATTTATGTTTCTAAATCGACTATAGTAAAAGAGATAATGAAAACAATTGACAAAAACCTTACTTGATCACTTGAAGATTCGACCTTGAACAAAAAGAAGAGAATAAAAAATAGATTTGGTGATTTTGGTTTGCACAAAAGAAAAGAGAAAAGATAGTGATTTATGGCTAAAATGGTTTGATTTTCAATAAAAGAAAAGAAGAAAGGAAATCGAAATAGAAGATGATTCGGTTGACAAAAGAGATGAAAATAATGTTGATTTTGGTTTTAGTAGAAGGTAGTTTCGGTTGAGAGAAGGAAGAAAGAAAATGAAAAATAAAAGAAGAGAGAAAGAGAAGAAGAAGAAAAGATGATGATGAAGATGCTTCCAAAAGAAAAGAGATAGGTTTAGGGACCTATTTGCATTCGGCCAAGAGGGAAAAATTGAAGAAGAAGTTGTTCTTTGAACTTTGGTACTTTCGACAATGAGGGAAAAAGAAAAGAAGAATGTTTTTCCAAACTTTTGATGCTTTTGACTAAAGAAGACAAGAATTTGAGAGAAAATGGTCAAAATAAAAGCCAAAACAAAGTAAATCTTTTACCTAATGTCATTAGCAAAATTCGGCTAGGAGGAGAGCTTTTGGAAAAATGAGAAAAGATGTACAAAATGCTAGAGTTTTTGGCCAACTATCACCCCCTAACTCAAAGTCAAATTCGGCCAACTAAAATGCCAACATAATCCCCCTTTTCCTCCACATTTCTTCCTCATCAACCCTTAGATTGCTATCATAATTAACCATCCCCTTTAGCCCCTAAAACCGACTAGATTCATGGTCAAATGACCATGAAAAAGCTTCCAAAACATTGCCCTTACTTCAAGCCTTTTGTCCCCCCCATCTTACCATCCTTTCATGATTCCATGCCATATCTTCTATCTTACCTTTTTCATATGGTCAATTAACCAAAATTAAAAAGATGCTCATCCATTCTAGAAGAGTCTTGACCGACACTATAGGGAAGGAAACAAAAATAAAATCCTCTCATTTGCTAGCTAGGGGATTCAAACCTCTCCCCTCAAGCACTCATCCAAGCGCCCTTACCACTTTGCCAAGTACTCATCTTATGCTTAAAACCTCTTGTCATTATTTCTTAAAGCCTATCTTGCTTAGCTCCATCTTAATTATTAAAAATTAAAAGTTTCACTAAGCATTCACTTACATAATGAAGTTCAAAAATAACTTCCAAAACACACTCAATAATAATTAGGCATGCAATAACATTCAATTAAGTAGAAATGCATAACCCCTAATTATCAGGATGTTACAGTTCTACCCCCTTAAAATAATTTTGTCCTCGAAATTACCTGGATAGAACAAGTGAGGGTATTGCTGTCGCATCACTTCCTCCGGTTCCCACGAAGCTTCTTCTGATCCATGATTACGCCATAACACTTTGACGAGAGGAACTGATTTTCTCCGTAAAACCTTTATATCTCGCTCCAGAATTTGAATTGGCTCCTCTTCATGTGACAAATCTGGTCTTAATTCCACCTCTTCAACTGGCACTACATGAGATGGATCCGACCGGTAACTGTGTAACATTGAAACATGGAACACATCGTGCATTTGCTTCAACTCCGAAGGCAAATCTAACTGATATGCCACAGGTCCGACCCGCTTCAAAACCCGATAAGGTCCAATGAACCTGGGACTTAACTTCCCTTTGCGACCAAATCTCATCACCTTTTTCCAAGGTGAAACCTTTAAGAATACTTGATCTCCCACAGCAAACTCTATTTCCTTCCGCTTTAGATCTGCGTACGACTTTTGTCTGTCAGATGCTTCTTTTAACCAAGCCGGATTACCTTAACCTTTTCTTCAGATTCAGTCACTATTTCTGGACCCAAAATCTGACGTTCCCCTAATTCTGTCCAACACGTAGGAGTGCGACACTTCCGTCCATATAGTGCTTCATATGGTGCCATCCGAATACTGGTTTGGTAACTGTTGTTGTACACAAATTCTGCTAACGGTAAGAACTCTTCCCAACTTCCCCTGAAATCCATCACACATCCCCTTAACATATCTTCTAAAATTTGGATTACTCGTTTAGACTGGCCGTCAGACTGTGGATCAAATGTCGTACAGAAATCCAATCTGGTGCCCAAAGCCTGATGCAATGCTTTCCAAAATCGAGACGTAAACCTCAGATCTCTATTCGAAATAATCAACACCGGCACTCCATGCAGTCTCACAATCTTAGCCACATATAACTTTGCCAATTTCTGCAAAGAGTAATCAACCCGAACTGGGATAAAATGTGCAGATTTCGTCAATCGATCCACTATCACCCATACAGAGTCTTTCTTAGTAGGCGTAAGAGGAAGCCCACTAACAAAGTCCATGGTGATTCTCTCCCACTTCCTTTGTGGAATCTTTATCGGTGAAGCAATCCGAAGGTACTTGATGTTCACCTTGACTTGTCGACACGTTAAGCACTTTCCTACATACTCCATAACTCTCGCTTAAGACCGGACCACCAAAACCGATCTCGCAAATCTCAGTATAACTTACTTCCTCCGGGATGCATAGCATAAGGGCTACTATGCGACTCTGAAGAATCTTTTGCCTCAATTCACGATCCCTCAAGATCTGAGACTTTACCTTTGAAACACAATACCCCATCGCTGTTAATACCAAAATCTTTCAATTCCCCATTTTGTACCTGCCGTAGCTTTACATTCAGATCTTCGTCTACTAACTGTCTCTCTTTCACTTGACTCAACCATGTCGGCCTAACTTGTAATTCTGCCAACAAGCTTCCGTCATCGTAAAGACTAAGATGTGCAAATATCGCCCTTAAATCTGACACCACTTTCCGACTTAGAGCGTCTGCCACCACATTCGCCTTGCCTGGGTGGTGCTCAATAGAACAGTCGTAGTCTTTCAACAACTCTATCCACCTTTGCTGCCTCAAATTCAGTTCCTTCAGAGTCAGTAAATATTTCAGACTCTTGTGGTCCGTGTATATCACTGACTTTTCCCCGTATAGATAATGTCTCCAAACTTTAAGAGCAAAGACTACAGCTGCCAACTCCAAGTCATGTTTCGGGTAATTAAATTCGTGCGGTCTCAACTGTCGAGACACATACGTAACTACCTTCCCGTCTTGCATCAGAACACATCATAATCTCGTGTGAGAAGTGTCACAATACACGACGAAATCCTTCCCTGCCTCAGGCTGAATCAAAATCAGAGCTTCAGTCAAAACCTTCTTGAGCTTCTCAAAACTCTCTTGTTGCTTATCAGCCCACACGAAAGGTACCTCCTTTCTCAACAATTTTGTTAAAGGTGCAGCTATCGATGAGAATCCTTGACGAATCTTACGTAGTATCCGCTAACCCTAAGAAACTACGAACTTGATTCACGGACTTAGGTGGTTTCAATCTATATGACCTCAATCTTTCGAGGATCCACCTTATCCCTTCTGCAGACACCACATGGCCTAAAAGCGCAACCTCTTTCACCAAAATTCACACTTCTTGAATTTGGCATAAAGCTTTTCTCCTTAAAACTCGCAACACACTCGGAGATGCTCATCATGTTCCATTTCGGACTTAGAATACACCGGGATGTCGCCTATGAATACCACAATGAACCGATCCAAGTAGAAATTTGGAAAATTGGTTCATCATATCCATGAACGCATTGGGCGTTAAATCAATCCGAATGGCATTACCGAAATTCATAATGCCCATATCTAGTTCGGAAAGTCGTCTTATGGATATCCACTTCTTTCACCTTAAGTCGATGATACCCGACCTTAAATCAATCTTTGAGAATCTGCAGACTCCTTTAAGTCGATCGAACAAGTCATCGATCCTCGGCAAAGGATACTTATTCTTGATGGTCAGCTTATTCAACTGCCGGTAATCTATACACATCCTCATCATTCCGTCCTTCTTCTTCACGAATAGGATCGGTGCTCCCCATAGAGACACACTAGGTCGAATGAATCCACGATCAAGCAACTCCTAAATCTGAGCCTTAAGCTCAACTAACTCCTTCGATGCCATTCTATATGGAGCAATAGAAACTGGCACCGTTCTAGGCAATAATTCAATCCCGAATTCTACCTCTCGATCCGGAGGCAATTCTAGAAGTTCTTCCGGAAAAACATCTACAAATTCATTCACAGTCCTGACTTCTTCAACAGTTGCCTCCTTAGCCTCCAAGGCACTCACCAACATCAGAAAGGCTACACATCCCTTTCTAACCATCTTTTCTGCCTTAAGAGCGGATACTACATTTGATAAGTAGTTCCATCTCTTGCCCATCACTACAACTTCTTTGTCATCAACAGTTCTTAAGGACATTCGTTTAGCAGCACAATCCACATTTGCACGATACTTCACTAACCAATCCATGCCTAAGATCAGGTCGAATTCCCCGAATGGCAACTCCATTAAATCAGCCGAAAACTGCGTCCCTTAAACTTCTAAAGGCACTTCCTTAAAAAGTTTGTCTATTACTACTGTCTGTTCTAAAGGACTAAGTACAGTCATCTTCCTAGGTACAGTCTCAGAAGTCACATGCAAAGTTTCAGATACTTCACTAGTGATATAGGAATGAGTTGACCCTATATCTATCAAACCAATAAAGGGCAACCCGTAAATCGAAACGTGCAGTGATAACATCAAAAGCGTCACTATCCTCTCTGACGAGCTGCATATACCGGACTGGTTGTCTCACCTCGGAGCTACCACGCCTCGCACGAAGTCCGCGACCTCTACGAGCCATTACCCTTCCATTTGGACCACGGCCCTTATCATTCTTTGTTCACCTCTGCCACTGATTAACACCACGACCTCTTTGGGCGGTTCTTATCTGAATTCTTCGGGCAATCCTTGATCATATGGTCTTTAGACCCGCACTTGAAACATCCCTCGGTCTTTTTCCAACACTCTCCCGGGTGCATCCTCCCACATTGAGCACAAGCACGATGTTGTCCACCGTGTGATCTCTTGACTTGCGACCCATCATTTCTTGGTTTCTTCTAAAAATTCCTGGATGACCCTGAAGATCCAAAGCTTCTCTTATTCTTATTCTGGCCTCTGTCTCGGATCTGTCTTTCAGTCCGCTTAACCTCTTCAGCTATTCTTGCCCTTTCTACTAAGATTGCAAAATCTCTTTCTCGGTTCGGAGTAATTATCACTCGCAGTTCATCTCTAAGTCCATCTTCAAATCTGACACACCGTTCATATTCAGTAGCTACTATCCCTCTGGCATATCGACTAAGTCGCAAAAATTCTGCTTCATACTCAGCTATCGACTTATTTCCTTGCACCAAATTTAAAAATGCCTTCCTCTGGGAGTCGATGTAGCTAGCTCCAACGTATTTTCCTTCGAATTTAACTTTGAAATACCCCCAATCCAGTCGATCCACAGGGGTACTCTCCTTGATAGTGAGCCACCACTGATAGGCCTCATCACGGAGTAGTGAAACAGCACCTTTTAGTTTTTCTTCAGCAGTGCAGTCTAAATCGTCCATGATTCTTTTTGACTGCCTCTAACCAGTACTCCGCTACATTTGGGGCTACTCCAGATACTCCCCTAAAAACCTCAGCTCCATTTAATCTTAGTCTCTCAGCTACTGACTTTCGAGACCCATTTCCAGTACTAGCTTCTGCTACTCGTTCCAATACTCGAAGTACAGCTTGTGATACTGCGTCACCTCCTCCATTTTGCTCTTGAAAATCCACCCCAATAGCCGGTGGCGGAGCTTCATTTTTGGAACCTTGACCAAATCTAATTGGTTCCGATACAGCCATTCTTCCTCTTCCACGTCCACGACGACCACGTCCCCTAGAACTCATGTCTACTACGAGTCTTATCTATTTTTACGAAAAAGTCTTATGTATTAGAGTCTTTTCACTTCTTATTAAAAGAAAGTTTTATGCAGCAGATATTTAGTGGTTTTTCCGTAGTAGTACACAAACACCTAGGGTCCATGTCTCTAAAGTATAGTTTCTTTAGGCTTATCATACATTCATATCACTTATCAATAAGGGTACTTACCTGATGGATCTGGGTCGAGAATTCCGAGTGCCATGCTCTTATAAAACCATTTTAACTTAAGAAAACTTTCAAAAATTCATTTGGGCCAACTTTTGAAAACGTTATGGGCTTCAAAACCCAAGGCCGAGAGTTTAAAACTGGGCTCTGATACCAAGTTGAAACACCCCAAACCGGGCCCAAAAAGTCTGACCGGATTTGATATGTTCCTCGAGTAAAACTTTAGCAAACTCTCACTTATTTAAGAAAAACTTGGTGATTTTTGAATAAAACAGATTAACTTAAAGATCGGGTTGAAATTTAATTATAAAGTAAATTCACATCTTCTTAAAACATTATTTTTAAAAGAAATAATAAGTTAACAGAAACCAAATTTAATGAAAAAATTTATTAATATTGTGGAAATATATTTTGTTTTCAAAACAGTTTAAATTATTTATCAAAATTCATTTAGTTATTTAATTAATAATTATTCATGGCAAAATAAAAATAAATTCAAACACAAAAATTTAAAAATAGTTTATAGTGGCCTTATTACATAAAAATAGCAAAAACCCATAATAAAGTCTAAGTAATAAAAATTAACTTAATAAGTTTAAGTAGGAAAATTTCCAAGATACTTTGTTTGAGCATTGGCCACCTCGAAATCCTTGCTGACCCGATCCATCGCTCTACGAATCATCTGAAAAGTTATCCCACAAAAGGGGTGAGTTATAAACTCAATGTGTAACACATACATTAAAAAGCCCATTTGATCATATGCCTTAAAGCCCAATAATTACACATATAGCCATAGGCCCATTTAAGTCATGATTAGCCCAAAAGCCCATTTTCATAGCAGATTAAATAATAATCATTTAAAATCACATGAATATACACATATAATGAAATGCAAACCCGGCCCACCTAATATCCATCCGCTACACACCACCGTACCAACCAATCACACCGTGGGATTACTAAATCGACCTCCATCCGCTACACACCATCGAAGGCGGTTGTTGCGATCAACATGCACATCGCCTTATAATTTTGTGGCAAAGCCACTGCACAAATGTGACCAAGTCACCAGATTCAAAATATGTGACCAAGTCACCAGATTCACATATGTGACCAAGTCACCGAATTCAAATATGTGACCGAAGTCACTGGATTATGTGGTAAAACCACCGAATACTTCCCTTTATCAATTTTACCCATATGCCCATGCACATACATATTATTAGGTTTTCATGCCATTTACCCCAAAATCATAATAAAATCATATTTATCTCACAATTATGCATATAGCAAAATTAACAAAATATTGGGGTAAACATACCTGAATATCGTATACCACCGAATGGTATCCACAATCATTATCAAACATATTGTCATATAATCACATTTAATAATAGATCTATGAGATTTTATTGTAAGGTTACACACCTTATGACTGTGAGAACGATACCTTCTCGCTCGTCAACACCTAATTAATTATCACACTAGATTAGTATACACCATTACTAATAAAATTATTCTATTGATGAAAGATCTACATCTTTACCCTCGAATTCTCGAACAACCGTTATTTGTGGTTTTTCTCTGCTAGATGGATCAAAACCCACTAATAACCCACCAACGAAAAGTGGTTCAGTTGTACGCACTACTTCAAATAACCGATCTTCGTTAGCAGAGGGTCCACAACCCGGTGGAAAATCTCTTATCATCGTCTGACCCTTCGTTTGAAGTTCGATGGTAAACAAGTGCCTCCTCTCTTCCAAACACTCCGTCGCTTCTTTTCGTACCTATCTTGTTAGTCTCAAAATCACCCTAAAATAAAGTTAGTTAATAAACTATCTAAAAGGATTAATATAACCAAAAGTGATATTCTTACTTTGGATGATTTGAAAGGTTTCTCTTAAAACGTTGGTTTCAAAAGATCCTTAAAATCCCTTCCAAGGATTCGGCCTAGGAGAGAAAAATAAGAGATTTATGTTTCTAAATCGACTATAGTAAAAGAGATAATGAAAACAATTGACAAAACCTTACTTGATCACTTGAAGATTGACCTTGAACAAAAGAAGAGAATAAAAAATAGATTTGGTGATTTCGGTTTGCACAAAAGAAAAGAAAAAGATAGTGATTTATGGCTATAATGGTTTCGATTTTCAATAAAAGAAAAGAAGAAAGGAAATCGAAATAGAAGATGATTCGGTTGACAAAAGAGATGAAAATAATATTGATTTTGGTTTTAGTAGAAGGTAGTTTCGGTTGAGAGAAGGAAGAAAGAAAATGAAAAATAAAAGAAGAAAGAAAGAGAAGAAGAAGAAAAGATGATGATGAAGATGCTTCCAAAAGAAAAGAGATAGGTTTAGGGACCTATTTGCATTAGGCCAAGAGGGAAAAATTGAAGAAGAAGTTGTTCTTTGAACTTTGGTACTTTCGGCAATGAGGGAAAAAGAAAAGAAGAATGTTTTTCCAAACTTTTGATGCTTTTGACTAAAGAAGACAAGAATTTGAGAGAAAAGGTATTTTAACCAAAATGGTCAAAATAAAAGCCAAAACAAAGTAAATCTTTTACCTAATGTCATTAGCAAAATTCGGCTAGGAGGAGAGCTTTTGGAAAAATGAGAAAAGATGTACAAAATGCTAGAGTTTTTGGCCAACTATCACCCCCTAACTCAAAGTCAAATTCGGCCAACTAAAATGCCAACATAATCCCCCTTTTTCCTCCACATTTCTTCCCCATCAACCCTTAGATTGCTATCACAATTAACCATCCCCTTTAGCCCCTAAAACCGACTAGATTCATGGTCAAATGGCCATGAAAAAGCTTCCAAAACATTGCCCTTACTTCAAGCCTTTTGTCCCCCCCATCTTACCATCCTTTCATGATTCCATGCCATATCTTCTAGCTTACCTTTTTCATATGGTCAATTAACCAAAATTAAAAAGATGCTCATCCATTCTAGAAGAGTCTTGACCGACACTATAGGGAAGGAAACAAAAATAAAATCCTCCCATTTGCTAGCTAGGGGATTCAAACCTCTCCCCTCAAGCACTCATCCAAGTGCCCTTACCACTTTGCCAATTACTCATCTTATGCTTAAAACCTCTTGTCATTATTTCTTAAAGCCTATCTTGCTTAGCTCCATCTTAATTATTAAAAATTAAAAGTTTCACTAAACATTCACTTACATAATGAAGTTCAAAAATAACTTCCAAAACACACTCAATCATAATTAGGCATGCAATAACATTCAATTAAGTAGAAATGCATAACCCCTAATTATCAGGATGTTACACCCGAACATTTGGTTCATCGGTGTTACCCTTTACTAACGTCATGGGTTCAAATAGCATAAATTATTTACAAGTGTACATGTAAGTTTCAAGTGATATTTTGTCTATCTATTGACACTAAGTTTTTTCTGTCTTTTAACACGGGGTTTTCTCTTCTCTCTTCCTTTTTCTTCTTCAAAGTTTTGTTTCTTAGCTTTGGTGTGACAGTTTTTCTTTATTCTTGAGTGATAGAGGATGAACTGGCTAATATGAATTTAATTGATGAGGAAGAGGATGTGTTTCATGATAAGGCTACGGTGGTGGATCAAAATTATCAGTTCAGTTTGGTAGGATAATGCTTAACTGATAGTGTTGTTCATTTTTCATCTTTACCCAATACTATGGCTGATCTTTGGCATCCCATTGGGGGGATTTGTATTTCATATTTAGGAGAAAAAAGGTTTCTTTTTCAAATTTTCCATGACGTTGATGCTCAAAGAGTGCTTTTTGGAACTCCATGGTTTTTCAATAATCATTTACTAATCATTCACAAAATTTAAATGGGGGAAGATCCGTTATTATTTTCGTTATATTTATTAGAGCTTTGGGTCCAAATACATGATTTGCCTCTAGGTTTGATGACAAAAACTATGGCCAAACAATTTGGGGATTTTTTAGATTAGTTTCTTGAATACGATACATCTATTCCGACAATGGGAACCAAAAAATTTATGCACATTCGGATTCGTTTGGATGTGATAATTTCATTGAAAAGAAATAAGAAGATTCAGATTGGCAAGGGTCAGACTGTCTATGGTCGTTTTCAGTATGATAAAATAAGTTTATTTTGCTTTATCTGTGGTAAACTCGGTCATGTGGAGATTTTTTCCCATTTCGGACTCCAATTGAGCCTTCAAAAATAGTCTTTAGGTGGGATATTTACAGCATGTAGTGGTGCGACGGCGGAACGCAACTGTGAGCAAATGGCTCCGTGAAGCAAACGGTTCAGAATCCAAACTATTGGATATGGAAAGAGACACTAAAGGCCAAATTTTAGGGGAAGAGAGGGATACTGAGCGTAACAATAGGGGTGATGTGAAGAAATCGCATCTAAATCCTAATTTATTCCTTTAGGATCTGGAGAAAAGATATTAACTAAGGGGATTGACAACTAGCAAAACATGGACAGTAGGGAGTTAAATGGGGCTGATGGTGATAATGGGCCTATGGATCTGGTATTGACTGAGGAAAATGATCCACTACTTTCTATGAAAGGCAAGAAATGACAATGGGTAGTGGTGATACGACAATTTCTTCAGGGAATAACATTGAAAGAGGTCTTCACGATATAACGACTAGCTCTGCAGGGCGGAGCAGTCAAATGCAATGAAACTTCTAAGCTAGAATGTCTGTGGACTGGGGAGACCACAGGCTGTTAATAGGCTAAAAAATAAGTTGAGGGCCATTAATCCCCAGATTTTATTTCTTATGGAAACAAAATTAAATTAAAAAAAAGATGGAATGGTTAGGTTGAAATGTGGTTTTGAAAATGGTATTGATATAGGGGCGATTGGATTAAAAGAAGGTTTATCTTTGGGTTGGAAAGTTAACTCTTTTATTATGCTTAAGAGTTATTCTCATTACCATATTGATGTTGATATTCATGATAATGAATGTGGTGAATCTTGGAGGTTAACAGGTTTTTATGGGAACCCTAATGAACGAAGTATGCAGAGGTTATGGGAGCTGCTTAGACAATTGGAACATGATCAAATGGTCCCTTGGCTTGTGATTGGGGATTTTAACGAGATCATAAGCTCCTTTGAAAAGAAGGGTAGAAGTCTTAGATCAGAATGACAGATGGTTGAGTTTCGAAGCGTTTTGGATGACAGCGGGCTTAATGATTTGGGTTTCATTGGTGGGTGGTTTACTTGGGAGAGAGGAATATTCTTGTTAATTAATAAAAGGAAAAGACTTGATAGGGCAGTCACGAGTTTCGAATGGGTGAATATTTTTTCAGGCTATCAAGTGGAGCATTTGAGTCATACTTTTTTAGACCACTGTCTGGTTCTTTTGGACACAACAGGAAAGAGAAGGGATGACAAGAGATGTGGGGCCAAGCATTTTTGTTTTGAGGCCAGATGGTGTTTAGAACAATCTTTCGAGGAGGAAGTAAAAAGGAATTGGGCTAATTCATCTGTTAGTATTCTAATTAAACTAACGAAAGTGAGACAATAGTTCCAACAATGGAGTCGTTTAAGGAGCCAGGAGCAAAGGAAAACCCAAATGGATTTAAAGGAACGGTTGCTTGAACTTTATGACAGGGATCCATCTGATGAGGTTTTGGTTGAAATTGTAGATGTTTAGTTAGGCCTTAATCTAGAGGCTGATAAAGAGGAAATCTTTTGGGAACAACAGACTCTAGTCAATTGGTTGAAAAATAGGGATTGAAATACAACTTTCTTTCACAAAATAGCTGTTATTCGCCAAAATCTTAGTCGGATGACTGGATTGGAAGGGGGGATGGACGTTGGGTTTCAAAAGATAAGGAGATGTTACAGATTGCTTTGAAGTATTTTGAAATTTTGTTCTCGGCTTTAGAGATAGGTAATGATGAAAGGTTGCTTGGGTTAGTGGAGAAACGAATCTCAAAGAGCATGAATAACGAGCTACTCAAACCATTCACTGAGGAGGAAATTGAGCATCCAGTTAGGATTATGGCACCCCTAAAGGCCCCGGGGATTGATGGTTTTCCAGCAACAAATGTGGTTTACAAAATTATTGTGAAACTTAGTGGAGCGTATGAGTGCAATATTGGGATGTTGTATTAATGAAGCCCAAAGGGCTTTTATCCAAGGAAGGCATATTTCGGATAATGATTTAATCACTTATGAGGTCTTACATTCCTTTAGAATGAAAAAGAAAAATAGAAAAGGGAATTTTACGCTTAAGCTCGATATGAGTAAAGCATATGATCGTGTTGAATGAAATTTTTTGGCTGGAATGATGCTTATGTTGGGTTTTCAGACTGATTGGGTTGTTCTCATTATGAGGTGCATTTTTTTTGTTTCCTATATAGTGGGTATCAATGGGGATACTAACGATTGGTTTTCACCTTCGAGAGGGTTGAGACAAGGAGATCCACTTAGTCCTTATCTATTCTTAATATGTGTAGAGGATTTTCTACACTATTGCATAAGGCAAAATAGAAAGATCTGATGCGGGGTGCTCCAATTGGAAATGAAAGGTTCTCAATTAATCATCTGTTTTTTGCGGACGACTGTATTATTTTTGGTGGTGCCTCATGTGAGAGAGCAAATACAGTTTGAAACACTATTTTGGAGTACGAGCGGGTTTCGAGGCAACAGGTTAACTTTGATAAATCACTTATTTATTTTGGTGCAAGTGTGGAGTCTAATGTAAGGGAGTCAGTTACTAACACTTTGAGTGTCCATGTAGCTACAAACCCCGAGAAGTATTTGGGCCTTCCAATAATGGTCGAAAGAAAGAAGAGGTGGGCTTTTGCAAATTTTGCTGACCGGTTCAGAATAAGAATTGATGGGTGGAGTTTGCGCTATCTTTCGATGGGGGGTAAGAAAGTATTCATTAAGTCGATTTTACAAGCAATACTCATATATGTTATGCAGTGTTTTGCTTTGCCGAAGGTTCCATGTCGCAAATTAGAGGGTATATTGAATAAATTTTGGTGGTCTAATAACAACTAAAGGCATTCATTAGAGTAACTGGAGTGCGTTGTGTAAACCCAAAGTTGGTGGGCTGGAACTTCAGGATCTTTTTTTGTTCAATAAAGCTTTATTAGCAAAACAAGTTTGGCGGTTATTTTCCCAACCCAGTTTCCTTTTAGAAAAAGTTTTAAAAGCCCGTTATTTTCCATTCTCAGGTATTTTGTCAGCAAAAGTTGGTTCTTACCGTTCGTTTACCTGGAAGAGTATTTGTAGTGCTTGAGATATGATTGTAGAAGGGTTAATTTGGAGCATTGGTAGCAGTGAAGGTGTGAATATTTTGGAATGATCCATGGCTGCTTGGTCCTGGAAGTAGTAGATTATCAGTTCAGAGTATAAATCCTTATTGGATTACTGTGAACCAGTTAATTGATGTTGAGTCAAATACCTGGAATAATGAAGTGATCTGTAGACTTGTTGACAAAGACCAAGAAAAATGCATTTTTAGCATTCCTCCCAATAGCTCCAAATCTCATGATATGTTGGTTTGGAGACGCGAAGCCACTAGGAGTATTCTGTGAAGAGTGGGTATAGGGTTTTAGTTACAGAAAAATTATAGATTACTGATTACACCCTTCTACAGCAGACAAGTACAAGGATTTTTACAAATTACTTTAGGCTTTGCACCTACCAACTAAAGTGAAAATACATATGTAGAGGTTATTCAATAATTATGTGCCTCATTTTAGCAATCTCATTAAGCGAAGGCTATATGTTGATGAAGCTTGTCCACAGTGTAAGGAGGCTCCGGAGGATTCTGACATTTGATGTGGTCTCGTGGTGTATTACAACAGCTTTAGGCTTCTCTGAATATCACGATTGCTCCAGCAAGGATTACCTCGAATTGAAAAGACCGGTTACTAAATATTTTTAATGCAGCAGGTGAAAGTACCAGACAACTTTTAATTATTTCCTTTTGGGCTCTGTGGCATAGAAGAAATAAAATGGTACATGAAGGTCTTAAGATATCCATGCACGAACTTTTAGGTTTTATTCGAGGTTATATATAGGAGATAGCTTTGAGTCGAGTCTCTTTTTCCTCATCTAGAACTATGGTGAAAGAGTTGTGGCAACCCCCTAATCCTGGTATTATTAAATTAAATTTTGATACTTCTTTTCAAGGTGATTCTAAAATCTCTGCTGCAGCAATTTTAGCTTGAAATAACGAAGGAAAAGTCATGGGGGCATGTACTTACCCATATGAGGGAGTCGTAGATGCCTTTGTCGCAGAAGCTATGGCCTATGAAAGGGCTCTGTTGTTTGCGATTGAAATGGGTTTTAAGAGAATACTACTGGAAGGGTATTCTCTATCGATCATTAAAAAACTCAAACCAGATGGAGAGGATAGATCCATTCTCAAACTGATTTCTCAAAGCATTCGACTATTAGAAAGTTAGTTTGTGGAAGTTACTTACCATTTTGTTCCAAGAGAAACTAACAGGGCAGCACGTAATCTGGCATTGGAAGGATGTCGACACTAAACATCCTACTTCTGGGTTGTGAAGGCACCAGATTCAGTTGAAAAGGTGGTGGACAAGAACTGGATTCTTTGGCTTCAACACTGCTGAGAAATCTTTGTTAAACTTTGAAGATGGAGAAGGTTCAGAGGAATCTCCATGGTTGGTTTTCAAGTGATGCGAACCCGGTCGCATCATGTTACGACGCAACTCGACGCCATCGAGATTGGCCTAAGCTCGAGGGGCCTAAGTGCAAAATGAACCTTCATTACAAGCTCATTCAGCTCCATAGGCGTTTCTTGCAATTTATTGCAAGCTGAACTTTAAATTTATTTTTAATTCATCTTAGTTTAATAATTAAGTTGTTGGACTTTAATTAAACTCATCTTAGTTTAATAATTGTTTGTCATTTTTATTAAACTTCTTTTAGTTAAATAATTGCTGGAAATAAATGCTTAACTTAGTTTATTTAATTGCTGGAATAACTTATTGTTAAATATATTTATTACAGTTTATTAAATTAAGTTATAAGTTAAAGTAGTTCATTTAAAAGTTTGTTTACTAAGCTTATTAAGTTTAGTGTGTTTAATGTGTTTTTGTGTTTAATATGTGTTTAAATGTGTTTAATATGTTTGTTTTAATGTGTTTGATTGCAGGTGACTAATCAGCTGGAAACCGTTACATTCAAGGGCTATTACAAAGTGATTAATGTGACTTTTCAAGTAGAAATCGATTACATACAAGGGGGCATTATTCATCATTAAAAGGAGTTGTTCTGACAATTAAAGGAAGCGTTACACATCCTTTAAATTTGACAACAGCCTATTCTTCTTCCATAACCGTTTGTTGCTTAAATGATCACACTATGAGTTCAAAATTCCATTAAAGCTACTGGTGACCATTCGGCTGCCAAGAGGGCATGAAACCAAGCATTCAAGCTCATTAAATTAGCTCATTTGGAGTAATAATTCATATTGATAGTTGTTGTTATTTGTCTTGGAGGAACTCAAGAGTTTTTACTTATTGATTAAGCTTTATTTCAGCCATTAAACAACACATTAAAGTTGAATTCATGTGACTTTTTAGCTAACCTCATGTAAGCACTATAAATACTTTGAAATTAGCTCGTTTAGGGGACTTTTGCTACCTTTTGAATGTTCATAACATTTTGTGAGTTTTTCAAGTCTCCTATTTCGCTTTAAGACTCAAGTTGACTTATCTAGCAAAAGCTAGTAGCTTCTACCTTGTTTCTTTTCGAACTTATCACTCCTAAACAGAGTGTGATGTTCACCCATATACCGATTGGTTCCTATCATTCTTAATAGAGGGTCACGATCAATCTATCCTTCAACATCCATCACTCTTAAGATCACATAAGTTTTGGGTCAGCACTCAATCATAGTGTTGGTTCATTCTTGATTCTTAAGTCCACTTCGATCAAACTCCATTCCAACCAAACTATTTCCTATTCCTTTGTTTCTTTGATAGTCGAATATTCATCATTCTGCACCTAGTCATGTGAACCCTTTTGTCATTCTGCACCTAGTCAATTGAACCCTTTTGTTACCAAAACACTTACTTAGCCGAATCCTACCATTGTTTAAACTAAAAAACAATACTTCTAAATTTTAACGATTGGGGCAACAAACGACTCGAATCATCACCGAAACAAGTTCATATCATCAAGGCAATATCCTTCTTCCGATTTGGCTATACAGAGTACTTGTTGTGGAAGATAAGGATAATGGTTGGTATTCCCTAATTAGTTTTTTAGTGTTTAGTTTGGGGTGTTTTCTAGAGTTAATGGTTTTTTTGCTTTCTGTGTGCTTTATTTTGCTTTGATGGCTGGTCTTGATTTTACGTCTTTTCATTTCCCTATTGTGTGTAAATATATCAAATTTTCTTGAGCCAAACACCTATTAAATGAATATCAGTTTTCTATGCCAAAAAAAAAAAAAAAATTCAAGTTATCAATTTATATTACGTGCCAAACATGTAACAGAATAACAAGTTCTAAGTTATCAAGTTATAGTTAAAAAAAAAAAAAAAAAGATATGGATGGATGAAAAAGTAAATTTTGCAGCTCATTTTTTCAGCTTTTGTCTCTGCCTTCTGGGTTTGGGTTCCTGCTTATCTTCATCTTCATCAAATTTTCTTCTCAACTTCCTTAAATCTTCTTCACTTACAAGTCCATTGAGTCTCTGATTAAGTGCATAAGCTTCCCCCATTTTCTTTCTGCATTCATTGCTTGCAGTATCATGCGAAACCACTGAAATTCATCACAAGGGTATAAAAAAAGATTGCTCTATATCTAACTTTTAAAGTAAATTGTATTTAAACCTGCATTGCTCCAACTCTCCATTTTTTTTAAGTTTACTTGTTTGATATCCATATTCCAACGTCTATCTGGATAAGGCTATCTGGATATAACCCTCCTAAACTGGAAATTTTGAATATATCATTGTCAAGACACTACCCATATCCAATATTCATACCCGAATCTAGCATAGTAAACAACCCAAGTTGTTAGCATCAAACTATGTTGCTCCAATTCTTATTTTTCCTAATGTATTCATGTCAGACGCTTATGTTTGACATATGTTCGGACATAAGCATGGGAATATGACCCTCCAAATACCCTCTAGATATATAGAAAAACTTTCAAAATTCTGAATGAATCCATATTGAAAACATACTGTATCCAATGCACACACCCGAGTTAAGTAACATAGGCATTAAATTGTTGAATTCTTAATTGATCTGTCACTACAGTTCTTATCTGAAATAGTATGCAAGACTAATGACCAAAGTTGTAGATTGAACACTAAGATAAGAGTAGGGATGGTATCATTCATGAGATTGAACTTCAAACTCATCCCTCACAATGAGATAACAAACCTGGTTTGGGATAATCTCTTCCAATAATGCACTTTGCTTTAGTTTGCACGCTTAGTGGAGCTGTCCACGGCTCATATATATATTCCTTTGGCATGTCTGATATCCGCTTACGTTAGATGTTAGCACATTAATGCTTGCCAAAAGATGATGATGAAGAGGGCCGAAACTAAACATACCTTTTAGTATGGGGAGAAAATGCCTAATATAATTACCACTCGGATCATATTTCCTTCCAAATGATATTGGTGAGTATATGCGGTTATACTGTTGAAAACAACAATCACTCATGTTGAAAAGCGAGTTATGTAAACAGCAAATTTGGCAGCAATTCTAGAAAGAAATTATAACTCTAAGAACCTAGACCTCAAGCAACTAACAGCTACTATAAACAACCTACCTTTTTTTTTTTTTTTTAGTGAAATAAACAACCTACATTTAATATCACTTAGTAAACATATCTCGGACATGCCTAGATCATTTATCCATAAGATAATCCCGACAACTAATTACACTGAAATTTTACCATATATAGTATCAAATTCGGCCTACATACTCTGCTAAAACTGGTGTAGTAAGGTCTAGCTATGTTGCAAAAGAAATTGTTTTGAGTTGCCAGTCACTCCCCATTAAGAGATTTTGAAAATGATACATGTATAGATGATTCAAACCTGGTAAAAGAATGATGAGCATGATAGCCAGAGCCAATTCCCATTATTAATTGCCCAATCTGAATCAATCAGAAGTCTCTCAAAGATATCGCGTCCTTTTTCCCAATGAACAAACTAAGAAAAAGAAATTGCAATTTATGACAACAGAAAATGATAGAAAGAAGAAAGAAATGTGCTGAAGCATAGAGGAAACATACTAGATCTCCACGAGTGAGGAAACAAGCAACAGAATGGCGTGCGAGATGGTGCATCCAACCCCACTTCCTCAGCTACAATGACCCATGTTTATAAAACTAAAAGCACAAATGTGCAAAATATTAAATAAAGGTATCAAGTTATGCCACGAAACCTGGACCATGATAGCATCAATCCAAGGGTAACCTGTTCTAGCCTCTCTCCAAGCAGCTAGGAGTTTGTCATCATCATTCCATGGAATCTGAAATCACAAAACTGACTAACATCAAAGCTTTATATATGGCATTGAGAGTCCAATAGAACATGTCAGTTACAGCTCATGTAAGATTAGTCAATGATTTATTTTGAATGTGAGTATTCAAGTGTTAGAGATGGTATAAAACACGTGGAAAACCACTGAATAATTTCAGTATAGCCCGATCTAATCTAATCCAAGTATCACAGAGGTGAGAGAACTTATGAAAACACTGGGTCTAAGCAAAGAGGACCTCATCCTACAAGAATTAAGTTACAATCACAACCATTCTTTCCTTTTTCCCCTTTTAAGCACAACCATCTAGAAAATTCGGTGCTTTCATCACCAATTCACCAGCAACCTGATGGTATCAATTTTAGGTAAACATAACCAGTTTGTTTGGAACTTACGGTGAAACAATTCAAGTTCAGAAACATGGTTCAAATGAATACAGAAGAGTTCTAAGCCTACTGCTCACTTTGAAAGTTGTCATCTATAGTTGTAGTATCAGGTAGATCTTAGGCTTACAATTGTGTGATATTTTGGTATAGTGCTGGACTCTTAGCTTCAATGATCAATCAAGATTCAAGGTCTGACAACTTCAAGTACCCAAAAATAATAAAAAAAAAAAAAAAATCACATGGTTCTATGTATTTGATTCCTCTCCTTTTATTTTTCTACAGTTCTAAGAGAAAGCAAGGAGAAAGAAGAACAGAATCAGATTTAGGTAAAATAAATGGCTCCGTTTGGTATATTAGATTCACCGACCTGCTTGCATATTTTGTTACCCTTCATTTCGTCAAAATTAGGAGTTCCAAAGGCCACAGTATAGAAAAATTCGCGCCATAGCAACTGCAGAGATAGAATATAGCTTTCAATTCTTTGAAAGAAAGTAGATCAAACAATAAATAATTCACTGCAATATCAATGAAGAATTAATAGGCAACCAACCTGCCCGACAAGAGAAACTGGTGGTGATGTATGCCTCTTAACATTTTTATAGACATCTTTAAGGCATTGGTAAAAATACCTGGAAGAGAGACATCCAAACTGCCAAAAGGGTTATGAAAAAGAATGAACATACGCAAGGGTGAGATCTCTCTTAATGATTTTTTATCTGCATATTACAAAATTTGTACAATCATTCAAAGATATGCTCCAAAACCAGTATCAATCTTTTTGTCACTCACTTTCAAATAAGGTGATAGAACAGTTGTTGCTGGTTTTATATAAGCAGAAGGGTCACCCTTAGGTTTCTCAAAATTGGCCACCCATTCCTGAAGTAGAAGAAAGCAGTCATAGCAATGCAAGTGCCGTAAACAACTGATCCTTAAAAAGATACAACAGAAGTAAACATGGGAAAACTCATAAGATAACTTAAGGCATTTAGCAAGAAATCAGGTTCACTTAATGACAAACCAAAGGAGATTTCACATTTTGGCAGGAACTTAGAATTGTTGTCACAAAGCCATTAGAAGGAAAATTACAGATGAACTAATCACAAAATAACCAGAAGCATCTTCGTATTTTCTGACTAGACACTTACAAATCACAACTTCTTCGCAAGGAAATGATGAAATATCAAAATAACAGTAGTGCAGCCAACATTTTTCACCTCAGCTTGATCCAGAACATTTCGCAAGCTTCATATTCACATAGACCAACCTAAGTTCAATGGACTTAACTCACCGACTCAAATGGATCCAAGCTTTGTTGCAGGGAACTTGGTTAGAAATTAACAGAAACTACTATTTAAGTAAACTGAAAGAAGAAACTGGAGCAAAAGTTTTCCATGGTTGTCAAAAAACCACAAATTAAGTCTATAATCGATACAATAATCTGTCATATATCTACATTTATGTATTACCAATTTACATATGGCAGTTCACCATCCTACAAAGGAATGCCTTTTCCCAAAACTTCAATGTCATAATATTGCTATTGGTAATTCAATGCTCAATATCAAAAGGTCACAACATACCTTGTTACTTAGGGATTCTCTCAACCTCCTCAATGCTTCTGACTCACCACCTCTAAAGGGAGTGAACTCATCCTGCACAAGGAATCCTTCTTTATAAAGAGCTCCGTCAAGCAATGCCACATTTCTGAAACATTGATGGCTTCATACCTGATGCTTTTCCACATACCCGAGTTCCTTTAGTGTCGGAACTTGTAAAATCTCACATCTTCCAACATCTCCAACAGGAGGCATCCAAGAAAGTTCAACCGAAAGTGAGAAAGATGGTTCCCCAGCAAGCTTTAAAAAGGATTGATAACTCAATGGTGGTCTTCCCCCATTCTATTGTAGCCGTTAGTTGCATTCATGAAAAGTAGCAATCAATTAGCATAGAAAAGATAGCATCCTTGGTATGAAAAAACTAGAAACTTGGCGCAAAAGCTTCCAACTCTGTTGATACCAACTTCTGGCTTACCTTCTCTATAATATATGCAGGATCGAAGATGGTATGACTCACTGGAGAGAAAACCTCAATTCCAGCTGCAGAAGCATAATTCTGTAGAAACAAAGGCAATCTTTGTTTACTATAAAGAATATAAGCATATCAATTGCTAACTTAGCTAAAAGTAGTATGTTCCTACGTTGCTCCAACTTTTTATTTTTCTTGAAGTACCCTTGTGTCTGATATATTTTTGGATCTAGGTACGGGGATATGATCCCAAATACATAGAAAAGCTACTTGTTTCAGACACGTATCCATATCCAATACACACCCAACTCCAAGTAATATAGATATGCATGTTTAGTACAAGAAAAAGCTTACGGCACCTGCAGCACATGAATTGAACATACTCCCTGGAACTCAAACATGAAACCTCAAACTAATTGAAAATACCAAGTTTTGCCATTGGACTATAATGTTGGTGGAAGCCCATTTTTATTTGATATAACACTAATATTTGAAAAACTCAAGGAAAGTTAAGTATTGTTCTTGAAAGATGGGGAAGCACAGTTTTACCTTAACTTTATCATCCAAAGCTTGATAATATGGATCAGTGTCATACTCAAAGCAAAGCTTTCTAACATCCCACTGCCAAAAACCCAAAAAACAAACAAGCATTATAAAAAAGAAAAAGACAATTCTTCATAGTTTTAAGTTTAACTTTAAACAAACAAACAATATATGTAAATTATAGATACCAAAAAAGGGGAAAAAAAGAATACATGTAAATTATAAAGAGAAAATCACCTCGTTTAAGCAACGAATCAAAACCTCACTAGGCTCACCCTTCAACACCAACAACCTCGACCCGAGTTTCTTCAAACTTGAGTCAAGGTCAGCGAGGCTCTCCAATAAGAACCGGATCCTGTTTATACCCGCACGGGTGGATCCTGGGGAGTAGGCGTTTGGGTCCAGCTCCATATAGTGAGGGTCGATGACGAACAAAGGGTAAACACAAGCGGATCCTCTGGAAGCATACTCGATCGCCGGATTGTCGTGGACCCGGAGCCCCTTTCGGAACCACATTAACGAACCCGACCCGGATGGCATGTTGGGATTCAGTAGAGAAAGTGGAGGTTTCATTTCATAAGACAACATAATTGCGGTTTTGGACCGTTGGGTAAGTTGGCGCCATAAATGTGGGAGGCAGAGATGTCGGCTAACGTGCACGCAGGAGGTGTACGATAAGGATGCTCGTGAACTGAGAAGAACTCTGAGCACACGGTATACGGTATACGCTAGAAATAGGTTTGGGTGAGGAACTCTGGTGCGGTTAATGTAGCGCCACGTCGACGGTCCTAACATGTGGATTTCTTGTGGTTGAAAGCTTCTTTTTCAACCTTCTCCTTTTTAGAAGAATTGATTCACTTTTTTTAAACAAAGTAGATATTTTTGGTAAAAATGTTTAAACCACAATTCATAGAAAGGGTATTGCACATTTTAATTAGGAAGATTATTGCATTAAAAAAGGTAAAGAACTGAATCTCAATGGACTTAGAAAATACGAGAAGCATAAACGAAAGTGAAATCCAGCCATTTACTACTGCTGAGAGTCATTAGAATAGAGTGTTCAGATTCAGCTCCACAGAAATTTCCTCGATTTTGAAACACACGAGAAAAATAACCGTCGAAACAACCATGAAAAACGATTTTTTTTTTTTCAGAATTAGGAATATCGATTTATCTCCAAAAGAATTTAGAAAAGAATGAAAACACCCAAAATTTGATTTCTCTTTGACGCTATGCAACAACAAACAAATGGTTTGCAGAGAGAGAAAGAACGTGGTTTTTTCACCATTATTTTCAAAATCTGATAGAGGATTGAACTCATCACATAATCTATTTTTATTTAGGTTAGTCAAAATGCGGATTCAATCGACTTTATTTTCAGACCACCTATTTTTCATTTTAATCAACTTTAAATAAATATAAATTTAATTTTATATTTGGTATCTGAATTTTATAATTTTTTAATGTGATAGTTAAACTTTCAAAAGTTAATTTTGTTACTTAAAGCTTTAATTTCGTTTATTAATATGTGCCTTATGACTAATGATTTTAATTTTAACTTAACAGAACACTTGAGTTACTTAAATGGTGACACGAGTCACTTATCAATTTTATAATTTAAAATATATTAGGGACCAGAAATTAAATAACCCTTAATATTTTCTACAAAAGAAAAAGAAAAGAAAAGAAAAACTGATATTTATATTCTCAAATTTCAAATGTTTTTTCTTTTTCCTTCTATTTTTATGCCTGTAACGTTTTTTTCCCTTTTATGTTGGAAATGTATTGGTATTTACAATCAAATTCCCAGAAGTAACTACAAAATGAACCTAGTTTTTTACGTTCTTCAATTTTATTTTCCTTCAATTTTGCAAAGCTGATTCAAACAGAAGAACCCAAATTCAATTAAATTTCAAGATGAACCTGAATTCAATTCAACACCTTTCAACAATCCTGGGGACTGAAATCTGGTTTCTTATATCCCATATATATCAATAAATATGCTGAAATTAGCAAAGCATATTCATAGACCAGAAAAATATAGAAAAACATTAGGATTTTGAACACTTCAAAATTCTAAAAAAAGAGTAGTTTTTCACTTTTTGAAAAGACACTTAGTTACTGTGGCCACTTCAAGCCTCACTATTGAGGGAAAACAATTATAATAATCCGTTGAAAATTTCAAGAGGGTAGTTTTTCACTTTTGAAAAGACACTTAGTTATTGTGACCACTTCAAGCCTCACTATTGAGGGAAAACAATTATAATAATTCATTGAAAATTTCAAGAGGGTAGTTTTTCACTTTTGAAAAGACACTTAGTTACTGTGACCACTTCAAGCCCCACTGTTACTTTCATAGGTGATGACCCATTCAAGGAAATGATTCTTCATTTTAGTAGAGAGGTGATTTTAAAACTTAAGGAGCTCAAGTTTGGTTTCGTCATTTTTGAAGAAGGCTCTGTTATGTGCCAACTACAAGGTGTAGGACTTGGATCCTACATAAGAAAATATGAAATTCTCTAGTGGGGTTTATATGGACCTAGAGTCTCCAACTTCAATAGCTAACCTTTGGGGTGTGGTTTACTAAAGGTCCATATCAATTGGTTTCAGAGCCAGAAATCATGTCTCCCAGTTACAATTGTGTGGTGCAAGTGGTGATGTCAACATTGTAATGTTCGTCTAGGGCTGAATTAAGCTACCGCAAAGCTCATAGCGTGGGCGCCAGGGTTAGGAGCATAGTGGATGTTATTTTCCATGTAACGACCCGATTTTCAGTAGTCCAATTGCTATTATGTTTTAATTTTAGAAAAGACTTTAGAACCTAGATAGCAACTATTCAACCATCCATGCTTAAGAAAAACAAATAAATAAATGTTTAAGCCCATTCAAATATTCGACCATCAATTACAAAGGGTAATAAGCCTTTTTCTTCAAATATTTATAGATATATGCTCATGAGAGCTTAATTTTGTAACACCCCTAACCCGTCTCCAGTATCGAATTAGAGTTACGAAATGTTACCGAACAAAACAGAACATTTAACTTCATAACATAAACAATTTTACGATTAAATGCTAATCTATGTCAAATAATTTAATTCATGGCATTCATACACATATAGTCCTTAAATCGAGCCTACAGGGCTCTAAATACAATTTGGAAACAATCTGGAATCAAATCAATACAAATAAAAAAATTTTAGAAAAACTTGTAAATTTGGAAAACAGGGGTCACACAGCCGTGTGACATAGTCTAAACTGCGTGAACATTCGAAATTAGGACACACGGCCATGTCCCAGCCCGTGTACCCGTCCGTGTGTGTATTTGAAGTTGGGTCACACGGTCGTGTCGTAGGCTGTGTGCCAGCCCATGTGGATCCTAGACCTGATTTTGAAATGACACATGACCATGTGGCAGCCCATGCCCAAGCCGTGTACAGTATATATTACCCATAAAAGAAACCAAAACAAGCCTAAATCTTACACATCAAGACATCCCACTTCCACATGCCTGCATAACCAAACCACATAGCAACATACCCAAAATATACAATTTCAAACAACCTATAAGACCTAACCAATATGCCATTTAGAGGCACCAAAATTGATGATCATTCAAACAAATAACCCAACTAAAAAGGCACATAGCATTGGTCATATTTTCATGCTCAATTCATCAACCAAATTGGCCAAAATATAAACATACACATCAAGTTACCATTCCAGAGCATCATTACCTAATTCTTAACATTAATGACTACCTAACCAAACCAACTCAAACACACATCCAAAACCAACCATTTAAGTAGAAATACCATCATAACATAACATTCTACATATTAAAAACCAAAACCTATATACATGCCACATCCCAAAATGAAATACAAAAGCTACCAAGATGGCTAGATAGTGTGAGCTCCGATTTGATTCGTCTAGTTAGTCCACAAAACAACAACTACAAAAGAACCACAAATGAAACAAGTAAGCTAAAGAAGCTTAGTAAGTTCATAGTTTAAACAAATTAACTTACCTTAAACAAAATAGATAATCAAGTAGATAATTTATATTTCTTGATAGCCAAATACAATTTCACACACCACATTAGTATTTGTTCACATATCAAGTTATATCATAATAACCCCTTCTCAAAGGGCTTACCCTTATCATAAACCATGTTTCCCCAATTTAGCTATGTACACATGTAAACATGAAATTCATTGAAACATTTTTCATTTACTACTACCAAGAATATACAATATCATTTAAGCACATAATATGTAACAACCTGTTTTTAGTGAAATCAGAATAGTGGTTTTGAGACCACAAATCTGATGAGTAAATTATTATTTTATTATTAATTTAATGTCTATTGGATGTTGGTGAAGTCGTATTAAAATTTTGTTAAGAAATTTTGATGTTTGCATGATTAATTAAGTAAAAAGGACTAAATCATAAAAAGTGTAAAAGCAGATTTCTATTTGTTAAAATGGTCAAATGGCTATGAAACTTTAAAGTGAGTGCACTTAAATGGTAATTAGACCAACCCTATAGTTAGTGGATATTCATGGCATGGTTTTATTGAAATTATTAAAGTTTTTAAAGGTTAAAATAGTAATTAAGTAAATTAAAGTTAAATTAAAGTAAAGAAAAGATGGTATCATCTTCTTCATTTGATAAATCAATTGAAAATACTCCATTTGAGCTAGCTAGGGTATTTGGCCAAACCTTATTGCTTGCATGGTATGTTTTCCAACCCTATTTTTAATTATTTTTATGTTTTTAATGATGAGTACTAACTTAGCATTGTTTGATGACGGAGTTATATTGGCCAAGATGAGGGCTAGACCGTTATTTATTCGGAAGATATGTGAAGCTCAAGAAAATGATAGCGAGATACAAGCTAAAAGAGCTCAGTGCGAGTTGGGAAATGATTCTGATTTCTAGATGAGTTCAGATGGTTATTTGATGTTTTGGGACCAGATTTGTGTACCTAAAGATGATGAATTGATTCAAAAAATTTAGCATGAAGCACACAGTGGTCACTTGTCAGTACATCCCGATAGCACGAAAATGTACAATGATTCGAAGAAATTTTATTGGTGGCCGGGTATGAAAAGGGACATTTCTGAATTTGTGACAAGATGTTTGATCTGTCAACAAGTGAAAGCCGAGCACCAAGTACCTTCAGGATTGCTTCAGTCGGTGATGGTTCCCGAGTGGAAGTGGGATCAAATCACTATAGATTTTGTGACGGGATTGCCTATGACCCCGAAAAAGAAAGATAGTGTGTGGATTATTGTTGATAGACTAACTAAGTCAGCTCATTTTATACTAGTGCGTGTAGATTACGCACTTGATAAGTTGGCTGAGTTGTATATTTCTAAGGTGGTGAGATTACATAGAGTGCCTGTATCTATTATCTCAGATAGAGATCTGAGATTTACTTTGAGGTTTTGGAAGAAGTTGCAGGAGGCCTTGGGTACAAGGTTGAATTTTAGTACTGCATTCCATCCTCAAACTGACAGCCAAATTGAAAGAGTGATTCAAGTCCTTGAGGACATGCTCCGATGTTGTGTGTTAGAGTTTGGAGGTAGCTGGGAGAGATATCTACTTTTGGTTGAGTTGCTTACAGCAACAGTTATCAGTCGAGTATACATATGGCACTGTACGAAGCCTTGTATAGTCGTAAGTGTCAGACTCCTTTGTATTGGACCGAACTTAGTGAGAAACAAATTCATGGGGTCGATCTAGTTAAAGAGACCGAGGAGAAAGTGAAAGTGTTTCGAGATAGTCTGATAGTTACCTCGGACCGACAAAAGTCGACGCGAATTTGAAAAGAAAAGAAATCGAGTTTCAAGAGGGCGAAAAGGTATTTTTGAAAGTATCCCTGTGGAAGAAAATATTGAGATTTGGTAGAAAAGGAAAATTGAGTCCACGATTCATAGGGCCGTATGAGATTACCGAAAGGATTGGACCAGTGGCATATCAGTTGGCTTTGTCGGTAGAGTTAGAGAAAATACACAACATGTTTCATGTGTCGATGTTGCGACGATGTCGTTTCGATCCTTCACATGTGATCCCTCCATCAAAAATTGAGATACGATCAGACATGACTTATGAAGAGGAGCCAATTAAGATTATGGCTCGAGAAGTGAAATAGTTGAGGAATAAGAGTATAGCGTTAGTAAAAGTGTTATGGAAAAAGCATGGTGAGGAAGAAGCTACGTGGGAACCGGAAGAATCCATGAGAGAACAATATCCAAACCTATTTACCGGTAAGATTTTCGAGGGTGAAAATCTCTAAAGGAGGGGAGAGTTGTAACAACCCGATTTTGGGGCTAGTCAGAATGGTGGTTTCGAGGCCACTAACCCGACGTTGAGGAAATTTATTTTGATAATATTTTATGTGTTATAGCATTTTTATAATGATACATGAGAATTTTGGTGCTTTAATTTTACCGAATGAATGCTTAATTGTGAAAAAGGACTAAATCGCAAAAAGTGAGAAAGTTCTATTTTTCAAGGTAGAGGGGTCTAATAGCCTTATAATATTAAATTAGAGGTCCTTAAAGTGCAAATAGGCCATATGGAGTGTGTTGGTCGGCCATAGGAAGCTAGGGACAAAGGCATTAATTTTAGTCAAATTTGGTGACATTAGGTGATAAAAGATGAATAAAATATGCTAAAAAGAAAAGATATCATCTTTCACTATTCACTCTTCTTCCTCCACCAAAAATTTGAAGAAAAAATAGGGGTTTTGATCTCTAGCAAGTAAGTGATTTTAGAAGTCTTTCTTAATGATTTTTGCATTTTGGAACCCCAAAGCATAAGATAGCTAATGAGGGGACAAATTTGCAATATGGTTGAAAGCCTAGGGACTTACCATGAGAGTGTTCATAATGTTTGCTGAGTTTTTATGGAGGAAAATGAATGTTAGTAAGATGAGAAACAACTTTTGTGTAGGGTGTTAGCATTAAAACACCTAAATAGGACTTGAATGCAAACATTAAGAATGTGAAATAAATGCATGAAATAATTGAAATTATAAGTAGTTGTAAGAGTAATAAATGTTCAGCTAGGCTTGTTTAATGAGAAAATGTGATGAAAAATGATTTACGAGCCTAGGGACAAAATCATAATTTTACCAAAGTGTAAGGGCAAATGGTCATTTTTGCCTAAGTAGAGGTTGTGATGTATTATGATTATACAATGTTATAGATGAGTGAATTTTGTTATTATAGACCAAGAATAGCGCGGATTTCACCTTGACCGAGGAAAAGGTAAGGTTACGGAATAGGCCGTTGATCAATACGTTTTGCACCGAGGTAAGTTTATGTATAAGCAATACATCTTAAATATATATATATATATATATATATGTATGTTGTTGCTTATTGGTGCAATGTATGATTGAGAACAATTACGATTCAAGTGGATTGAATTCGGTAGATAATGAATAATTCTTGTATGAACGTTGAAATAGACATGTAAATATGGAATAATGTCTGTAGTAATTGTTGGTGGGCTGTGTGCGATACCACCTTGTTAGTTAATTACGACGGGTTGTGTGCGATATCATCGTTTATAACATCATTTGGTGGGCTAAGTGCGATACCACCGTAATTATCCCTGTTGGTCAGCTATGTGCAATACCACCCTATTAAACATTGATGGTAGGCTAGGTGCAAAACCACCGAGTGATTGGTATTATTATGATGTGTTGTTTCATGTGATTATGTGGTGATAAGTGGAGGGTTGTATGATAATGAATGTGAGCATTATGCTTATGACATGGTTCGAATGTGGTAAGAGGTGAAACGAGTAAGCATGACTATGATATGTGAATTGCTCTTGCTTAGTTTGTATGATAAGTATTGAATATCATATGTTATGATGCCATTTGTTTACATGTAAACTTACTAAGCCTAAAGCTTACTCCCCTTTCTTTCCCTTGTTTGATAGTGATAAAGAATCGGGTCGAGATACAAAGATAATTGGAAGATTCGCCCACACTATCAGCTCATCTCGATATATCTAGACTTAGTGTTTTTGAGTATGGCATGTATAGGGGCTAGACTAGGTGAATTGCTTTGTTATTTTGGCCAAGTGTGTTATGGCTCCCTTATGGATGAATCTTTTTGTATATTTCCATAGTTGATGGCTCATTATGATTAATTTATGAAATATGAGATTATTCAAGAAAGTGTTTATTGCATAAAATGATTTTCTTGATTATTTATTGTATGGGATCTTGTTATGTGAGATAGGGTGACAAAAGAGCTTGGCAAATAGCCTTGATCTTGTCCACACGGGTAGGCACACGGGCGTGTGTCTAGGCCGTGTGTGACACACGGTCAGTCCCATAGGCGTGTGACTAGGCTGTGTGTCCTCTGCATGTTAGTTTTTACAAGTCAGTAAGCTTTGTAGTAAGCACACAGGCAGAAACACGACCGTGTGTCTCAGCCGTATGGAAGGCACAACCACAGACATGGGCATGTGCCCAAGCCGTGTGAAGTCTGCACCTTGAATTTGGAATTTAAATCACCACACAGTTGAAGCACACGGCATGCGACAGGCCGTGTGGATTAAGTGAGAGGCGACCACGGGCCAGCCATATAAGCGTTTTCTAGGCCGTGTCGACCACGGGCGTGTAAGATGACACACGGGCATATCATTCCCTCCACACGAGCGTGTGGCCCCTATTTAGGTAAAATTTTCCTAAGTGCATAAAAGTTTCCGAATTATCTCCGAAACCTTTTAGAAGCATGTTTAGGACCTTGTAGGTCCATTATAAGGATATTAGAGGTGTGTATAGAAAAGTTTTTAATTTGGAATGGAAATTGGATAACCCAAAGTTGTATGACCATGTGAGTTAAGTATGGTAACGCCTCGTATCCGGTTTCGGCATAGAACACGAGTAAGAAGTGTTACAGCTTCTAGCCTTGGGAAGATATCCGGCCAGCTTGGGAAACTTAATGGCAGCTACTCCTTGGCCGAATGGTTTCTTGGAGAAGCCCAACAATCAGCCAAATTTCATTGAACATAGCCATGCATGCATGTGCTAATTCCTTGAACCAAGTCGTGCATGAACTTGGCTTTAAATGCTGCCCACATTCGGTCAACCTACAAAATGGGTGAACCAACTTAAATTAATCCACATTCAGCTGAAAATAATTAAAAATATAACTTTGACACTTTAAATACACATAATTAAAACTAGACAAATTTAATAAAGTCTTAAACAAGACATATTAAATTCGGCTAAGACACATTTAAAATATGTAATAAGCTAAGACAAATTTATGAGCTGTAGTAAACTAATTAAATTAAATTAAACATTTATTTATTTCAGCAATTAAAATTAAATGAGCTAAAGATATAATAACGAGCTCAATGAGCTGAATTTAGCTCGAGTGAGCTAAACTAAGTTGTAATTCGACTTGCACTAAGATGCAAGGCTTCTCTAAAATGTTGACCCAAGCTGCTCCATCTTTAACGAGTTGAGCTTCGGTCCAGAATTGAGTCAATAAGGCCGAAACAATTTCTTGGAATTGTTTGGCTTAGGCTCGAGTTATGGGGCCTTTAGAGAGCTCGAAAGGATCAAAAATTGAATCCTGGGTTGCCCCGAGTATGCTTACATCATCCCCCTTCAAAGTGACTTGTCCTCAAGTCAAGTCGTTGGTTCACTTGAAAATGTTTACGCGGCTTGCCTTGGTCGAAAGGGGCGAATGGCAAATGAGTGATCTGAAATTCATAGCCATGCGTTAACAAGAGGCAATACAAACAAACTTGCATTCCAAGCATAATCATAACAAGACTAGTATAACTCATGCGAATGGACAAATTCAAATTACCATGCAAAGAAACTAATTTACTCGCCAATGCCTCATCAAATGTTCGAAACAGAATTGAATGGGGTTCAAGGCATTCAATCAACTTTAATTGCTTCCACGAGTCATGATTAGAATACGAGTAATGGGTCAAAAGATAGACATAATCATCACAAACAGGTAATTGAAAAGATTCACTCACAAATGCATCATGACAATTATCAAAAACACGAATCTTTTTATCTCCAATCAAAACAGGTAGATCATGTTCTAATGAAACAAAATGGTTACCCATATCACAATCTAAGTATCTTTCAAAAATCAAAGTATCAACAAGATTTTTAACACCATCCAAGGAGAACAAAAACATTCCAAAACTTTCAAGCGTCTTACCTTTATGAGCAAGAAAATAAAGATCGTTTTTACCTTGCTCGATCAACACAAACCTTCACTCCTCGGGGGTATAGTGTAGTCGAAACTTCATGGTTGACTTAACCTTTTCAGAATGAAATGAGAACTTCATGTATAACCACAGAAATTAATTAGGGAAAGAATTTAAATTGAAGTCAAATTTGTCAAACCTCGTTTCCTTATTCAAAAACCAAGTATAGAAATTATTCGCACAATATTAAGATGCTAGTTTTTCCTGCAACCGAACCAAAACATATTTCGGGTTTAAAAACACGAGTTTGATTACTTATGCCAAAGTGTAGCAAAGGGTTTAGTAAATCAAACATGTCAAACCGAAAGGATTTTTGCACACATAGGAACAAACAATCAAAACTCTTTACATACTTCAAAACAAATTTGCAAAAACTTGAGGATTTCAAATAGAGCAATAAATAAGTCACATAATTACCACAATCGAATAAATTGAGATGCTTATATGAAAATTCATTGTCATACCTAATCGAGTCTTGTATTTTTTGAATAAACATTACTTCACCTTCACACTTTGCAACGTAATGATTTTTATTAGACAAACTCGTCTTACCATCATTTAAAACATCAAAGTTAATCAAAGGATGGCAATTGACGATATTATCCACATAATCACAAGCATTCGAGTAAGTTGGTGGAGACTGAAACGCTTTAGAGCACTTACCTTCCTTACCTTGTTCGATCAATCGAAATCGCCTCTCATCGGGAAGGTAATTAAGATGGAACTTGCTAATCGAATTTCCAGGAACATGAGAAGAAACAACACGAGAAAAATTCATATCTTGGTTAGTGGAAATATTCCTCATTACTTCTTGCTTGTCTTTTTCTTTCATTTTTTTTTCTTCTTTCTTCTCTCTCTCCTTTTCAATTTTATTTTTGTCCTCACACTCTTTTTCGACTTCCTTTTCAATCTCTTTTTCTTTTTCAATTTCTTTTTCTTTTTCCTCTTTTTCTATTTCTTTTTCTTTTTCATTACAACATGAGGATGATACAACGGAATCGAAAAGATAAGTGTTTTGCTCGAAGAAAGAGAAAGTATTCTTAAAGACATCTCGATCAAATCTTCGTGAACGATTCTCCAGTAGGGACTTCGTTGAAGCATACGAAGAATAACTCATGCTTTCTCGTTCGTCATCTCGAAGAGTCTCAATCTCAAAGCTTTCTTCTCTTTGTCTCAACGACCTTGTTGAATAGGAGACTTGATAAGAATCTTTTCTCGAATGGTGTCGTCATGGCTTCGTTTTCTGACTTGGTGGAATTTGCTTCCGTTGGGTTTTTTCTTCCACTCGGTCCAAACGTCTCTGTAATGGACCTAGCTTTCTTTCAAGAATTCGACCCATCCGTTCACCAAGTATTGAAATTCATTGGCTAAAAATTCTTCTCGAGGCATGATTAAGTAATAACAAGAAAAGTGTTAAACAAAAAAAAAAAGAGTAAATACCTCACCACAAACCTCACAGAATCACTTGGAAAGAAAAAAAATAAGAATTTTGCACTCCGCTCATGTTTCACTCTTTTCAAGGATTTTATACTCTCTAATGCACTCACCACTCTTGCCTTTTCGCTCTTCTCACTCTCGTAAATTCATATTTCGTCTCGTTTAAACTTATTGCGGCTTTGGGGTCGGCTTCAAAATAGGTGCAAGGGATAATTGTTACAGTGTAGGGTAGGTTGAAACAAAAATTAAAAATTGGTTTGAGTGTAGTGTTAGGGGTAGAAGAAATGGTAGAGTGATCTAAGTGATCGAGAATAGTAGAGAAGAATGGAATGAGAATCACAACTTGCAAACTTCACTATTTTTTTTAACTTGTATATTTCTTCTCTTTTTTTTTTTAAATTTTTGTAATTCTTTTTTTATATATATACTTCAAATACACGAAATAAGTACAATGGGGAACTTTCAAATACAACTTTAAATTTTTTTTTAATTTTAAATTTTTTCTACGAACCTATTCAGAGATTACTTCGTACATCAGCGCTCCTCATTTTGCAAGCTCTGATACCAAATGATGTGATCCGACCGAGTTGATTCGAGTCATTTCATGAGATTGCCCGATCGTCGATGAGGAGATTGTTCGGTGCGTTGAAATTATAATTTTGGTGGAAAATATGCAGAAGCTAACAAAAAGGGTTTGAAAAGAATAATAGGTTTAGAAATATGTAGTAGGCTCGATTTAACAAAAATAACAAAGATAGATAATTTTGGAATAAATGGTGGGGATGGAAAACAAACTTAACGGAAGAAAGATTCAACACATATCGTAATGTCTCCCCATTTCTGATGTCGTTAAGGTGGTTGGATGGAGAAGTAGGATGAACACCATACCAATGGAGTTGGTGATAAGTTCAAACAAGTCGAGAAGACACCACTAGCAATGCTAGATAAGTCAAACAAGACTTGTACGAAATAGGAGAGGAGGTAAACTCACTTGAGAACAAAATGTTCATAAAATTTAATCAAAGTTCAAAAGTTCCCTACAAATGAAAATGACAAACTATTTATAACCCTAAGCTAGGATAGTCGAATAGACAAACTTAATGGCTAAGAAAGATTCAGCTAGAATGTGCTAGAAAATTCTAGAATAAAGTCTTTAAAACACTAAGGCTAGGTTCACACTAATTCATTAAAAATGGTTCATGAATTCGGCAGGTTCATATACTAGCCGATGGACACTTTCTTCCCCATTGGTGTGTGCATGCTTGCTTAGCCACAAAGAATCTTTAATTCCATGAATGTCTAGCCTTTAAGAGCCCTTTGATCCCCCTTGGCCAAATGTTAGGTGATGGGACATGCGTCCCTCTTAATTGAAGCTTTAATGATGGGCTGGTTCATGAATGGCAACATGTACCTTTGTAAATTCGTCCTCCCCTTTGTGCATGCACTTTATTGATTCAATGTGCTGAAATAAGGTGTTATTCCCTCCCTTGGACGTTCATAACTTAACCCATGCATGTATAGAAGCCAATTGGACAAATTAAGGTGTGCATGGGGAAATCGGCAAGTGTGAACAACTTCTAGCCTTGGGAAGATATCCAACCAGCTTGGGAAACTTAATGGAAGCTACTCCTTGGCCGAATGGTTGCTTGGGGAAGCCCAACAATCAACCAAATTTCACTAAACATAGCCATGCATGCATGTGCTAATTCCTTGAACCAAGCCGTTCATGAACTTGGCTTTAAATGCTGCCCACATTCGGCCAACCTACAAAATGGATGAACCAACTTAAATTAATTCACATTCAGCTGAACATAATTAAAAATATAACTTGGACACTTTAAATACATGATCGTGTCAAAACAGTCAAGTTTTAATATTTATAAAAGAGTGATCGAACCTGTAGACTGACTGCGACAATAATAGAGACAAGTGCACCTATCGAACAGTAGTATAGCTCAGGCAAAAATATCTTATCGAACCCAAGGGAACCTAAAAGTACTACTACTCACTTTCTTTCTATTATTTAGCCTAAAATATAGAGTGATTGGATTATTAAACTAACAAAATACTTAAACTAAATGCAAAGACAAAAGAATGAATTTGAGAAAAACTTTAAGAAAACTTAGTTGATAAAGACAATACCCTCAGGAAGAATCCACCTATGACTTCACTTATTATTTATTCCCCAAACCATATGATTTATTTACTTAGCTTGATCTGTGAGACTCCCTAACCTATATTAAACCCTCTCTCGAGGCGAATAACGTCTAACCTTAGGTTAATTAGTGGAACTCTCGTTCTCTTATAATAACCCCCTAAGAAAGCAGTAAATCGATCAATGGATTCCCATATTAGGTTTCACCCTAATTCGATAAAATCTCGTAACCCTATCTCTAGGCGCCAGATCAACTCCGCTCAATTACGCTAGATCTACTCTTAGGCGGGGTCTATTCCTCCTCCACCTAAGCACATCAGATTAAATTAAGCAACATAATTAAGAACAAACCAAGTACTTATTATATAAATTTAGAAATCAAATAACAAAATTCATCATAGGTTTCATCCCCTTCAGGTATCTAAGGGGTTTAGTGCATAACTGAATATGAAAACATCTCAAGAGTAAAGAATAAACAAAACATAAGAACTCCCTAAAACCCCCTGAAGGAATTGAAAGAGAGATCCTCCGTCTTGAATGGAGCTCCAGCTTCTTGAGATGGATCAACTAGCTATCTTTAAGTGATTCCCTAAAACATGAAAGCTTCGGCAAAAGCCTCTGCCAAAAAGTCATCCTGTTTCGGCTTCTGCCGAACTCCCTTTTTAGTTGCTACCTTGGGTGTTTATATAGGCTTTGAGATGCTTTACTTGGCTTCTAAGTATCCTAATTCAAGTAGAATTCCTCCTAGGATGTTTAAGTAGACTTAGGAATGTGTTTATTTGCCTCCAAGCATCCAAATCTAAGTGAAATTGCTCTTTACCACGGCAGGGGCACACCCATGGCACACGCTCGTGTAAGTTATCTTTAGGCCGTGTCTCGATTCTGTCGATCAGGGCACGGCCGTGTAAATCATGGCATGGCCGTGTGAAGTAAATGGAAAGGCACGGCCATGTGGCTTGAAGTCCAGGCCGTGTCAATTTCTTGGGTTGGCCTAATTTGGTCCATTTTAAGCCCGTTTTACGTTCTTTTTATCCTTAGGTGCTTTCCTGAGCATAAGACATGAAAAGAAAGGATTAAGAGCACCTTTTTACATAAATCAGGGATAAATCATCCAAAAGCATACTAAATGTGGGATTAAAATATGTTACTTTTATGGTTTATCAAATACCCCCACACTTAAGCTTTTGCTTGTCCTCAAGAAAAATTCTCAACTTACAATTAAAACGAACTTTCCATAATTCATAATTCCTATCGACAATGTCTCATTATAATTAATAGATAATTTATACATGGATAATTCAACTCAAAGAGTCCTAAAGATTCAATTATGATAAGTCATACCTTTGTAGTACGAAAACATAGGTGTCTCCCCTTATCAAGTAATTACCTTTAATTCAAAACCGATAAGGATTGACATCCTCACAAAAGATTCACTCAAATCACTCGAAGTGTTTAAGGTTCAAGAATAAGCACTCATAAGTCAAACCTGAAAAGTTAATCCCATAGGCTTGCCTAAAAATCAAATCTCCACCACTGTATATGAGATGATACGCAAATCAAAAGGTCTTGAATTAGGGTTGTAACGAGGCTTGGGTTAAAAGTGTGGATAAAGGCTGAATTAGAAGGTTAGAATCGAGTCTGACTTGACAATTTACCTAACTAGAAATAATGAACTAAATATGAATATTTACATCGAATGAAAACTAATAATACTTACTATTGATAATTACTCTATAATAAAGAGTATTTTCATCACTTGAAATTTGATAATACTTTAATCTGAGCTTTTCTTCAACAATTGGAGTTTTAAATGCTCTAAGCTTTTTTTTTAAGAATAAACTAAGAAATTACATCATAAATGATAAATGTAACTCTTGAACTAATATAATTTGGTAACTTAATCAAATCAAACTTGATTAAAGGGTAGTCAAAAGAAAGGGTGATAACAAATACAAAGGGTTTTGGGTTAATATTAGTGGGTGAGTCAATAAAAGGTTGTTAGGATTCAACGGGGTTCACTAGGGGTTAATTTGTGAAGGTAGGCTTTTTATGGAGTAAGTGGGTTAAATCCTAGGTGCCTTTATCATCTCTCAGTATATCAAATCAAAAGTGTGGTCTCAACATGTATAAATGAGGCAAGTTCTAGAATAACAGTTCAAAGTTGACACACTCATAATCAATAAAGTGAACACGAAAAAGAATATATCTCTATAAGGCTCAAAATCTCACAAAAATTATGGGTGTTTTTGACGTCAATCCCTGTAAATTTCAAACTTCAAAGTAATACTCAAATTCAGTTCAACGACCTATTAATTTTTAATTTTTAGAAAGTAGACTTATCATGCTCGATTCTCTAGTATCCTTGATTTAATCATCAATGCACAATTAACTCGACTTACTCTAAAACATATCAATAAAATCATACATCATAAGAAATTTCATCCTAATTAGTAATATGAGAAAAATACTTTCGACAAGACTAAATTCAGGATTTTGAGAATAATGCAAAAAGTCAGGTACTTTTACCCCCCACACTTAGGATGTACATTGCCCTCAATGTACAAAGATAGATAAACAATTATGTAATAATAAAATCAAAAGAGAAGGGGAGAAGTAACACTTCCTAAATTTTTGGATGAAGTCTATGAAAAGAAACCAGATAAGATTGGGGGTGAATGTGGGGAAGCGTCTCGAACTGTTTGAAATTGAATCCTCGAAGTAGCCGGCTTGGTTTTATTGTATCCTAAGCTAAATCTAAATATCATAAAGAATAAGAAGAAGAAAATAAAATAAAATAAAATAAAATAAAGTAAAAAAATAATGATGAAATAAAATAGAAACAAAAATAAATAATGGAAAATGAAAGACAACTAGAAAAATGAGGAATGACGTTTAAATAGAGATGTAGCCCGTGTTTTGGGATTTTAAATTTTGGATGCATTCAGGGTGTTCAGGCATGGCCGTGGGTGTCGTGGCATGCCCGTGTCTTTCTTCACATGGTCATTTAATATGGCTGTGCTCCTCCCGTGTTCGATAAGTCAGGATGTTGGCACGGTTGGGAAGCACGGCCATGTTTAGCCCATGCTTGACAAGTCAGTAACCTCGCACGGGGTGTCGGCACGGGCGTGGACTATTATCGCCACCCGTGTTGGGAAAAGAAGTTTTTCTATGTCGTGCACGACTACTGGCACGCCCATGGTTCATCCCCTGGCTTCCACACAGCCACGAGCACGCCTATGTGTAGGGCCGCGTGGCCTAAAAATCTGCTCTTTGGTTAGTTTATGGTTAGGTGCTAAAAAGAAGAAGAAAATAAAAAAAAAAAAATGTAAAAATGGGATTAGTGCTTGGGTTGCCTCCTGAGAAGCGCTCGTTTATAGTCTTAGCTAGACTTTACCTCTCATTCGTATGGTCATGGTGGTTTGAGGAGGTGGAAATCCTTTCTCATTCGATCAACTCGGTTATGGATATAAAGTTTAAGTCGAGTAATGTTTACCTCAAAAGTGTCAAATTTAGGATTGCTGACCTCGACTGTGCCGTATAGGAAGACATTAAGTACCTCAAAAGTGATTTCTTCATTTGTCTTGAGGTCTGAATTGGTGATTCGAGGGTCTTCCTTATTCAACAATATCTGATCTCCTAATTTGAAGTGATTCGTTATTCCTATCAGCTCGTCTGGGGTTTCCTTCGATTTCACTTCGTGTGGTTATGGTTCCTCATGTAATTCTTCTTTATTAGCACGAGGTCTATGATCTGGCTCAGGTTTGTAGCTTTATGGTGTTTCCTGCAATGAAGGTTGAACAAGTTGGTTATCAACTGAATTTACTTTCTCACCTTTATCACTTGATGTTCTGGCCGAGTCAAGAGCTTGAAGAGTGACTATCTTGTCGCCTACACGAAGTATGAGTTCTCCTCCATAGATATCAATTTTAGCTCTGGCAGTTGCTAAAAAAGGTCTTCCTAAAATTAAGGGGATCGTGTTGTCCTCATCCATGTCTAAAACAACAAAGTCTACTGGGAATATGAATTTATCAATTTTGATTAGAACATTTTCTATTATACCCCTAGGAATTCTTATAGTTTTATCAGTTAATTGAATGCTCATCCTAGTTTGTCTGGGTTTCCCTAGATCTAATTGTTTAAACATTTTGTAAGGCATAACATTTATGCTTGCCCCTAAATCCACTAACGCATTATCAATAGATAAACTACCAATTAAACATGGAATTGTAAAACTCCCTGGATCTTTTAATTTCCGTGGCAGTTTATTTTGTAGAATTGCTGAGCACATTGCGTTTAGCTCCACGTGGTGTTCTTCGTCTAATTTGCGTTTGTTGGTCAAGATCTGTCTTAAAAATTTTCTCGAGTCTGGTATCTAAAAAAGAGCTTCAAGGAGAGGAAAGTTAATATGTAATTTCTTTAAGAGTTTAAGAAACTTACCGAACTGTTCCTCTGAATCGTCTCTTTTCATTGCTTTAGGATAAGGTATGCGAGGTTGGTACTCCTTGATTACCGGCTTTTGCTTTTCTTGTGTTACCTCTATCTTACCTTCGTCTACCTTGTTTTCTTGTATTGAGTTTGGTTCATCTAATCCCTTACTGTCTTAAGCTGAGATGGCTTGAATTTGCTCATTTGGGTTAACCTCGGTGTTACTTGGTAGATGACCTAGCGGTCGTATTAGCTTTGCGAGATGTTCCACTGACCTAGTAAGTTCTCCAACTTGATTCTCGATCCCTTTGATTGATTTTTGTTGTTCATCAAGTGCTGCTTCAGTCTTTTGGAGATGAGAATCTGTGGCTGCCATGAAATTCGTCAGCATCTCTTCAAGATTCGGCTCCTCTTCTTGTTGGTGAGGTGGTTGTTGAAAATCTGGAGGAAGTTCCGATCTTTGGCTATTTTGATAATTCCACGAGAAATTGGGATGGTACTTCCAACCTGCATTATAAGTGTCACTATAAAAATTATTTTGATATCTAGAATAGTTACCTGTATAGTGAGCTTGCTCGTTTTCCATGCCATATCCGTAGGGTGGGTACTCAGGATTCGCCACGCCTCCTAGATTCAAATCATATTGTATTTCTGGATGTACCTACGAGGGACTATACCAATCATCAATCTTTTTATTCATCATCTCTAACTGATTAGATAACCTGGTGACCACGTCGAGGTTGAAAACACTAGTTGCTTTAGTAGGAATTGCCCCAATGCATTGCCACTGATAATTATTCAGTGCCATCTTTTCCATAGACTAAAATTTTCTACGAAAAGCAAAATAGAGGAAAAAATTTAGCAAAGTAAAAAGAAATAATAATAAAGAATAATATAATAATAAATTGTAAATAAAATAAAATTTTTTTGGCTAAAGTAATGAAATAAAGTTTTCTTAATATTTTAGTGTTCCCCGGCAACGGTGCCAAAAAATTGATCGTGTCAAAACAGTCGAGTTTTAATATTTATAAAAGAGTGATTGAACCTATAGAGGCAAGTGCACCTATCGAACAGTAGTATAGCTCAGGCAAGAATATCTTATCGAACCCAAGGGAACCTAAAAGTACTACTAGTCACTTTTTTCTATTATTTAGCCTAAAATATAGAGTGATTGGATTATTAAACTAACAAAATACTTAAACTAAATGCAAAGACAAAAGAATGAATTGGAGAAAGACTTTAAGAAAACTCAGTTGATAAAGACGATACCCTCAAGAAGAATCCACCTATGACTTCACTTATTATTTATTCCCCAAACCATATGATTTCATTACTTAGCTTGATCCGTGAGACTCCCTAACCTATATTAAACCCTCTCGAGGAGAATAACGTCTAACCTTAGGTTAATTAGTGGAACTCTCGTTCTCTTATAATAACCCCCTAAGGAAGCAGTAAATCGATCAATGGATTCCCATATTAAGTTTCACCCTAATTCGGCAAAATCTTATAACCCTATCTCTAGGCGCCCGATCAACTCCGCTCAATTACGCTAGATCTACTCTTAGGCGGGGTCTATTCCTCCTCCACCTAAGCACATCAGATTAAATTAAGCAACATAATTAAGAACAAAACAAGTACTTATCATATAAATTTAGAAATCAAATAACAAAATTCATCATAGGTTTCATTCCCTTCAAGTATCTGAGGGGTTTAGTGCATAACTAAATACGAAAACATCTCAAGAGTAAAGAATAAACAAAACATAAGAACTCCCTAAAACCCCCTGAAGGAATTGAAGGAGAGATCCTCCGTCTTGAATGGAGCTCCGGCTTCTTGAGATGGATCAACTGGCTATCTTCAAGTGATTCCCTAAAAGATGAAAGCTTCGGCAAAAGCCTATGCCAAAAAGTCGTCCTGTTTTGGCTTTTGCCAAACTCCCTTTTTAGTTGCTACCTTAGGTGTTTTTATAGGCTTTGAGATGCTTTACTTGGCTCCTAAGTATCCTAATTCAAGTAGAATTCCTCCTAGGATGTTTAAGTAGACTTAGGAATGTGTTTCTTTGCCTCCAAGCATCCAAATCCGAGTGAAATTGCTCTTTCCATGGTAGGGCACGCCCATGGCACACGCCGTGTAAGTCGTCTTCAGTAGTGTCTCGATTACATCGATTGGGGACGCGGCGGTGTAAATCGTGGTATGGCCGTGTGAAGTGAATGGCAAGGCACGGCCGTGTGGCTTGAAGTCCAGGCTGTGTCGATTTCGTGGGTTGGCCCAATTTGGTCCGTTTTAAGCCCGTTTTATGTTCTTTTTATCCTTAGGTGCTTTCTTGAGCATAAGACATGAAAAGAAAGGATTAATAGCACCTTTTTACATAAATCAAGGATAAATCATCCAAAAGCATACTAAATGTGGGATTAAAATATGTTACTTTTACGGTTTATCAATGCACATAATTAAAACTAGACAAATTTAATAGTCTTAAACAAGACATATTAAATTCGGCTAAGACACATTTAAAACATGTAATAAGCTAAGACAAATTTATGAGCTATAGTAAACTAATTAAATTCAATTAAACACTTAATTTATTTCAAAAATTAAAATTGAATGAGCTAAAGAGCTAATAACGAGCTCAATGAGTTGAATTAAGCTCGAGTGAGCTGAACCAAGCTCTAATTTAGCTTGCACTAAGGTGCAAGGCTTCTCTAAAACGTTGACTCAAGCTGCTCTATCTTCAACGAGCTGAGCTTCGGTCCAAAATTGAGTCAATAAGGCTGAAATAGCTTCTTGGAATTTTGGCTCGGGGCCGAGTTACAGGGCCTTTAAGGAGCTCGAAAGGATCAAAAATTGAATCCTGGGTTTTCGAGTGTGCTTATGTAACACCCCTAACCCGAAACCATCGTCGGAATAGGGTTAAGAGGCATTACCGAACAATTAGAACATTTCACATCCATTTCACGACACCAAGTCAATTATCATTCAATCATATTCAAACATAATCATATAGTCCCTTATTGAGGTCATCGAGACCTTAAACATGCTTTAAAATAGGGGCGGGACTAAACCAAACACTTACAAAAATTTCTAAAATTCAAACATTTTTCTAAGTTATAGAGGTCACACGCCCGTGTCGGTAGGCCGTGTGCCTCACACGGCCTCGAACACACCCATGTGTCCAAGCCGTGGCAAAACAGGGCATACCTACTGACTTGTCCTCACGGCCTGAGACATGCCTGTGTGCCTCACCTGTGGTCGACACTGACTTCACCACACGGCTAGTCACAAGTCCGTGTGTCCAGCCTGTGGTCGAGCCTGACTTGATTTACTTGGCAAACTCAAATAACACGGTCGAGCCACACGCCCGTGTGCTCAACCATGTGGGCAATTATAGGCTATTTATAAGGCCAAAATTTGCCTCCCACACATTGAATCACCCACAACCTCAAATCAATACCAAATCATACCTCAAAATGCATCCAATTATACCAATAATGACACCAATTCATCATCAATTATACCATCTCTAACCATACATCATTTCTACTTAATTAAACTTATCCTAACACAACCAATTCAAGCATGAAATATACCAATTCCAATCTCATTATATCAAACCAAAATCATTATTTTCATATCTTCAAATATAAACTAACAACATTCAATTTCCAAGCATATCACATGGCAAGGCTATACAACTCAAAACATGCCTCATTGACTAGCCTATACATGCCATATTCAAATATACACATATTCAAAGTACCAAAATAGGTTGCTGATAGTGTGATAGAGATACTGACGATTCTCGGATCTGAGCTAGCTTTACTGACACTGTAAAATAGAGAAACAAATCACATAGTAAGCTTTCAAAAGCTTTGTAAGTTCGTAATATAATACGTACTACTCAATAATGCAACATCAATACATAATTAAATCATCACAAAGATAGATGCTCAATTACGTACATTATCATCCACAACTAAATGCTTAATATCCATTCATTCAACCATTAAAAATATCATCAACCACATAGGTTCAAACATACCTTTGTCAACACTTAGTTACTCACCATTCATGATATTCGATTGCTCGATTTTATATTTCGATCAACCTTTGGTATTCTTTTGAATTGTTCGCACACTTAGTGCCAGTTTCGTAGCCGAAACATAATCGTCATCTCACATTTAGTGCCAATTTGTTAAATCAAACTTATATCGGTATCGTACACACAGTGCCGAATCAATAAGCCGAAGCTTCTATCTTTTCAAACACACAGTGCTAACTATCTCTGTTTCATTTCTAATTTCGCACACTTAGTGCCTCATTTCTCAATCTCATATATAAAATTTCTAAATCAATAACTATCGTTAAATTCACATCACATAGATATAAATTAACAACTCGTATTATATCTGAACTTACCTCGGACGTCAAAATATCGAAGCGGTCGATTAATCGAGCAATTTGTCTTTGCCTCGATCTCTATCTGAATCTCTCCTTTCTTCTTCTTTTTTATCCAAAAAATCCGAACTAAATAAGTTGTGTCTCACTTGATCATTATTCGCTGAGAATCTAGAAATATATCTTCGTTCGGATTTAATCCAAACACACATATTTAGGGCATTTTACAATATATCCCTCACATTTTCACATTTCGACACTTTAGACCCTATTTCACAAAATCATCAAATTCACATAATTTCTTTTCACATAAGCCTAGCCGAATTTTCCTTGTGTTCATACAAGCCCACACATTTCATTTATTTCACATTTTAGTCCCTTAATTTACACTTTTCTCAATTTAGCCCAAATTATACAAATTCACCAAAAATTCAAAGACAAAATATGTTAACCCAACATCAAACTTTCATATTTCATCAACTATCAACACAAAGCTCACATATTCATCAATGACATATTTCAAAATCACCATCAATTTCTAAAATTTAAGCATGGGTTTGATAAATGTAAAAATTATCAAAAACCGAACACAAAACACTTACCAATTGAAGCTTGAAGTTGCCAAAATTTAAAAGAGCTTCAACCCTTATTTCTTCTTGAAAAAATGGTGGAAGAAAAATGAGCACCCAGTAGTTTTTAATTTTTATTTTATTATAACATTTATTATTTATCAATTTACAAATTTAACCTTTAATAATAGTATAATATAACACATGATAGTTGGTTATAATTGTCCAACTACCATCCAATCACTATAAAATGGCTTAATTTCCTCACAAAGCCTCTTCTTTTAAAAGCCATAACACAATACTTCAACAATCAGCACACAACTTTTATATTTTACGCGATTAAGTCCTTTTTGCTAATTAAGCACTCAAACAATAAAATTTTCGTACGGAACTTTCACACATGCTAATTCACATTTTATAAACATAAAAAATAATATTAAAATATATTTCTAACCTCGAATTTGTGGTCTCAAAACCACTGTTCGAACTAGGGTCTAAACATGGCTGTTACAACTTACATCACAATAGAAAATATAGCGTCAACGATGGCAAAAACAATGGTTCGATAGTGGTCCAATGAGGTGAGAAAAAATATAAAAATAGTGGGAAGGTGAGGGTTTGGTCATAATATTAAGAGAAAAGAGAAAAGAAGAATAGTGGTGGAGGAAGGTTTTCTCGCGGTGGTTTGGGCGGTTCATGGCGACGAAGATGGCAGTGAAGGGCGGTGATCAAAAGAAAAGAACGACAAAGGAGAACCTTGGACGGTGGTGTGGAGGTGATAAAGCTATAGCTTGCGGCGGAGAAATTATAGGTGGTGGTTGTTTGTCAAAAATGAGAGAAAATAAAAAAGGAATAAATGAAAAAAAAGAGAATATGGGAGCAAATGAGTGGTCTAGACAGTAAGGAGGTGGGTAAGCTTGGTCAACTATGACCAGGTTCATTGAATCATAGCAAATAGGCAAAATGTAGTGAAAGGAAATAGAGAGAACATATGAGCACAAAGGGGAATCATGTTTCCCAACTTAAGGCAAGTTTGACTCATAAAGGGGGAAAGGAATCCTCCTAAACATGGTAACAATGCGATGGACGGCAAGCACATTATGCACATGAAAATTATGTTAAAAAAATTAAATAAAAAGAAGAGAACAAAGGGACTTGAACTTAGAACCTTTAGGACAGCATAAAAACACTTAACCACTTCACCACTTCACTTCTTTGTTTTAATTCCTACCACATTTATTTTAAAAATATGGTGTGACATTTGTTAAGGTTTGAGGAAAAATTGCACCACATAGAAATTAGTGTGAGGGAAGGGATTTGAACACAAGTTATCATGGACAACTCCACCACTACTCAACCACTATACTTGATATTTATTAATATTAAAATATCATCTAAAATAAATAAATAATAAATAAATAAAATTAGCGACGACTCTCTAGGTTCATTAACCCAATTTCTACTAACCCAATTTTTGGAATGTGACAGCAATGTCAAAGGCCAAGCAAATCAAATCAGGATTCAACCAAAGACAATATTCGAGGATGAGTCTTTTTAAGGAAAGAGGGAATGATACATGCATAGATGGGGTGAAATTTATTAAATTCCATTCACCGAAGCTGCCAATTTTAAAGCTTGGGAAATCTGCAGACTTACAACAACTTTTTAGATAGGATCCTAACATTTCTGGGTTGAGATATCTTCATGGCATTTGAAGATCTATCTCTTAGCTTCGAACGCATTTTGAATCACTCGATTTTGAGTTTAGGAGCTCAAGTTATGGCCATTTTAGTGAATATTACGCAAGTAAAATTTCTAAATGGGATTATGACGAGAATTACGAGTTTTGGGCTTTTAATTCGAGTTTAAATTATATTGGGTTATGGTTTTCGGCTTAATTTTCATTATATATTAATCCAATATTGTATTTATCAGCTCTTATTATTTTATTATTTTATTATTCTAAATTTTTAATAATTATTAAGTAGTTTAAGTTATTTAGGAGTTTTATGTCAACAAGAAAGTTTAGTTTAAAAGTACTTAATGTTTAGATTAATTAGAGTTCTAGTATATTTAAGAGTTTTATTTAGATTTATTTAGCTAGCCTATATATAGGCCTTTGCATTGTACACAAATGACACAATTGATAATTATTCAAATTCTTTTTGAGTTTTTATTTTTCAATAATTGTTCTTGAGTTTTCTTTAGAAGAGTTTTAACAATATTTTTAGGTTGTGGGGATCATCTTCAAACTTTCTCTTGCCAAGTTTTCTTTCTCAGAGGGGAAATTAGAGCCGCTTGAAAGGAGTTGTGAATTCTTCTTGTTTCTAAGGCTTTTTAGGACTTCTATACGCCACCTTTCATTTTTACCATCTATCTTCTTTATTATTCTATTTTTTTTATTTTCTATATTATTTGGCATATTTTGTAACAGCCCGATTTGGGTCTAGTCAGAACAGTGGTTTCGGGGCCACAAATCTGAAGAATAAAAAAAGTCATTTTTATTATATTTTTATGGTCTACTGTTTTATGGAACGATTTCATAAAAACTTTGTTAAAAAATTTTGACGTTTGGGCACTCAATTTAGTTAAAAGGACTAAATTACAAAAATGTTAAACTTGAATTCTATATGTTAAAGGTGTCCAATTGCTATGATATTTTAAATTAGAGGTCCTTAAATGGTAATTATACCATTGGTTAAGTTGGTGGACAAAAATGGACATGGTTAGGTATGTTTCAAAGTTTTTCATTAAGGGTATTTTAGTAATTTAGTTATTAAAAGAATTAAAAAGGAAAAATAAGCCAAAATTTCATTCGTCTTTTTCATGCTATAGCCAAATGTCTCAAGCCATGGCTAGGGTTTGGCCACTTCCAAGCTCGATTGTAAGTCCATTCTAGCCCCATTTTTAATGCTCTTTATATTTTTGGAGTCGTTGTAACTCGATCTTTCTATTTCTACCATCAATTTGAAGAGATTTCAAGGTCTAAAATTTTACCCATGATGGATGTTTGTGTATTTTGATGTCTAATGGTAGAAAATGCATGTTTGTTATTTGTTAAACGACTTTTGCTAAGTAATTTTTGCTAAAAATGCTTAAAAGGACTTATTTATAAAAGTTATAAAATATTCTGTAAAAATGTAAATAAATGAAAATTTTGGGCTATTATAAGCATGTACAAGGTTCGGCTAGGCATATGTATTGAAGAAATTGAGTACATTTCATTTTACGAGCCTAGGGACTAAATTGTAAAAATGTCAAAACTTTAGGGGCAAAATTGTAATTTTTTCATAATGTGACTTTTGGACTGAAATGAATAATTTGTTGATTAAATAAGTTAAATGTGATATTATATATCAAGAAAAATGAGGTTCAGACAATAACGGGGGAAAATAAGTATTTGACGATTTAGTCCTTTTTGCCATTTCTATACCGAGGTAAGTTTGTAACACCCCACACCCGGCCCATGAGTCCTGACCGGATCTGGTATGTCACGGAGTAAAATAATTTGAGTCATTTGGAAGTTTGGTGAAAACTTTGGTAAAATTTGGTTAAGGTATGAAAACGGGGTTTGAAAACTTAGTTGGGCTTTTTATAAATACAGTTGGGTTGATAAACCCTTTTGAAAACATTTGATCATGTAGCATTTTAAAATCATCTAAGTTATAGTTGACTTGGTTTAATTTTTTTTTGTTACCCGATGGTAACATCTTGGAAAACTCGTAGGTTTTATTAAGTTAAAAAGAAATACTTTTAACCGGTTCAATTAATATTTATAAAATTCCTTTTGTAATATGACATGAGTAAAATAAAGCAAATAAATAAACATCCAACAATAATTAGCGGCCTTATTACAACCCAAAATAAAAACTTAGAAAATAAATAAATTTTGACTTAAGCAAAGTAAAAGCAAATCCAACGACAAGCATGGCCGCCTCGAGTCCTCTCCGGCTCCATCTCCGCGATCTACTCATCGCAAAATGTTAAGGAAGGGTGAGTCACCAAGACTCGATGTGTAAATCCCCACCGGAATAGCACTCATACACAAGATATTAATTAACATGCAAATATGCAACCCAACCTAACCATCCATACTCCTTAACTACCCCGTGTGGTCAAAACCATCGATGACTTAGAGTCACAAATTAAATGATGGGGCCAACCCATCGTGTGGTCAAAACCACTCGATGACCATAGGTCACAAATAATCAAGTGTGGTCAAAACCATGGTGGTACCAAACCACCGGGACTTAGTCGCAAATAATCAATCGATGTGGTCAAAACCATCGATGACCATAGGTCACAAATAATCGATGGGGCCAACCCATCTTGTGGTCAAAACCATCGATGACCATAGGTCACAAATATTCGATGGGGCCAACCCATCTTGTGGTCAAAACCATCGGCGACGATCCATAAAGTCATCCCCTCCTCTCATCAATCCCACCATCACATGCTTATATATCAATTATCATATATCATGTCATAGCATTTAACATCATGTGATGGCATGCAAATCATATATCAAAATCACAAATTAGGGACTTACCGAATCCATGCTTAGCCATAAGCAAATCACTACCAAAAGGTAAATAGCAACAACATAATCATGTAAATTAATAAAGTGTGTAGTGAGTTCTTACACACTGCTTTCACGAAATTCCTAGATCCTCAAGATCCGATCTACAACGCTAGATCTTGCCCTATATTCGCCAATCATCTTTGTTAGTATCAAAGGCCTATTCGGCCAACCCAAAATTATATCAAAGGGTTACACACGAACCCGAAACCTTACCTACACGTCCTTTGAACACTAACCACCTCACGATATGTAAATCTGTTTCACTTCCCTACAATCGGCAATCGTCCATATTAATAGCCTTCGACTTTTCGATTACTAAAAATATAGTCTATTAAAGTAGATCCTTACCACCACTTACCTTAGGAGTATAAATCCTTAATGGCTTCCTCCCTTAATGGCTATGGCTTCCCTACAATCGCTTTAATCGTATTAGTAAGAATCATAGGCCATAACTTTGTACCTAAAAGAAGTGATTATCCCTTACCACACCATGAAATTCGGCAGCACCCTAATTGAGGATGTGAGATTCGGCCTAAGCACAAGATGGAGGGCTGGAATTTGAGAAGAAGAAAGGGTGTATTCGGCTAAGAAGGAAGGAAGAAGCTAGAAATTTTTGAAGAATTTTTGCTAAAGATCAAGGGAGAATTCGGCAGCATAATGAAGAGAGAAAAACAAGAAAAGAACTTGATGGATTTTGACACTTCTTTGCTGTAACAAAATCAAATATGGACAGCCCCCAAGGAGTCCAAATTTTGGCAAACACCCTCTCGCTGGTGATAAATTCCAGCCTCTAATTATCACAAATAAAACATGATTTATCTTACTTTCTATCCCTTAATCTCTCTTTAACAAATTAAATGAAATTTAACTACTAATACTAATCCCTTCCAGCCGAATAAGTGAAAAAAAAAAGCCTTATCTTTATCATTTAAAGAGTCCAAATAGCAGCCATCACCCCCTCCTTCACGCTAGCAGCAAAAAGAAAAACAATAAAACCAAAGTGCTACTTCTTTGATTCGAACCCGCGACCTCACGCCCCAGCCCTCTCTTCCAACGTCCCTAGCCACTTCTCCCATTAGACTTTCATGTCAAATATCCTTACCATTTATTTATAAAGCCTTCATACCTGGGCCCTTTTTCCTTTTAACGCCAAAGCCTAAAAAATAAACTCCTTGCATCCACCATGACTCGAACCCGAGTCCATGCACCAAGGTCCTTTAAGTGGCGCCCCAAGCCACTCCACCAGCCCGACTTTCATGCCATAAAACCCCATTATTTAAATTTTAAAGCCTTCTTAACCTTAACGCCCAAAGGAAAAAAACATTTCCCCTTATTCTCGCCGAGACTCGAACCTCCTCCTTAGCAACCCCTTAGCGCACCAAGCCAAATGTACCAAGCCCATTTTGTGTCATGCTTCTCCCTACATTTTATTTAAGCCCTATCTCCCTAGCTCCCTCCTTTTAGATACTTAAAAAGAAATTTTTAATACTAGGTCAGGCCTAGCTCGGGATTATTTTTAGACCCTAGAACATGCCAAATAAATCCATGAATTTAATTCTTCAAGCACACACACGGGAAAATATTTAAATTACAAATAACCCCTAATTTAGGGTGTTACAAAGTTCGTATGTAAATAGTGCATTTTTTTATTTATGTTTTAAATGCTTTAATATTGTAGGAATTATGATTGACTCCTTGGATGTAATCGATAAAGTTTGACAAGTGAGGAATCCCGATTGAACCTTAGGGATAGGTAGGATACGAATGTCATGACATTAGGATTATTTGAGACTACATGTAAGACCATATCTGGGATATGAAATCGATATGAGACTTCGTGTAAGACCATAGCTGGGCCATTGGCATCGATAAGAGGTCCATGTAAGACCATATCTGGGATATGACATTGGTATAGTATTGTGTGTGCGAGATTCCCGAGTATCCTTTAGTATTCCAAGTGGTTCAATGGGAAATTCAACGGGTATGTCAAAGATGAGAAAGTATGTGAATATGTTATGAGATGGTACAAGTATGTACGTAAAACTCAAAGAAAACGAGCTCAGTATATGATGAACAATTGGTAAGATTGTGATTGAGTAAGTTGTGCTTATGAAGCTTAAATGACATTTATGTTGATACGTTTTATGTAATTCATATGATGAGCTATTAGTATATGACAATTATGTTGATATGTGTTATGTTGATATTAAATGGCATTTATGTTCATATAATATTTATGAAGTTTTAATGACATTCATGTTGATATATGTTATGTTATTCATATGATGAGCTATAGGAAGAATGTGATTGAGTAAATTATACTCATGAAGTTTAATGACATTCATGTTGAAATATGTTATGTTATTTGTATGATGAGCTGTTGGTAAGATTGGGATTGTGTAACGCCTCAAAATTTTAATTTTTGATTTCGTGTATGTGTGACATATAATGTCTATCTGCTTTAGTGGTTATGTGTTCTGGGTGTGTGTGAGAGGTCCCAAGTTCAAGTCATGACTTGGGAAAATTTTAGATTTTTTATAAATAAAGTCTTAACATGACCTAAAGGGCTTAAGTTTAAATGTTGGGTAAATTACATCAGAATGAGCCTACTGGTCTGGTGGTTAGTTGTGTGTTATTATGGTGGAGGTATTGTGTTCGAATCCCTGCGCAGGCAAGGGTATTATTTTTTTTGCTCAGATTTTGGGATAGATTTGTGTAATAGGGGGATTTTGAGTAGTGGATGTGAAGTGGGAATTAGGGGAGAAGATTAAGGGATTTTGGGGGGTTATCGGGATTTTATTTTATTTTTTTCCCATAACCGAATTTTGGCTTCCTTTTCAAAAAAATTTTTGCCGTCTATTCTTCTCCCTCTCATCTTGCCGAAATTCTCTGAGTTTTTCCATCTTTCTCTTCTTTTTCTTCTTTTGATTTTTCCCTAATCCATTTATTTTCCTTCATTTTCGCATGCGGTTAGTGCTCGCTTAGTTTCGGTAAGTGTTTCTCTTTGTTTTTGTCATGAATCTTGTAACACCCCGGACCAAACGCTATGGCCGAATCTAGAATGCTACTGAGGAAAAAGTTTGAAAAGAATTTGTCATAAGGGTGAAAACATAAAAATTTTCTGTCATTTATAAAAACATTGTATATTTAAAATTCTAAGTAAAATTATTTTGTTACAAATTTCCAAATTAAAACTTAAATATAAGTTTTGATGATGTAAATCGCTTTCTAAAATAAAACATTCCAAATATTATCTCGATCGTCAATCCAACTCAAACACAATAAAAGTCCCCAAATACTTTAAGTGGCCCTTATTACAATAAATATTTACTCAAAATACTAAAAATATAAAGTGCATAAAACAATGAAAAACATCTTCTGCATGGCCACCTCGTATCCACTCCAGCCCGGTCCAAGAATCATGTATCACCTGCATTGTTTGGTAAAAAAAATTGGGTGAGTCAAACTGACTCAGTGTGTAATTAGTCCACAAATTTCCACACATGGGCTTAGCCCAAACCACACCAATCCACATATCAAATAATAATGCAAAATGCACCCAACCCAGCCTAGGGTCCATCCTCTACACACGCCCGTACCCAGCCACCACACACCAGGGGATTACTAAATCAACCCTCCAACCTCTACACACCAATTTGGCAAGCAATGCCATCCACTAAGTGTTCAAGCCACTGGTCCACGTGAAATAAATCATAGTATAATCCACAACGCAACCTCAGTCAACGTCAATCCATGATGTAGCTCGTAGCTAACATCAAATCACGATGAGGCACATAGCCATCACCAACCACGATATGGCACAGAGCCGATACCAACCACGATGAGGCACAGAGCCGATCATCAATCCATGTGAGGCTCGTAGCCATCACTAAACCACGTACATAAATGTACACCCTGTCCTTCAATAATCATATCCCAATCCCTATGCATATGTTAGTATCATGGCCAAATAATAGTAAAATTCCAATGAGCATACATCACATGCTTACCACAATTCCACACATATACCATGGTAAAATAATATCATAAACCGACACAGTTAACAGAATACCCACTATGGGTAGCCACCATCTCAACCATTATTTTCGGCTATCATACACATTTTATACGTATATATATACATAACAACAAATCCAAACAAAATGTGATCAGTGCGATAACTACACACTTTTTTCAGCACAGTCGATTAAATCCCGAAACCCAAACCTAAACGATTTGCACCTTGCGATTTGATGAACTCCCTCCTACATAACTATGTTAGAATCGGCTTCAACCCATAAGGCTTACAAAAAAAATGGCCTTTGGCCGAATATCACACTTCACTTACCTTAGAACCACAGAGATATTCGGCTACTATAGAGGAGTGATTGACTTTGGAAGAAGAAAGAGATGGAGAAATCGGCTAAGGCTTACTTGTGCTTTTGATTTTTGATTGATTGTGAAAAGAAAAGAGAAGGTTGAGACTTGATACAATTTAGCTTTGGTATCCAAAAGGAGATTCGGCCTAAGCGAAGTAAAAAGAAAAGAAAAGAAAAGAAAAGAAGAAGATGAGGGAAAGAGAGAATGATGACTATAAGTTTCGGCCAAGGAAGAAAAAGAATAAAATGAAAGAAAAACAATGCTCCTTTCAATGGTAGTAGTTTCAGCACAAAGAGGAAAAGAGCTTGAGAGGGAAAAGAAAATAATACCAATTTGGTCAAGAATAATAGCCAAAACCAAAGCAAAATTTTACCAAAAGCGCAAGACACATTCGGCTAGGAAGAGAGGTTTTGGAGAGAAAAGAAAATGGTGCCCAATTTGCTAAAGAATTTGATCAACTATCCCTATTCCCTTTCAATATTTGGCCAACCCCTAGCCCCAAAACCAACCAGGTTCATGGTCAAAATGGCCATGAAATAATTTCCAAAACAAAGCCCTTGATTCATGCCTTATAATCCTCTACTTTCCCAAAGTTTAAGAAATTCTATCCCTTATTTCAAGCCTTATGTCCCTTATCATACCAAAACTTAGGATTTCATTCCTTAAATTAACACTTACCTCTTTCCTTAGTCTACTATCCATAAAAGAAAATAGTCCAACCTTCCTTAATTAAAGTTTGACCATCACATGCCATACAAGTCCAAAATAAAAAAATCACCTTAAGACTATCCATGGGATTCAACCTAAGTCCCCTCACACTTGCTTGTGGCGTCACTTTCCAAGACCCTAAGTGGCACCTCCCTTGCCACTTTGCCAAGTGAATTATTGTGTTTTAACCTCCACATTAATTCCCTTAAGGCCTAGCTCCCCTTAGTCCCTTTAACTAACACTTAAACCAAAAATTTTTCCTACACCTCGGGCCTACCCTTGGCTTAAACCTAGATCTTAAAACACCTTAATTAATGCACAATCAAGCCATACACATGCAAAAAAATTCAAACCTAATAGCTCCTATTTCAGGATGTTACAGTTCTACCCTCCTTAAAGAAATTTCGTCCTCAAAATTTCCAACTAACTAACAGTCGTGCATCCTAACTCACCACGCTACGCTTTTGTCACAAGACTCGATCTTAATAAAACTAACATACTTTCTAGGTATAGCCTCGAAGTTCACACTCAAAGTTCTAGATACTTCACTAGCAATACAGGAATGAGTTGACACGATATCTATCAAGGCGATAAAGGGTATTCCGAAAATAAAGAACGTACCCGTTATCACCTCTGGCACACCTTCCTCCTCGCGACGCCTGACTGCATAAACTAACCCTGGCTGTCTCGCATCTACACCCTCAGCACCTCTGCCTGATGGTCCATGACTTCAGCCAGAACCATTCCCTCCATGGTTCAGACCACGACCCCTTGTCGTCACGACCACGCCCCGCCTTAACAGACATAACCTCGCCCTCCGTCTGAGCCCTATCCATCTCTTGAGGACAATTCCTAACCAAATGAGCCTTAGACCCACACCGAAAACATTCCTTGCTATTTCCCCAGCACTCTCCTACATGAGCTCTCCCACACTGAGCACATGGATGACTCCGATTCCTAGAAACTGGTACAGGTGCACGTACAGAATTCTCAACCCTTGGTCTTTTCTGAAAATTCCCAGATGATTCTGACAATCCATAACTCCTCTTATCCGGTTCTGTCCTTATCTTTATTCTGCCTCTCGGCCCTCTTGACCTCCTCGGCTATCCGTGCCCTATCCATTAAGACTGCAAAGTCTCTCTCTCGATACGGAGCAATCAACACTCGCAGCTCATCTCACAACGCATCCTCAAATCTGACACACCGCTTGTAATCAATAGCTACAATCCCTCTAGCATACCGACTTAACCACAGAAACTCTGCTTCATACTCAGCTACCGACTTATTTCCTTGCACTAAATTTAGAAACACCTTTCTTTGAGAATCGATGTAGCTAGCTCCAACGTATTTCCCTTCAAACTTAACCTTAAAATACCCCCAATCCACTCGATCCGCAGGAATACTCTCCTTGATAGTGAGCCACCACTGGTAGGCCTCGTCTCAAAGCAAATAAACAAAGACCTTTCAACTTTTCTCAAGATGCGGTCCAAATCGTCCATGATCCTCTCGACTGCCTCTAACCAATACTCCGCTACATTCGGAGCTACCCCAGATACTCCCTTAAAACCTCAGCTCCATTTGATCTAAGTCTCTCAGCTATTGACTTCTGAGCCCCATTTCCCATACTAGCTCCTGCTACTCGCTCTAAAACTCGCTACGTCATCTCCTCCGGTTTGCTTTTGAAATTTTGCCCCTACGGTCGGTGGCAGTGCCTCATTTTCGGAACCCTAACTAGACCCAACTGGTTTCGACACAGCCATCCTACCTCTACCGCGCCCACGACGACCACGCCCCTAGAACTCATGTCTACTTTGCGATTTAATCTGATTTAAGAAATTTTATGCATTAGTTTTTTTTTTGTTTCACTGATTATCCGCGAACAATTTTATGTAAAGAAGTTTTTAGTAGTAGTTCTTTCAATCAACCAAAGTTTTCATCTCAAGTTTACTACCCTAATTCAGAGAGTCACATTCATTCATCCACAACATCCACTACACTACTATGGGCATTTTATCCGTTCCCAACCCAGGGGTATTTTCGTAACTCATCCTACAAGGGTATTTTAGTACTAAATCGGGATTAATTTGAAAATCTTTACAAATCAAAGGCATTCTAGAATTTACAAATTTTGGGGTTATTTTGAAAATTTCTCCAAATCAAAGGTATTTTTAGAAATTCCAAAAATCGGGGTTATTTTGGTAATTTTGTAAATTAGGGGTAATTTAGTAAATTTTCCAAACCAGGATATTTTAGTCAAAACAGTGTAGTTTTTACAAAACTAAGGTTTGTATTCAATCTGAGGTAATTTTTTTACAAAACAGTGTAGCTGGTCCCTTTCGGGTTTTAATTATCGGGTTTAGCCGGTGAATAAGTCCTCTTGGTTAGGGTGAACCGCCGCTACGCACCAGGTAAGATTCGAGTGAAGAGGAGGTGAGTCACTAGGACTGCTTAAATACCAAGCTCTTACCGAATCCAATCCTAGACATGCGCACAACTGTTGCCACACCCTAACTCGTTGACTTACTCACAGGTTTGCTTGGTTGTACTTAAGTCTTATGTATTTTGTGTTGGAGTAAACTAGTCCTAGGGTTCAATAGGTCCTAATCTACTAATCTATGATCCCGTAATGCCCATAAAGTTTCACATGCCAATCACTTCAATAGTTAGGGGTACTTACCTCGTGGACTTCGAGCCAGAGATACAGGTGCCATGCCAGAATAAACCTGAAATAGTTCATTAAAGTCTATGTTTTTGAAAAGCCTATCTTTGAAAAATGTTTTTAGACCCAAAACCCTCAAAGTCGAGTTTTGAACCGGGCTCTGATACCAAATTGTAACACCCCAAACCCGCCCAAACGCTACGGCCGAATCTAGAATGCTACTGAGGAAAAAGTTTGAAAAGAATTTGTCATAAGGGTGAAAACATAAAAATTTTCTGTCATTTATAAAAACATTGTATATTTAAAATTCTAAGTAAGATTATGTTGTTACAAATTTCCGAATTAAAACTTTAATATAAGTTTTGATGATGTAAATCGCTTTCTAAAATAAAACATTCCAAATATTATCTCGATCGTCAATCCAACTCAAACACAATAAAAGTCCCCAAATACTTTAAGTGGCCCTTATTACAATAAATATTTACTCAAAAATAAAAAACATCTTTTGCATGGCCACCTCGTATCCACTCCAGCCCGGTCCAAGAATCATGTATCACCTGCATTGTTTGGTAAAAAAAATTGGGTGAGTCAAACCGACTCAGTGTGTAATTAGTCCACAGGTTTCCACACATGGGCTTAGCCCAAACCACACCAATCCACATATCAAATAATAATGCAAAATGTACCCAACCCAGCCTAGGGTCCATCCTCTACACACCCCCGTATCCAGCCACCACACACTAGGGGATTACTAAATCAACCCTTCAACCTCTACACACCAATTTGGCAAGCAATGCCATCCACCAAGTGGTCAAGCCACTGGTCGATGTGAAATAAATCACAGTATAATCCACAACGCAACCTTAGTCAACGTCAATCCACGATGTAGCTCGTAGCTAACATCAAATCACGATGAGGCACATAGCCATCACCAACCACAATATGGCACAAAGCCGATACCAACCATGATGAGGCACAGAGTCGATCATCAATCCACGTGAGGCTCGTAGCCATCACTAAACCACGTACATAAATGTACACCCTATCCTTCAATAATCATATCCCAATCCCTATGCATATGTCAGTATCATGGCCAAATAATAGTAAAATTCCAATGAGCATACATCACATTCTTACCACAATTCCACACACATACCATGGTAAAATAATATCATAAAACTAACCTGGTTAACCGAATACCCACTATGGGTAGCCACCATCTCAGCCATTATTTTCGGCTATCATACACATCTTATACGTATATATATATACATAACAACAAATCCAAACAACATGTGATCAGTGCGATAACCACACACCTTTTTCAGCACAGTCGATTAAATCCTGAAACCCAAAGCCTAAATGATTTGCACCTTGCGATTTGATGAACTCCCTCCTACGTAACTATGTTAGAATCGGCTTCAACCCATAAGGCTTACAAAAAAAATGGCCTTTGGCCAAATATCACACTTCACTTACCTTGGAACCACAGAGATATTTGGCTACTATAGAGGAGTGATTGACTTTGGAAGAAGAAAGAGATGGAGAAATCGGCTAAGGCTTACTTGTGCTTTCGATTTTTAATGGATTGTGAAAAGAAAAGAGAAGATTGAGACTTGATGCAATTTAGCTTTGGTATCCAAAGGGAGATTTGGCCTAAGCAAAGTAAAAAGAAAAGAAAAGAAGAGAAAAGAAGAAGATGAGGGAAAGAGAGAATGATGACTATAAGTTTCGGCCAAGGAAGAAAAAGAATAAAATGAAAGAAAAACAATGCTCCTTTCAATGGTAGTAATTTCAGCACAAAGAGGAAAAGAGCTTGAGAGGGAAAAGAAAATAATACCAATTTGGTCAAGAATAATAGCCAAAATCAAAGAAAAATTTTACCAATAGCCCAAGACACATTCGGCTAGGAAGAGAGGTTTTGGAGAGAAAAGAAAATGGTGCCCAATTTGCTAAAGAATTTGATCAACTATCCCTATTCCCTTTCAATATTCGCCAACCCCTAGCCCCAAAACCGACCAGGTTCATGGTCAAAATGGCCATGAAATAATTTCCAAAACAAAGCCCTTGATTCATGCCTTATAATCCTCTACTTTCCCAAAGTTTAAGAAATTCTATCCCTTATTTCAAGCCTTATGTCCCCTTATCATACCAAAACTTAGGATTTCATTCCTTAAATTAACACTTACCTTTTTCCTTTGTCTACTATCCATAAAAGAAAATAGTCCAACCTTACTTTAATTAAAGTTTGACCATCACATGCCATACAAGTCCAAAATAAAAAAATCACCTTAAGACTATCCATGGGATTCAACCTAAGTCCCCTCACACCGCTTGTGGCGTCACTTTCTAAGACCCTAAGTGGCACCTCCCTTGCCACTTTTCCAAGTGAATTATTGTGTCTTAACCTCCACATTAATTCCCTTAAGGCATAGCTCCCCTTAGCTCCCTTTAACTAACACTTAAAATAAAAATTTTTCTTACAGCTCGGGCCTACCCTTGGCTTAAACCTAGATCTTAAAACACCTTAATTAATGCACAATCAAGCCATACACATGTAAAACAATTCAAACCTAATAGCCCCTATTTCATGATATTACAAATCTCTTAGCAACTGAAGTGGTAATGTTTTTTCTCTACGATTTGGGCATAGGGGGAGGCTCGGACTGGTGAATTCAGTGTTCTCATCTTAACAATAGTTAAACGGAGGGTTATCATTGGCGGTAAGTTGGGTTTCTGTTTGTTCTTGGTTGTCAATTTGCTTATAAATCTGTTAAATTGATATTGAGTATCTTGATTTTGGGCCTTAAAGTGCTCGGGAGTGATTAGGCATCAAAACGATACCAGGTGTGTACCCAAAAAGCAAAAAATGGGGTTCAGTGAAAAGCCAAAATTTCTTGCTGTCGAGAAATAAGAGAAATAAGAGAAAATGATGAGAAAAATTGTAGAGAAAGGAAATAAGGGTGTTAAAAACTACGAACTCAACGTTTTGCACTAAAACAGTTTTGGATAGCAGCAGTAGTCTAACTTTGAAAAATCATCAAAAATAGTGTAAATTGAGTTAGAGGTTGAATAAAACATGAAATTAAATTTTACTGAGTCTAGTATTTCATGAAAGAAACATTGTAGGCAATGGAATTGTAAATCATGAGTTATATTAAATTTTTTGGGACAAGGTCAGAATAATTTCGGGTTCTCCTATTCTGAATTTGGAAAATCATAAAAAAATGTAAAAAAAAAATATTTAGGGGCTTAAATTTACATTTTTAAATTCTTAATGAGTCTATTTTCAATAGAAAGAAACGAAAATATCTTCTAAATTTTGTACTTAGAGATAAATAATTTTTAGTAAGGAAAGGTCGAAGCTGCCAAATTGCAGAATAGGGATAAATTTAAAGATTTTACTGTACTTATTTGATAAACTACAAATTCTGAAAATTTTATAGTAGAAATGTATTTGAGTCTAGTTTCAAAAACATCAAGCGAATCTTAATTTGGAATTCTATAGATCAAGATATAAATAATTTAGTGATAATGACTCAAGTAGACAACTTTGAATGAACATATAAGTAAATAGTGAAAACATATATGAGTATTGAGCTAGCATGAGTTACTTTAAAAATGGATCACACGGCCAAGGCCAATTTGGGCCAAGTGGGCCACACGGGTGTGTGGGACCACACGGGTAGGTCACATGGGCGTGTGGGCCTATTTTTATTGAAATGTTTTTAAGGTTGCACGGGTCGCCCAAGTCAACTATAAACTTACTGTAGGGTCGGTAAGCGCTACTTAGACCCCTAAATATGTGAGATTGACTGAATGATATCTGTACTGGGCATGTTAATATCTGAACTAAATATATGTACTGAAATTGCATAATAGCATGTCATCCATTGTATGTTGCATTGCATTGGGTTGGGGGTTGTTATTTGGAGGAAGTGTACTGAAAGGCTTTATGCCTAATTTACTGGCAGCTCAGCTACAAACTATTGTTTTGTGGCGCATTCGGTACTACTTGAAGTGTAGGGATGGGTGGGTTGATTATATCCCCACATGGAGTGTAGGGTTGGACGAAGATGGTGTGTAGAGGCTGGTTGGGTAGGATTTTGCTCTTGCATAATCATATCACATCGACATTGTGATGGGCTAAGGCCCTACTGCATTTTGACATTGTACTGAGATGGGCTAAGGCCCAAACTTTCACTTATTCTGAAAAGGGCTTAGGCCCAAGACTGTTCAACTATGCATTGTGAATACTGATTGTTTGTTTGTTTCTTCGGGATTACACACTGAGTTTACGTAAACTCACCCTTTTTGTTTAATGTGTGCATGTAATCCCCAGACTTAGATGGATCAGTGCGACGGAGGACTCAGCAGTGACCACAATAATTTTTGGACTTCATGATTTTCAATTTACTATTTATGATTGATTATTCGGGTTTTTATTTATTTATTTTACTTTATGGATTTATACCTGCTGGTCGTAGGAAATTCAGTTTTCAAAAAGTTAAAGTAATTTCTAAACACATGATCACCTAGACAGTTTTATTAAAGTTTTCGCAACAAGGGATGTTTCAAAACAAATGTTTTAAATGGATAAAGACGACTTCCTAAGTTCTAACAAAGGTTTACTAAAGATAATAACATGGAATGTTTTCATCGTAACAACGAGGTTTCAAAACACTATTGTGTAACATTGCCAGATAAGACAAAAATGTCTAGGCTGGGTTTGGGGTGTTACATTTAGTGGTATCAGAGCCAGGTTATAAAACTCGACTTTGGATTATGAGTTTTATAAAAAATGGGCTTTCAAAAAATTGATTGATTTCCAAATGATTTGAAATGTTTTTACTGAGTAAGTGGTACACCGAGTCTCCGACACCGATCCTATAAACATTCTGAACTGTGATTTGTTTTAAACTGAAACTGTTATGGATAGTATATTCTAAAACTACTATAGGTAGTAAATTGTATTAAAAACACTCTAGTTAGTGTATACTGAAAATTGTAGAGAAACTTAAAACTGTAGTGAGACTACGATTTACAAAAGTGAACTCTGAATAATCGATACTGCTTTACATAAAACATTTGTTAATAAACACTGGAACTGTAAATGATTCATAAAACTGTTAATATAGATAAACGTGATTAGATAATGAGCGCACGAGGTATCTGTGGATGGGGTACTAGAGGCTGAGGTAGAGGCCACAGAGGAGCTTGAGCTGAGTTCTTTACACTAGGTAGCATACTGAATTTGGATACGAGTAATATGCCAGTGTCGACTGCTACTGAGACTGGGTGTCAAGATCGCATGGCCGGGGATGATGCATTGTCCCAAGTGATGCTAAAGATTTTGGAGAGGGTCGCTGGGCCCAATACTGGATCTGGGGGCCGAGAATCAGTAACGGAATAACTCGGTCCAATGGAGCTGAGCTCTTCAGGGGTGTCACTTGAGTTGCCCCTAATGTGGCCTTGTACTGGATTGAGGCCACGGAGAGGATTATGGATGATTTAGATTGCACCCTTGAGCAAAAATTAAAGGGTGCAGTCTCACTGCTACGAGATGAGGCTTATCAGTGGTGGCTTACTGTTAAGGAGGGCACTCAGCTCGCACGTCTGACCTAGGAGTTCTTTAAGACTGCCTTCAAGGGAAAATATGTGGGAGCCAGTTATGTGGACACCCGTAGGAGGGAGTTTCTAAATCTGGCACAAGGAGATCGATCAATGGCTGAGTATGAAGTCGAGTTTCTGAGACTGAACCGCTATGCGTGGGGTATGGTGGCATCAGAGTATGAGCGATGTGTTAGATTTGAGGATGGCCTTAGGGATAACTTGAGGGTTCTGATAGCTCCGCAGAGGGAGAGAGATTTTTTTGCCTTGGTCAAGAAGGCAAAAATCACCAGGGAGGTTAAGTGCACTGAGCGCCAAAACCACGATAGAGAGAGGTAGGAACAAGAGAGATTTGGATCCCTCGAGTTCTGTACAGAGGCCTAAGAAAAAGGCCAGATCTGATAGGCCAGTAAGAGCTGGGCCCTTATTGTTGCTACTAGACTGTAGTCATGCACTGGTTGTGGTAGACGCCACCAAGGCGAGTGTTGAAAGAGGACTGGGGCAATCTTTAAGGGTTAACAACCTGTTTAGAGATGTTTCTTTAGAGGTTCAAGAAGAAATCTTTCTGGCTGATCTAATGGAGCTTCCATTTGGGGAGTTCGATTTAATTCTGGGGATGGACTGGTTGGTCAAGCATCGTATTAGCTTAGACTATGCAACTAAGAGGGTTGTACTAAGGACTGAGGAGGATAAGGAGGTAGTCATGATTGGAGAATGCCGAAATTACTTATCTAATGTGATCTCTGTACTGGTGGCAGAGAAGATGGTTTGTAAAGGATATGAGGCATTATTGGCCTACATAAGTGTTTCAGATTCAGGGGATTCTACAGTTAAGGATATTAGAATGGTAAAGGATTTTTCAAACGTCTTTCCTGTGGAGCTACCAGGGTTACCTCCAAACCGCGAGTTGGAATTTGGGATTGAGCTTCTTCCTGGTACAGCTCCGGTGTCTATCGCCTCTTATCGAATGGCACTAAAGGAGCTTACGGAGCTTAAGGCTCAGATTTAGGAGCTGTTGGATCGTGGGTTCATTTGTCCCAGTGTGTCTCCATGGGGAGTTCCTGTGCTGTTTGTGAAAAAAGGATGAGACGATGATGATGTGTATAGACTATCGACAACTGAATAAGCTAACGATTAAGAATAAGTACCCACTTTCGAGGATTGATAATTTGTTTGACCAATTTTGAGGGGCTTCTATGTTCTCCAAGATTGATCTGCATTCTAGATATCATCAGTTAAGAGTTAAGGAGGCTGATGTATTTAAGACGACATTTAAGACTTGTCATTGGGGTAGCAATCATGGAGAATCCCTTCACGAATCGTCTGTAGTAGCCTGCTAAACCCAAAAAGCTTCTGACTTTCGACACATTTCTTGGCGACTTCCACTATACAATAGCTGAGATCTTACTCGGGTCAACTCTAATACCATCACCTGACACAATGTGCCCTAGGAATCAGACCTCTCGGAGCCAAAATTCACTCTTGCTAATCTTAGCATACAACTGCTTGTCTCTTAAAGTCTACTAAACAATTCTTAGATGCTCTGCATGTTCACTCTCATCCCGAGAATAGACTAATATGTTGTCGATAAAAATGACTACAAACTTGTCCAAGTACGGTCGGAAGATGCGATTCATCAAGTCCATGAAAATCGCAGGAGCATTCGTTAGACCAAATGGCATGACAAGAAACTCATAATGGCCATACCTCGTCCGAAATGCAGTTTTCGGCACATCTTGCTCCTTAACCCTCAACTGATAATAACCAGACCTTAGGTCTATCTTGGAGAACACTATAGCTCCCTTCAGTTGATCAAATAAATCATCTATCCTTGGTAAAGGATACTCATTCTTCACAATCACTTTGTTGAGCTGTCTGTAGTCTATGCACAATCTCATCGACCCATCTTTCTTCATCACAAAAAGACCAAGCACCGCACGGTGAATAGCTCGGTCTTACAAAACCCTTGTCTGTCAACTCTTGCAGCTGAACCTTCAGTTCTTTCAACTCTAATGGTGCCATCCTATACGGAGCAATTGAGATAGGTACCGTTCCCGAAACTATCTCAATCCCAAACTCGACCTCTCTAACGAGAGGTAATCTTGGTAATTCTTCTAGGAATACATCCGGATACTCACTTACCACTGGCACTATCTCAATATTTACCTCAGACTCTTGAGTATTTAACACAAAGGCGAGATATGACTCGTACCCTTTCCTCAAATATTTCTCAGCCACCATGGAAGAAATCATCACCGGCAAACTATCTGACCCACCTGATTCAACCCGAATGGCATCTCCATTTTCATATTTCAATTCAGTAAATTTACTTCCACAGTTCACTAAAACACTATGGGTAGTCAACCAATCCATACCAAGAATCAAGTCAAATTCATTAAACGGCAACAACATGCCGGAAACAATGACCCCTAATTGTCAAAGGACAATTCCTACACACCTTGTCAATTAACACATGTTTACCTAACGGGTTTAACACCTTTACCACAAATTCCGTAGACTCAACAATCATGCTAATACTAGATACCAATCTCATACAAATGTAAGAATGGGTAGACCTCGGATCAATCAAAACAATAACAAAGGTGTCATGAAGAGAAAAAGTACTTGTTATCACATCTGGAGATGATGCCTCTTCGCGAGCACGAATGGCATAGGTCCTTGCAGGTGCCTGACCCTCCGATCTCACAGTAGAATCTCGAGGCGCACCTCTACCACTAGCCCCACCTCCTGGGTTCTTTTGTGGTCTACCCCTCGAAGATACATTGCTTGATCTTACCTCTTTCTTCCTTTCCTTGTCATCCCTCTCAGGGCAATTTCAGATGAAATGGTCGGGGGAACCACACTTATAACAATTGAGCCCAAGTAGGTGTTACCTCACCCTCGAGCCCAAGTAGGTGTTACCTCGGTCTTGATGTGAATATCCAACTGATGCGGTGGTCCGAAGGTTTGTTCCCCTAAACCTCTTCAATTGAGCTTGATACGTTTTACTTATCATCCTTTTTCTTGCATCCCGGGCCTTACAATTCAATTCTTCAGCCTTACATGCCCTATCCACTAATGCCACAAATTATTTTGGTTCCAAAATCCCAACTAAAAGCCTAACATCCTTATTCAGCCCATTTTCAAACCTCTTGTACAAGATAGCTTCTGTAGATACGCACCCATTGTGCATACTTGCTGAGCCTAACAAACTCGTGCTCATATTCTACCACAGTCATTATTCCTTACTTCAGTTCAAGTAATTCCTTCCATTTTTTGGTCCACAAACCTCTAACTTATATACTTCTTTTGGAACTCTTCGAAGAAAAAGGCCCACACCACACTCTCTCTTGGGACCACTGACGTCAATGTTTTCCGCCAATGGTATGCCGAGTCCCTCAGCAAAGACACGGCACATTTTAAGCTCTCTTCAAGTGTGCAGGAGAGTTCATCAAACACCCTCATCGAGTTCTCAAGCTAGAACTCCGCCCTCTCAAGGTCATCATCTATATTAGCTCTAAACTCCTCAGCCCCTTACTTCTGAATCTTGTCTATCGGGGGCTTGGTTATTCTCACTACATCTACACCTTGAGGAGCCACAAGAACTGGCTGAGGTATAGGAGGGGGTGGAGGAGGTTGAGCATTAGGGTTTGCTCGTATGTACTCTGTGTACCAATTACTCATTATTTGGAGAAAGGCTTCCTAGGCCTCTTCTTCTTGACCCCTAGTCTCGGGTCCACTTTTTACAGGTGCGGTCCATTGTGCGGGAGCCGACGTGTTACTAGCTGCATCATCGGTAGCCACTTGATCAGGATCCATTTACTATATAAAACAAAGTTTAAAATCATCAGAAGCCACCACACAATCATTGTACGTTTATGGCATGTATAGCAAGACCATAACACACGCTACGGTAGTCCTAGAATCAACTAAATCATAGCTCTGATACCACTAAATGTAACACCCCTTACCCGTGTTCTACGCCAGAACTGGATACGAGGCGTTACTATACTTAACTTACATGGTCATATAGCTTTGGGCTATCCAATTTCCATTCCAAATTAAAAACTTTTCCATACCACCTCTAAAATCCTTATAATAGACCTACAAGAACCTAAACATGCTTCTGAAAGGTTTCGGAGATAATTCAGAAACTTTTATGCACTTAGGAAAATTTTACCTAAATAGGGGTCACACACCCGTGTGGAGGGAATGACACGCCCGCGTGTCATCTCACACGCCCGTGTTCGACATCCGTGGTCGACACTGACTTGTGTCACACGGCCTAGCACACGCGCATATGGCTGGCCCGTGGTCGCCTCTGACTTAATCCACACGGCCTGTCGCATGCTCGTGTGCTTCAACTGTGTGGTAATTTAAATTCCAAATTCAAGGTGCAGACTTCACACGGCCTGGGCACACGCCCATGTCCATGGCCGTGCCTTCCACACGGCTGAGACACACGGCCAGGTCTCTGCCCTTGTGCTTACTACAAAGCTTACTGACTTGTAAAAACTAACATGCAGGGGACACACGGCCTGATCATACACCCATGGGACTGACCGTGTGTCATACACAGCCTAGACACAGGCCCGTGTGCCTACCCATGTGGATAGGAATAAGGCTATTTGCCAAGCTCTTTTGTCACCCTATCTCATATAACAAGATCCCATACAACAAATCATCAAGAAAATCATTTTATGCAATAAACACTTTCTTGAATAACCTCATATTTCATAAATTAATTATAATGGGCCATCAACTATGGCAATATACAAAAAGATTCATCCATAAGGGAGCCATAACACACTTGGCCAAAATAAAAAAATAATTCACCTAGTCTAGCCCCTATACATGCCATACTAAAAAACACTAAGTCTAGATATACCGAGATGAACTGATAGTGTGGGCGAATCTTCCAATTATCTTTGTATCCGACCCGACTCTTTATCACTATAAAATAAGGGAAAGAAAGAGGAGTAAGCTTTAAGATTAGTAAGTTTACATATAAACAAATGACATCATAACATATGATATTCAATACTTAGCATACAAACTAAGCAAGAGTAATTCATATATCATAGTCATGCTTACTCGTTTCACCTCTTACCACATTCCAACCATGTCATAAGCATAATGCTCACATTCATTATCATACAACCCTACACTTATCACCACATAACCACATGAAACAACACATCATAATAATACCAATCACTCGGTGGTTTCAAACCTAGCCCACCATCAATGTTTAAAGGGTGGTATCGCACATAGCCCACCAACAGGGATAATTACGGTGGTATCGCACTTATCCCACCAAATGATATTATAAACGATGGTATCGCACACAGCCCATCGTAATTAAGTAACAAGGTGGTATCACACATAGCCCACCAACAATTATACGGACATTATTCCACATTTATAGGTCTATTTCAACGTTCATACAAGAATTATTCATTATCTACCGAATTCAATCCACTTGAATCATTATTGTTCTCAATCATACATTGCACCAATAAGCAACAACATATATATATATATATATATATTTAAGATGTATTGTTTATACATAAACTTACCTCGGTGCAAAACGTATTGATCAACGAATTATTTCGTAACCTTACCTTTTCCACGGTCAAGGTGAACTCCACGCTCTTCTTGGTCTATAATAAAAAAATTCACTCATTTACAACATTGTACAATCATAATACATCACAACCTCTACTTAGGCAAAAATGACCATTTTGCCCTTACACTTTAAAAAAATTATGATTTTGCCCCTAGGCTCGTAAATCATTTTTCATCACATTTTCTCATTAAAAAAGCCTAGCTGAACATTTATTACTCTTACAAATACTTATAATTTCAATTATTTCATGCATTTATTTCACATTCTCAATCTTTGCATTCAAGTCCTATTTAGGTGTTTTCATGCTAACACCCTACACAAAAGTTGTTTCTCATCTTACTAACATTCATTTTCCTCTATAAAATCTCAACAAACATCATGAACACTCTCATGGTAAGTCCCTAAACTTTCAACCATATTGCAAGTTAGTCCCCTCATTAGCTAGCTTATGCTTTGGGGGTTCCAAAAATGCAAAAATCATTAAGAAAGACTTCTAAAATCCCTTACTTGCTAGAGAATATGTTGGCTGATAGTTTGAGCTTCAAAACCCATATTTTCTCTTCAAATTTTTAGTGGAGGAAGAAGAGTGAATAGTGAAAGATGATATCTTTCCTTTTTAGCATATTTTATTCATATTTTATCACCTAATGTCACCAAATTTAACTAAAATTAATGCCCTTATCCCCCTAGCTTCCTATGGCCGGCCAACACACTCCATATGGCCTATTTGCACTTTAAAGACCTCCAATTTAATATTCTATGGCTATTATACCCTTCTACCTTGAAAAATAGAACTTTTTTACTTTCTGCAATTTAGTCCTTTTTCACAATTAAGCATTCATTCACTAAAATTAAAGCACCAAAATTCTCATGCATCACTATAAACATCCTATGGCGCCTAAAAAATTATCACAATAAATTTCCTCAACCTCAAGTTAGTGGTCTCAAAACCACCATTCTGACTAGCCCCAAAATCGGGCTGTTACAGAAGCTGTTCACACTTGTCGATTTCCCCATTCACACCTTAATTTGTCCAATCAGCTTTTATACATGCATGGGTGAAGTTATGAACGTCCAAGGGAGGGAATAACACCTTATTTCAGCTCATTGAATCAATAAAATGCATGCACAAAGGAGAGGACAAGTTTACAAAGGTACATGCTGCCATTCATGAACCAGCCCATCATTAAAGCTTCAATTAAGTGGGATGCATGTCCCATGCACCTAGCATTCGGCCAGGGGGATTAAAGGGCTCTTAAAGGTTGGACATTCATGGAATTAAAGATTCTTCTTGGCTAAGCAAGCATGCACACACCAACGGGAAAGAAAGTGTCCATTCGGCTAGTACATGAACCTGCCGAATTCATGAACCGTTTTTAATGAATTAGTGTGAACCTAGCCTTAGTGTTTTAATGACTTTATTCTAGAATTTTCTAGCACATTCTAGCTGAATCTTTCTTAGACATTAAGTTTGTCTATTTGACTATCCTAGCTTAGCCTATAAATAGTTTGTCATTTTCATTTGTAGGGGACTTTTGAGCTTTGATTAAATTTTATGAACATTTTGTTCTCAAGTGAGTTTACCTCCTCTCCTATTTCGTACAAGTCTTGTTTGACTTATATTGCATTGGTAGTGGCGTCTTCCCGACTTGTTTGAACTTATCATCAACTCCATTGGTGTGGCGTTCATCCTATTTCTCCATCCAACCACCTTAACAACATAAGAAACGGGGTGACACTATGATATAGTGTTGAATCTTTCTTCCGTTAAGTTTGTTTTCCATCCCCACCATTTATCCCAAAATTATCTATCTTTATTATTTTTCTTAAACTGAGCCTACTACATATTTCTAAACCTATTATTCTTTTTAAACCCTCTTTGTTGCCTTTCGCATATTTGCCACCAAACTTTCAATTTGAACGCACCGAATAATCTCCTCGTCGATGATCGAGCAATCTCGTGAAATGACTCGAATCAACCCGGGCCAGATCACATCACACTGGATAGTTAAACCTCTCTAATCCTTCGTTAAGATTTGTCATTGATTTCATTATATAATTGAGTAGTGACCAAATGATGCCAATCCAGAAAATCATTAGTGTGACAACTAGGGCATCGAATCCAAGTTTTGATCTAAGGATTCTTATACCGAGTTTTGATCCAAGCAAAATCTCTTTTAATAGGATTATGGCTATCGGATCTACAATATAAGGTGTGGGATCATTACCATTTGTTTTGTGTGATATAGTTATTTTATTGTATTAATAATTTAATTATAATAAATCATGATTACACTAAATAATCATGAAGAGCTGAAAAACTTGTCAAGATGAACATCAAGTAAGTAACTCTAACAGAGTGATTCTATGAAATATTTGATAATTGATGTGATTATGATTGTGATTATGAAGTATGCGTAGATCTTATCCTCATGATATGCGATGTATGGCTTTTGTGATATATGTTATGATTTAAACATGTACGACTTATGTATATATGTGTATGAAAAATTAATATCCATGATCTAATGTGAAAAACATGTTTAACATGTTAAAAGTGGTTATTATGTGACGTGATTATGAGAGCATGTTTACATGCATAAGTGTAAAAGTGATCCATATGTGTTAAAAGTGAAATTGTCATATCACATGTATGGGGTGGGATTTTGTGAAAGGTGGAAGTAGTGGCAGTATGTCTGCAAAACAATGGTGGCTTGTCTACAAAATAGATCAGTGATAGTATATATGTAAATTAGTGGTGGCTTGTCCGCAAAAATATATCAGTGGCACTATATATGCATATCAGTGGTGGCTTGTCCACAAAGTGTTATCAGTGGTAGTTTGTAATAGCCCGTTTTTAGTCAACTCAGAATAGTGGTTTTAGGACCACAAATTTGAGGTCAAAATATTTATTTTATTATTACTTTAAGGTTACAGCATGATAGTATGATTTTATGAAAATTTTGTTAAGAAATTTTATCGTTTGAATGCTTAATTCGATAAAAAGGACTAAATTGTATAATGTGCAAAAGTTGAGTTCTGTTAGCTAAAGGTGTCTAATAGCTATATAACTTTAAAATAGAGGTCCTTATGTTGTTATTAAACCATCCATAATGTGAGTGGACATATATGGACACATTATTAAGTGTTTTAAAGGTTTTTAATTAAGGTTAAAGTTGTAATTTAGTATTAAACTAAGTAAAATAAAGAAAAAACAAATTTGTCATCTTCCTAAGTGCATTCATCCACCAAAAATAAGCTAAAAAAACACCATTAATAGAGCTTGAAGGTTCGGTTATGTCTCATCCACGTATGTAAGTGATTTTTTACTCGTTTTTTTAATGATTTCTATGTTTTTAGAGTCGTTGTAGCTTAATCTAGCTAGCCCAGGGACTAATTTGCAAAATTGTTAAAATTATAGGGTTTTACCCTTGATGAATGTCGATGTGTTTGATGATAGAAAATGGATGGTTGTTATTAGATAAACAACATTTGTTAAGTGATTTTTAATAAAATTGTAAATTAGGGATTAAATTGTGAAATATGATAAATTGTGTAATAAAAGTGTGAAATAATGAAATGTGTGGGCTGCTATGAGTATAGGTGAAATTCAGCTAGCATGGGTGTGGGTTACATTACATGAATTTATGTTTCTGTGAGCTAGGGACTAAATTGTAAAGAAGTTGAAATATTAGGGGTAAAAGTGTAAAATTGAAAAAATATGGATTTTGAGCTGAATTGAATAAATGAATACTAAATGGATTGAATATGATTATTTAGATCAAGTTAAGCCTCGTACGAATCTAGATCGAGGGAAAGATAAAGTTTTGGTCTAGTCAATCCTATTATGTCATTTATGTGATCGAGGTAAGTTCGTATGTTTAATAAGCATTAAATTATACGTGTTTGAATGCTTAATTTATATAATTGTGATTATATAGAACTATAAAATTTCTCGACTAGTTATCAGCAATGTATAAATCCCGGTTAAACCTTAGGAATAGGTAGGATACAAATGACATGCCATTAAGGGTTATTGTGTTTTGGGTGCTAGTCTGTACGTTCTACCGGTGGCTGAGTTTTCTAGCATGTGTTGCAGATTCTCGTTAGCTTGTGTGAGCAGTACTGTGTACCTATTTCTTGATCGTCAGCTTGTGTAAGCAGACCCGGTGATAGCTCGAGATGAGCATTTGCATTTGAGATATGAGATTGAGGTGGTTTCGACCATGTATTAGCACTTAGGGTGAAAGATTCCCGAGTATCTGATATTATTCCAAATGATTCAACGGTTATATCAATGATATGAAAGAGTGTGAGGTTGATATGAGTTAGTACAGGTATGTACGTAAACCATACAAGCATTGAATCGAAGAAATTTATGAACTTCATATCTAACCTTATGGATGAATTTGTGTTAGGTTTATAGACTAAACTGAGTTACACTATCCAGCCTCTATCCAGCCTCTGTTTTGGTACTTTTGAACTTGTGTATTGGGTTATATGGCATGTATAGGTGTTGTATTTAATATGGCCTATATGTTGGTAATTTATTTAGCCAATTGATTTGGCTTGTAATTGATGTATGTTTTGGTTATGTGTATGGCCATGTGATTTGACTCATATTGGTAAACTTGGTTATGAAAATATATATAAATGGCCTTTTGATATGCTGTGTATAATTTCTTTGTGAAGGCCCTATTGAGAATTGGTAAAGTACGTAGCAAATGGTTTAATTTGAGAATGAATTAGTATGTTAATTATTAGGCAAAATAATGCATATTTGAAAGTGACCAATTAAGTGAATTCTTGAAGGATATATTGGTATGTTTTGAATTGGAAAATGTTATTAGTATTATGGTTGTCGATATTGGAATAGCATGATTTTGGCTTGGTTAAGATTGGTTTGAATGCTTATTGTTGATATGTTTATATGCTATTTGGTATGTGTAGGTGAATACAAGTTTGGGTGAGAAAGATGGCTTGAAAAATAGCCTATTTTGTCCACATGGGCAGAGACACAGGCGTGTGTGACACGGTCGTGTGTCCCCTGGTACTTATTTAGAAACCAAGTCAGTAGCTCCACACAGCTCAACACACTGGCATGTTGATACGGGCATGCCCCATCACAAGCTGAATTCGAGCCGAGACCCGATGGTGCAACCCCAAGGATCGATTACAAAAGCTCAAGCGAAACAATTTAAAGAGGCGATCAGAGTTCTAATCCAGCAAGCTTGGACCGATGCTAAGACTAATTCGAACGATATTTTGACCTCGTGTCGCATGATTCTCTGAGCTCCTGTACCGAAAGGACCCCATATGGCCATTCGGCCTTAGTTAAATAATTAGTTGAAAATTAACTTCAGACAACTTAAATAAGCGTTTTAATTATTTGATGCATTAAAATAATATTAAAATGAGTCAAATTCATTGCATAATTAATAGTTATCTTCAATATGTCTTAGTTATTACATAAATAATGAGTAGAAGTTAATATGTCTAGTTTAAGACATAATTAATAGATGCTGCACATTTAATGTGTCCTAAATTTTCCAGCCAAATTTTGACCACTTAAGACCCTATTTATTGCATGTCCCTTAGCTTAAAACATGTCTTAAATATGTGTTTTGTTTCTGGAAAAACTAATGGCTGAAATTAATTGATTGTAGGTGCTTTTGGACATGTTTAATGCATGTGCGACAGCATTAATGAAGCAGCATTTAAGGCCTTGTTAGACCACACATGGGAATTAATTTGCTGCTGGAGTAAGCTTCCCAACGTGTCTTTTGGACTCCTTCAAGCGTCCATTAAAGATGGTCAATGATCAGCATGCATGAAACTTTATTTAAGGTAATGTTGGTTCATGATTTGATGACATTAAAGCCTATTGTGAATGCATGCATCATGAAAGTAAAAAGGCATCCTTAATATGCTGATTCCTTTTTCCTAGGCGTGAATGCTTCATCTTTTTAGGTGCCTTCGTGAATGACAAGGAATTAAGAGGAGTGATTGCTTCGTAAAGACAAAAAGGGAGCAACATTGAAGTCCCGAATTAATGTGCTGTTGGGTGCTTGTTTATTCAACGTTAACAACATTTAAGAGGGAGACAACTTTAATTACATGTTGGTTAGTTGCTCTATGCATGGGGGATGTTATTAATGCTAATGTAGGACTTTGGGAGGGCCTTTTCACGTCCCAATACAGCCTTGAACAAAGACATAGCCACTCAGCTTTCCAAGGCAAGCCATGCACATTTCCAAGGCCAAATTTAAGAGCCTTCAACCCCCTTCTTCCTTATGAATTCGGCTGCACTTAAAGAACTTCTAGAAGCTGATTTTTGGGTGCTACAAGAATGAACGTGGATAGGAAAAACCAAAGGCCAACTTCTACAATAGTTTAGGGACATTGAATTCGAAAATTACTTAGAAATTAAGTTAAAATTTCATGACTTTTCAATTAGATTCTAAGTATTATAAATATCCGAAAATGGACAATTGTAAGAAACTTTTGATGAATTTGATACCGTTATTCTATTGAATTTGTGAGAACCCTTCTCCACTTTTGTTTTAGGATCCGTTGGCTTATCTAGCGATCTAGTGGCGTCAACCCTTCCCTTTTCTTATCCCGATACTGAGGTTCCTATCGTATTTCAGTAGTGGGTCAAGGTCTGTTTTATATCCAAAACTGAACCTTAGGAAATGTATAAGTAATTCGGGTCGATACCTTTTCGGTATTGGTTCATACTTGCTTCTTAAACCTTAAACTGAAACCTTCCATTCTAAAATCAAATCCTGAACATCTCTCGAACTATTCTTGTATCCTTTTCGTAATCCTCCTAAAACCGAACCCCTTTCTTTCATATCAACTTTAACTATCCTTCTTCGAACAATTACCCGAGTTACTATCCCGACTTAACTTCCAACCTTAACCCATCCATACTAATATTGAACTAACTCTTAAACCGAGATCAATCTCGAATACCTCTTCTAAACTAAAGCCAATCTCGAACCTCTCGTATTTCAGCTTAACTGAACTTCATACATTCCTATCTAAATCTATACTTCTTCTAATTTACTTTACTTTTCTTCTTCTATCTTCTAATTTTGTATTTCTCGATTACGATCGGGCAACTAAGTATACATCTCAATTTCATCTCGAGATCGAAATTGTATCATCTGGTATCAGAGCTAGTAAAATTGAGAATTACAAAGCTCCGACGACTATTCTGACTCTGCTAATCGAAGATCTGAAGTAAGTTCAAAAAAATCATTTAAAAAAATTCGTATAAAAAAATTTGTAATTAAAAAAAAGTGTTCGATCTAATTCGATAGTCTTTTCTTCTTTTGTAAAGTTCTTCTTCTCTCTCTCGACCCACTCTATTCACCCTGTTCCAACCCACCTAATTTTTTTTTCTTTTAGCCTACCTAATACCCAAATATGTTACTTCCCTTGATACCCATTTGTGATTGACCCCTAACCCTTAAAAAGCCTTGTCGAATCCAATCAACGAAATCCCGAGAAGTGTAAGAGGTAAAAGGCACGAGGGTGTGAGACTATTCGAGGGGAGGTAAAAGTCGAACCGAGAGTGTTGAACACGAGTGAGAGTGTCATTAACTTCTTTCTTTTTGAGTGAACTGTGAGGATTTGTTTGTGAGGATTTAATTTTTATTATAATGTCTCAAGATGCTGGGCAAAACGCGGAGGAACAACAAGGAAGACAACCGGTCCGGAATGTTCCCGACTTACAAATGCAAGCCCTATTACGAGAAATGGAACAATTACTCGATCAAAGGCTCAACCCTCTTGAAGATCGCCTCTATTAAATGAAAGCCCAAAGACCACGAGAGGTAACCCCCAAAATTGCTAGGTAGAGGCGTGGATGGCCTAATCAACGATGCGAGCAACAACAAGGAGTTGAAAAAGACATTAATGAGTTCAGTGAGGGCGAAAGCGACCATGGATCCAACATCAGTGTTAGAAGGAGAGAGCCCCGAAATTGTGGCCAAAGAGATCGGAGAAGGGAAGACGATAATCTTAAAAATATTAAGTTGACCATTCCATCCTTCCAAGGTAAGTCAAATCCCGAAGCCTATTTGGAATGGGAAAAAAAGATCGAACTTGTGTTCGATTGCCACAATTACTCCTAAAACAAGAAAGTCAAGTTAACCGCTATAGAGTTTTTGACTATGCCATGATCTGGTGGGATCAGTTGACGACGAGTCGAAGGTGCAACGACGAACGACCAATTACTACATGGGCCGAGATGAAAGCAGCCATGAGACATCGATTTATCCCTTCTTACTATCACCGGGAGTTACATCAGAAACTCTAACACCTCTCACAAGGGACGAGAAGTGTTGAAGACAACTATAAAGAAATGGAGGTTGCTATGATCTGAGCTGACATTCAAGAAGAATGGGAAGCTACCATGGCTCGATTCTTAGCCGGACTCAATCGAGAGATAGCCAATGTTGTGGAACTCCAACATTATGTTGAGATGGAGGATGTGGTCCACATGGCCATCAAAGTAGAAAAACAATTGAAGAAAAAAGGAGCATCCCGTAGCTATTCTAATCCAAAACCCTCAAAGTGGGGGCCAAAGGACAAGCAAGGGGTTTCCCATAAACATATCGAAAGATTCCACTTTCACCCCGAAGGCGAACAAGCCTTTGGCTGAAACGAGCAAAGGCAAGGCTCCAGAGAGTTTGAATGCTAGATCGAGGGATATCAAATGCTTCAAGTGTCTTGGCCGAGGACACATCGCCAGCCAATGCCCGAATAGACGAACTATGGTGATGCAGGCTGACGGCGAGATTGAAACCAAAGATGAAGAAGAATGCGAGTCCGAATCTAATTCAGAGGATGATGAGGACATAGAACAACCTATTAAAGGTGAATTGCTCGTTGTAAAGCGAAGCCTCAGTCTTCAAAACACTGGAATCGAGGAGCAACGTAAAAATATATTTCATTCGAGATGCCATGTGCAAGGCAAAGTTTGTAGCCTTATCATTGACGGAGGAAGTTGCATGAACGTAGCAAATACCCTCATGGTGGAAAGGCTAGGATTAGCAATGACAAAGCATCCTACTCCGTATAAGCTCCAGTGGCTTAACGACGGCAGAGAACTCAAAGTTACTAAGTAAGTCTTAGTATCCTTTAGCATCAATAAATACTCCGATGAAGTGCTATGCGACGTAGTGCCGATGCATACGGGACATTTACTCTTGGGACGTCCATGGCACTATGACCGCCGAGTAATTCACGATGGCTACACTAATCGGTATTCCTTCAAGTATCTCGGAAGGAATGTGACACTTGCCCCTTTAACTCCCAAACAAGTCTTTGATGATCAGCAAAAGCTTCAAATTTCCATTGATCAATTAAAAGAAAAAGAAAAGAATACAAAAGAGAAAAGTAAGAAAAATGAGCGAGAAAAAAATACGCGTGCAAACACAAACGAGAGAAAACAAAAGAAAGAAAAAGATGAAAATAAAAATGAGAGCAAAAAAATAAGTGTTCTAGCAAAAGCGAGTGATATAAGAAAAGCTTTGAGTTTGAGGCATCCTATGTATTTGCTTTTGTACAAAGAAGCACTTTTGAACACTAACGATTTACTCGATAATCTCACTTCTTCTGTGTTATCTTTGATTCAAGAATTTGAAGACATATTCCTGGAGGAGATACCGAGTGGATTACCACCCATCCGAGGCATTAAACACCAAATTGACATGGTGCCCGGAGCTGCTTTACCTAATCAACCTGCATACCGGAGCAATCCCGAGGAAACAAAAGAGCTCCAAAAGTAAATCATTAAATTGATCGAAAAAGGCTACATTCAAGAGAGCCTTAGTCCATGCGCGGTATCGGTGTTACTTGTACCGAAGAAAGATGGCTCGTGGCACATGTGTGTCGATTGTCGCGCCATCAACAAGATAACTGTTAAGTATCGACACCCAATACCCCGGCTCGACGACATGCTTGACGAGTTAAGTAGAGCAAAAATTTTCACAAAGATCGATCTCAAAAGTGGATATCACCAAATACGGATGCGCGAGGGCGACGAGTGGAAAATAGCTTTCAAAATGAAACTAGGTTTGTATGAATGGTTGGTAATGCCATTCGAGCTTACAAACGCTCCAAGTACTTTTATGCGTCTTATGAATCATGTTTTACGAGCTTTCATTGAAAAATCATGTGTTGTATATTTTGATGACATATTAGTGTACAGTAAATCTTTGGAGGAACAAGTCCAACATCTACGTGCGATCTTAGAAACATTGCAGAAAGAGGTATTGTACGCTAATCTCAAAAAATGTTCTTTTTGTACTGACAAGGTTGTTTTCTCAGGATACGTCGTAAGTGCAAATGGCTTGGAGGTCGACCAAGAGAAGGTTCGAGCAATCCAAGAATGGCCCCATCCTACAACGATTAGCCAAGTACGAAGCTTCCATGGGTTGGCTAGCTTCTACCACAGATTCGTCCCCAATTTCAGCATGATAGTCACTCCTTTAATGAGCGTGATCAAGAAGAATTCAACATTTCATTGGTCCGACGAGCAAGAACGGTCTTTTAATGCCATTAAAGAATGTCTTGTTAAAGCCCCATTGTTATCCCTTCCTGACTTTACTAAAACTTTTAAAATTGAATGTGATGCATCAAATGTAGGGATCGGAGCCATCCTAACTTAGAATAGAAGACCGGTAGCGTACTTCAGTGAGAAATTGAGTGGAGCTGCACTTAATTACCCTGTGTACGACAAGGAGATGTACGCTCTCATAAGATCGCTTGAGACATGGCAGCACTACTTGAGGCCGAAGGAGTTTGTAATCCATTCGGATCACGAAGCGCTCAAGTACATCAAAGGTCAACATAAGCTTTACAAATGGCATGCAAAATGGATCAAGTATTTAGAATCATTTTCGTACGTAATTAAGTATAAGAAAGGTAAGGAAAATGTAGTAGTGGATGCGTTATCACGAAGGTACACTCTACTGACTTTTCTTGATTCTAAATTACTTGGTTTCCATCATATAAAAGATTTCTATGTTGATGATGTTGACTTTGGAAACATATATAATGCTTGGGAGAATAGTGCCTTTCATAAGTTTTATAGGTACGAAGGATTTCTCTTCAAGGAGAACAAACTTTGTATTCCGTAAGGTTCTATTTGAGAGTTGCTCGTGTTAGAGGCACATAGTAGAGGTCTCATGGGTCACTTCAGTCATGACAAAACGATGTCGACTCTGTAAGAGCACTTCTTTTGGCTGAGAATACGAAAGGATTTTGTACAAATATGTGAGCGTTGTATAGCCTGCAAACGAGCAAAGTCGCGAGTTCAACCTCATGGTTTATATACGCCCCTTCCTATTCCGAATATCTTTGGACCGACGTCTCTATGGACTTTATTCTTGGCTTACCGAGATCCAAAACGGGGAAGGATTCAATTTTCGTTGTAGTTGATCGATTTTCTAAAATGTCCCATTTTATTTCTTGTTCTAAGACTGATGATGCTGTGCACATTGCAAATTTGTTTTTCAAGGAAGTTGTGCGTCTGCATGGAATTCTGAGAACGATCGTATCTGATCGAGACATAAAATTTTTAAGTCATTTCTGGTAGAGTCTATGGGGGAAGCTAGGAACGAAGTTAATGTTCTCGACCACTTGTCATCCTCAGATGGATGGACAAACCAAAGTAGTGAACCAAGACCTATCGACTTTGCTTCGAGCGTTGGTGCGGAAGAATCTCAAAACATGGGAGGAGTGCCTACCCCACGTCGAGTTTGCTTACAACTGAGCTGTTCATTCTGTGACTAAATTTTCTCCCTTCGAGACTATCTACGGGTTTAATCCTCTTACTCCTCTTGATTTATTACCATTGCCTTCTAACAAATTTGTCCATTCTGATGCTAGGAAAAAGGCAGACTATGTCAAAGAGCTACATCGGAAAGTGCGTAAGAATATCGAGGTGAGAACCAAAAATACACCCAGCGAGCCAAAAAAGAACAGAAGCAAGTCGTGTTTGAACCCGGAGATTGGGTATGGGTGCATATGAGAAAAGAGCAGTTTCCAGCTCGTCAACGAAACAAATTATCACCAAGAGGAGACTGGACATTTCAAGTCCTCGAGCGAATTAATGAGAACTCTTACAACTAGATTTTCCCGGTGAGTATAATATCAGTGCTAGTTTTAACGTGCTGATTTAACTCTGTTTGATGTAGGTCCTGACTTGAGGACAAGTCATCTTCAAGAGGGGGAGGCTGATATGGGCACGCCTCATCACGAGCTGAATTCGAGCCAAGACCCGATCGTGCTACCCTAAGGACCGATTATGAGAGCTCGGGTGAAACAATTTAAAGAGGCAATCGGACTTCTAATCCAGCAAGCTTGGGTCGATGCTAAGACTAATTCAAATGATATTTCAACTCTGTGTCGTATGATTCTCCGAGCTCCTGCACCGGAAGGACCCCATATGGCCATTCGGCCTTAGTTAAATAATTAGTTGAAAATTAATTTCAGACAACTTAAATAAGTGTTTTAATTATTTGATGCATTAAAATAATTTTAAAATAAGTCAAATTCATTGCATAATTAATAGTTCACTTTAATATGTCTTAGTTATTACATAAATAATGAGTAGAAGTTAATATGTCTAGTTTAAGACATAATTAATAGATGTGCACATTTAATGTGTCCTAAATTTTCCAGCCAAATTTTGACCACTTAAGACCCTATTTATTGCATGTCCCATAGCTTAAAACATGTCTTAAATATGTGTTTTGTTTCTGGAAAAACTAATGGCCGAAATTAATTGATTGTAGGTGCTTTTGGACATGTTTAATGCATGTGCGGCAGCATTAATGAAGCAACATTTAAGGCCTTGTTGGACCACGTATGGGAATTAATTTTCTACTGGAGTAAGCTTCCCAAAGTGTCTTTTGGACTCCTCCAAGCATCCATTAAAGATGGACAATGATCAGCATGCATGAAACATTATTTAAGGCAATGTTGGTTCATGCTTTGACGACATTAAAGCCTATTGTGAATGCATGCATCGTGAAAGTAAAAAGGCATCCTTAATATACTGATTCCTTTTTCCTAGGCGTGAATGCTTCATCTTTCTAGGTGCCTTCGTGAATGATAAGGAATTAAGAGGAGTGTTTGCTTCATGAAGACAAAAGGGAGCGACATTGAAGTCCCGAATTAATGTCTTTGTTGGGTGCTTGTTTATTCAATGTTAACAAAGATTAAAGAGGGAGACAACTTTAATTACATGCTGGTTAGTTGCTCCATGCATGGGGGATGTTATTAATGGCTGATGTGGGACTTTGGAAGGGCCTTTTCATGTCCCAATACAGCCTTGAACAAAGACATAGTCATTCGGCTTTCCAAGGCAAGCCATGCACATTTCCAAGGCCGAATTTAAGAGCCGTCAACCCCCTTTCTTCCTTATGAATTTGGCTACACTTAAAGAACTTCTAGAAACTGATTTTTGGGTGCTACAAGAATGAACGTGGAAAGCAAAAACCAAAGGCCAACTTCTAGAATAGTTTAGGGACATTGAATCCGAAAATTACATAGAAATTAAGTTAAAATTTCATGACTTTTCAATTAGCTTCTAGGTATTATAAATATTCTAAAATGGACAATTGTAAGGAACTTTTGATGAATTTGATACCGTTATTCTATCGAATTTGTGAGAACACTTCTCCACTTTTGTTTTAGGATCCGTTGGCTTATCTAGCGAGCTAGTGGCATCAACCCTTCCCTTTTCTTATCCCGATACTGAGGTTCCTATCGTATTTCGATAGTGGGTCGAGGTCCGTTTTATATCCAAAATCGAACCTTAGGAAACGTATAAGTAATCCGGGTCGATACCTGCTCAATATTGGTTCATACTTGTTTCTTAAGCCTTAAACCGAAACCTTCCATTCTAAAACTAAATCCCGAACATCTCTCGAACTATTCTCGTATCCTTTTTGTAATCCTCCTAAAATTGAACCCCTTTCTTTCATATCAACTTTAACTATCCTTCTTCGAACAATTACCCGAGTTACTATCCCGACTTAACTTCCAACCTCAACCCATCCATACCAATCTCGTACTAACTCTTAAACCGAGATTGATCCCAAATACCTCTTTTAAACTCGAGCCAATACCAAACCTCTTGTATTTCAGCTTAACCAAACTTCATACCTTCTTATCTAAATCTATACTTCTTCTAATTTACTTCACTTTTCTTCTTCTATCTTCTAATTTCGTATTTCTCGATTACGATTAGGTAACTAAGTATACATCTCAATTTCATCTTGAGACCGAAACTGTATCACATGTGACTTGGTTGTTTGGCATAAGTCAGTATACCCTCTAGTTTTTGTACAACCTAGTACACGACCAGGCACACGGGCGTGTGAGGCCATTTTGAACGGTACATGGGCTAGTCACATGGGCGTGTGGTTGGCTGTGTGACCCACATCAGAGAGTTACACGGGGTTAGAAACGGGCTGGGACACGGGCATGTGATCTCATTTCAAATGTCCACACGACATGTGACATGGGCGTGTCTTTGGCCATTTGAGACACACGGCCTGGCCACACGGGCGTGTGTCCCCTGTACTTTGAAAATTTTCTATATTTTCCCAAAATTTCTTTGAGTTCTCGGTTTAGTCCCAAACCACTTCAAATGCTTGTTTTAGGCCTCAAGGGCTCATATTAGGGACTTTATGATTGTATTTGAATGATATTTGTTTGGATATGAGAATTGTATAATTATTTAATTGATAAGTCTGGTAATGCTCTGAAACCCTATTTCAGCGATGGATATGGGTTAGGGGTGTTACACAGTTTATCTGCAAATCAGTGATGGCTTGTCCACAAATAGTGTTTCAGATGGATGAGTTCTAAGGAACTCGATATTGGTGTGCAGCGGAGATGGGTAGGAAATTTTATAAAATGTGCATCATTTTAATATGCATTGACATGTTCATGCATAAGTATCACTGTTAGAACTTGTGATTATGATGATGATATGATATGTTGAGATTGATATTTTGATATGTAACACCCCAAACCCGGTCTAGAAGTTAGGCCCGAATCTGGCGTGTCACATGGAAGTGCTTTTTTAAACCATCTTTGCGATTGTTAAAAACTTGTTTGAGAATTATAGCCTCTTTGTTAAAACCCAAAACACTTAAGCAATTGTTATCTACTCGAAAACGTTTGGAAATAGAGTTGCAGAAGCATTTTGAAAACATTGCGAAAACGTAGATAAAATACAAGTTGAGAGGTTGATTGATGAGTCGAAAATCGAGGTAGTGAACGTTAACCGTAACTTTTGAAAATGTCATTGATAATTTAAGAGAACATCTCTAAGTTAAAATATTTGCAAAGGTTTGTTACGAAATCCATTTGTTAATCTATTTTGGAAAACCTTTGTTTATGATTTTAGAAAAATCCCATTTAAAGTAATTTGAGCAAAATATAAATACGTCAAACATAAAGCAATGTAAAATAAACCAGAGGCCTTATTACAACTTTAAAACCCAAAATAGTAAAGGTAACGAAATAACACAAAAAGTAGTTTACTAATAGTTGCAATCATCATTTATGAAATATGGCCTCCACCGAGTCATCCATAGCCCCAAGTCCTCGTTACTAAGCATTACCTACAGGGATTAAGAAAGAACGAGGTGTGAGTTACAAGAACTCAGTGTATAATCCCCTTACCGTCATCCACTGGGCTGGAACCCGTTTAGCAAAATCTTAGGCTTGAACCAATTTAACAATAACTTGGGTTGAAGCCCATTTAGCAAAATAATGTAACAATTATATCATGTGTATGTAATGTAGTTCCCAAACCAAACCTAGTATTCCATCTGCTACACACCACCCGTACCAACCAACACACCTATGGGGATCAAGTCAACCCACCCCGCCAACACACCAATCGTAGGCATTAAGCCATTTATAACAAACTTAATTGTGGACAAGCCACCAGAACAATAGAATATACGTGGCATGGCCACCAGATAGATTGTGATAGAGTCACCAAAATATGTGGCAGAGCCACCAGTACTTCTCTTCAACATTATCCCATCCCATGCAAATCATGTATATAATGCATAACATATCACAATATAACCAAAATAATTTATTCGGATATTTATTACAAAATTATGGCCCATTATAACAATTTATCAATTAGGCCCATTAAGCAAAATATCAGATTGGCCCATATAACAAATTATCAGATTGGCCTGTATAGCAAATTAACAAATCGGTCCATTAAGGCATTTTCGTATTTTGGCCCTTCAAGGTAATCTTATCAAATTGGCCCATTAAGGCATTTTCATAAATCGGCCCATCAGGGGCATTTTCGTAATTCGGCAATTTACCCACTAAGGGTAATTCGGTAATTTCGCAATCCAGACTTAACTATTAATTTGGGCATAGAAATTTAAACTGTCCATCTGTGTCGTACTAACTAAATTGAATATAACTTGAGTTAGGAATCTCGAAATCTAAATCCGTAAATTTTCCTTGAAACTAAACTCATATATCTTCTTACTAAAATTTTTCCAAAATTTTTGTCTTAACCATTCAGTACAGTTTATTCCTTAAATTTTCCCTTGTTACACTGTCCAACGATTCTGACCTCTCTTACCTTAATTTCAAATATCTTATTGTAAGGTTTTCATATATTGCTCCCACTTATTTCTAATGAAAATAGGCTCACTAAGGAATCCATACATATAAATTATAACCCATAATTCATTTTGTAAAATTTTATATGATTTTTCCAAAATAGATCAGGGAACCACAAAGTTAATCAGAACTAGTCTCACTAAAATTAAGATATCTCAGAATATAAAATTTCTTTTCCTTCTCTATTTCTTCCATATCAAAATAGACACAGTAAGATTTAATTTGATATCTCATTTACTTTCTAATTCCCTTTCTCCTATTTTTCATGATTTTTCAAAAAGACATCACTATATCTAACCGGAACAGTTTTATTACAAAATATGGTTACTACTACGAATATACGCACTCCCGAGTGATCATGGATGTCGGTTTCTGGTTTTCTTCAGTATTTCAAATGAATCACAAAACATATCATACAAAATTTCAGAGAGATGTGAGATTACACACCATTTCAAATATATTTTCGGAAGGTACGGGATTACACACCTTATTCAGAATCCGTAACACGATACTCTTGTGGCACCTAAAGATACAATCGGTCAACAATTAGTCCAAAACCCAATTTACAACTTCATCCAAGTGTTGCGATTGATTAATAATCTATATCACTTACCAACAATCGAGTCTCTTATTATGAGAGATAGGTGTTCGACTTTACCACTATTTTTGAAAAATTCACAAGTAGAGAGTATCGAGTGATTTCATGCCTAACAACATAATCGATTAGCCAAACTTTCAATCCGATTAACACCATAACTGAATAGCAATATCGAATGGACTAAAAGACTCCTTACCATAATCGATGATAATCTCGATTCCCACCAATTGGCTTATGACTACGAATGAATCGACAAGGATTTGGTATTAGGCCACCCACTAGAACTCTACAAAAAAGAGTTGATCAAATATGAGAGTGATGGAGAGAGTGATATTTCGATCAGAAACAAAGTGGAATAGTCATATAGTGATGAACATACCTATTCGGCTTGAAAGAGAAAAAAATGAAAGGAGTAGAAATGAAGCCCTTACCCGATTCAACCAAGGAGAGATGTCCAACACACAAAAAATGGGAAAGATAGAAGATGATAGAAATTCAATTATTGAAGAGAAAATAATAAAGAAGATTTGATCATATGGTAATGTCGATTTAGGAAAATGGAAGAAAGGTTGAAGGAATGATGAAAAGAAGAGAAGAGATATGAGAAGAAATGTTAGGTAATTCACTAACACAAAGGAAAAAGGTTGGAAAAGAGTACCAAAAATGTTCAAAAGAGAAAATAGGCTTTTCAAGCATAAATTTGCAAATAAGCTAGGATAATTCAGCTCCTCCTTTTTCCCCATCAAAATTGTCCACATCCATGCCCCTAATAGTCAAAAATTTGCCAACCAGCCTTTCCATAACAATTCCCTTGAAAAAGTGTAACATTTCCCTAATAGTCAAATAGGCTAGGATGATTTGGAGTGCACCGCCAAGTAGAAACTGAGAGGAGAGGTGTCCTTGTTGAGGGATGAGGCGTATCAATGGTGGCTTACTGTTCGAGAAGGCACTCAGGCTGAACATGTTACTTGGGATTTCTTCAAAATTGCATTCCAATGAAAGTATGTTAGGGCAAGCTATGTGGATGCCCAAAGAAAGGAATTCCTTAATCTGGATCAAGGAAATAAGACGGTGGCCACTTACGAGGCAGAATTTCTACGCTTGAGTCGTTATGCTCGGACAATAGTGCCAACTGATCATGAGCGCTGTGTACATTTCGAGGATGGGCTGAATAATGAGTTACGTGTACTGATAGCCTCAAAACAAGTAAGGACTTTTGCCACGCTTTTGGAGAAAGCCAAAATAGCTGAAGAGGCTAAGAACTCTGAACGTCAGAACCGAGAAAAAGGCAGAGGCAAGAGGGACTTTAAGTACTCAGGTTCTGCTAAAAGGTTCTAAAAGAGGCCTCAGAATGATGAGCTAGCTCAAGCTAGAACACCTGTGGCTACCAATCAGACTCAACTGTGTGCTGACTGTGGAAGACGACACCCAGGTGAATGCTGAAAAAGAACCGGTGGGTGTTTCAAATATGGTTCTAAGGACCACTAGCTTAAGAATTATCCTTAACGAACTGCTCTGACTCAAGAAGCTCGTAACCTCGATGCCTGACCACTAGAGACGCCAAAGAACCACCGAGGGGTCGTGGACGGTGTCGGGTGGTAATGGTATTTGGACGAGGTCAAGGTGCACCGGGTAGAGGTAATGGCTTCAGAGGTAACGCGGAGGCAAGACAGTCGGGGTTAGTCTATGCGGTCAGGTGTTAGGAGGATGGCGATGCACCTGATGTGATGATTGGTACGTTCTTTATCTTTGATGTACCTGTTACTGCTTTGATAGATATCGGGTCTACCCACTCGTATGTTGCTAGTGCTATATTAGGAAATCTGAATATTAGATCTGAGATTTTTGATAGAGAGATGACGATAATTAGTCCTTTAGGACATTCAAAGAGAAGTATTTTTGGCGAATTTGATAGAATTGCCTTTCGGCAAGTTTGACCTTATTTTAGGCATGGATTGGTTGGTAAAGCACCGTGCGCATTTGGATTGTGCTGCAAAGCGGATGTCGATAAGGACTTTGGAAGATAAGGAAGTTGTGATGATAAGCGAATGGAGAAATTATTTAGCAAATGTGGTATCTGCTTTAAAGGCAGAAAAGTTGGTGTGAAAAGGGTATGGAGCATTCCTAGCCTTCATTAGTGCTTTGGATGCCAAGGAATTATCGGTGGAAGGTGTTAGAACGGTGAAAGAATTTCCAGATGTCTTTCCCGAAGAACTTCCGGGTTTACCACCAGATCGGGAAGTAAAGTTTGGCATTGAGCTCTTGCCTGGAATAGATCCGGTGTCCATTGCTCCTTATAGGATGGTGCCGAAGGAGTTAGCGGAGCTTAAGGCTCAAATTCAAGAATTGTTGGATCGGGGATTTATTCGACCGAGCGTGTCTCTATGGGGAGCACCGGTCTTGTTTGTCAAGAAGAAGGATGGGTCGATGCGTTTGTGCATTTATTATAGGCAGTTGAATAAGTTGATGATCATGAATAGGTATCCATTACCGAGAATTGACGACCTGTTTGATCAGTTGAGAGGAGCTTCAGTTTTCTCCAAGATTGATTTGAGATCGGGTTATCACCAACTCAAGGTTAAGGAGGCAGATATTCATAAGACGGTATTTCGAACTTGTTATGGACATTATGAGTTTTTGGTGATGCCGTTTGGTTTGACCAATGCACCAGTTGCATTTATGGACATGATGAACCGAGTCTTTCAACCCTACTTAGACTGGTTTGTAGTGGTGTTAATATATGATATCTTAGTATACTTGAGGAATGAAGAAGAGCATGACTCACATCTGCGCATAGTACTGCAAATACTGCGAGAAAGCAACTTTATGCCAAATTCAGTAAGTGTGAATTTTGGCTGAAGGAAGTGACTTTCTTGGGACATGTTGTGTCAGCCGAAGGAATCAGAGTTGATCCTCGGAAGGTAGAGGTTGTGTTGGATTGGAAACCACCGAAGCTAGTGGTTGAGATTCGGAGTTTCTTAGGTTTGGCTGGCTATTATAGATGCTTTGTTGAGGGGTTTTCGTTGATTGCTGCACCCCTAACTAAACTGTTGCGAAAGGGAGTACTGTTTGTGTGGGCAGATAAACAACAAGAGAGTTTCGAGAAATTGAAGAAGCTTTTGACGGAAGTGCCAGTACTGATTCAACCTGAGGCTGGAAAAGAGTTTATTGTTGACTGCGATGCATCACACATGGGCTTGGGATGTGTGTTGATGCAAGGTGGAAAAGTGGTGGCTTATGCATCTTGTCAGTTAAGGTCACACAAAGTCAACTATCCTACTCATGACTTGGAATTGGCTACGGTGGTTTTTACTTTAAAAATTTGGAGGCATTATCTCTATAGTGAGAAGTCGATCATTTATACAGACCATAAGAGTCTTAAGTACCTCCTTACCCAAAAAGAGTTGAACTTAAGAAAACAGAGGTGGGTGGAGCTGTTAAAGGATTATGACTTCACAATCGAGTATCATCCTAGAAAGGCTAACGTGGTAGCAGACGCGTTGAGTCATAAGGTAATATCAGATTTGAGAGCGATGTTCGCTCATCTCAGTCTGTATGAAGATGGTAGTCTTCTAGCCGAACTTCAGGTGAAGCCTGTGTGGTTGGGTCAGACTAAGGAGAAACAATTATCAGATGAAATTTTCGGTCCCTTTGTTCAACAAGTTGAAAGTGGTGTAATAGGGGATCTTGGAATGAGTAAAGATGGAGTGCTGTGTTTTCGTGGAAGAGTTTGTATGCCCATGGATTTGGATTTGAGACAAATGATTTTGCGAGAGGCACATAGTAGCCCTTATGCTATGTACCCCGGAGGAAATAAAATGTATCAAGATCTACGGGAGCAGTATTGGTGGCAAGGGTTGAAGCGAGAGGTTACGAATTTTGTAAGTAGGTGCTTAACGTGTCAGCAAGTGAAGGCAGAACATCAATTGCCGTCGATATTGCTACAACCGGTGAAGATTCCATTATGGAAGTGGGAACGGATAACGATGGATTTTGTTAGTGGGTTACCCTTAACACCTACTAAGAAAGATTCTGTCTGGGTAATAGTTGATCGATTGACAAAGACTACTCATTTTCTACCTGTTCGTGCGGATTATTCACTGCAGAAGTTGGCTAAGTTGTATGTAGCGGAGATCGTGAGGTTGCATGGGGTACCGGTGTCTATTATATCGGACAGGGACCCTAGGTTTACATCACGATTTTGGAAAGCTTTGCATGAGGCTCTAGGAACAAAGTTAAACTTCAGCACAGCTTTTCATCCTCAGTCAGATGGTCAGTCGGAAAGAGTAATCCAGATTTTGGAAGACATGTTAAGGGGTTGTGTGATTGACTTCAGAGGTAGTTGGGAGGATTTTCTACCGTTGGTAGAGTTTACGTATAATAATAGCTATCAGTCTAGCATTCAGATGGCACCCTAGGAGGCATTGTATGGTCGTAGGTGTCGTACTCCTACTTGTTGGACTGAATTGGGGATGAACAACAGTTATTGGGTCTTGAGCTGATATCAAAAATGGAAGAAAAGGTAAAGGTAATTCGGGCTCAATTAAAGGAAGCTTCAGATAGACAGAAACCGTATGCGGATCTGAAGCGTAAGGATATTGAGTTTGCGGTGGGAGATGAGGTCTTTCTAAAGGTCTCACCTTGGAAGAGGATCTTCAGGTTTGGAAGGAAGGGCAAGTTGAGCCCTAGGTTCATCGGACCGTACCATGTGTTGAAGCATATAGGATCAGTGGCTTATCAGCTTGAGTTACCTCTAGAGTTGAGTCAGATACATAACATTTTTCACGTCTCAATGTTAAGGTGTTACCGATCGGATCCATCTCATATAGTACCAGTAGAGGAGGTTGAGTTAAGGCTTGACTTGTCTTTCGAGGAGGAACCAGTGAAAATCTTAGATCGTGATGTTAAGGTGCTAAGAAAGAAGTCAGTACCGTTGGTTAAGGTTCTATGGCGTAATCACAGAGTGGAGGAAGCTACGTGGGAGCCTGAGGATGCAATTCAACAACAATATCCTCACCTCTTTTAACCAGGTAAATTTCGAGGACGAAATTTTCTTTAAGGGGGTAGAATTGTAACATCCTAAAAAAAATTGAGAATCGATATGTTGCATAATTTTGGTGCTTAGCTAATGAAATGATTCAATGTGTGTGTTTTAATAGTCTCGAGAAGGCTCGGGATTTAATTGGATTTTGGAATAAATTTTGGTAAATAGTACTTTATTGAAATGGAATAAGTAACCTTGATGTTTAATGAAATTAAGTGGCAAAAGTTAGCATAAGATGAGCAAGTACTAAAGGGATTATGGCGCCATGAGTGTTGCTTAAGGGAGGAGGCTCGAATCCCTTGTTATGCATGAGGATTTTATTTTTCTTGCTTTCCATCTTCATAGTGTCGGTCAAGCTAGCAACTATGGTAGGTTGGACTTTATTTTTTATGGTAAGGTGGCTAAGAGAAAAGGCAAGTGCAAACTTAAGGTAGGGAATAATATGAATAAGGCATGTAGGGGGAACACAAGGCACATTATAAGGAATGTGTTTTGGAAAGTTTGGAATGGCCAAACTTTGACCTTGGTGTCCATGTATTTGGACGGTTTTGGGCTAGGGGGGTGGTGAATTTTGTTGAAGGCTTTGGTAAGGTTGGTAGCTAGTTGGTCATTTGGCATTTGGTCATTTGTGTTTTTCTCAAAAGCATTTTCTCTCCATCTTTCCTCTCCCTAGCCGAATGCACATTGAGCATTAGGTAAGCATCTTTTATTGTCATTCCATTTTGACCATTTTGGTCTTAATTTGCCTATTCTCTCAAGTCATTTCCCTAGTGTCGAAAACACCAAAACCTTGAAGGCCATTTTCTCTTTTCTTTTCTTCCTCCATTGTCGAATGCTCTCTAGCCCCAAATCTCTTTTTGTTCATCTTCTATTCTTGAAATGAACCAAAACCAAAACACTTAATTGTCTTATACTTTTATTTCATAGCCAAATTTTTTCACACTTACACTCAAATCATTTCATTCTTTTCTCACACTTTGATCACTCGGTAAGTGGCTAGTATAATACTTTAGTATTTTTATTTTCCCCTTTTCCTTTGTGCCGAAATTTCATGTTGGTGTGGGATGGTCTTTTTGGATTGATATCATCATCATATCATGACTCACTCGAATCTTTTCTCTATCTTAGAAACTTAGTGGAAGGCCGAAATTTGGAGTGTCCGAAATCATCGTGAATCATTAGGATTCGGTCCAAAGTTTTAAGGTAAGGGTTTTTATCAAGGATTCCATATTACTCATTATTTCGTTAATGATGGGGTTTACTAATCGATGTTACTTTAGGGACGCTATCGCTTGATTTTCATCCTTTGAACGAAAGGATTTTGTGGTAAGCCGATTTCGTTTCTTTAAACCAATCGTCTTAATTTCTAAAATAATAGTTGGACTAATATTCTTGTGTCATTGGAGGCAAACAAGATAGGGTCAAAAAAGGTCATAAATAGTGATTGGAAGAGGGGCAGATTCGTTATTCCCTCTAGATTCAAGCGAAGGGCTATTTGACAATCTAAGATTTTCCACCGGGTTGTGGACCCTCATCAGGTGAAAATTAGTTATTCGAGATTGTTCGTAGTCGTGAGGCACCGACGATCTGAGATTTCCACTAGGGTGTGAACCGTCAACCGGGGAGAACTGACAAATAGTAGTTGTTCGAGATTTCGAGGGTAAAAATCTAGACCGCTTATCTTAGAATAGATTTATTTTAAGTGTTAAGTGTTCTAACCGAGTGTTATAACATTTCTAGGTGTCGACGATCAGGAAAGTGTAGTGCTCACCATAATCAGGTGTGTAATCTCACACTGTATCTCATGGGTTAGATGACTATACCGTAGTAAACGTTGGATTAAAAATCGCAAAGTTGGTGAAATCAGAAAATATGGTATTATCAACACTTTAGTGTTAAGATCATGAAATCGGTATTAAGATCGTGAAAATTTCGAAATCGCCCTTAATGGGCTAAAATAATAATAAGTGATATTTTGGGCCATAAGTGATATTTTGGGCCATATGTGATATTTTGGGCCATATGTGATATTTTGGGCCATAAGTGATATTTTGGGCCATATGTGATATTTTGGGTCGTATGTGATATTTTGGACCATATGTGATATTTGATAAATGGGCCATATGTGTTATTTGATAAATTGGCCAAGTGGGATATGAGATGAAATAGGCCAAATTGTGAGATGGGCTAAAATGTGATATGGGCCAGATTGTAATAATTTTTATAATGGGCCTTATGTTGGAATGATTATATGAATGAATTATTATGCATGTTACATACATGATTTGCATGGATGGGAATTTGATGAAGAGAAGTTCTAGTAGCTTTGCTACAAAATTCTGGTAGCTTGTCCATGATTTGATATATGGCTTTATGCCCAGTTTGATATATGGCTTTATGCCCAGTTTGATATATGGCTTAATGCCCAGTTTGGTGTGTTGGTGGGGTGGGTGACTAAAGCTCCCCACAGTGTGTTAGTTAGTACGGGTGATGTGTAGCGGATGGAAATTTAGGTTTGGTTTTGGGAATTGTATATCACATGCATTCTATAAATGTTAAATTGTTATATTTGTAATGGGCTCAGGCCCAAATAAATGCTTAAATGGTTTTGGCCCAGTGGACTATGTTAAGTGAGTTACACACTGAGTTCTAAGTAACTCACCCATTTTCTTTACCCTTCTCGGGTAATGATCGTGTGATGAGGCTTGGGTAGGGGCGACTCGATGGAGGCCATACTACGAATAATGGGTTATTTAAATTTCGGATTTCTTTAAAGTACTTTTAATATTTTCTATTTAAGTTATGTTGTAGTAAGGCCTCTGGATAAATTTTATGGATGTTTTACCTATGGATGGATTCTATGATATGCTTTAAAGTACTTAAGTGGGATTTTATTTTTCTAAAATAGAAATAAACATTTTAAAGTAAATAAGCGTGAAAAAAGAGTTTTCATTCTTAAATATTTTAACTCGAAAGTTTCTTTGTAACAATTCTTTTAAAATCTTTGTTTTCAAAATTTCTTCGAACTTTCTTAAATTCTCGGAACATTAAATAATTTTTTCTTAGGTTTTTAAATTATAAATTTTTACGTCTTAAATTATTAGATTTAACAATCAACCTTGGTTTTCAATAAACACCTTTTCAAAATCTTTTTTTTTTTTGAAAATCTATTTTCTTTGAATCTTTAAAAAACTATACGTATGTTCAATTTGTGTGACATGTCAAATCGGGTCTTAACGCATAGACCGGGTTTGGGGTATTACAAAAAGGCCACTTGTTCCCCTTACTTTCCCCTTTCTCTTGATTTCTTTCCTCACCTTCATTCTTTCCTATTCTCCTTAGCCATCTTGCCAAAAATAAAAATTCCACCTTACCTTATTTACATGCTTGGCCGACACTTAAGGAAAAGGGTGCAAAAATAATAGTCAAAATTTGCACACAATGGGACTTTATTTTAAATTGTGGACTGTGGCATGGGGATATTTCCTTTCTAATATTTTGGAATTATTGCATGGATTGCTTATGTTGGATTTTAGTTTTAAATGATCATTAAACGTTTTTAAGAATCAGTATCCGCTACAAATGTATTTTCAAAACTAAGTTATAATAAAAGTATTTTAATAAAAAGGAACAAATAAATTTGATTTAAAAGAACATGATATTTTCAAAATGACATGTTTCAAGGACAAATGGACTTTTCTTATGAAAATGTTTTGGCCATCTTCATGGCCCATGTAATTACTCAAATTGGGCCGTAACATCTAGGCCCGATTTGAGGGGTTACTGAAACACCCCAAACCCGGCCCACGGGCCTTGACCGGACCTGGTATGTTCCCCGGTGTAAACCATTTCAAAGTCTTTTGTTACTCAGGAAAAACTTGTGTGTTTTGAAAGAAAGATTGTTTTGGGTTGGGCTTGAGTTGAAAACAAGTTTATTTCATTTTGTAAAATCCTTTACTTTAGGTGACAAAACGTTTAGGCTTTGTTTTAAAATAAATTTACTTAAACTTCACTTGATAAAAATTCATACATGGTAAATAAAAGTAAAATAAAGTAATCCAACTATGGCCTTATTACATCAATTAAATCCCAAAATTAAAACCAAAGTACATAAAATAAAATAGTCCAAATAAAATGAATTCCTTGCTGAGCATGGCCATCCCAAAGCTCCTGCCGACCCGGTCCATTACTGATCGTCACCTGAAAGAAAAAGTTTCCACAACGGGGTGAGTCAAACAGACTCAATGTGTACATGAACACTAAGTCTTAACAATTTCAGGCATTTCAAATCATACATGTACATAAAGCATTTAAACAATATGATGCAACCCGAACCCAAACCTAGATGCCATCCGCTACACATCACCCGTACCAACCTGTACACCGTGGGGACTACTAAGTCAACCCTCCATCCGCTACACACCATCGAAGGCAGTCGCTGCAGTCGACGTGCTCATCGCCCTTATAAAATTTGTGGTCTTAGGTCACCACATTCAAATATCGTGGTCTTAGGTCACCACATTCACTTCCCCTTTTCATATAACCCATATGCCCCATATCATACATATCATGCATTAACATGCCAAATTCTTATTTCACATTCTTATAATGTCATATGTGTGTCGTAATGATATTTAACATAATCCTCGAGGAGTAGGAAATGTACCGAGTACTTTTGTACCATAGCATGGTATCTTAGCCATATTCACATTCTTATAAACATGCACATATTAATTATTGCCATAAATCTTATTAAAAAGTAGTGTGGGTACACACCGATTCGCTTTAGCAAGTTCACTCCAGATCGAAAAGCTTGATCTAATGCCTTAGATCTTAAATCTCTACATTTGATCAATCACTTAATACTTAGTAAAGAGCCATTCGCCATAAAACCAAATCCCGATGAGGATTAGTACACTTAAATCCTTACCTTGTTGCCGATTGATGTCTAATCAAATCTTGGAAACTTTGTATCCTTCTTTCTTGAAATCGGCAATCACTAGATTACTTGAATAGATTAGTTTCGGCTTTTAAATATTAATGAAACACATCTATTTACTCAACATGGCCTTGGCCGAATGCTATAGATACTTACCTTGTGGATTTTAAATCCCAAAACTCACTAAATAACTAGGGAACACGAGGCCTATGGTGTACCTTTGGGAAAAGAATTTCTCCTTCCTTGTAGTCGACACTTAGTAAATCCCGAAAGAGCTCTTCAAAGTTTCGCAACAAGATATTAATGGGTTATCCTAGATTTGCAAATCTAGATGAGATCTTACCTTACTAGAGATCGACAACCTGCTTGAACCTTTAATATTCACTATGTAGGCTAGAAGGATCTTGATTTGACTTTTGATTGGTATAAAGAAATCGGCTAATGATGGTATCTTGAGGAGTTTATGGATTCGGTTTTAATGGAGATCACAAAAGCTATGAAGAATTCGGCTAGGCTTACTTTAGTTTTTGGCTTTGGCTAACAAAAAGAAGAAGAAGAGATGCTCTAGGAAATTCGACAGAGAGAAGAGTTGAAAGAAGATATGATGAATGGCTCTCTTTTCCTCTAGTAGTCGAAATTACTAACTTAAAATCCTTTACTTGGCCATCACTCCTATTTTGATAACTTTATCACTTTAATTATCACCCATTCAATTTAATAAAACTTAATCCAATATTTATCTCTTATCTCTTAATAATAATAATAATAATAATAGTCCATCATTATCTATCTATTTGCCGAATTTTAAAGAGAATTAAACTCTTCCCCAAGTGCCTTGGTGCCGTCCAACTCCCTTGCTCCTTGCAGCAAAATAAAACTCTTTTATTTGCTTCCCACGTGACTTGAACCTAGGCTCCTTCCCCCTTTGATTGTGGCGTCACTTACTGGGCTTTAAGTGGTGCCTCCTAGCCACTTCTCCAAGCCCGTTCTTGTGTTAAATTCCCTCTACTAATTTTCTTAAGGCCACCTGGTTTTAGTTTCCTCTTTTAAACTTAACATTTCTAAAACATTTCCTTACATTTCCAAGTTTCCAAAAATGTTCACTTTCCTCTTTTAAACTTAACATTTCTAAAACATTTCCTTACATTTCCAAGTTTCCAAAAATGTTCACTTTCCTCTTTTAAACTTAACATTCCAATATTTTTTCGATGCATTTTCCCCATTTCCTAAGGTTCTCCAAACCCCTTAAACACACTCACCCACACACTGAGCCTATTAAATCATGAATTATGCGCCAAATGCATAACCCCTAATCTGGGATATTACAGTTACAATTGATGTTAGCCCTTGAAGTAGTGTGAGCCTATCACATCCATGGGTCTAAAATTAGGCCTTGAGACTCGCATCATTCGCTTTTCCTTGCGAAGATTCGTCCTCAAATCTTTAGTTGCACAAAAAGAATAATGATTAGAACAAAAAATAATAAAATGAAAAAAAAATACTTACCTAACCTTTCTTGTGTGCCAAAACTATCTCCAAAATTAAAGACATATTTTTATACTTCAAATCAGCTTCGGTTGTCTTTGGTTGAATCCTTATTTGATTTGCTTGGCCTTTGACATTGCTATTGGGCCTTAAGGTAATGTGAGCCCATCACATCCAAGGGTCTGAAATTGGGCCTTGAGACTCACATCATTCCTGTAACAGCCCATTTTTGAGTGGTTTTGGGGCCACCAAATCTGACAAGTTTGAAAATATTATATTTAATATTTACGAGTTAATTGTGATTTTAAAAAGGTTTTTGATATTGTGATTTTTGTTTTATAAGCGATGTATTAAGTTCGAGTGGTATAACCCTAAGGTCAAGTGGTTTTAGAAGTTGAGGTATCGAGACCTTATTTTTTATAAACCAAGCCGTAGATATTTTTATAAATACTTACGAAGTGTAATTAAGGTGGTATTAAAGTTTTGCTGGAAAATTTTATCGTTTCGATAGTTAACTAAGCAAAAAAGACTAAATCGTAAAAGTAAAAAAAGTCAATCGCTATTAGTTTAAAAGTGATAATTGAGTAAATAATATTAATTAGGTGACCTTATTGTGTAAATTAGCCATCCTAAAGTTAGTGGGGGTGGTTGGATGCTTTTATTTCTTTTAATTATAAAGTTTTATATGTTATTTTATTAATAAATAAAATAAAAGGTTAAAAAAATAAAAACATAAAAGACAAAAGGGTGTTTTCTTCTCTCCCATCGAATTTCACCATGGAAATGGAATTTTAAAACCTCCAAGCTTCGGTTCTTCTTTGGGATGATGCATGGTAAGCCATTTCTCATTCATTTTTAATAATTTTTATGTTTTGAGATCGTTGCAACTAGGTCTAGTTAGCCCGTACCTTCGATTTTGAAGCTACTAAAGATTTTGAATATTTCCATTTATGAATATTGTGATTTTTTATGTTAGATGATGACTTTGGAATGTTGATTTATATTTAAAAGTATTTTGTTAAGTGGTTTGGATGAATTTTTTGATTAGGGACTAATTTATTAAATTAATAAAAGTACAAGGATTTAATGTGAAATTGTTGCATAAATAGGCTGTTTTGGATACTATGAACATTTATCTAAGCTCAATTTTGGGTAAAAAAGGTTAATTTGCATGTTTTGGGTTTAGGGACTAAATTGAATAAAAGTAAAACTTTAGGGGCAATTTTGTAAAAATATAAAAATGACCAAATTGCATGAAATGAATTATTTTATTGTCTAAATTAATATATTGAATGAAATTATTAATTTAGATCAAGATCGGGTGGAAAATAGTTAAAAATGAAAAATTACAAAAATGCCCCTAAACTTTGGTATTTCTGCAATTTAGCAAGGTAAGTTCGTATGAACTATACTATGTATATTATTGATTAAATTGAATCTTATTATATGAAATTTTATTAAAAATGAACCGATATATATATATATATATATATATATATTATTATACAATTTGGCTTATAATGAAACGAGGGAAATTCAACAACGCACGACGACTATCAAGTCCGGTTTGAACCTTAGGAATATTTAGGAAACAAATGACATGTTATTAGGGGTTACCATGTTTTGGGTGCTGGTCTCGTACGTTCCACCGGTGGTTGAGTTTTCCAGCATATGTTGAGATTACTCATTAGCTTGTGTGAGCAGTATCGTGTAGTTACGTCTTGACCGTCAGCTTTTGTGAGCAAACCCAGTGATAGCTCGAGAGTGAGCATTTGTATGAGATATGAGATAGAGATTATTTCGACCATGTGTTGGCACATAGTGTGCAAGATTTCTCGCGTATCTGATATTATTCTAAATGGTTCAACGGGAAATGTGCTATTACGAGATGATATGAGTTTGATACGAACTAATACAGGTATATATATGAAATATGTAATATCTGAGATTTAGGGGTTATGCATTTTTACTTAAATGTATGTGGTAGCATGCTTGTGTGTGATTTGAATGTGTTTTGGGGCTTCAGAACCTTGGGTTGTAGGTAGAAGCCTTAGAAAATATCGATTTTAAGCCTAAAAGGGAAACTAAGGAGCTAGGCCTTAAGGAGTTTATTGTGTGGCTTAGGACACAAGAAAAGCCCTGGTAAAGTGGCAAGGAGGCACCACTTAGGGCCTTAGTCAGTGACGCCACAAGGAGTGTGAAGGGGCCTAGGTTCGAGCAGCAAGGGAAGCATTTTGAAGCTTTTATTTTTCAGCAAGGAAGGGCAATGATGGACGGCACAAGGACACTTCATGGATGAAGTGTAGATTGGGTCAATAGCTTAAAGATCAGGTAAGTAGGAGTGAAAAGAGGGATTTGGATGAGGGAAGGAGAGTTGGCCGGCCAAGGGACTTCTAGGATGACAATTTCAGTCATGTAGGTGGGGAAGAGAAGCTGAATTTTAGTTTGAGCCTCATCGTCACTTTCTTTCTCTTTTCTACTCACCATTCTTTCTTCCTCTTTCTCACCAAAGTTGAATCACACCATCTTTTTCTTCTTCTTCTTCTCATAATTTCTTCTGCGATCAAAAGCCGAAACACTCCTTGTCATTAGCTGAAATCTTTCTCTTTTTCTGTCATTCTCAAAAGCCGAATCTCCTATCTCTTGGCTATAGCCGATTGTACCTCTACACTTTTGGAATCGAATTATTCACTAGATCAAAAGCTGAATCTTCTGGTAAGTACACTTCCTACTTCTCTTCTCTTCTTGACTGATTTGGTTAGCCAAAATCTGGGGATCTATTTCCTCTTATTTTCTTTTGGCCAAACCATGAAGGAGATCTTTCGGAATTCTTGTAGCCGACGATTGAAAGGTGATTTTTTGGGATTTGAGATCCAAGGTAAGCAGAAGGTAACATTTGGCCAAGGGCCATTCTTATAGATCCTATGCAAAAATTTGAATCTGACATAAGTTATGTAGGGATTTCGACATCTTCAAGGGCAAATGATAGTTTCGGGATTTAGGCAAATGAGGTAAGGGTTCTAGTATTTTGGATCTGTCTCTCATTCGTTCAAAAGCCGAAGGCTAACCATTTGTGTGTGCTAGTACTTGGTCGATTGCAAGGGAGGTGCATTACGTAGTTTCGAGATTTAGTTGGAAACCAAATCGGCATTAAGGTAAGGTATTATTTCCATGTGACATGTCCTTCGGGATCTCTAGTTGAGCCGAATAGGCTTTTGGATATTAACAGAGTGCTGGCTGATTGTAGGAAGGGGGAAGGAAAACGATTCGAGATCTCGTTAGTTTCGAGATTTTGCTTAGATCTACGAATAGTCAGGTGTGTAACCCACCCTAAATTCCCAATTAGTAATAATAATTTTGTTATGTATATGTTAATCAGGCAACGAATGAACATAGCTAAGGGTACCATTCATTGGTACAGTGTATTCAGGTACGTTACCCCTTAATACTCGTTAATAATGTGTATAAACATTGAAACGAAAATATGTGAAATTTTGTTATGGCCATGGGGTAAGGTAAATTGCATAATATTTGTATGTTTTGTATGTTGCATGGGCATATGGGTGATAATGATAAAGGGGAAGTGTTCTGGTGATTTTTACCACATTATCTGGTGATCTATGTCACATATTATGAATCCGATGACTTTGTCACATTATATGGTGGCTATGCCACAATTATAAGGGCGATGTGCAGTTGACTGTAGCGACTGCCTTCAATGGTGTGTAGCGGATGGAGGGTCGATTTAGTAATCCCACGGTGTGATTAAGGTGTCACGGTGATGTGTAGAGGTTGGATATCTAGGTGGGTTTGGGTTGCATCATTGCTTATAAATGCATATATGTGATTTGATATGCCTTAACCGAAAGGGAATCTATGTTGGTTGTTACACACTGAGTCTGTTGACTCACCCTTCGTGGGCTAACATTTTGCATGTGATACTTAGTAAATGGACTGGGTCGGCAGGGACTTAGTGGTGGCCATGCTCAGCTCAGTTTTTTTCTAGATTTTCTTATTATGTTTTTCTTGAATTTATTTCGGGTTTTAATTTGTTGTAATAAGGCCATTACCATTTAACTGTTTTAAGTTTACGTTTTAATTTTTATTATGATATGAACAACATCAAACAAATGATTAACCATTTTTCGTAAAACAACTTCAATTGTTTTGACACCTAAATATCTAAAATTCGACATTTCTTTTAACCTGAAACTTTTGAACACATGATAATAATGTTTCAATATAGACTTCAAAAAAAACACGGTTTTCAACCTGATCACAACTCAAATCCAATTTCTTTAAAACCACCAAATTTTTTAAAGTGACAGAACGAGGTTTAGCTAAATTTTACTCAAGGAGCATGCCAGATCTGATCAGGGCTTGTGGGTCGGGTTTAGGGTGTTTTAGTTTGGTATCAGAGCCTGGTTCAAAACTCGACCTTGAGGGCTTTTGGGCCCAAAAATGTTTTTATTTTGAAATTGAGCTTTACTAAAGGTTCAGCAGGTTTTCTAGCATGGCACCTGAGTCTCCAGCCCGAAGTCCACTAGGTAAGTACCTCTAACTATAGTGTGATTTGTATGTGGGTATTACGGGGACGTAGATTAGTAGATTAGGAGTTAATGACCCTAGGATTAGCTTACTCCAACACAGAATTGCATAAAATTTAAAGTCTAATCAAACAAACCTATGAGTGAGTCACCGAGTTAAGGGTGTGGCAACCGTTGTGCTCATGTCTAGGATTGGCTTCACGGGAGCTTGGTATTTAAGCAGTCCTAGTGACTCACCTCCTCTCCGCTCGAATCCTACCTGGTGCACAGTGACGGTTCACCCTAACCAAGAGGACTTATTCACAGGCTAAATTCAATAATTAAAACCCGAAAGGGACTAGCTACACTGTGTTATAAAAACCTTAGTTTTAAAATCACCGAATTACCCCTTTGATTTGAAAAAAAACTATTTTGAAAAGAAATTTTTCGAAATACCCCCCCCAAATTTTTAAAATTACTGAAATACCCCTAAATTTTCAAAATTACCGAAATACCCTTAGATTTTCAAAATTACCAAAATACCCCCAGATTTCCAAAATCACCGAAATACCCCTGGATTTCTAAAATTTCTGAAGTACCCCCGGGATTACAAAATTTCTAGAACACCCCTATTTCACAAAATCACCAAGGACCCTATTTTGAAAAAAAATTACGAAAATACCCCTGTAGGATAAAATTACAAAAATACCCCTAGGTAGTGGAAAACAACAACAATGACAACCACAACACTTTTCTGTAATGAACGCTAGTTCATGAATGTTGATGATTGAATGAATGAACTTGAGACTGTAGTGTGTGTATGAATTCGAAAGAACTACTTTTTAGAACTATTAATCATAAGACTGTTCGCGATAAATCAGTGGAAAGAAATAATGAATCATAAAATCCTTAATCAGATAAATGTAACTCAGAAGAATGAATTCTAGGGGACGTGGTCGTAATGTGCGAGGGCGTGGTAGAGACAGAATGACCATATCGAAACCCGTTAGGTCTGGTCAAGGGTCTGAGAATGAGATGCCACCACCACCATCTGCTGGTGCTGAATATCAGGATCAGACGGGGGATGATGCAGTATCACAGGCAATGCTGCGAGTTCTTGAGAGGGTGGATGGAGTAGGTGGAGGCATGGGAGCTCAGAAATCTGTACCCGAGCGACTCCGAGCCAATGGAGCTGAGGTATTTCGTGGTGTATCTAGTGTGGTGCCCAATATGGCTGAGTATTGGTTGGAAGTGATGGAGCGAATCATGGACGATTTGGACCTGACTGTTGAGGAAAAACTGAAAGGGGTGGTGTCGCTTCTCCGCGATGAGTCATACCAGTGGTGGCTCACGGTTCAGGATGGTGCCACAGCGGATGATCTTACTTGGGAGTATTTTAAGGCGGCGTATCAGAAGAAGTATATTGGGGCTAGCTATATCGATGCGCAGAGGAAGGCGTTTCGAGGTGGTTCGGGGAATAAGTCCGTAGCAGTCTGGCGAATTTTTAAGGTCGATTTGGTATGCTCGAGGCATCGTGGCTCTGAGCATGAACGATGTGTCAGGTTTGAGGATGGACTGAGGGATGACCTAAGATTGCTAATTGATCCACAGCAGGAGCGGGAGTTTACCGTGTCGGTAGAGAAGGCTAAGTAGCTGAAGGGGTTAAGGAATCTGTGAGATAGAATTCCAATAGAAATAGACAAAAAAAAGGTTTTGGATCATCAGGGTCATCCGGGAACGTTCAAAAGAGACCTAAAGTTGATGGGCTGCGAGGTCAGTAGGTTGTTACGGGAGGACAATATCGTACTTGTGCTCAGTGTGGAAAGATGCACTTGGGAGAGTGTTGGAAGAAGACAGGGGGATGTTTTAAGTGTGGGTCTAAGGATCACATGATTAGGGACTGTCCTATGAAAACAAACGGGAGCCGACCAATAAGTCAGGGTCTTAATCAAGCTGGAAGAGGTGAACAGTAGCCACCGTAGGGTCGTGGTCCGGTTGGCAGAGGTAATGGTTCTGGAAGAGGTCGGGGAGCACCGGCCAGAGGTGTTGGTAACATAGAGGCGAGACAGCCGGGTTTAGAGTATGCAGTTCGTCGGAGGGAGGATGGTGACGCACCAGACGTCATAACTGGTATGTTCCTTATAGCTGACAAGCCTTACTTTGCTTTAATTGATGTTGGCTTGACCCACTCATATGTTGCATGTAGAGTAGCTGAAACACTAGGTGTAGTATCTGAACTGTCTATTAGGGAGATAACTGTAGTGAGCCCGTTAGGTCAAATGGTAGTGGTGAATAGAATATTTCGGAGTGTGCCTCTAGAGATCCAGGGAGTGGTATTTCCTACCAACTTGATGGAACTACCTTCTGGAGAATTTGATCTCATTTTAGGCATGGATTGGCTAGTGGAGCATCGGGCTAAATTAGATTGCGCAGCTAAGCGAATGGAGTTGAAGACTCCGGAAGATGAGGAGATAATTATGATAGGAGAAAGAAAGAATTATTTGGCTAACGTAGTCTTCGCATTAAAGGCTGATAAGATGGTTCAGAAAGAGTGCAAGGCATTTTTGGCCTTCGTGAGTGTTTTGGATGCAAATGAAGAAGAAGTTAGTGGAGTGAGAACAGTAAGGGAATTCGTGGATGTCTTTCCAAAGGAGCTGCCTGGGTTACCCCCGGACAAGGAGGTGGAGTTTGGAATTGATTCTTGTCGGTCTGACTCTTGTGTCAATTGCTCCATACTGAATGGCACCAAAGGAGTTAGTAGAGCTTAAAGCCCAGATCCAAGAGTTACTCGATCGTGGGTTTATTCGGCCTAGTGTGTCTCCATGGGGAGCATCGGTCCTATTCGTGAAGAAGAAGGGCGGGACTATGCATATGTGCATAGATTACCAGAGTTGAATAAGTGACCATCAAGAACAAGTACCCATTCTGAGGATAGAGCGACTTGTTCGATCGACAAGGGGCCTGATATTTTCAAAGATAGATCTACGGTCTGGATATCACCAGCTTAAGGTGAAGGAAGCAGATATCCATAAGATAGCTTTCTGGAAAAGGTATGGGTATTATGAGTTATTAGTAATGCCGTTCGGATTGACAAACGCCCCAGCCGCGTTCATGGATATGATGAATTGGGTTTTCCAACCCTACTTGGATCGGTTCATTGTTGTGTTTATATACATATCCTAGTGTATTCCAAGTCTGAGGAAGAACATGATGAGCATCTCCTGGTTGTATTGCAAGTGTTAAGGGAAAAGAAGCTCTATACCAAGTTCAGCAAGTGCAAATTTTGGTTGAAGGAATTTACGTTCTTAGGGCATGTGGTGTCTGTGGAAGGAATAAGGGTGGATCCTCGGAAGATTGAGGCAGTATTAGATTGGAAACCCCCTAAGTCTGTGGTTGAGGTTCATAGTTTCTTGGGGTTAGCAGGCTACTATCGGAGATTTGTTGAAGGGTTCTCGTCAATAGCAACACCTATGACGAAGTTGTTAAGGAAGGAGGTACCTTTCGTATGGGCGGATAAGCAGTAGAAAAGTTTTGAGGAGCTTAAGAAAGTATTGACTGAGGCTTCAGTTTTTATTCAGTCGGAAGCAGGGAAAGACTTCGTGGTGTATTGTGATGCTTCCCATACAGGATTGGGATGTGTCCTTATGCAAGATGGGAAAGTGGTCGCTTATGCGTCTTGGCAGTTGAGGCCACATGAGGTTAACTATCCGACGCATGATCTGGAGTTGCTGCAGTAGTATTCGCTCTAAAAGTGTGGAGGCACTACTTGTATGGAGAAAGGTCGGTGATTTACACGGACCACAAGAGTTTGAAGTATCTGCTGACTCAGAAGGAGCTAAATTTAAGACAGCGAAGGTGGGTGGAGTTGTTGAAAGACTATGATTGCTCAATAGAGTATCACCCCGGTAAGGCGAATATGGTGGCAGATGCCCTAAGTCAGAAAGTGGTGTCGGATCTAAGGGCGATGTTTGCACACCTTAGCCTTTGTGATGATGGAAGCTTGTTAGCAGAGTTGCAAGTGAAGCCGATGTGGCTAAGTCAGGTGAAGGAGAAACAATTGGTATATGGTGAACTCAGTGCTAAGCTGCAACAAGTACAAAACGGGAAGTTGGAAGACTTTGGTGTAAACGGTGATGAAGTGCTGTGTTTTTGGGGCAAGGTCTGTATGCCAAAGGATGAGGAGTTAAGGCAGCAAATTCTTCAGGAATCACTTAGTAGCCCTTATGCTATGCATCCTGGAGAAAGTAAGTTATACAAAGATCTACGGGATCAGTTTTGGTGGCCTGGTCTTAAGCGAGAAGTTACAGAATTTGTAGGGAAGTGCTTAACGTGTCAGCAAGTCAAGGCTAAACACCAGGTACCGTCAGGATTGCTTCAACCGATAAAGATTCTGCAATAGAAGTGGGAGAGAATTACCATGGACTTCGTTAGTGGGCTTCCCCTTACGCCTACTAAGAAGGACTCGGTATGGGTGATAGTAGATCGGTTGACAAAGTCCGCACATTTCATACCAGTGCGGGTTGACTATTCCCTACAGAGATTGGCAAAATTGTATGTAGCAGAAATCGTGAGGTTGTACGTAGTTCCGGTGTCGATTATCTCGGATAGGGATCTGAGGTTTACATCTCAATTTTGGAAAGCATTACATCAAGCATTGGGCACCAGGTTGGACTTCAGTACGGCATTCCATCCGCAGTCAGACGGCCAGTTTGAGCGGGTAATTCAAGTGCTAGAGGATATGTTGAGGGGTTGCGTGATAGATTTCAGAGGAAGTTGGGAGGAGTTCTTGCCTTTAGCGAAATTTGTGTACAATAACAGCTATCAAGCAAGTATTCGGATGGCACCATACAAAGCGCTGTATAGAAGGAGGTGCCGTACTCCTACGTGTTAGACAGAATTGGGGGAACGTCATGTTTTAGGTCCAGAGATGGTGGCGAAAGTGGAAGAAAAGGTTAAGGTAATTCGAGCACGGTTGAAGGAGGCATCTGACAGGCAGAAGTCATATGCAGATCTTAAGCGGAAGGAGATAGAGTTTGCAGAAGGAGATCAAGTGTTTTTAAAAGTTTCGTCGTGGAAGAAGGTGATGAGATTTGGTCGCAAGGGAAAGTTAAGTCCTAGGTTTATAGGACCTTATCGGGTTTTGAAGCGGGTTGGACCGATGGCGTGTCGATTAGAGTTGCCTTGAAATTAAAGTAGATGCGATGTGTTCCACGTTTTGATGCTACATCGTTACCGATCGGATCCATCTCATGTAAAACCGGTTGAGGAGGTGGAGCTAAGACCAGATTTGTCCTATGAGGAAGAGCCGATTCAGATTCTAGAATGGGATGTGAAAGTGATTCGGAGGAAATCAGTTCCTCTAGTCAAAGTGTTATGGCGTAACCATGGATCGGAAGAAGCTTCATGGGAGCCAGAGGAAGCAATGCGACAACAATACGCTCACTTATTTTAGCCAGGTAATTTCGAGGTCGAAATTATTTTAAGGGGGTATGTAACACCCCCAAATTAGGGGTTGTTTGTAATTTAGCTAATTCCCCATGTGTGTGCTTGAAGAATAAATATTATGATTTATTTGGCATGTTTGAGGGTCCGAAAGTAAACCCGATCTAGGCCTGACTTAGGGCTAAAAATTTATTTTTAAGTGTTTAAAGGAGGGAAGCTAGGATAGTTAGGGTTTAAGTAAAAATTCGGGTAAGAATTGGACATGAAAGGCAGGTAGTAGGAGTGGTTTGGGGCGCCACTTGAGAGAGAGAGGTCTCGGGTTCGAGACATGAAGGATGCAATAGAGCATTTTATTTTGGGCCTTTTGCGTCATAAGGAAAGGGCCAAGAGGAAGGTTTTATAAATAAATAAAAAGGGAAATCGGGTGTTGTGATTAGTATCCAAAAGCGAGAAGGTAAGGATTCGGGTTCCAAAAGATGACCCCTTTAAATTATTTGATTTGGCCGAATATACTAACCCATGTATTTGGCCGAATATAGGGACAAGTAGATCTAGTGTGACCGACTCCTCCATTCAAGATTTAGATTATTAAGTGGGTGACAGTGTGTACATACACACTTATAGCAATTAATAATTGTGCTAGATATTGTTGTATGTAAATTTGCTTGATGTAGATACGGATATAGTACCTTAATGGTACAAGCGAGGATTCGGGTAAGTCTCTTTTAATATGAGATTATTATTATGCTTTTGGAAAGCATGGTTTTATGATACATGTGCTAAATGTATGAGATTTGATCATGATTACTTGACTTTTGTGGGTTAAATGGCGGAGCGAGCGGTGATGTTATGCCGACGGGCGGGCAGTGTTTTGATAACACACCGTGACTACGGTCACCGGAGGTTTGGTACCTCCGGAGGTTTGGTACCTCATCGCGTCTTGTCCTCGTGGCTTAGCACCACCGTGGGTTGGCCCCACTTTGAGATATGGGATTGGCGCGGTGATTTGGCATCACACGATGGGTTGGCCCCATCAATTGATTGTGTCTATGGACACGGAGGTTTAGCACCTCCGGTGATTTGGCATCACATCTCGTGACTATATGTCACCGGTGGTTTGGCACCACCGGTGGTTTGGTACCACAGCGGGTAGATTGAGGCGTTTGGTTGGCTAGGTGGGGTACATTGTTTTGTGCATATTAATTGTTATAATCATGTATGAGATTGGTTAAACCGGGGAAGGGTTACATCTTGAGTCTTGGTGACTCACCTTCTCCATTACTTTTTTCGTGTGATGCATAGATCGCGGATATGGAGTAGGAGGGACTCGAGGTGGCCATGCGGTGGACATGAATTAAATGAATTTTAAACTTAGTTATTTTATTTTATTATTGGTTTATTTTATTTGGGTTGTAATAAGGCCTCCATAACTTTATTTTGTTAATACTCATATGTTGGATACTTGTTTAAAGCTACATTATTAAAATTAAATTAAAATCACATGTTTTCCTAAATTAACACGAAAATGTTTTATCGTGTCGTGGACACATTCAAATTTGTATAATAACTTGACTTCAATTAAATTTCCAAATTTAATCTAGGTATGATTTCAAAGAAGATAACTAAAAGCGAGAAGTTTTCAACAAAACTTAAATTGGTTTTAAAATGGGTTTCAAAAGTTTTCCTCCAGTAGCAAACCAAATCAAATTGAAACATTTGGGCGGGTTTGAGCTATTCTAAATTGGTATCGAGCCCGGTTCAAAGCTCGGTTGTGGGGGCCCAAGGCCCAAAAATGATTTGGTAGGCCTTTTTGAAGTATTTTTGGGTTTTTGGAATAGCATGGCACCGAGTCTCCGACACCTATCCGCCCATGTAAGTACCTCTAACCTTCCTTGTGAATTATTTTCTGTAGAAGGGTAGGAAGCATGGAACGTAGAATAGACTTATAGGAATTTGAACCCTAGGATTAGATTACTCAAACACAAAGCAGAGCATAAGACTTAATGAACTCAACCAACCTATGACCAAGTCACTAAGCTAGGGTGTGGTAACCTGCATGCATGTCTAGAAAGGTTCGGTGGGAGCTTGGTATTTAAGCGATCAGCGTGACTCACCTCCTCTCCACACGAATCCTCGCCAGTGCGTAGCTTTGGTTCACCACGACCAAGAGGGCTCGGTCATAGGCTAAACATAACGATTAAAACCCAAAAGGAACTAACCATGTTTTTGAAATAGAAGAAAACAACAAAACCCTAGTTTCTTCAAAATTTCTTTAAAATCACTCTTTCAAATATGAGAACAACCATTTTTACAATGTTTTTCCCCAAAAAGTTGATTTGTGAAAATTACAGAAATGCCGTTAGGGGTGAAATTACTAAAATACCCTTGACTCATAAAATATCAAATCAATGGCTTTGCCAAAAAAAAAGTTTATTATTTTTAGAAATATCCAAAAACTTTACTTTAAAAATCACCAATAAAATACTTTGGTTTTGGAAAATTACGGAAATGCCCTCAGCTTGTAAAATTACCAAAACGACCCTGAGTACAAAATTTTTGCAACATCATCGTTTTAAGAAAGGAAAACTTTCAAAAGAGACCCTTAGAGTTTTACAACTGTTAAAATACCCCGGATTTGTTAAAAATTTCAAAATTTCCCCGGTTGACAAAATTACCAAAATACCCCTAGTTTCCAAAATGATGCCATAACTTCAAATTTGACAAATTTTCGAAATGCTCTTGCTTTGGAAATTTCAAGTGACTGTTTTATTAAAATTTAAAATCTATCGATTTTACTACAAAAAAAATACCTATAGGAAATGACAAAATACCCTCAGGATAGAAGCAGATGAAATGTTAGAAGAGTGAATAAGTATGAAGGTATTAGGAATGGATGTTCTTCTCTGTGTGAACTAGGATAGAGAACTTAAAACCTTGATTGATCAAAAGAATCCTATTGAGCATTCCATAAAACTTCTTGCGAATAACCAAGTGGAACAAATTACTAATCCATAAAATTTTCTAAACAGATTAAAAGCGCGATAGTTAGAATGAGCTCTAGAGGACGTGGCCGACGTGGACGCGGAAGGGGAAGGTTGACCGTGTCAGAACCCGTGAGGTTGGGTCAGGAATCAGAGAATGGGGTACCACCGTCACCACCACCCCCAATTTTTAGAGCTGAGGAGCAGGATCAGACCGGAGGTGAGGCAGTGTCGCAAGCTGTGTTGCGAGTCCTTGAGTTAGTGGCTGGGGCTAGTGGAAATTTAGGAGCTCGAAAATCTGTTCCCGAGCGACTCCGATCTAACGGAGCTGAGGTATTTCAGGGTGTGTCGGGAGTGGCACCCAGTGCAGCGGAATATTGGCCAGAATCAACGGAAAGGATTATGGACGATCTTGACCTGACTAATGAGGAGAAGTTAAAAGGAGCAGTGTCGCTTCTGAAGGATGAAGCGTATCAGTGGTGGCTCATAGTCCGAGATGGTGCCATGACAGATGATCTTACATGGGATTACTTCAAAGCTGCTTTTCAGAAGAAGTATGTGGGCACCAGCTACACTGATGCTCAGAGGAAAGCTTTTCTAGGGTTAGTACAAGAAAATAAGTCAGTGTCGGAATATGAGGCAGAATTTTTAAGGCTGAGCCGCTATGCTCGGGGAATTGTATCAACAGAGCACGAACGCTGTGTCCGCTTTGAGGACGGACTTAGGGATGATCTAAGGTTACTGATTGCTCCACAACAAGAGCATGAGTTCTCAGTCCTAGTAGAAAAGGCTAAGGTAGCCGAAGGGATCAAGGAGTCCGTAAGACAGAATCACGAAAAGAACAAACAGAAGAGAGGCTTTGGATCGCCTGGATCGGGCAGTAATGTGGAGAAGAGGGCTAAATTTGGGGAATCAGAAAGAGTCACAAAGCCTACTCAGTGGCCACCTCAGTGTGCTAGATGCGGGAAATCCCACTCGGGAGAATGTTTGGCTGGAAGTAGAGGGTGCTTTGAATGTGGATCGTTGGATCACCGTGTAAGGGATTGTCCTCAGAAGTTAGCTAAGAATCACCCAGAGGGTCAGAACCGTGCTCAGGTTAGAAATGAAGGACCACCACAGTGGGGTCGAGGTGTAGCTAGAGGTAATGGTAACGGGCGTAGCCGAGGTACTGAAGGTGCTGAGGCGAGGCAACCAAGGTTGGTTTATGCAGTTGGTCGTCGCGAGGAGGAAGATGTGCCAGATATAACAACGGGTAAGTTTTTTATTTCCGAAATACCCTCAATTGTCTTAGTTGTGGTTACGTTAGTTCGTTCTTATGTTGCTAGTAAAGTGTATGGAACTTGGATTATGAACTTAGAGAATGTGTCCAAAAAGTATGATAGTTCTTTAAGATAAGAGTGCGCAACAGTAGCGTAGGGTGATGAGTTAAGGATACACGATTGGACGATAGTAAGTAATTTCGAGGACGAAATTATTTTAAGGGGGTAGAATTGTAACACCCTAAATTAGGGGTTGTTTGTAATTTAGCTAATTCCCCATGTGTGTGCTTGAAGAATAAATATTATGATTTATTTGGCATGTTTGAGGGTCCGAAAGTAAACCCGATCTAGGCCTGACTTAGGGCTAAAAATTTATTTTTAAGTGTTTAAAGGAGGGAAGCTAGGATAGTTAGGGTTTAAGTAAAAATTCGGGTAAGAATTGGACATGAAAGGCAGGTAGTAGGAGTGGTTTGGGGCACCACTTGAGAGAGAGAGGTCTCGGGTTCGAGACATGAAGGATGCAATAGAGCATTTTATTTTGGGCCTTTTGCGTCATAAGGAAAGGGCCAAGAGGAAGGTTTTATAAATAAATAAAAAGGGAAATCGGGTGTTGTGATTAGTATCCAAAAGCGAGAAGGTAAGGATTCGGGTTCCAAAAGATGACCCTTTAAATTATTTGATTTGGCGAATATACTAACCCATGTATTTGGCGAATATAGGACAAGTAGATCTAGTGTGACCGACTCCTCCATTCGAGATTTAGATTATTCGTGGGTGACGGTGTGTACATACACACTTATAGCAATTAATAACCGTGCTAGATATTGTTGTATGTAAATTTGCTTGATGTAGATCTGGATATAGTACCTTAATGGTACAAGCGAGGATTCGGGTAAGTCTCTTTTAATATGAGATTATTATTATGCTTTTGGAAAGCATGGTTTTATGATACATGTGCTAAATGTATGAGATTTGATCATGATTACTTGACTTTTGTGGGTTAAATGGCGGAGCGGGCAGCGGTGATGTTGTGCCGACGGGCACCAGTGTTTTAGTAACACACCGTGACTACGGTCACGGAGGTTTGGTACCTCTAAAGGTTTGGTACCTCATCGCGTCTTGTCCCGTGGCTTAGCACCACCGTGGGTTGGCCCCACTTTGAGATATGGGATTGACGCCGGTGATTTGGCATCACACGATGGGTTGGCCCCATCAATTGATTGTGTCTATGGACACGGAGGTTTGGCACCTCCGGTGATTTGGCATCACATCGTGACTATATGTCACCAGTGGTTTGGCACCACCAAATGGTTTGGTACCACAACGGGTAGATTGAGGCGTTTGGTTGGCTAGGTGGGGTACATTATTTTGTGCATATTAATTGTTATAATCATGTGTGAGATTGGTTTAAACCGGGGAAGGGTTACATCTTGAGTCTTGGTGACTCACCTTCTCCATTACTTTTTTCGGTGATGCATAGATCGCGGATATGGAGCCGGAGGGACTCGAGATGGCCATGCACGGTGGACATGAATTAAATGAATTTTAAACTTAGTTATTTTATTTTATTATTGGTTTATTTTATTTGGGTTGTAATAAGGCCTCCATAAACTTTATTTTGTTAATACTCATATGTTGGATACTTGTTTAAAGCTACATTATTAAAATTAAATTAAAATCACATGTTTTCCTAAATTAACACGAAAATGTTTTATCGTGTCGTGAACACATTCAAATTTGTATAATAACTTGACTTCAATTAAATTTCCAAATTTAATCTAGGTATGATTTCAACAAGATAACCAAAAAGAGAAGTTTTCAACAAAACTTAAATTGGTTTTAAAATGGGTTTCAAAAGTTTTCCTCCGTAGCAAACCAAATCCAAATTGAAACATTTGGTAGGGTTTGAATGTTATTCTGAGGTAGAACTGTAATATCCAGGATTTAGGGGTTATGCATTTTTACTTAAATGTATGTGGTAGCGTGCTTGTGTGTGATTTGAATGTGTTTTGGGGGCTTCAAGAACCTTGGGTTGTAGGTAGAAGCCTTAGAAAAAATCTGATTTTAAGCCTAAAAAGGGGAAACTAAGGGAGCTAGGCCTTAAGGAGTTTATTGTGTGGCTTAGGACATAAGAAAAGCCTTGGTAAAGTGGCAAGGAGGCGCAACTTAGGGCCTTAGTCAGTGACGCCACAAGGAGTGTGAAAGGGCCTAGGTTTGAGCAGCAAGGGAAGCGTTTTGAAGCTTTTATTTTTCAGCAAGGAAGGGCAGTGATGGACGGCATAAGGACACTTCATGGATGAAGTGTAAATTGGGTCAAAAAGCTTAAAGATTCGGCTAAGTAGGAGTGAAAAGGGGGATTTGGATGAGGGAAGGAGAGTTGGCTAGCCAAGGGGCTTCTAGGATGACAATTTCGGTCATGTAGGTGGGGAAGAGAAGCCGAATTTTAGTTTGAGCCTCACCATCACTTTCTTTTTCTTTTGTACTCACCATTCTTTCTTCCTCTTTCTCACCAAAGCCAAATCACACCATATTTTTCTTCTTCTTCTTCTCATAATTTCTTCTGCCATCAAAAGCCGAAACACTCCTTGTCATTAGCCAAAATCTTTCTCTTTTTCTGTCATTCTCAAAAGCCGAATCTCCTATCTCTTGGCTATAGCCGATTGTACCTCTACCCTTTTGGAACCGAATTATTCACTAGATTAAAAGCCAAATCTTCTGGTAAGTACACTTTCTACTTCTCTTCTCTTTTTGACTGATTTGGTTAGCCAAAATTTGGGGATCTAATTCCTCTTATTTTCTTTTGGCCGAACCATGAAGGAGATCTTTCGGGATTCTTGTAGCCGACGATTGAAAGGTGATTTTTTAGGATTTGAGATCCAAGGTAAGCAGAAGGTAACATTCAGCCAAGGGCCATTCTTATAGATCCTATGCAAAAATTCGAATCTGACATAAGTTATGTAGGGATTTCGACATCTTCAAGGGCAAACGATAGTTTCGGGACTTAGGCAAACGAGGTAAGGGTTCTAGTATTTCGGATCTGTCTCTCATTCGTTCAAAAGTCGAAGGCTAACCATTTGTGTGTGCTAGTACATGGCCGATTACAAGGGAGGTGCATTACGTAGTTTTGGGATTTAGTTGGAAACCAAATTGGCATTAAGGTAAGGTATTATTTCCATGCGACATGTCTTTCGGGATCTCTAGTTGAGCCGAATAGGCTTTTGGATATTAACAGTAGTATTGGCCGATTGTAGGAAGGGGGAAGGCAAACGATTCAGGATCTCGTTAGTTTTGAGATTTTGCTTAGATCTATGGATAGTCAGGTGTGTAACCAACCCTAAATTCTTGATTAGTAATAATAATATTGTTATGTATATGTTAATAAGGCAATGAATGAACATGGCTAAGGGTACCATTCAATGGTATAGTGTATTCAAGTACGTTACCCCTTAATACTCGTTAATAATGTGTATAAACATTGATATGAAAATATGTGAAATTTCGTTATGGCCATGGGGTAAGGTAAATTGTATAATATTTGTATGTTTTGTATGTTGCATGGGCATATGGGTGATAATGATAAAGGGGAAGTGTTCTGGTGGTTTTTACCACATTATCTGGTGATCTATGTCACATATTATGAATCCGGTGACTTTGTCACATTATCTGGTGGCTATGCCACAATTATAAAGGCGATGTCTGATTGACTCGCGGTGGATCGCCTTTGATGGTGTGTAGCGATGGAGGTCGATTTAGTAATCCCACGGTGTGATTGGCGTGTCTGGTGATGTGTAGAGGTTGGATATCTAGGTGGGTTTGGGTTGCATCATTGCTTATAAATGCGTATATGTGATTTGATATGCCTTAACCGAAAGGGAATCTATGTTGGTTGTTACACATCGAGTCATTGACTCACCCTTCATGGGGTAACATTTTGCAGGTGATACTCAGTAAATGGACCGGGTCGGCGGGGACTTAGTGGTGGCCATGCTCAGCTCAGTTTTTTTTCATATTTTCTTATTATGTTTTTCTAGAATTTATTTCAGGTTTTGATTTGTTGTAATAAGGCCATTACCATTTAACTGTTTTAAGTTTACGTTTTAATTTTTATTATGATATGAACAACATCAAACAAATGATTAACCATTTTTCGTAAAACAACTTCAATTGTTTTGACACCTAAACATGTAAAATTCGACATTTCTTTTAACCTGAAACTTTTGAACACATGATAATAATGTTTCAATACAGACTTCAAAAACAACACGATTTTCAACCTGATCACAACTCAAATCCAATTTCTTTAAAACCACCAAATTTTCTAAAGTGACAGAACAAGGTTTAGCTACATTTTACTCAAGGAGCATGCCAGATCCGGTCAGGGCTTGTGGGTCGGGTTTGGGGTGTTTCAAAATACATGGAAATGATGGTACATGATATATTGATATATTGAAATGGATGATATATCTATATAATGAAATAGTAAGATAATGATATGTATCATGACATGTACATATATGAATATCTTTGATATGTTGATACATGGTCATTATGTAAGTTGAGACAAGTAATGAACTCAAGTGTGACATGTTGAGAAAATAAGGTTATCAATGTTGAATTTATATGAAATATGTTCAAGTACGCTAACATGTGTTGCTGTTTGATGCTTAGGCAAGTGCCAAGCTATTGGTCGAATGGTATTATATTTACTTATAAGTCGTATTAAAATGGTAAGTGCTCAAATGAAAATATGCTTGTACTCATGAAAAAGTGGTAAGGTTTAAATTATGCAAATTCTTATGAAATGGTTTATCATGTGATTAATTCTAAAATAGCTATGTTTACACAAGCTTGTGGCTATGGTTGATGATATACTTGTGTCTTGTGTATTATGCATATGAAATGAGTGATGAAAAAGGGAATGATGAGTTGAATTGATGATGTTAATTAAGCTAAAGAAAGTAGATGTAATGGAAAGTAATAACATGCAAACGAAAGGAAGAAAATTGAAAGAGACTTAAAGTTTTTATAAAATCCTACTTTGTTAGGGATGATATGTATAAGGAATGCTATGGAATTATTCAATTTTTGAATTGTTGAATTTGGTTTCATAAATCGTGTGGTATCGGTATATGATTATTCTTCAATTGTATAAATTTCATATTTGAAATGGATAGATATGATTAAAGTTTATATGAGCTTACTAAGCATTCATTGCTTACGTAGTTATTTTTCTTTACTTTTCAGACTATCAGAAGCTCGATCGAGTTGGAAGTTCGTCAGATATTTATCACACTATCCAGCGATTATATCGGTAGATACTGATGTCTTGGTTAAGGTTATAATGGCATGTATAGGTATTTTGGCTAATGTTAGCCTGTGTGTTTTGGTTGTGGAAATGACCATTTGATTAGTTTGCATTTTGGTCTTGTGTTGGTAAAATGATATATATACTAAGGTGTATATAAGTAGCCTTGTGATGGTTGATATATGACTTGTTATGGTTGAATGATGATAGATAGAAAAGTAGTTGAATATGCATATTAGATATGACATATAACTTGTTGTGAATTGGTGTTTTGTCATAGTAAGCATATATGTATTTTGATGCTAATGACTATATGGTACAGTTGGTACCAAATGGTATGTTTTGGTAAGTGATTTACGTGTTGTGTAATGATGCAAACTTAGTTAAAAGTAAATGTAACACCCCAAACCCGGTCTATGCATTGAGACTAGATTTGGTTTGTTACATGAATCGAGCTATTTTTAAATCTTCAATAAGTTGAAAGCTACAATATTATTTCTGTGATTTAATAAAATTAGAAGGGTATTTGAATTTGATAAATATTAGATCACATTAGTTGAAAATCATTGTATTCTCAAAAACCTTTAGGTAATTTATTAAAGAGTTAACGATAATAAAATATTTATAAAAGAATTTCATATACTTGAAAACCCAAATTTATTTTAATAAAAACATCATATAATCATAGCCCATATTTAAAAGTCCAAAGTATAGTTTAAAACCAAACACACATAAAATCCATAAATTATTTATAGAGGCCCTTATTACAATAACCCAAAATAGTAAAAATACTTATTAGAAAGTTCGAGTTTAAATATCCCATGTTTTGCAAGATGGCCTCCACGAAGTCATCCTCGGCCCAAGTCCACGTCAATTTCCATTACGAGATGGAAAAATTAAAGGGGTGAGTTACTTAGAACTCAAAGTGTGTAACTCACTTACCACCATTATTGGGCGGATCGTCAAGATATTATCTTTGGGCTTGAGCCCAATTCTGAAATTCAACAATATAACATAAAATAAAAGTATTTAAAAAGCATGTAAAATGAATTTCCCAACCAAACCTAATATCCATCCGCTAACACCCCGCACCAACCATCACACTGTGGGGATCAAGTCAACCCACCCCGCCAACACACCAATCGTAGGCATTAAGCCTTTTTATAATTGTGGCAAAGCCACCGAACTAGAGGCAATAAGCCATATTTGTGGCAAGAGCCACCGAACTAGAGGCAATAAGCCATATTTGTGGCGAGCCACCGAACTAGAGGCAATAAGCCATATTTATTTTTTTTTGTGGCAAGGCCACCGAACTAGATTTTTGGCAACTGGCCATTCTTCTCTTCATATACCCCACCCCATGCAATTATGCGTATATAACAAAATATAGTCATATAACAATTTTTATTTAATCCATAACATTGGTGGGTTTATCATTAAACATTTCATTTGGCCCATAAAATATAATTTAGCAATTTGCCCATTTAGTAGTTTAGTGGGGGCTTTGAGTATTTTGGCCCAATTATCAAACTAGAGTATTTTGGCCCAATTAATCGAACTAGAGTATTTTGGCCCAATTTATCGAACTAGAGTATTTTGGCCCAATTTATCGAACTAGAGTATTTTGCGGCCCATTTTCACGAAACATACAATTTACATAATAACAAGTAATTTCTCGAGGGCATTTTCATAATTTTCACGATTTGGTCGTTTTTACGTATTTTCGTCAAAATATCAGTTTTTACGTTTTTACCGATCTAGTCATTTTACGATTATACTTCCATACCAAAATTGACATCCAACCCGAGAAAAAATGTGAAGTTACACACCTCGATACCGAGAGTACTAATCCTTCTCGCTCCTCGGCACCTAAAACATATTTTGATCCGTTAGAATACTATTTCGTATAATATTCTTAATCGATAATAGATCCAAAATCTTACCCTCTTGATTTTGAATCACTTGATTTTCGCTTCTCCTCGTTTATTGATTTGTTCGTCACGAGAATCCACCAACGATAATGGCTCGGAAGTTCGTACTACTTGAATAATTGACTCCTTCGAAGATGGTCCGCAACCCGGTGGAAAATCCGGATCATCGAAATCGCTCTTCGTTTAAATCGGGATTTACAGATCCGCCTCTTAACGTGACTAACCACCGCCCTTTTCTTCCCTATTTTGAAAGTCTTCACGATCAAAGGAATATTAGTTAAATCTAAAATAATATCGAATAGTACTAGAGGCTTTAAAAGATGTGATTTCCTTACCACAATAATTCGATTCCAACGTTTCTACGATTCTCCGATCACTTGAGTTCCGATCTTACGTTATTGCACTATATAATAACGAATGAAGCGTTATTAGAATGAACGTTTATTTCGATCCAAAAGGCCTTCATAACACCATTAATATTCGGTCATAACACTATTAATAAATCGAAAACGAAAAGAAGAACCCTTACCTATAATCCACGATCGAAAAGAAAGGATTGAGAAAGGTGTTTGTGATGGATGAAGATTTGCTATGTATGATCAAAGAAAAGAAATAAAGATTGACTAAGGGCACTCTAGCATTCGGCCATGAGAGAGTTTGATGGAGAAACTTTGAATGAGAAGAATTAAAATATGAAAGAAGAGATGATGATGATGTTGTTTGATTTCAATGAGAAGAGAAGAAAAGATGGATTTTAGGAGCTAGTACATTCGGCCATGGTAAAAGAAAAGAGAAAGGATGGTTCTTTTGGTATAGTTGATTTTGGCACTCAAAGAAAAGACACAAAGCAAGTGGCTAAAGAAATAAAAATGACCAAATGATCACAAAACTTGAGCTTTACCAAATGCATAATTCGCCAAGATGAAAAGTTGAGAAGGAAAACAAAATTCTGCACAAGGTGCAAGGAATGACCAAAGAGAAAAATTAATTTCTTAGCCAAACTAACACTAAGATTTGGCTCCTCCTATTCAAGTTGCCATCCAAAGACATGGTCAATTGGCCATGATTTTGTTTCCAAAATTTTCCCTTGATATGTGCCTTATGTTCCCCTATCTTTCCTTAAGTTTTGATTCCATGCCATAAGTTAACTATTTCCTTAAACCTTTGATACACTAACCAAAAATAACATGGTCAACACTTACCATATATGCTCTTGGCCGACACTTGCTATACATGTGCAGAAAATTAAAAACAAAAATTCATCTAGATGCTAAACAAGGGATTCGAACCTCTTCCCTCATGCTATAACTCATGCGCCAACACCACCATGCCATGTACTCAACTTATGACACTCATTAACACTTAATTTAACTTAAGTCTTAATGACCTTTGCTTCTCTTCAAAAAATTCTCAATTATTAAATTTATTCCTTATCCAAATTATGCTATACTCCTCTTTAGGACTTTAATAAGCACTAAAATAAAAGTAAGAGATTTTCCTTTAAAATCTAAACACCAATTCATGCAATATATAAACACTCAGATTTTTAGGGTGTTACAACTTTACCCTCCTTAAAGAAAATTTCGTCCTCGAAATTTACCTGGTTGAAAGAGGTGAGGGTATTGTTGCCGAATTGCATCCTCGGGCTCCCACGTAGCTTCCTCCACTCCGTGGTTACGCCATAGAACTTTGACCAATGGCACGGTTTTCTTTCTTAGCACCTTGACATCTCGGTCTAAGATTTCCACTGGTTCTTCTTCAAAAGACAAATCAATTCATTTCAATTCTTCTGGGGTATAATGTGCGAAGGATCCGATCTATAATGCCTCAACATGGAAACATGAAAAACATTATGAATTTGATCCAATTCCGGAGGTAACTCAATCTGATAAGCCACTGGACCAACACGCTTCAGCACACGATAAGGTCCAATGTATCTAGGACTTAGCTTGCCCTTCCTTCCGAATCAAGATCTTTTTCCAAGGAGATACCTTCAAGAAAACCCGATCCCCACATCATACTCGATATCCTTTCACTTCAGTCCGCATACGACTTACATCTATCGAGGCTTCTTTCAACCGTGCTCGAATAACTTTTACCTTATCCTCATCTCGGATATCATCTCGGGACCTAACATCATCTTTCGCCCAACTCGGTCCAACAAATAGGAGAACGACACTTACGACCATACAATGCCTCGTAAGGTGCCATCGAATGCTAGACCGATAGTCTGTTGTTATACGTGAATTACGCGGTGGTAGATAATCTTCCCAACTACCCTCAAGTCGATTACACATCCCTTAACATATCTTCCAATATCCGAATTACCTCTCCGATCGACTATCGACCGAGGATGAAAAGCCGATCTTGAAATTCAACTTTGTCCCCAAGGCTTCATGCGAGCTTTCGAATCGTGATATAAACCTAGGGTCCCTATCCGATATAATAGATACAGTACCCATGCAACCTCACAATTTTAGATACATACAGCCGCCAACTTCAGTAATGAATAATCAGAATTTGGCAGAAATGAGCGATCTTCATCAACCGATCAATAATTACCCACACGTAATTTTTCTTAGTAGGTGTTAAAGGTAACCCACTAACAAAATCCATGGTTATCCGCTCCCATTTCCAAAGAGGAATTTTATCGGTTGCAACAATCCAGATGGTAATTGATGTTACGCCTTCACTTGTCGACAAGTCAAACATTTTCCCACAAATTCTAAAATCTCACGTTTCAACCACGCCACCAATATCATTCACGGAGATCTCGATACATCTTATTTCCTCTAGGATGCATAGTATAAGGGCTACTATGCGTCTCCCGTAGAATCAGTTGCCTCAGATCTGAATCCTTAGGCATACATACTCTTCCTCGAAAGCACAACACACCCTCCGTGTTTATTCCAAAATCCTCAATTTCACCATTTTCAACTTGCCGAAGTAAAGGTCCCAACTTCTTATCTGATGTCTATTTTTCCTTGATTTGTTCCAGCCACAAAGGCTTCATCTGAAGTTCTGCTAACAAACTGCCATCCTCGTACAGACTCAAATAGGCAAACAAAGCTCTTAATTCGGATACTGTCTTACGACTTAACGTGTCAGCTACCACGTTAGCCTTTCCAGGATGATATTCAATTGAGAAATCATAATCTTTTAATAATTCTACCCATCTTCTTTGTCTCAAATTTAACTCCTTTTGGGTAAGGAGGTATTTAAGACTCTTGTGATCCGTGTAGATTATAGATTTCTCACCATAGAGATAGTGCCTCCAAATCTTTAGAGCAAAGACAACAGCAGCTAACTCCAAATCATGCGTAGGGTAGTTTACTTCGTGTGGTCTCAATTGACGAGAAGCATAAGCCACCACTTTTCCATTTTGCATCAACACACAACCCAAACCCGTGTGAGACGCATCACAATAAACAGTGAATTCTTTTCCAGCCTCCGACTGAATCAAACCGGAGCTTACATGGGATCTTCTTCAATTCTCAAAACTCTCTTCTCGCTTTTCGGTCCAAATATACGGAGCTCCCTTTCGCAGCAGCTTTAGTTAGGTTAAAGAATCAACGAAAACCCTCTACAAAACGCCTATAATATCCACCAAACCCAAGAAACTCTGAATTTCAGCTACCGATGTTGGTGGTTTCCAATCCAGAATAGCCTCAATTTTTCAAGGATCCACCCTTATTCCTTCGGCTGATACTACATGACCAAGGAAAGTCACTTCCTTTAGCCAAAATTCGCATTTACTAAATTTGGCATACAATTGTTTATCACAAAGTAGCTGTAATACTATCCGCAAATGCTTGTCATGCTCCTCCTCATTTCTTGAATAAACCAATATGTCATCTATGAACACTACCACGAACCGGTCTAAATATGGTTGAAAGACTCGGTTCATCATGTCCATAAATGCAGCTGGTGCATTGGTTAGTCCAAACGGCATCACTACAAACTCATAGTGTCCGTAACGTGTCCGAAATACCGTCTTATAAATGTCCGCTTCTTTCACCTTGAGCTGGTGATAACCCGACCTTAAATCAATTTTGGAGAAAACTGAAGCTCCTTTTAATTGATCAAACAGGTCGTCAATTCTCGACAGAGGATACCGGTTCTTGATCGTCAATTTATTCAATTGTCTGTAGTCAATGCACATACGCATCGATCCATCCTTCTTCTTGACAAAGTAGGCGGTGCTCCCCACGAGACACACTTGGTCGAATAAATCCTCGATCCAATAATTCTTGAATTTGAGCTTTGAGCTCACCAACTCCTTGATGCCATTCTATAAGGAGCAATGGACACCGGAGTGTCCCCTGCAAAAGCTCAATGCCAAATTCTACTTCCGATCTGGAGGTATACCGAAGTTCTTCGAGAAATACATCGGAAATTCCTTCACCGTCCTCACATCATCCACAGATAACTCTTTAGCATCCAAAGCACGATAAAGGCTAGGAATGCTCCATATCCTTTCCGCACCAACTTCTCCTCCTTTAATGCGAGATACCACATTTGCCAAATAGTTCCTTCGCCGCCAATCATTATGACTTTTTATCATCCAAGGTTCTTATCGACATTCATTTTTCAAAGACAATCCAATTGCTACCGATGTTTAACCACCAATCCATGCCGAGAATGAGATCAAACTCACGAAAGGTAGTTCCATCAAGTTTGCTAAGAATATCTCCTCTTGAATTTTTAAGGCACGTTTTAAATATTTTATTAACAATTACCGATCGTCCTAAAGGACTAATTCATCGCTCATCTCACTATCGGTAATTTTAGATTCTAATTCGTGTTTCAGATATGGCACTAGATACATATGAATGGGTAGAGCCAATATCTATTAAGGCAATAACAGTACATCAAAATGAAGAACGTATCAGCTTATCACATCGGTGCATTGCCGCCCTCTCATGGCGTCTAACCGCATAGACCACCAGCCGCATCTTGCATCCGCATTTCCTCTAGGACCATTGCCTCGACTGGTGCACCTTGACCACGTCCAGCCCCATTACCACCACGACCGGTCCACGACCTCGGTGGTCTGCTGATTACCTCGCCATTGTGCATCATTATTATGAACTTCTTGAGTCGTATCCATACGCCGAGGATAATTTTGTCTCGATGATCCATTGAACCGCATTTGTAGCATGCACCCGCTTTCCTCCAACATTCTCCAAAATGTCTTTTCCCACACTCAAGTGCAATCTCGACTTCGATTATTTGCTACCGGGTTCTACCTTGAACCGATTCATCATTCCGAGGTTTCTTCCGAATCTCTTTGAAGAACAGATCGCTGTGTCTCTCTCTTATTTCGAATTTTTCTGCTCGCTGCTCAATTCTTAGCCTCCTCGGCAATTTTGGCCTTCTCCACAAGAGTGGAAAAATTTCTAACTTGCTGTGGAGCAATCAGAACCCTCAGCTCATCATTAAGTCCATCCTCAAATCGCACACAATGTTCATGATCTGTTGCTACAATTGTTCGGGCATAACGGCTTAGACGTAAAAACTCAGCTTCATATGCTGCCACGGTCTTACTTCCTTGGACAAGATTCAGAAATTCTTTCCTTCGAGCGTCTACATAACTCGCTCCAACGTATTTTCCTTGGAAGGCATCTTTAAAGAATTCCCAATTAATCGGTGCAGACTCGGTGTCTTCTCGAACGATGAGCCACCACCGACACGCCTCATCTCTTAACAAGGATACAGATCCTCTCGCTTTTGCTCGACAAGACATTCCATATCATCCATAATCCATTCCTGACTTCGAGCCAATATTCACCACATTCGAGCTACACCGAGACTCCTCTAAAACTTCGCATTATTTGACTTAAGTCGCCCAAATTGACCCACGAGTTGTTGGCCCAATTCTAGTTCCAATGACCCTTTCCAAGACTCGCAGATTGCTTGAGTCAATGCATTATCTTCTTCCATGTGATCGCGTGATCCCGTCTCACTTTCAATTGACGCAGTCGTCTACTTCCCAGATATGATTTGGTGCTTCATCGTAGCACCTCGGCCTCTACCACGGCCACGCTCTACCGCGCCCACGACCACGCCCTCTAGTGCTCATGATAGCTTGTTCGCTTTTATCGATTACAAGTTTTATGAATCGTAAAATTTGTTTCGTGTTTATTAACGATATTTTATGAGATTTGAGATATAAAGTTGTTTTTTTCGCAACATATCCTATAGTCTCAATCTCTACGGTTTTTCACATCTAAAACTAGAAGTTCTAGAGTGTTCCTATGATTATATCATAGTAATTATTAAGCAATAAATACTTACTTGACTTGTTGCTGGATGCTTGTGGTGCCATACTGATCTTTTAAAATTTGAACGATTTCATACAGAAATTATTTACGAACCCAAACCACAGCCGAGTTTTTGAAACTGGCTCTGATACCACTAAATGTAACACCCCAAACTCGGTCTATGCATTGAGACTAGATTTGGTTTGTTACATGAATCGAGCTATTTTTAAATCTTCAATAAGTTGAAAGCTACAATATTATTTACAGGATTTAATAAAATTTGAAGGGTATTTGAATTTGATAAATATTAGATCACATTAGTTGAAAATCATTGTATTCTCAAAAACCTTTAGGTAATTTATTAAAGAGTTAACGATAATAAAATATTTATAAAAGAATTTCATATACTTGAAAACCCAAATTTATTTTTAATAAAAACATCATATAATCATAGCCCATATTTAAAAGTCCAAAGTATAGTTTAAAACCAAACACACATAAAATCCATAAATTATTTATAGAGGCCCTTATTACAATAACCCAAAATAGTAAAAATACTTATTAGAAAGTTCGAGTTTAAATAACCCATGTTTTGCAAGATGGCCTCCACGAAGTCATCCTCGCCCAAGTCCACATCAATTTCCATTACCCGAGATGGAAAAATTAAAGGGGTGAGTTACTTAGAACTCAAATGTGTAACTCACTTACCACCATTATTGGGCCGATCGTCAAGATATTATGTTGGGCTTGAGCCCAATTCTGAAATTCAACAATATAACATAAAATAAAAGTATTTAAAAATGCATGTAAAATGAATTTCCCAACCAAACCTAATATCCATCCGCTAACACCCCCGTACCAACCATCACACTTGTGGGGATCAAGTCAACCCACCCCGCCAACACACCAATCGTAGGCATTAAGCCTTTTTATAATTGTGGCAAAGCCACCGAACTAGAGGCAATAAGCCATATTTGTGGCAGAGCCACCGAACTAGAGGCAATAAGCCATATTTGTGGCAGAGCCACCGAACTAGAGGCAATAAGCCATATTTATTTTTTTTTGTGGCAAGGCCACCGAACTAGATTTTTGGCAACTGGCCATTCTTCTCTTCATATACCCCACCCCATGCAATTATGCGTATATAACAAAATATAGTCATATAACAATTTTTATTTAATCTATAACATTGGTGGGTTTATCATTAAACATTTCATTTGGCCCATAAAATATAATTTAGCAATTTGCCCATTTAGTAGTTTAGTGGGCTTTGGCCCGTTTATCAAACTAGAGTATTTTGGCCCAATTTAACTAGAGTATTTTGGCCCAATTTATCGAACTAGAGTATTTTGGCCCAATTTATCGAACTAGAGTATTTTATGCCCATTTTCACTTAAACATACAATTTACATAATAACAAGTAATTTCTAGGCATTTTCATAATTTTCATGATTTGGTCGTTTTTACGTATTTTCGTCAAAATATCAGTTTTTACGTTTTTACCGATCTAGTCATTTTTACGATTATACTTCCATACCAAAATTGACATCCAACCCAAGAAAAAAATGTGAAGTTACACACCTCGATACCGAGAGTACTAATCCTTTTCGCTCCTCGGCACCTAAAACATATTTCTATCCGTTAGAATACTATTTCAGATAAATATTCTTAATCGATAATAGATCCAAAATCTTACCCTCTTGATTTTGAATCACTTGATTTTCGGCTTCTCCTCGCTTATAGATTCGTTCGTCACGAGAATCCACCAACGATAATGGCTCGGAAGTTTGTACTACTTGAATAATTGACTCCTTTGAAGATGGTCCGCAACCCGTGGAAAATCCTGATCGCCAAATCGCTCTTCGCTTAAATGGGGATTTACAGATCCGCCTCTTCACGTGACTAACCACCGCCCTTTTCTTCCCTATTTTGAAAGTCTTCACGATCAAAGGAATATTAGTTAAATCTAAAATAATATCGAATAGTACTAGAGGCTTTAAAAGATGTGATTTCCTTACCACAATAATTCGATTCCAACATTTCTACGATTCTCCCGATCACTTGAGTTTCGATCTTCCGTTATTGCACTATATAATAACGAATGAAGCGTTATTAGAACGAATGTTTATTTCGATCCAAAAGGCCTTCATAACACCATTAATATTCGGTCATAACACTATTAATAAATCAAAACGAAAAGAAGAACCCTTACCTATAATCCACGATCGAAAAGAAAGGATTGAGAAAGGTGTTTGTGATGGATGAAGACTTGACTATGTATGATCAAAGAAAAGAAATAAAGATTCGCTAAGGGCACTCTAGCATTCTACCATGAGAGAGTTTGATGGAAAAACTTTGAATGAGAAGAATTAAAATATGAAAGAAGAGATGATGATGATGATGTTTGATTTCAATGAGAAGAGAAGAAAAGATGGATTTTAGGAGCTAGTACATTCGGCCATGGTAAAAGAAAGAGAAAGGATGGTTCTTTTGGTATAGTTGATTTCGCACTCAAAGAAAAGACACAAAGCAATGGCTAAAGAAATAAAAATGACCAAATGATCACAAAACTTGAGCTTTACCAAATGCACAATTCGCCAAGATGAAAAGTTGAGAAGGAAAACAAAATTCTGCACAAGGTGCAAGGAATGACCAAAGAGAAAAATTAATTTCGTAGCCAAACTAACACTAAGATTTGGCTCCCTCCCTATTCCAAGTTGTCGTCCAAAGACATGGTCAATTGGCCATGATTTTGTTTCCAAAATTTTCCCTTGATATGTGCCTTATGTTCCCCCTATCTTTCCTTAAGTTTTTGATTCCATGCCATAAGTTAACTATTTCCTTAAACCTTTGATACACTAACCAAAAATAACATGGTCAACACTTACCATATATGCTCTTGGCCGACACTTGCTATACATGTGCAGAAAATTAAAAACAAAAATTCATCTAGATCCTAAACAAGGGATTCGAACCTCTTCCCTCATGCTATAACTCATGCGCCAACACCACCATGCCATGTACTCAACTTATGAATTTAACTTAAGTCTTAATGACCTTTGCTTCTCTTCAAAAAATTCTCAATTATTAAATTTATTCCTTATCCAAATTATGCTATACTCCTCTTTAGGACTTCAATAAGCACTAAAATAAAAGTAAGAAATTTTTCTTTAAAATCTAAACACCAATTCATGCAATATATAAACACTCGGATTTTTAGGGTGTTACAGTAAATCTATTATTTTGGCCAAAATGAGTACATGGTTATACATGTTTTAATGTTGTAATTTGAGGTGCCTTTGAGCATATTGGTTGGATGTTTGTAACATCCTAAAATTTGAGTATTGAATTGATGCATGTTTTAGTGCTTAACTTGTGTATAATAAATTTTTTCATGATTAGTATAGTTTTGAGGAGACTTGAGAACTATTCGAAATTAGAATAAATTTTAGTAAGGAGTATTAAATTGAAGTGGATCAAGTGACTTTGAGGTTTAAGTAAATTTAAGTGTTAAAAACTAGCATAAGATGAGCTAGTAGCAAGGTGATGTTGGCACATGTATGTTTGCTTGAGGGGAGAGGTTCGAATCTCCTAGCATGCATTTTGAAAGCTTTTATTTTTTTGCTTTCCTTAGCAAGTGTCGATCATGGATAAGATTAAAGGATGAGTTGGACAACATTTTTGGCAAGAAGACTAAAGGAAAAAGGTAAGTAAAGGTTTAAGGAAAAGAATCTCATGAATTAAGGTGATAAGGGGACATAAGGCATGGATCAAGGGCTTTGTTTTGGAAAGCTTTGAATGGCTAATTGGCTATGAACTTGGACGGTTTTTGGGGCTAGGGAGGTTGGCTGAATTTTTGTTAGTAGTTTGATAGGGATTAGGAGCTAGTTTAGTCGTTTGGTGTTTTTTTTTTCTCAAAGCTTGTTTCTCTCTAATTCTCTCCTCTTAGCCGAATGTTTATTGGACAAAAGGTAAACCATTTTTCTCTCTTTTCTTTTGGCCATTTGAGTTTTGACCATTTTGGTCTTATTTTGTCTATTCTCTCAAACCATTCCTCCTAGTGCCGAAATCACCAAGGCATTGGAAGGCCATCTTCTTTTCTTTTCACCCTTGCCGAATGCACACAAGCTTCAAATTCAATTCTTTGTTCATCTCCCATTCTTGAAAAGAACCGAAACATAAACACCATCTCTTTAATCTTTTTGTTCATCTTTCTTTCTTCTTGTAAAGAACACTCAAACATCTTATTTTCTCCCTTTTATTTTCACCATGGCCGAATGTTGCTAAGCAATATCTCCTTCAATTTTCCTTCATAACTGAATCTTCTACAACTCACATATTTCCTTCCCAATCATTCTTCTTCCTACTCACACTTTAATCAATCGGTAAGTGGCTAGTACAATATTTTGGAATTTGTTATTTCCCTTTCTTTTGTGTCGAATCTATGTGGTGTGGGATGATGTTTTTGGATTGGGATCATCATCATACCATATCTCATTCTAATCTTTTCTCTATCATAGAAACTTAGTGAAGGGCCGAAACTCAAGTGTTCGTAAACGTCGTAGATCGTTGAAATCAGATTTAAAGTGTTACAGGTAAGGGATTATCAAGGATTTTTATATTACTCGACACATGGATATAAATAGTTTATTAATCAATTTCATTTTAGGGGACGTTCTCACTCGGTTGTCATATTGTGGAACGAGGATATTTGTGGTAAGTTAATCCTACTCTTTAAAACCTCTAGTCAAAATTTCGATAACTTATTGGTCAGACTAATGATCTTTTGTCAATAGAGACAATCAAAATAGGGACGAAAAGGGCAGTAAATAGTGTTCAGAAGAGGGGTGGTTTCGCAATTTCCCCTAAGTTTAAGAGAAGGGCTGTTTCAGGAATCTGAGACTTTCCACCGGGTTATGGACCCTCATCCGGCGAAAACCAATTATTCGAAGTCGTACGTACCCCCGAACCATTGTTTACTCGTGGTTCTGAACCTTTGATCGGAGAGAAATCGCAAATAGTGGTTATTCGAAATTTCGAGGGTAAGATTTAGATCGATCAATATTAGAATAGTTTAATGTTAAATTTTAGTGTTCTAATCCTTCGTAATGTGTGTTTAGATATCGACGAGCGGGAGAGTGTAGTTCTTGTAACACCCTAAAAATCTGAGTATTTAAATTTGCATAATTTTGGTGTTTAGATTTTAAAGGAAAAATCTTTTATTTTAATTTGGTGTTTATTGAAGTCTTTGAGAGGGTAAAGCATAATTTGAAGAAGAAATAAAATTTATTAAATTGAGATTTATGGAAGTGAAACAAAGGTGATTAAGACTTAAGCTAAATTATGTGCTAAAAAGTGTCATAAGTTGAGCATATGGTAAGGTGGAGTTGGCGCATGGGTTCAAGTAAGAGGGAAGAGGTTCGAATCCCTTGTATAGCACCTAGATAAAATTTTTGTTTTAATTTTCTGCTAATGGCTAGGAAGTGTCGGCAAGGGGACATATAAGGAAGGTGTTGACCATGTATTTTTGGTTAGTGTATCAATGGATTAAGGTAACAACTAACTTATGGCATGGAATCAAAGGTTTAAGGAAAGATAGGGGGAACATAAGGCACATATCAAGGGGAAAAATTGGAAAGAAATCATGGCCATTTGACCATGTGCTGGACGGCAATATTGGTAAGGGGGAAGAGCCAAAATTTTGTTAGTTTGGCAAAAATCTCATTCTTTTCTCTTTGGTTATTCTTTGCACATTGTGCAGATTTTTCTTTGTTTTCTCCTTTCAACATCCCTCTTGGCCGAATATTGCATTTGGCAAAGCCAAAATCTCTTGACCATTTGGTCACTTTCATCCACTTTGTTAATTTTCTTTGTATTCTCCTTGTCTTGAAATCACCTATACCAAAATCAATCTCTTTCTTTTTCTTTGCCATGGCCGAATATACCAAAGACCTAAAGTTCATATTTTTCTTTTCTTTTCTTCTAATCTCCTTGAATTCAAAACAACATCACCATCATCCTTTCGTTCTTATATTATTTCTTTTCAATCGAAAGTTCCTTCATCAAATACTCTCTTGGCCGAATGCTATTGTGCCTATAAGCCAAGAATTATTTTTTTCCATTCTTAATCATTTATAGCCGAATCTTCCATCAATTAAACATCATTCTTAATCTTTCTTTTCAAGTGGGAAGTAGGTAAGGGTTCCTCTCCATTTTCGATTTATTGATTAGTGATTTTATGGTCAATATCATTAGATTATTGAAGGTCTTTTGGATTGATATAGCATTCATATTAATAACGTTTTTTCGTTATTATTTAGTGCAATAACGGAGATCTAACTCAAGAGATCGGAGAAACGTTGGAGACGCTTTATTGTGGTAAGGAAATCAAATCTCTTTAAATCTCTAGTAACATTGATATTATTTTAGATCTAACTAAACTCCTTTGGATCTTGAAGATCGTCAAGATAGGGAAGAAAAGGCGGTGTTTAGTTATCGTAAGAGGGTGGATCTGTAAATCCCCATTCAAACGAAGAGCGGTTTCGCATCAAGGGATTTTCCACCGGGTTGTGGGCCATCTTCCGAGAGAAGTCCATTATTCAAGTAGTACGAACCTCTGAGCCGTTATTCGCTGGTGGATTCTCTGCTAGTGAATCGATTAGCGAGGCAAAACCGAAAATCAAGTGATTCAAAATCAAGAGGGTAAGATTTTGGATTCATTATCGATTAAGATTTATTTTACGAAGTTAGTTGTCTAACTGATCAAAATATATTTTAGGTGCCGAGGAGCGTAGAAGGGTTAATACTCACGGTGATCGAGTGTGTAATTTCACACTCATTATTTTTGGTTGATGTCAAATTTCAGATGGAAGTAAATCGTAAAAACGATTAGATCGGTAAAACGTAAAAATTGATATTATGACAAAAATACGTAAAACGACAAAATCGTGAAAATTACGAAAATGCCTCGAGATATTAATTGTTATTATGAAAATTGGATGTTTCGTGAAAATGGGCCGTAAATACTCTAGTTCGTGAAAATGGGCCGTAATTACTCTAGTTCGTGAAAATGGGCAGAATACTCTAGTTCGTGAAAATGGGCCGTAATTACTCTAGTTCGTGAAAATGGGCCGTAAATACTCTAGTTCGTGAAAATGGGCCGTAAATACTCTAGTTCGTGAAAATGGGCCGTAATTACTCTAGTTCGTGAAAATGGGCCGTAAATACTCTAGTTTGTTAAAATTTAGCCAAAACACTCTAGTTTGGTAAATGGGCCAAAGCCCACTAAATTGCTAAATGGATAAATTGCTATAATTATGGGCCAAATGAAATGTTATTGATAAACCCACCATGTTATATTTATTGATAATAAATTTTATATTTTAAAGTACATGAACAATTGCATGGGTGGGATATATGAAGAGAAGAATGGCATTGTTACAATATCGGCTTATTGCCTCTAGTTCGGTGGTTTCGCCACAATATCCGCTTATTGCCTCTAGTTCGGTGGTTTCGCCACAATATAAACTTATTGCCTCTAGTTCGGTGGCTATGCCACAATTATAAAAAGGCTTAATGCCTACGATTGGTGTGATGGCGGGGTGGGTTGACTTGATCCCCACAGGTGTGATGGTTGGTACGGGTGTTAGCGGATGGATATTAGGTTTGGGTTGGGAATTACATTTTCATGCATTATATTTTTTTAAATTCATGATATATTGTTGAATTCGAATTGGGCTCAAGCCCAAAGATAATATCTTGACAATCTGCCCAATAATGGTGGTAAGTGAGTTATTAATCGAAGTTCTAAGTAACTCACCCTTTAATTTCTTTCCATCTCGTAATGGAAACCGATGTGGACTTGGGTGAGGATGACTTCGTGGAGGCCATACTACTATATATGGGTTATTTAAAACTCGAACTTTTAATAATTATTTTTACTATTTTGGGATGTCAGTAATAAATGGCCTCTATAAATAACTTATGGATTTTGTGTGTTTGGAATTTAATTTTTACTTTGGATTTTTAATCATGAGCTAAAGTTTGATGATGTTTTATTAAAATAAAATTTAGTTTTCAAAGTTTATGAAAATCTTTTATAAATATCTTATTAACAAATTACCCAAAGGTTTTTGATAATACAATGATTTCCAACTTATGTTTTTTATATTGATCAAAATTTAATTCTCTTCAAATTTTAAACTCAGAAACAATATTGTAGTTTTCAACTCATTAAAGATTTAAGAATAGTTCGAATCACGAACAAACCAAATCTAGTCTCAACGCATAGACCGGGTTTGGGGTGTTACATTTAGTGGTGTCGAGCCCGCTTCAAAAACTCTACCGTGGTTTGGGTTCAAAATAATTTTCGTATAAAAATACTCAATGATATTTTAAAGATCAAGATGGCACCACAAGCATCCCATGACAAGTCAAGTAAGTATTATTGCTTAATGATTACTATGATATGATCATAGGAACACTCTAGAACTTCTAGTTTTAGATGTGAAAAACCGTAGAGATTGAGACTATAGGACACGCTATAAAAAACAACTTTATATCTCAAATCTCATAAAATATCGTTAATAAACACCAAACAAAATTTCGATTCATAAAACTTGTAATCGATAAACGAACAAGCAATCATGAGTACAAGAGGACGTGGTCGTGGACGCGTAGACGTGGCCGTGGTAGAGGCCGAGGTGCTACAAACCAAGCACCAAATCATATGCCGAAGTGGACGTACCTACGCCAATTGAAAGTGAGACCGGATCACGTGATCATATGGAAGAAGATCAAGCATTGACTCAAGCCATGTTATGAAGTCTTGGAAAGGGTCATTGAACTAGAATTGGGCCAACAACTCGTGGGTCAATTTCAGAGCGACTTAAGGCAAATAATGCGAAGTTTTCGAGAGGAGTCTCGTGTAGCTCGAATGTGGCGAATCATCGCTCAAGTCGTGGAACGGATCATGGATGATATGGAATGCACTACCGAGCAAAACCGAGGAGCAGTATCCTTATTGAGAGATGAGGCGACGCTGGTGGCTCACTGCTCGAGAAGGCATCAAGCCGCATCGATTAATCGGGAATTCTTTAAAGCGCCTTTCAAGGAAAATACGTCGAACGAGCTATGTAGATGCTCAAGGAAGGAATTTCTGAATCTTGTCCAAGGAAGTAAGACAGTGGCAAGATATGAAGTCGAAGTTTCTACGCCCGAGCCGTTATGCCCGGACAATTGTAGCAACAGATCATGAACGTTGTGTACGCTTCGAGGATGGACTTAATGATGAGCCGAGGGTTCGATTGTTCATGACAAGTTAGAAATTTTTCCACTGTGGAGAAGGCTAAAATAGCCAAGAGGCTAAGAACTCAGAAGCAGTAACCGAGAAAGATCCCAAACAAGAGAGAGACACAAGATCTGGTTCTTCCAAGAGATTCTAGAAGAAACCGGAATGATGAATCGATTCAAGGCGTAACCCCAGAACAAATAATCAAGTCGGGATTGCACCGAGTGTGGAAAAGGCATTTTGGGGAATGTTGAGGAAAACGGTGCATGCTACAAATGCGGTTCAATGGAACATCAAGACAAAAGTTGTCCTCGACGAATGGATACGACTCAAGAAGTCCGTAATAATGATGCATACCGCCGGGGTAATCAAGACCACCGAGAGGTCGTGGACCGTCGTGGTGGTAATGGGGCTGGTCGTGGTCAAGGTGCACCGGTCGAGGAAATGGTAATAGAGAAATGCGAGGCAAGACGACCGGATCGGTCTATGCAAGGTTAGACGCCACAAGACGGAATGCACTGATGTGATAACCCAGACGTTCTTCATTTTTGATGTACTGTTATTGCCTTAATAGATATTGGCTCTACTCATTCATATGTATCTAGTGCCATATCCGAAATCAATTTAGAATCAAATTATCGAAAATGAGATGACAAGAATCACCTTTAGATACCAAGAATCAATTAATAAAATATTTAAAGACGTGCCCTTAAAAATCCAAGAGGAAGTATTCTTAGCAAATTTGATGAAACTACCTTTCGCGAAGTTCGATCTTATTCGGCATGGATTGGCTGGTCAAACATCTAAGAATTGGATTGTGCCGAAAAACGAATGTCGAGAAGGACCTTGATGATAAGGAAATCATAATGATTGGTGAACGAAAGAACTATCCGCAAATGTGGTATCGCATTAAAAGCGAAGAAGTTGGTGCGGAAAGGGTACGAGCATTCCTAGCCTTTATCTCGTGCTTTGGATGCCAAAGAATTATCCGTGAATGATGTGAGGACGGTGAAGGAATTTTCCGATGTATTTCAAGAACTTCCGGTATACCTCCAGATCGGGAAGTAGAATTTGGCATTGAGCTTTTGTTCGACGGCCCAAAGGTCCATTGCTCCCTATAGAATGGCAATCAAGGAGTTGGTCTGAGCTCAAAGCTCAAATTCAAGAATTGCCGGATCGGGATTCATTCGACCAAGTGTGTCTCGTGGGAGCACCGGTGTTGTTCGTCAAGAAGAAAGATGGATCGATGCGATGTGCATTGACTACGACAGTTGAATAAATTGACGATCAAGAATCAGATCCTCTGCCGAGAATTGACGACTGCTTGATCAATTGAAGGAGCTTCAGCTTTCTCCAAAATTGATTTAAGGTCGGGTTATCACCACTTAAGGTAAAAGAAGCGGACATTTATAAGACGGCATTTCGGACACGCTATTTTTACACTATGAGTTTGTAGTGATGCCGCTTGATTAACTAATGCACCAATTGCATTTATGGACATGATGAACCGAGTCTTCCAACCATATTTAGACCGGTTTGTGGTAGTGTTCATAGATGATATATTGGTTTATTCGAGAAATGAGGAGGATCATGACCAAAGATTTATGATAGTATTACAATTACTCGTGATAAGCAATTGTATGCCAAATTTGGTAAATGCTAATTTTGGCTAAAGGAGGTGACTTTCCTTGGTCATGTAGTATCACCAAGGAATAAGGGTGGATCCTCGGAAAATTGAGGCTATTTCGATTGGAAGCCACCAACATCGAGAGTGAAATTGGAGTTCTTAGGCTTGGTGGATACTATAGACGCTTTGTAGAGGGGTTTTCATTGATTGTCGCACCCTAACTAAACTGCTATTGTAAAGGGAGCTCCGTATATCCGGACCGAAAAAGCAAGAGAGTTTTGAGAAATTGAAGAAGATCCCGATGAAGCTCCAGCTTTAATTCAACCCGAGGTGGAAAAGAATTCACTGCTTATTGTGATGCGCCTCACACGGTCAGGTTGTGTGTTGATGCAAATGGAAAGGTGGTGGCCTATGCTTCTCGTCAATTGAGACCACACGAAGTAAACTACCCTACTCATGATTTGGAGTTAGTTGCCGTTGTCTTTGCTCTAAAGATTTGGAGGCGCTATCTCTATGGTGAGAAGTCCGTAATCTACACGGATCACAAAAGTCTTAAATACCTCCTTACCCGTAAGGAATTGAATTTAAGACAAAGAAGATGGGTAGAATTGTTAAAAGATTATGATTTCTCCATCGAATACCATCCCGAAAGGCTAACGTGGTAGCCGACGCTAAGTCGTAAGGCAGATTCAATTAAGAGCTCTGCTTGCCCATTTGAGTCTCAGACGAGGATGGCGCTTGTTAGCGTAACTACAGTGAAGCCGTTGTGGTTGGAACAAATTAAGGAAAAACAGATATCGATGAGAAGTTGGGATCTTTATCGCGACAAGTTGAAAATGGCGAAATTGAGGATTTTGGAATAAACACGGAGGTGTGTTGTGCTTTCGAGGAGAGTATGCATGCCAGAGATCTAGATTTGAGGCAACCGATTCTACGGAGGCGATAGTAGCCCTTACGCTATGCATCCCGGAGGAAATAAGATGTATCGAGATCTCCGTGAATGTATTGGTGGCCGTGGTTGAAGCGTGAGATTACAGAGTTCGTGGGAAAATGTTTGACTTGTCGCAAGTGAAGGCGTAACATCAATTACCGTTCGATTGTTACAACCGATAAAGATTCCTCTTTGGAAATGAGAGAGGATAACTATGGATTTTGTTAGTGGGTTACCGCTAACACCGCTAAGAAAAATTCCGTTTGGGTAATTATTGATAGGTTGACGAAGACCGCCATTTCTTGCCGCCCAGACGGATTATTCATTGCGTAAATTGGCTAAACTTTACGATCCGAAATTGTGAGGTTGCATGGGTACCAGATCTATTATATCGGATAGGGACCCTAGGTTTACATCACGATTCGAAAGCTCTACATGAAGCCTTGGGGACAAAGTTAAATTTCAAGACGGCTTTCCATCCTCGATCGATGGTCATCGGAAAGAGTAATTCAGATATTGGAAGACATGTTAAGAGGATGTGTAATCGACTTGTGGGTAGTTGGGAGGATTATCTACCACCGCGTAATTTATGATAACAATGCCTATCGCCTAGCATTCGATGGCACCTTACGAGGCATTGTATGGTCGTAAGTGTCGCTCTCCTATTTGTTGGACCGAAGGCTAAAGATGATGTTAGGTCCCGAGATGATATCTCGAGACCGAGGATAAGGTAAAAGTTATTCGAGCACGGTTGAAAGAAGCCTCGAGAGATGTAAGTCGACGCAGATCTGAAGCGGAGGGACATCGAGTATATTGTGGGAGATCGGGTTTTCTTGAAGGTATCTCCTTGGAAAAGATCTTCGATTCTCGGAAGGAAGGGCAAGCTAAGTCCTAGATATATTGGACCTTATCGTGTGTCAAGCGTGTTGGTCCAAGGGCATATCGATTGAGTTACCTCCTGAGTTAGATCAAATTCATAATGTCTTTCATGTTTCCATGTTGAGGCGTTATAGATCGGATCCTTTGCACATTATACCGGTAGAAGAATTGAGCTGAATTCGATTTGTCCTTTGAAGAAGAACCTGGAAATCCTAGACCGAGATGTCAAGGTATTAAGGAAGAAAAGCGCCGTTGGTCAAAGTTCTATGGCGAACTAACGAGTGGAAGAAGCTACGTGGGAGCCAGAGGATGCAATTCAAGCAACAATACCCTCACCTTTTTTCAACTGTAAATTTCGAGGACTAAATTTTCTTTAAGGAGGGTAGAGTTGTAACACCCTAAAAATCGAGTATTTAAATTTGCATAATTTTGGTGTTTAGATTTTAAAGGAAAAATCTTTTATTTTAATTTGGTGTTTATTGAAGTCTTTGAGAGGGTAAAGCATAATTTGAAGAAGAAATAAAATTTATTAAATTGAGATTTATGGAAGTGAAACAAAGGTGATTAAGACTTAAGCTAAATTATGTGCTAAAAAGTGTCATAAGTTGAGCATATGGTAAGGTGGAGTTGGCATGGGTTTAAGTAAGAGGAAGAGGTTCAATCCTTGTATAGCACCTAGATAAAATTTTTGTTTTAATTTTCTGCTAATGGCTAGGAAGTGTCGGCAAGGGGACATATAAGGAAGGTGTTGACCATGTATTTTTGGTTAGTGTATCAATGGATTAAGGTAACAACTAACTTATGGCATGGAATCAAAGGTTTAAGGAAAGATAGGGGGAACATAAGGCACATATCAAGGGGAAAAATTGGAAAGAAATCATGGCCATTTGACCATGTGCTGGACGGCAATATTGGTAAGGGGGAAGAGCCAAAATTTTGTTAGTTTGGCAAAAATCTCATTCTTTTCTCTTTGGTTATTCTTTGCACATTGTGCAGATTTTTCTTTGTTTTCTCCTTTCAACATCCCTCTTGGCCGAATATTGCATTTGGCAAAGCCAAAATCTCTTGACCATTTGGTCACTTTCATCCACTTTGTTAATTTTCTTTTGTATTCTCCTTGTGCCGAAATCACCTATACCAAAATCAATCTCTTTCTTTTTCTTTGCCATGGCCGAATATACCAGCACCTAAAGTTCATATTTTTCTTTTCTTTTTCTTCTAATCTCCTTGAATTCAAAACAACATCACCATTATCCTTTCGTTCTTATATTATTTCTTTTCAATCGAAAGTTCCTTCATCAAATACTCTCTTGGCCGAATGCTATTGTGCCTATAAGCCAAGAATTATTTTTTCCATTCTTAATCATTTATAGCGAATCTTCCATCAATTAAACATCATTCTTAATCTTTCTTTTCTAATAGTGGGAAGTAGGTAAGGTTCCTTCCATTTTCGATTTATTGATTAGTGATTTTATGGCCGAATATCATTAGATTATTGAAGGTCTTTTGGATTGATATAGCATTCATATTAATAACATTTCTTTCGTTATTATTTAGTGCAATAACGAGATCTAACTCAAGAGATCGGAGAAACGTTGAGACGTTTTATTGTGGTAAGGAAATCAAATCTCTTTAAATCTCTAGTAACATTGATATTATTTTAGATCTAACTAAACTCCTTTGGATCTTGAAGACTGCCAAGATAGGAAGAAAAGGCGGTGTTTAGTTATCGTAAGAGGGTGGATCAGAAATCCCCATTCAAACGAAGAGCGGTTTCGCAATCTCGGATTTTCCAAGGGTTGTGGGCCATCTTCCGAGAGAAGTCCATTATTCAAGTAGTACGAACCCTGAGCCGTTATTCGCTGGTGGATTCTCGTGACTAGTGAATCGATTAGCGAGGTAAAACCGAAAATCAAGTGATTCAAAATCAAGAGGGTAAGATTTTGGATTCATTATCGATTAAGATTTATTTTACGAGTTAGTTGTCTAACTGATCAAAATATATTTTAGGTGCCGAGGAGCGAGAAGGTTAATACTCACTAGATCGAGTGTGTAATTTCACACTCATTATTTTGGTTGATGTCAAATTTCAGATGGAAGTAAATCAAAAACGATTAGATCGGTAAAAACGTAAAATTGATATTATGACAAAAATACGTAAAAACGACAAAATCGTGAAAATTACGAAAATGCCCTCGAGATATTAATTGTTATTATGAAAATTGGATGTTTCGTGAAAATGGGCCGTAAATACTCTAGTTCGTGAAAATGGGCCGTAATTACTCTAGTTCGTGAAAATGGGCCGTAAATACTCTAGTTCGTGAAAATGGGCCGTAATTACTCTAGTTTGTGAAAATGGGCCGTAAATACTCTAGTTCGTGAAAATGGGCCGTAAATACTCTAGTTCGTGAAAATGGGCCGTAATTACTCTAGTTCGTGAAAATGGGCCAAAATACTCTAGTTTGTTAAAATTTAGCCAAAACACTCTAGTTTGGTAAATGGGCCAAAGCCCACTAAATTGCTAAATGGATAAATTGCTATAATTATGGGCCAAATGAAATGTTATTGATAAACCCACCATGTTATATTTATTGATAATAAATTTTATATTTTAAAGTACATGAACAATTGCATGGGTGGGATATATGAAGAGAAGAATGGCATTGCCACAATATCGGCTTATTGCCTCTAGTTCTGGTGGTTTCGCCACAATATCGACTTATTGCTTCTAGTTCGGTGGTTGCCACAATATCGGCTTATTGCTCTAGTTCGGTGGCTATGCCACAATTATAAAAAGGCTTAATGCCTACGATTGGTGTGATGGCTGGGTGGGTTGACTTGATCCCCATGTGTGATGGTTGGTATGGGGTGTTAGCGGATGGATATTAGGTTTGGGTTGGGAATTACATTTTCATGCATTATATTTTTTTAAATTCATGATATATTGTTGAATTCGAATTGGGCTCAAGCCCAAAGATAATATCTTGACAATCTGCCCAATAATGGTGGTAAGTGAGTTACACATCGAGTTCTAAGTAACTCACCCTTTAATTTCTTTCCATCTCGTAATGGAAACCGATGTGGACTTAATGAGGATGACTTCGTGGAGGCCATACCGCTATATATGGGTTATTTAAAACTCGAACTTTTAATAATTATTTTACTATTTTGGGATGTCAGTAATAAATGGCCTCTATAAATAACTTATGGATTTTATGTGTTTGGAATTTAATTTTTACTTTGGATTTTTAATCATGAGCTAAAGTTTGATGATGTTTTTATTAAAATAAAATTTAGTTTTCAAAGTTTATGAAAATCTTTTATAAATATCTTATTAACAAATTACCCAAAGGTTTTTGATAATACAATGATTTCCAACTTATGTTTTTTTATATTGATCAAAATTTAATTCTCTTCAAATTTTAAACTCTGTAAACAATATTGTAGTTTTCAACTCATTAAAGATTTAAGAATAGTTCGAATCACGTAACAAACCAAATCTAGTCTCAACGCATAGACCGGGTTTGGGGTGTTACAGTTCTCACCGTAATCAGGTGTGTAATCTCACACTATATCTCATGGGTTATATGACTATACAATAGTTAAAGTTGGATTAAAAATCGCAAAGTTGGTGAAATTGGAAAATATAGTATTATCGACACTTTAGTGTTAAAATCATGAAATCAGTATTAAGATCGTGAAAGTTTTGAAAACGCCCTTAATGGCTAAAACGATAATAAGTGAGAATTTGGGCCATATGTGATATTTGATAAATTTGGGCCATATATGTGGTATTTGGCAAATTTGGGCCATATGTGATATTTGATAAATTTGGGCCATATATGTGATATTTGGCAAATTTGGACCATATGTGATATTTGATAAATTTGGGTCATATATGTGATATTTGGCAAATTTGGGCCATATGTAATATTTGATAAATTTGGGCCATATATGTGATATTTGGCAAATTTAGGCCATATGTGATATTTGATAAATTTGGGCCATATATGTGATATTTGGCAAATTTGGGCCATATGTGATATTTGATAAATTTGGGCCATATGTGATATTTGATAAATTTAATATATATATATGATATTTGGCAAATTTGGGCCATATGTGATAATTGAGAATTTGGGCCATATGTGATAATCGATAAATGGGCCATAAGTGAAATTTGATAATTGGGCCATTTATGATAATTGATAAATGGGCTATATGTGATATGTGTTTTAATGGGCCAAATTTCATAAATTATAATATGGTTTTCTTTACAAATATTTTGTAATGCATAAACATGATTGCATGGGTTGGGATCAATGATGAAGAGAAGAAAGGCTTGATGCCAGAATTCTAGATAGGTGACTCTGTCACGATGGCCGTTGCCTGAAATCTAGATCGGTGGTTCTACCACAATTATTTAAATGGCCGTTGCCACAAATGTTATATTGGGCTTAAAGCACTACTTTGGTGTGTTGGCGGGGTGGGTGACTAAAGCTCCCCACAGGTGTGCTGGTTGGGTACGGGGGTGTGTAACGGATGGAAATCTAGGTTTGGTTTTGAGAATTGCATATCATTTGCATTATTTTTTTTAAATGCTAAATTATTATATTTTGAAATGGGCTTAGGCCCAAATAAAAGTTTAAATGGTCTTGGCCCAGTGGACTATGGTAAGTGAGTTACACACTGAGTTCTAAGTAACTCACCCCATTTTTTTTTTACCCCTTTCAGGTAATAACAATTGATGGAGACTTGGGTCGGAGATGACTTCGTGGGGAGGCTATACTACAAATGGTGGTTTATAAAACTTTAAGACTTCTTTAATAATTTTTATTAAGTGCTATTTTTAATGGCGATGTAATAAGGCCTTTTTAATTATGGATTTTATTATATGGATGGATTATTTATGTTTTAGTTTATTAAGTGGGATTGATTTAGTTTTTCATAAATGTTTTTCTAAAGCTTTCAGTATAAAATAAAGGTTTTTCTTATATATCTTGAAACTCAGGAAATCCTTTAACTCTTCGTTAGAGTATTTTGATTTTATAAATTTTAAAATTTTAATCAAATATTACTCTATAGATCCAATGATAATCTCTTGTGTTTTTAATCAAGGATTTCAAATAAACCTTGATTTTTTGATAAAGTCATTCTCTTAATCGTTTTGGCATTTGATTTTTACTTCGTTAAATGATTTGAATGTACGTTAAATTTGTGTGGCATGCCAAAATTCGGGCTTAATGCATAGGCCGGGTTTGGGGTGTTACAATGTTATTATACCATATGTGTTTGGATTGATTATGCATGATTTTGGTGCCTTTGAGGGCTTATGTATATGTGCAAAAGGGATTATAGGTACATGTGGAAAATGGTGAGAAAAATGGCTTGTAAAATAGCCTATTTTTGTCCACATGGGCAGAGACACGGGTGTGTGTCTCAGTCGTGTATGACAACGACTAGGTAGCACGGCCATGTGTCCCTTGTAGTTTTCAAAGCGTTGCAAGTCAGGTTTTACACGGCTTGGCACACGACTTGGCACACGGGTGTATAGTTTAGTCGTGTGACCCAAGTCAGTAACACGGGTACGGACACGGGCTGGGACACGGCCTTGTGTCCCTATTTCTAATGCTTACACTGCCTAAGACATGGGCGTGTCTCTTGGCCGTGTAAGTCACACGGCCTGGCCACACGGTCGTGTGACCCTTGTAGTTGGTAAATTTTCATCTTTTCCCTGAAATTTCTATATGTTTCTGATTTAGTCCCAATTTGTTTCTAATGTGTTTTAGGGCCTCGAGGGCTTGTATAAGGGACAATATGTATGCTATTGATTGGTTTTTTTGTGATTGATGATATGAATTAAATGTTTTAAAATTTTTGATAGTTCTGAAATGTAAACTCCAGTAATGCTCTGTAACCCTATTTCGACAACAGATACGGGTTAGGGGTGTTACAATTCCCTCTTCCTCATGAAGATTTGTCCTCAAATATTTAGCTGTACAAAAAGAAAATGATTAGAATAAATAACAATAAAACGAAAAAAAATACTTAACTAAGCTTTCTTGTATGTCGAAACTATCTCTAGGATCAAAGACATTATTTTGATCCTTCAAATGAGCTTCGATCATGTATGTCTCCTTTAAAAACAATGTATCAACACTAAAAAAGGAAGTGTTAGGTAAATGAGTCTTCAAGTAAAAAATGACATGTAACTTTGTTTTAATATGCATGGTCATCTATAGGAATTTCCAACGATGGGTCATGAATTTCACATAATTATAAAATCAATAAGTTTAATATTAATATATAAAATTCATCGTTAAAGGTCAAGATATAAAATTTCATTGCAAGAGAAAATCTATAAAATGCTTTAAAAAAACCTATTTAATACAATATAATTATTATTTTTAACCTTTACAAATTTAGATAAACCCATAAAATAGTTAGACTTTCAGACCAAGGTTTAATGAAATTTGACTAACGAGAAAACATGTTGTAAGGAAATGTTTTACAAACAAAATCAGTAGCATACTTATCAAAAACATTCAAAGTATGCCTTCTTAAATTAATTTCTATTGTTTCCTTACCATCGTTACCTTGTAGCACTTGTGGGGAATTATCAATATTCAACTTATCTTTTTCCCACAAGTAAAATCATCTATCGATGGTAGAGTAATATGATTCAAAGTCCATCAATGGATCCTTGAAGTTCTGTAATGAAAAAACACCACTAAACAAATTTGAGTCAAGGTTAGTTAAAATATAATATTCCTCACATTTGTATGGGTATTTTCGTACTTTTCATTTTCTTTTTCCACTTGAGAACTCTCCAATTTTACCTCATATGGATTTTCATTCACCAAATTTGGACCATCATGTAGACTTTTATCACTCAAGGTCTCTTTTCTCTTTGTCTTTTCACATGATTCTTCCTCACTTCCCATATTCCCTTCAAAAGTATTATGAATATTCAATTCAATACAATATATCTTAGTAGGAGAACCTAACGTTTGTATATCATCTAACTCTATAGGTTCAAGGAAAAAAATTCTTATTATCATCTTTTTTTGGTTCACAAAGTTCGTCATCATAAATTGTTTTTCCACTAAAGTAAGAGTTAATAGAAGACTCGAAGTCATACTTACTTTCTTCTCTAGTTGGATATTTAATTGGACCATAATCTTTTGAATTACACTAATAACATTTCACAATAGGTGAGAGATCAATTGTACTCCTTTCATTTGGTCATCTCTTCTTGAAGTACTCATCAATTGATCGGACAACTTGAACATGTTGTCAACATTTCGTTTTAATCTCTATGTAGTAATGAGAAGGAGTGTAATGCTTTCGCATCACTTGCTCAACGCATAATTCGAATCAACGTTGAATCCACCAACTCAACGCATAATCCGAAAATCCACGAGTAGCTAATGAAACTTTTTCCTTTTGCGTACATTTATAGTAACAAAACATAAGTTCAATTTTTTATTCCCACTCACAATATACTTTGGGATCCTTCTTTCCACAAAATTGTGGAATTGAAAACTTTGGTTTAGCTACAGAAGGCTGGCCTCGATTAGGAATACTCAAAGTTTAATCAGTGTGTTATGGTATCCTCGTCTACCATTATTAGAATGAATACGAAGTTGTTCATTGTCCCTATCATCATCACTATCACGTGCATAAGACCGTTGGTTTGAAGAAGTCTCCAAATGAGCAACAGCTTGAGTTAGCATTTCAATTTGATTGGCAAGCTGATTAATGTTATCTTTTTGTTCTTTTTGAAACTTAGTCAAATTGGCCTCAATTGTATCACATAACTCGTTCAATTGTTGATGTCCATAATTTACCATCCCACAGTATTCTCAAATGTAACATCTTGTTATTTGTCATCGGATGGTGTCTCATCATGGTTTTTACAATTACGAGTGTCACAAGTCATTGTAAAAGCCTAGAAAAACACAACACTCAAAAGAAAATTTAAGCAAACATTATGAAATTTAACCTACTAACACAAGAAAAAATAAAGTGTTAGAATGCGTAAAGAAACAATAAAAATTAAAAAAAAAAAGGAAAACCTAAGGGTAAGAGTCAATGAAAATTGCTGAAACTCGAAAACATGAGAAATTGCGAAGCAACTTGACAAACTTCTTTCGAGGTGTTCCTGATTTCCAAACATTATGAAATTTAAACTGGAACCTCCTCAAATAATCTAGATACGATCTAAAAAGTTTCGGCACAAAATTTAACCCACGAAATATTTTTTATTTTTTTTTCGTATTTTCTTTTTTTCGTACTTTTTCGATAACTTTTTTGTGGAAAATATTTTTTTATACTATAAAATAGTGCCAAGAAACAGTATGTAAAATTTCAAATTGTTTGAAAAATGTTTATCCCTTGAAAAATATTTTTTTTTTGAAAATTGTCTGGGTAAAAAAAAATTATTTTGAGGCTATTTGCTAGAAATCAGTTTATAAGAACAAAAAGAACACCTAAAATGCCCAAATCTGATACCAAATGATAAGGAATGAGGAGCATGAATGTAGAAGGGGATTGTAGAGTTTCTCAAAGATGTGGATTTGACTTAGGGGTCTAGACATTTGGAAAGAAACTTGAATCTTGGAACAACCTGAAAAACAAAAGAATCCAAATCAGATAAAAATTGAAAGAAAACAATTGAAATAGATAACTATGTCAAATAAACTAGAAAATAAATTAAAGATTAGAATAATAAATAAAATAGATGGTAAAGATGAAACATGGCATGTAGAAGTCCTAAGAAGCCTTAGAAATAAGAAGAATCCACAACTCCTTTCAAGCAGCTCTAATTTCCCTTCCAAGAAAGAAAACTCGGCAAGAGAAAGTTTGAAGATGATCCCACAACCTGAAAAGATTGTTAAAACTCTTCTAAAAGAATATTTAAGAACAATTCTTGAAAAGAAAAACTCAAAGAGAATTTGAATAATAATTAATTGTGTCATTTATGTACAATGCAAAGGCCTATATATAGACTAGCTAAATAAATCTAAATAAAACTCTTAAATATACTAGAACTCTAATTAATCTAAACAAAAAGTAGTTTTAAACTAAATTTTCTTGTTGACATAAAACTCCTAAATAACTTAAACTACTTAATAATTATTAAAAATTTAGAATAATTAAATAATAAAATAATAAGAGCTGATAAATACAATATTGGGCTCATATATAATAAAAATTAAGCCCAAACCCGAACCTAATATAATTGAAACTTGAATTAAAAGCCTGAAACTCATAATTCCCGTTCAAAAATTCTGCTTGCGCAGTATTCACTGAAATGGTCAAATGCCATGAAGATATCTCAACCCAAAAATGCTAGGATCCCATCCAAAATGTTGTTGCATGTCTGCTGATTTCCCAAGCTTGAAAATTGGCAGCTTTGGTGAATGGAATTTAATAAATTTCACCCAATCCGTGCATGTATTATTCCCTTTTTCCTCAAAAAGATTCGTTCTCAAATCTTGTCTTTGATTGAATCCTGATTTGATTTGCTTGGCCTTTGACATTATTTTTGGGCCTTGAGGTAGTGTGAGCCCATAATATCCATGGGTTTGAAATTGGGCCTTGAGACTTGCATAAGTTAATTTCAAATGAAGCTTTTGTTGAGTGAAAAGTTTAAAGTTTTACTAATCCAATTAATGTGGGTTCAAATCCCACCATATGCATATATTTTATTGTTTTCTGTTAAAATAAAAAGACTAAAAGTACCCTCAAATAATATAATTAATTTTAATTATGAGTGCACATTTTCATAATTCCCCTAATTGAGTTGGTTCCTGGTTGACTTGTGGCACCAACTTAGTCAAGAACTTAAATAATAGTATACATATACAATTGATGAATATAATAAGGTGTGCTAATACAATTAAAATGTAAATATTATATTAATATAAAGCTTTTAGTTTAGTGTTAATATTAATGTTTTATTAATTTAAACAACATAGGTTCAAATCTCACCACTTGTAATTTTTTTGTTTTTTAAAAAAAATAAAAAGACTAAAGTAACATTGAATAATATAACTTAATTTAATTACGAAGGATATTTTTTAATTTCTCAAATCAAGTTGTGTCTAGTTGACTTATGACACCAACTCAGTTAGGGACTTAAATAATTGTATAGATAGATATACAATTAAATGGGCTAATAAAGTATACATAAAAAATAAAATGTAAATATTGTAATTGCAGAGCCCAATTTCTTGCCCGGGCCTAATAAAAAAGAGTCCAAAAATAAAAGATACAGTCCATTACAAATAAACACTCGGGCCCAATTAAATTACAGCCCAAACGCCCCAAAACAGATCAAAAACCCTAGCATAGTTTGCGCCGCAAGCCCGTAGTAGCCTCCGCATTGCACACGCCTCTCGCCCATGACCAGCGCCGCACGCCAACTACCAACGCATCGTGCATTCCTCCGTGCTCACGTTTGCCTGCAAAATCGAAAAGCAATAGAAACTGCACGAAAAGAATAGAGGGAATAATTTTTTTTTTCGATTTCAATTTCGGCTATAAAGAGGGCGAACCAACTATTGTATAGGGGGATTTTTTTTCCAACAAAAAAAGAGCAATATAGAATTTTTTTTTTTTGACAAAATATACAAAGATAGAGAATAAAAAAAACAGAAAGGTTTATTTTTTTTTTCTTTTTCTTTTTCTTTTTCTTTTTGCATTTTCGACTCTGTTTCCCTATAGTATTTTTGATTTTTTTACCTTATTTTAAACTATATACATATATATTAAAATACAAAAAAAAAACTTACTTTTTCAGATTTCTGGCCACCGTGCACGGTGGCCAACGGTGGCGTCACGACGGTTTGACGACCAGATACTGGTCGGCGTTCGAACAGAGGGAGGGGAGAGAGAAAAAATTTGAGAGAGTTTTTTGAAGTTTTTTGGAAAAGAAATGTTGAAAATGAAATTTTTAAGGAAATTTGGGTTTTATAATCTAGTGAAACAACGCCGTTTTGGGTGTTGGGTTCAGAGGCCAAAACGACGTCGTTTTGGGCCTCTGACCCGCAACCCGACCCGCATGGGGGGAAGATCCACATGTTGTCTTATTTTGGTTTTATTCACAAATAGCCCCTCCGCGTTTCTGGGTGTTTCAAATTGACTCATGTTTTTTCAATTGTACCCCGTTATTCGATTTTTTATTTGATTTGGTCCATGCTTTAAATGCGTCTTTAGGGATCGTTGGGATAATTGCATTTTGGCTACCCCCTATTGTGCGCATGTTTAATTCGGTCCTTCCCCTCTGTTTTACTTCTGATTTCACCCCAAAACTTCTGTTTTCAATCCAATTTAGTCCCTTTTTGATTCTTTTGTTATTTTACAATTGAATTAAGTCTTTTTAAATGTTTTTATTACAACTATTTATTATTATTATTATTATGACCGTATTCTTTCCATTGTATTTACTATTATTATATATATTATTATATCTATTATTTTATTATTATCAATTTACTTTTATTTTTTTACTACTACTATATTTTTATTAATACTATTATTTTACTACCATCACCATTTTATTATATATATTATTATTCTTATAATTATATTTATTATTTTTTGTTTTTATCAACATTGTTATTGCCATTTTGTTATCATTTTCTTATATATATACATATATATTTATTATTTTTATTAGTATTATTATTATTGTTTCTTATTTTTGTGACTATTTTATTATCATTTCTATTAATTTTATTGTTATTTTTCATTTCCTTTAGTATTAATACTATCGTTTATCTTGTTTTTTACTAAGTTTTTTTCAAAAATCATAAAAAGGTTTTTTAACAAGGCAATGTTTCATGTTTTGGAAATTCAAGGAATCGTGCCCTAACGTGCTGCGTTTCGATTTTTGGTCTGACCAAATCATTGAATATCCTTTGAGACTGTGTCCGTTTTTAAAAAAATTAAAAACAAGACAGTATTTTGTGCTTGGAAGTTTTGAGAAATTGTGCCCTAACGTGCTGGGTTTCAATTTTTCGCTTGTCCAAAGGACTAAATATCCTTTTAAAGTTCTGATCGTATTTTCTCAACTTCAAAAATAAGGCAATGTTTTGTGTTTGGAAATTCAAGGAATCGTACCCTAATGTGCTGGGTTTCGGTTTTTCATTTGACCAAATCACTAAGTATCCTTTTAAGGTTTTGACCATGTTTTTCTTGATTTTAAAAAATAAGGCAATGTTTCATGTTTGAAAATTCAAAGAATCGTGCCCTAACGTGCTGGGTTTCAATTTCTTTCGTTTGGCCAAATACCAGAATACCCTTTTTTAAATTGCAATGCATGAATTTTGGAAATCATGAAATGATCTTGGTGTCTAGGGTTTGAAATATTGTATCCTAACGTGCTGGATGTGATATTTTATTCTTTTGGAACAGGAGAATTTCGATATCCAATTCGAATTGTTCAAACATTTTCTAAAAGATTCATATTTTAAAATCTCTTCCAATTTTCGATATTAGGACATTAATCAATCCATAAGGTACTAATTTTGGGCGTTGTGAGGGTGCTAATCCTTCCTCGTGTGTAACCGACTCCCAAACCCATTTTCTTAAAATTCGTAGACCAAAACGTTTTCTAAAAGTGACCCAATCGCACTTCAAAAAAGATTGGTGGCGACTCCATTTTCCTTTTCAAAGTCAGCCCATTTTCCAAATAAAAAATGGTTTTGATAGCTTGGCGACTCCACTGGGGACCAATAAGAGAGTCAAGCCATAGAATTGATTGATTAATGTCCTTTTATTGAAAATTAAAATTTGATTTTAATTCTTCCATCGCATTTGTTTGGGTCGTGTCATATGCTTTTTATGTTTTAAGTGTCTAGGATACATTGGCATCATATTGCATGACCGTAGTGGTCACACCTTTAAGTGAGAGTGAGAAGCTACTCCTTCGTAAGGTTTTCACCTCCGTGCATGTAACACCCCAAACCCGGCCTATGCATTAAGCCTGGATTTTGGCATGCCACACAAATTTAACGTACATTCAAATCATTTAACGAAGTAGAAATCAAATTCCAAAACGATTAAGAGAAAGACTTTATCGAAAAAATTCGAAGTTCATTGAAAACCATGATTTAAAACACAAGAGTTTATCATTTGGTCTATAGAGTAGTAATTGATTAAAACGTTGAATTTATTTAGTTGAAATATTTCATCAAAAAGTTTTAAAAGAATTTCCTAAGTTTCAATGATATTTAAAAAAAAAAAAACCTTTATTTTATACGAGAGTTATAGAAAACATTTATAAAAAACTAAACCAATCCAACTTAGGAAAAACTAAAACATAATAAAACCCATCCACATAATAAAATCCATAATTAAAGAGGCCTTATTACATAGCCATAAAAATAGTACTTAATAAAAATTATAAAAGAAGTCTTAAAGTTTTATAAACCACCATTTGTAGTATAGCCTCCACACGAAGTCATCTCCGAACCAAGTCTCCATCAATTGTTATTACCTGAGAGGGGTGAAAAAATGGGGTGAGTTACTTAGAACTCAGTGTGTAACTCACTTACCATAGTCCACTGGGCCAAGACCATTTAAACATTTATTTGGGCCAAGCCCATTTCAAATATAACAATTTAGCATGCATGAAATGCAAGTGATATGCAATTCCCAAAACCAAACCTAGATTTCCATCCGCTACACACAACCCGTACCAACCAGCACACCTTTGGGAAGCTTTAGTCACCCACCCCGCCAACACACCAAAGTAGGCTTTAAGCCCAACATAATGTTTGTGGCAATGGCCATTAAAATAATTGTGGTAGAACCACCGATCTAGATTTCGGGCAACGGCCATTGTGACAGAGTCACCTATCTAGAATTTTGGCATCAAGCCTTTCTTCTCTTCATCATTGATCCCAACCCATGCAATCATGTTTATGCATAACAAAATATTTGTATAAAAAAAACCATATTACAATTTATCAATTTTGGCCCATTAATCAAAATAGCATTTTGGCCCATAAAATCACATATCATATATAACCTATTTATCAATTATCATAAATGGCCCAATTATCAAATATCACTTATGGCCCATTTATCGATTATCACATATGGCCCAAATTGTCAAATATCACATATGGCCCAAATTGTCAAATATCACATATGGCCCAAATTGTCAAATATCACATATGGCCCCAATTGTCAAATATCACATATGGCCCACTTAACCCTTTTATCGAATTAGTTCGTTAAGGGTAATTTTGTAATTTTTATGATCTTAATACAATTTTCAAAATCTTATCTTTAAGATGATAATTATGTTATTCTTCCCGATTTCACTAACTTGTGATTTCATCCAACGATTTATACGATATAGTCATCTAACCCATGAGATATGATGTAAGATTATACACCTGATTACGGTGAGAACTACACTCTCCCACTCGTCGATATCTAAACACACATTACGAAGGATTAGAACACTAAAATTTAATATTAAACTATTCTAATATTAAGTGATCTAGATCTTTCCCTCGAAATCTCAAACAACCACTATTTGCGATTTCTCTCCGATCAAAGTTTTAGAACCATGAGTAAACAATGGTTCGGGGGTACGTATGACTTTGAATAATTGATTTTTGCCGGATGAGGGTCCACAACCCGGTGGAAAGTCTCGAATTCTCGAAACAGTCCATCTCTTGAATTTAGGGGGAATAATGGAACCACCCCTCTTCCGAACACTATTAACAACTCTTTTCGTCCCTATTTTGATTGTCTTCAAAGACAAGGAATCATTAGTCCAAACTAATATTCATTATTATAACCGATTGATCTTATGAGCGAAGTCATCTTACCACAAAATCCTTACGTTCACAGGATGAAAATCGAGTGATAGAGCCCCTATGATAAAAATCAGTTAATCAACACTATCTTTAACAAATAAAAAGTAATATAGAACCCTTCTAAAAAATCCTTACCTTGAACGATGAATTTTCCTTTTTCACACGATCTTCCTATGGCTAGAGTCGTTTAAGCGATGTCGAAATAATCGGCACTTCACTATACCACTACAAGAAGAAAGGTTTTGTTTGAAAGAGAAAAGATGATGATTTCGGTCAAAAAGACCCTCCCAAGTCAACATATGAATTTTGACAATAGAGGAAAAATAAAAGAATTGAAAAGAGTGTTCTTACCGATTGTTCAAAGATGACCACTCGAATGAAAAAGAGGGTTAAATGAAAGATGGAAGATTCGGCTATAGTGAAAATATTGGAGAGGATGATGATCAATAACATTCAGCCATGTGAAATATTAAAGAGGGAGTGATGTTTGAGAGTTTTTTGCAAGAAGAAAAGAAGAAGAAAATAGGGTGTTTATGTTTCGGGTTTTCTTTCAAGAATGGAAGATGAACAAAGAAAACGTCTTGAGGCTAGTGTGCATTCGGCAAGAGAAGAAAAGAAAAGAAAAGAAAAATGCCCTTCAAGATTGTATGGTTTCGGCACAAGGAGGAAAAGATTTTTGGGAGAATGAAAGATAATATCGAAATGGTCAAATGAAATGGCCAAAACAAAACACAAATTTTACCTATTGCTCAAGACACATTCGGCTAGGGAGAAGAATTTGGAGAGAAAGATTTTGGAGAGGAAAGCTATTGATACACCAAAATGCCAAAATGAAAAATGACCAAAACTAGCACCTACCTTACCAAATGCTAACCAAAAATTCGGCCATCCTCTAGCTCCTAAAACCATCCAAGTGCATGGCCAAATGGTCAAAGTTTAGCCACCCAAACTTTCCAAAACATCTCCCCTTGTTTTAAACCTTATGTCCCCCTTACATGCCTTTTCCATATGATTCCTTTCCCTAAGTTATCACTTGCCTTTTTCCCATGGTCTTCTTGCCATAAAAAAAAAAATTAATCCAACTCATCTAATCCTTATCCATGACCGACACTTGCTAAGGAAAAGCAAAAATAAAAGCTTTCAAATTGCATGCTAGGAGATTCGAACCTCTCCCCCCAAGCAAACATGCATGCGCCAACACCACCTTGCTACTAGCTCATCTTTTGCTAGTTTTTGTCACTTAAATCTACTTAAACCTCGAAGTCACTTGCTCCACTTCAATTAAATACTCCTTACTAAAATTTATTCAAATTCTGAATAGTTCTCAAGTCTTCCCAAGACTATACTAAACATGGAAAATTTTAATTATACACAAGTTAAGCGCATCATATCAGTACTCAAATTTTAGGATGTTACAACTCTACCCCCTTAAAGAAAATTTCGTCCTCGAAATTTACCTGGCTAAAAGAGATAAGGATATTGTTGTCGAATTGTATCCTCAGGCTCCCAAGTAGCTTCCTCCACTCCATGATTACGCCATAAAACCTTGACCAACGGTACGGTCTTTTTTCGTAACACCTTAACATCTCGGTCTAAGATTTTCACTGGTTCCTCCTCGAAAGGCAAATCTGGCCTTAATTCTACTTCTTCTACCGGTACTATGTGCGATGGATCCGATCTATAGTGTCTCAGCATAGAAACATGGAAAACACTTTGAATCTGGCTCAATTCCGAAGGTAAATCAAGTTGATAGGCCACTGGTCCTACACGCTTCAACACACGGTACGGCCCAATGAACCTAGGGCTCAACTTGCCTTTCCTCCCGAATCTGAAAATATTTTTCCACGGTGAAACTTTCAAAAAGACCTGATCTCCTACGCAAACTCGATATCTTTACACTTCAGATCCGCGTACGACTTTTGTCTATCCGAAGCTTCCTTTAACCGCGCTCGAATTACTTTTACTTTTCTTCCGTCTCGATATCAATTCGGGACCCAAAAGTCATCGTTCCCCTAATTCGGTCCAACAAGTAGGAGTATGACACCTACGACCATATAACGCTTCATAGGGTGCCATCGAATCTTGGATTGATAAGCTGTTGTTATCATAAACTCTGCCAATAGTAGAAAATCCTCCCAACTACCTCTAAAATCAATCACACAACCTCTTAACATGTCTTCCAAATCTGGATTACTCTTTCCGACTGACCATCTGACTGAGGGTGAAAAGCCGTACTAAAGTTTAACTTTGTACCCAGAGCCTCATGCAAAGCTTTCCAAAATCGTGATGTAAACCGAGGATCCCTATCCGATATGATAGACACTGGTACCCCATGCAACCTCACAATTTCAGATACATACAGTTTAGCCAACTTCTGCAACGAGTAATCCGTACGAACTGGTAGAAAATGAGCAGTCTTCGTTAATCGATCTACTACCACCCAGACAAAATCTTTCTTAGTAGGTGTTAAGGGTAACCCACTAACAAAATCCATCGTTATTCGCTCCCATTTCCATAATGGAATCTTTACTGGTTGCAACAATCCCGACGGTAATTGATGTTTCGCCTTTACTTGTTGACAAGTCAAACACTTTCCCACAAAATCAGTAACTTCTCGTTTTAACTTTGGCCACCAATACTGTTCACGGAGATCCCGATACATCTTATTTCCTCTGGGGTGCATAGTATAAGGGCTACTATACGCCTTTAGAAGAATCATTTGCCTCAAATCGAATCCTCGGGCATACAAACCCTTCCACAAAAACACAGTACATCATCTTTGTTCAAACCAAAATCTCCTATTACACCACTTCCAGCTTATTGTATTAAAGGACCCAATTTTTCATCGGATAATTGCTTTTCTTTGATTTGTTCCAAACACAGAGGCTTCAGTCGAAGTTTCACTAGCAAACTGCCATCCTCATACAAACTGAGATGAGCAAACATTGCTCTTAACTCTGATACAACCTTTTGACTCAACGCGTCTGCCACAACATTAGCCTTTCTAGGATGATACTCGATTGAGAAATCATAATCCTTTAACAGCTCCACCCATCTTCGTTGTCTTAAATTCAATTCCTTTTGGGTAAGGAGATACTTAAGACTCTTATGGTCCGTATAAATGATTGACTTCTCACCGTAAAGATAATGTCTCCAAATCTTTAATGCAAACACTACCACAGCCAACTTCAAATCATGAGTAGGATAATTGACTTCATGCGGCCTCAACTGTCGAGAAGCATCAGCTACCACTTTTCCACTTTGCATCAGTACACATCCTAAACCCGTATGTGACGCATCACAGTAAACGGTAAATTCTTTTCCGGCCTTTGGTTGAATCAGTACTGGCGCTTCCGTTAGAATCTTCTTTAGTTTCTCGAAACTTTCTTATTATTTAACGATCCATACATACGATACTTCCTTCCGCAATAGCTTAGTTAGGGGTGCAACAATCAACAAAATCCCCTCAACAAAGCGTCTATAATAACCAGCCAAACCCAAGAAACTCCAGATTTCAGCTACTGACTTTGGCGGTTTCCAATCCAACAAGCTTCTACTTTTCGAGGATCAACTCTTATTCCTTCAACTGACACTACATGACCCAAGAAAGTCACTTCCTTCAACCAAAATTCACACTTACTGAATTTGGCATAAAGTTGCTTATCTCGCAAAATTTGCAACACAATGCGCAGATGAGAGTCATGCTCTTCTTCATTCCTCGAATATACCAAGATGTCATCAATGAAAACTACTACGAACCGGTCTAAATAAGGCTGAAAGACTCGGTTCATCATGTCTATAAATGCAGCTGGTGTATTAGTCAAACCAAACGGCATCACTAAAAACTCATAATGTCCATAACGAGTTCGAAATGCCGTCTTATGAATATCTGCCTCTTTCACCTTGAGTTGATGATAACCCGATCTCAAATCAATCATGGAGAAGACTAAAGCTCCTCTTAATTGATCAAATAGGTCATCGATTCTTAGCAATAGATACCTATTCTTGATCGTCAATTTATTTAACTGCCTATAATCAATGCACATATGCATCGACCCATCCTTCTTCTTGATGAACAAAACCGGTGCTCCCTACGGAGACACACTTGGTCGAATAAATCCTCGATCTAGCAGTTCTTGAATTTGAGCTTTAAGCTCCTCTAACTCCTTCGGTGCCATTCTATAAGGAGCAATGGACACCGGAGCAGTTCCGAGCAAAAGCTCAATGCCAAATTCTACTTCTCGGTCTGGAGGTAGACCCGAAAGTTCTTCGGGAAAGACATCTGAAAATTCTTTCACCGTTCTCACACCTTCTACCGATAATTCCTTGGCATCCAAAGCACTGATGAATGCTAGGAATGCTCTATTCCCTTTCCGCACCAACTTTTCTGCCTTCAAAGCAGATACCACATTTGCCAAAAAGTTTCTTCGCTCACCTATCATTATTATCTCCTTATCATCCACAGTCCTAATTGACATCCACTTTTCGGCACAATCCAATTGTGCCCGATGCTTCACCAACCAATCCATGCCCAAAATAAGATCAAACTTGCCGAAAGGTAATTCCTTTAAGTCCGCTAGAAATACCTCTCTTTGAATCTCTAAGGGCATATCTCTAAATAATTTATTCACTATTACCGACTATCCTAAAGGACTAATTACCGTCATCTCTCTATCAGTAATCTCAGATCTAATATTTAGGTTTCCAGATATAGCACTAGCAACATACGAGTGGGTAGACCCGATATCTATCAAAGCAATAAAGATACATCAGAAATGAAGAACGTACCAGTTATCACATCAGGTGCATCGCCGTCCTCATGACGCCTGACAGCATAGACCAATCCTGGCTATCTTGCCTCCGTGTTACCTCTAACACCACTACCTCGACCTGGTGCACCTTGTCCACGTCTGTTACCATTACCACCATGACCTGGTCCATGACCTCTTAGTGGTCTTTGAGTACCTCTGGTGGTGAGCTTTAGGTTCTGAGCTTCACGAGTTGTTTCGATCCGTCGAGGACAATTCTTAAACCGATGATCCTTGGATCCACATTTAAAACAGCTCAGTTTTCCTCCAACATTCTCAGGATGTCGTCTTCCACGATCGGCACATTCTCAAATTTGATTGGTAGTCACGGTGCCCTAACTTGGCGGCTCATCATTTCGTGGCCTCTTTTGAAACCTTTTAGAAGAACGAGAATACTTAAAATCCTCTTGCCTCTTACTTTTTCCCGATTCTGGCGTTCTGAATTCTTAGCCTCTTCGGCTATCTTAGCTTTCTCTACAAGTGAGGTAAAAGTCCGTACTTGTAGTGGGGCTATCAGTACCCGCATCTTATCATTCAGTCTATCCTCAAAGCGTACACAGTGCTCATGATCAGTTTGTACTATAGTATGAGCATAACGACTCAAACGAAGAAATTCTGCCTCGTAAGCTGCTACAATCTTACTTCCTTGAACCAAATTCAGGAATTCCTTCCCCCGGGCATCTACATAACTTGTCCCGATGTACTTCCCTTAGAAAGTAACTTTAAAGAAATCCCAATTAACCAATGCAACCTCGGTGCCTTCTCGAATAGTAAGCCACCATTGATACGCCTCGTCTCTTAGTAAAGACACGGCTCCTCTCAGTTTCTGCTCGACGGTACACTCTAGATCATCCATAACTCGTTCTACAGCCTCAAGCGAATATTCTGCCACATTCGAAGCTATACCAGAGACACCTCTAAAAACTTCTGCACCACTAGACTTGAGTCGTTCTGATATTGATCCGATGATTCTTGGCCCGCCTGCTCCACTACTCTTTCTAAGACTCGCAACATTGCTTGAGTCAAAACATTATCCTCATTCGCATGATCATGAGATCCAGTTTCGCTCTCAAATGACGCAGGTGCATCCATTTTCGGTATATGACCCGGGCTTCAGACGCAGCACCTCGTCCTCTACCACGGCCATGTCTACTGCGTCCACGACCACGTCCTCTAGTACTCATATTGACTAATTCGCTTTAATCTAATTATAAGTTTTATGAATCAGAATATTATTTCAGTGTTTATTAACGATATTTTATGAGATATAAGAGATAGGGTTGTTTTCACAATCACATCCTATAGTCTCGATCTCTATCGTTTTCAACACTAAAACTAGAAGTTCTAGAGTGTTCGTTAGGTCTCATCACAAAAATAAACATTTAATAAACAAATACCTACTGAACATACTTGACTTGGTGTCGGATGCTCGTGGTGCCATACTACCTTTAAAACATAAAGTCTAGAAATTTAAGTAGTTTTTAAATAGAAATCATTGTTGAACACAAACCACAGCCGAGTTTTGAAACTGAGCTCTGATACCATAAAAGGTAACACTCCAAACCCGGCCTATGCATTAAGCCCGAATTTGGCATGCCACACAAATTAAACGTACATCAAATCATTTAACGAAGTAGAAATCAAATTCCAAAACGATTAAGAGAAAGACTTTATCGAAAAAAATTCGAAGTTCATTGAAAACTATGATTTAAAACACAAGAGTTTATCATTTGGTCTATAGAGTAGTAATTGATTAAAACTTTGGATTTATTTAGTTGAAATATTTCATCGAAAAGTTTTAAAAGAATTTCCTAAGTTTCAATGATATTTAAAAAAACATTTATTTTATACGAGAGTTATAGAAAACATTTATAAAAAAACTAAACCAATCCAACATAGGAAAAACTAAAACATAATAAAACCCATCCCCATAATAAAATCCATAATTAAAGAGGCCTTATTACATCGCCATAAAAATAGTACTTAATAAAAATTATAAAAGAAGTCTTAAAGTTTTATAAACCACCATTTGTAGTATAGCCTCCACACGAAGTCATCTCCGACCCAAGTCTCCATCAATTGTTATTACCTGAGAGGGGTAAAAAAAATGGGGTGAGTTACTTAGAACTCAGTGATAGTCCACTGGGCCAAGACCATTTAAACATTTATTTGGGCCTAAGCCCATTTCAAATATAATAATTTAGCATGTATGAAATGCAAGTGATATGCAATTCCCAAAACCAAACCTAGATTTCCATCCGCTACACACCACCGTACCAACCAGCACACCTGTGGGGAGCTTTAGTCACCCACCCCGCCAACACACCAAAGTAGGCTTTAAGCCCAATATAATATTTGTGGCAACGGCCATTTAAATAATTGTGGTAGAACCACCGATCTAGATTTCAGGCAACGGCCATCGTGACAGAGTCACCTATCTAGAATTTTGGCATCAAGCCTTTCTTCTCTTCATCATTGATCCCAACCCATGCAATCATGTTTATGCATAACAAAATATTTGTATAAAAAACCATATTACAATTTATCAATTTTGGCCCATTAATCAAAATAGCATTTTGGCCCATAAAATCACATATCACATATAACCCATTTATCAATTATCATAAATGGCCCAATTATCAAATATCACTTATGGCCCATTTATCGATTATCACATATGGCCCGAATTCTCAAATATCACATATGGCCCAAATTGTCAAATATCACATATGGCCCAAATTGTCAAATATCACATATGGCCCAATTTGTCAAATATCACATATAATCCAAATTGTCAAATATCACATATGGCCCAAATTGTCAAATATCACATATGGCCCCCTTAACACTTTTATCGAATTAGTTTGTTAATGGTAATTTCATAATTTTCATGATCTTAATACAATTTTCAAAATCTTATCTTTAAGATGATAATTATGTTATTCTTCCCGATTTCACTAACTTGTGATTTCATCCAACGATTTATACGATATAGTCATCTAACCCATGAGATACGGTGTGAGATTACACACCTGATTACGGTGAGAACTACACTCTCCCGCTCGTCGATATCTTAACACACATTACAAAGGATTAGAACACTAAAATTTAATATTAAACTATTCTAATATTAAGCGATCTAGATCTTACCCTCAGAATCTCGAACAACCACTATTTGTGATTTCTCTCCGATCAAAGGTTCAGAACCACGAGTAAACAATGGTTCGGGGGTACGTACGACTTCGAATAATTGATTTTCATCGGATGAGGGTCCACAACCCGGTGGAAAGTCTCGGATTCTCGAAACAGTCCTTCTCTTAAATTTAGGGGGAATAATGGAACCACCCCTCTTCCAAACACTATTAACAACTCTTTTCGTCCCTATTTTTATTGTCTTCAAAGACAAGGAATCATTAGTCCAAACTAATATTCGTTATTATAACCGATTGATCTTATGAGCGAAGTCGGCTTACCACAAAATCCTTACGTTCACAGGATGAAAATCGAGTGATAGAGTCCCTATGATAAAAATCGGTTAATCAACACTATCTTTAACAAATAAAAAGTAATATAGAACCCTTCTAAAAAATCCTTACCTTGAACTATGAATTTTCCTTTTTCACACGATCTTCCTATGGCTAGAGTCGTTTAGCGATGTCGAAATAATCGGCACTTCACTATACCACTACAAGAAGAAAGGTTTTGTTTGAAAGAGAAAAGATGATGATTTCGGTCAAAAAGACCCTCCCAAGTCAACATATGAATTTCGGCAATAGAGGAAAAATAAAAGAATTGAAAAGAGTGTTCTTACCGATTGTTCAAAGATGACCACTCGAATGAAAAAGAGGGTTAAATGGAAGATGAAAGATTTGGCTATAGTGAAAATATTGGAGAGGATGATGATCAATAACATTCGGCCATGTGAAATATTAAAGAGGGAGTGATGTTTGAGAGTTTTTTGCAAGAAGAAAAGAAGAAGAAAATTGGTGTTTATGTTTCGGGTTTTCTTTCAAGAATGGAAGATGAACAAAGAAAACGTCTTGAGGCTAGTGTGCATTCGGCAAGAGAAGAAAAGAAAAGAAAAGAAAAATGCCCTTCAAGATTGTATGGTTTCGGCACAAGGAGGAAAAGATTTTTGGGAGAATGAAAGATAATACCAAAATGGTCAAATGAAATGGCCAAAACAAAACACAAATTTTACCTATTGCTCAAGACACATTCGGCTAGGGAGAAGAATTTGGAGAGAAAGATTTTGGAGAGGAAAGCTATTGATACACCAAAATGCCAAAATGAAAAATGACCAAAACTAGCACCTACCTTACCAAATGCTAGCCAAAATTAACCATCCCCTAGCCCCTAAAACCATCCAAGTACATGGCCAAATGGTCAAAGTTTAGCCACCCAAACTTTCCAAAACATCTCCCCTTGTTTTAAGCCTTATGTCCCCCTTACATGCCTTTTCCATATGATTCTTTTCCCTAAGTTATCACTTGCCTTTTTTCCCATGGTCTTCTTGCCATAAAAAAATTAATCCAACTCATCTAATCCTTATCCATGACCGACACTTGCTAAGGAAAAGCAAAAATAAAAGCTTTCAAATTGCATGCTAGGAGATTCGAACCTCTCCCCTCAAGCAAACATGCATGTGCCAACACCACCTTGCTACTAGCTCATCTTATGCTAGTTTTTGTCACTTAAATCTACTTAAACCTCAAAGTCACTTGCTCCACTGCAATTAAATACTCCTTACTAAAATTTATTCAAATTCCAAATAGTTCTCAAGTCTTCTCAAGACTATACTAAACATGCAAAATTTTAATTATACACAAGTTTAAGCACCAAAACATGCATTATATCAATACTCAAATTTTAGGATGTTACAGTGCAGGATAGTGGATCGCTTTCAGAATACATTCGTATCTATGTCTTTGAGAGGTTTTCACCTCTGTGCAGCCATAGGGAAATGTATTCCCCTAAGCTGAACTCGGTCCGTATGAGCCTATAATGTGTGAGGATCGAGGAATCTGCTGGTTTAGGTACCCTTACTTTAGAGCCAAACTGCATATAGAAAACCCTAAGACCCTACTTTAGGTAGAACTATGTTGAACCCTAGCAGTCACTTGGATCGATGTTTGATTTTTACAATCTGTATATGATACTTACATGTTTCTTTTGTTTATGACCACATTGCATTACATTATCATATAAAGGAGGTGTTGATTCATATTCAGTTGCTAAATAGAAGAGTTTGTTATAAGGAAATGGATTACTTGATAAAGTGGGTTATAAAACGGTCGTTCAAATATAGTCCAGGTAAACAACGAAAGAAGGCTGATAGTCCGCAGAAGAATACAAGACTTTGCCCAAGGATTCAAGTCGACAAGGACTATTTAAGAGCCATCACGTCTCGACTTTCTTAAAAAAAACTTATGAGCGTCACAAAAGATAAGTGAGTGAAGAGTCATGGACTAGATCAAGCAATAAGGAGCTAGAAGAGGCATCTATTGAGAAAGTTCATGAGACACGATCGTAACATCTAGATACGAAGAAAGAGATTGGTGTCTTCACCTGGACTATAGGGACGAAGCCGCATATGTAATCCATTTTATGTAAAGAAATTTATTTTCTAGAAAAGTTCTTCTACTGGAATTGAATTCAGAATCAACGCCTCTCTTTCTTTTTGCATTCATTCCATGCCTTTGCATTGCAGGTCATCCATTTACATTACATCGTATCATATGCATTAAATGTAATAAAAGAACCCTATTAACTAGAGATCGTATTATAGTGACCCTGGAACATCACTACTACACACGAATGAAAAAATGGCTGAGGATATGATGAGAGCTTTGAGCATCAATGCAGTGACTGAAAAGAGTCTGAAGAAAAGAAACTTGGAGGGTATTCGCCCCTACGAACCTGGAAGTGTTCTGGACAACTGGACTGCGAAATAAATGCCTGTAGTTTTTAGGACTAAAACAGAGTAATGTTCAAAACACACTTGTTTTTTCAAGCCTAGGAACAATAAGAATCTTTTGTGAAATAGGCTCATGTCCAGGCATCTTTACTTTCAATAAAAGTGCATTTTCTTTTATACCGTGCAATCATTCTGTTACTCCTGTTCCATTCCATTCATAATCATACCCATAAACGAGTTTTTCTTAAATTCATTTCATTGAATATTCTTTCATACCTTCCATAGGTCCCCGAATATCGACATCATGAGCGACACTGCTATGGACCCAGAATTCCCTTATGAGCAAGACATGTGCCTAGAGGGATCTCGAGATTTTTTAGATGACGAATATTGTAGTTTATCCCCGAATTTGTTAAGGATGGTAGACCGAGAAGAGAAGCTGATTCTACCTCACAGAGAGACAATTGAGAATGTGCTTTTAGAAGATGGGAAAGAGGTGGAAATTGGAACCTGCATAACCGAGGAAACAAGGCAGGAACTCATTAAACTTCTGCTAGAGTTCAAAGATGTCTTAGTGTGGTCATATCAGGACATGCCTGGGTTGAGTGCTGACATTGTGGTACACCGTATCCCTATAAAAAGAGATTATAAACCAGTCCAACAGAAGCTTCGAAGGATGAGACCCGATTTTGGGGTAAAGATAAGGGAAGAAGTCAAGAAGCAATTTGAGGCTGGGTTTTTACGAGTGGTGAATTACTCATAAGGGTAGCCAATGTTGTCCCTGTTCCTAAAAAGGATGGAAAAGTACGAATGTGCGTCGACTACAAAGACTTAAACAAGGCCAGCCCGAAAGGCAACTTCCTACTGCCTCACATCGACACCTTAGTGGATAACACGGCTGAGTATTCATTTTTCTCCTTCATGGATGGTTTCTCGGGATACAATCAAATAAAGATGCATCTTGAAGACATGGTAAAGACCATCTTCATAACCTTATAGGGAACTTTTTGTTACCAAGTTATGCCATTTGGGTTAAAGCATGCAGAAGCAACAGACCAAAGGGCTATGGTAACCTTATTTTATAACATGACGCACAAGGAGATCGAGGTCTACATCGACGACATGATCGCAAAGTCTCAAACAGAAAGGGAGCATGTGCAAGTTTTGAGGAAACTGTTCTTGAGGTTGAGGAAATTTCAGTTGAAGCTCAATCCAGCCAAGTGTACTTTCAGGGCTAGATCAGGAAAACTGCTAGGTTTTGTAATCAGTAAAAGAGGAATTGAGGTCGACCCGGACAAAGTCAGGGCTATACAAGAATTGCCTCCACCGCGCAAACAAAAGGAAGTCCGAGGTTTTCTAGAAAGACTAAACTATATTCTTGGTTCATTTCACAATTGACTGAGAAATGTGACCCCATATTCCGTCTTCTTAAAAAGCACAACCCGGGCATTTGGGACGACGAATGTCAGAAGGCTTTTGACAGGATTAAACAATACCTATCCAATACTCTAGTGTTAATGTCACCCAGTCCTGATAGACCATTGATTTTGTACTTGACTGTATTCGATAATTTAATGGGATGTGTACTCGGTCAACACAATGAGACAGGCAGGAAAGAGAGGGCGATATACTACCTCAGCAAGAAGTTCACTGAGTGTGAAATGAGATACTCGCCAATTGAAAAGTTATACTGTGCATTGGTCTGGACAACTCGGAGGTTAAGGTAGTACATAATACCATACGACTTGGTTAATCTCGAAACTAGACCCTCTTAAGTACAGATGGGGTCAACCACCTTGAATGGAAGAATGGCCCTGTAACACCCCAAACCCAGCCCAAACACTATAGCCGGATCTGGTATGTCACTAAGAAAAATTTTGTAAAACCAATCGTGTCGACAGTAAGCCCAAATGAGAATTTTATAAAATGTGCCTTAATAATCGAAAGCCCAAAACTTAATTACATGTCTTTGAAAGAAATTAAAATGAGAATAAATAATAAAGGCCCATAATAAAACTAAAATGTAAACTAATGGCCCATGGCCTTATTACAACGTAGTTCAAATCCATAACATAAAATACTTTTAAAAAAAACTAATATGGGGAACTTTTCGCTGGATCCACATTCTTTTGCATGGCCACCTTGCGCACCACTCCGGCCCAGTCCGATGCACTAATCGTCACCTGAAAGGTTAGTTTAAAGGGGGTGAGTCGCGAGACTCAGTGTGCAACCCTCATGCACCACTAGATTTGGGCCTCATAAAACATAATAATAATTTCATTTACATGGATAACAAATAATATGCAATGCCCAACCCATTTGCCTAGGTTTCCATCTGCTACACGCCCCCGAACCAACCAAACACACCATTGGGGATTTCTACAATCAACCCACACCGCTACACTCCAAGATGGCAGTCATGCTGCTCATCAACATATATTATGGCCGAAGCCCTTATAATAGATCACGGCATTAGCCGCTACGATAAATCACAGTATAAACTGCTACGCATATACATATACATATAACTTCCTTCTTTCATCACCCAACCCATGCAAACATGTACAATAATTTTAAAACATGTATAACAATTTACTTGTAACATATAATCAGATTATTTACTAACTTGAGGGTCCGCTGTTTAAATCCGAGATTTTGGCTTTTAGTGTAACATATAAAACTTATGAACATATATATATAATTAATCAGATCTAGACGGTGGGGAAGTATTACAGACCTGATTCGCGTACTAAGGCTTTCGCTATGTCTACGCTACTATCACTCAAAATAACTACTATTGGTCCACGATCTGACTTTGATTTTGGCCCACGGCTCGATGGCCAATCTTGCACTACCGAAACAGATCGCTTCTTGAATTTGGGTGACGATTTTACAGATCCAACCTTCTCTGCTTGACTGTTAGTTGAGTCCATAACAATCCCTTAATCACTAAACCAAATAAACGATGAGATCTAACTCATTAATTAAATGTAACCCTTAAAACGAACACTTACCTAGTTTGTCGAATCCCGAATGTCCTTGAGAAATCGTCACCACCAACCTACCTACATTCGGCCATCCTCCAAATATCAAACCAACCGATACACACAACCAACCTAACCCAAATAGTATTGGGCCAAAGCAAAAAGAATCATGGAAGACCATTCAGCTAAACTTACCACCACCTACCTTCGACTTTTCCACCAAATCGGCTTTAATGGGACAGATTCAGCTTCTAGGGTAAAGAGTATAATCGACAGGGCCTTGGAAGTAATGCCTTGGATTAGGAGTTTGATAAAAATAAAGGAATCGCAGAAAAGGAGAAATCCCAAAACTCACCGAATTACTAAGGAGTATACGGCTTACGGTGCACCTTCGGGAAACAGAGATCTCACTTGTAGATTCGGCTATGGAGGAAGAAGATGTGTACTAAGAGCATTCGGCTATCAGAAGAGTTTTTGAGGAGAGGTGAAACACTTAAGGAGTTTCGGCTATGATGTGTTTTCAGGAAAAAGAAAAGAAAGAAAATCGAGAGAGGATGGAGTGTAGATTTCGGCAAAGAGAAAGAAAAGATGGAGAGAATGGTTAGCGAAATTTGACTAGCCAATACTAAACCGATTTTCCCCTCCTCGTAGTTGAGTTTCGCCAACTCTCCCTCTTCTTTTGATAACCTTTAAATCTTACGATAACTCAATCATTATCTTACCTTTAGGAGAGCCCACACTAAAGCCAACCCATCCCTCCTTAATTATCATCTTTTATCACTTAAATAAAAAAGAAATAAAGCTCCTAACTAGTAGCCTAAATGCTGTCCACCCCCTTCCCCTTTAAGTGCCAAAACTTTGACCCATCTCTTAAGGCCCAATCGGCCACACAAGGCCCAAACTCCTCCCCCCTTATGATGCCACCTTATGCCCACTTAAAGCACTTCAAATCTTTGGGCCACAAGCCCAGCTTGTCACTTAATTAACCGTCTTCTTAAATTATGAGCTAACACCATTTATTAGCCACCTAACCCAAATTTTTAAAGCCCAATATTTCACTTTAAATTACCCAGAGTACTAACTTAAACCCTAATCCAAATATTTAATCAAACAGTCATCCCGATCCTTAAAATCTCAATTTAACATATTAAACTATCATATAAATGCGCAGGCCCACTTTAAGGATGTTACAGGCCAAGATGGAAAATTTTGCTCTTTGAGTTTGACATTGTCTATGTGAACCAGAAAGGGGTGAAGGGGAGTGCGATAGCAGATTTTCTAGCCAGCAGGGCGCTAGATGATTATGAACCTCTTAATTTCAATTTTCCTAATAAAGATCTGATGTTTATAGAGACAACTGAAGAAAATACCTAGAAAATCATCTTTGGAAGTTGAAATTTGACGGAGTGTCAAACGCCATTGGGAATGGAGTTGGGGCAGTCCTAGTATCCCCAAATAGAGACATTAACCATTCACTTGCAAGTTGGACTTCGATTGCACAAACAACATGGCAAATACAAAGCATGTATCACGAGAATCCGAGCTACCATAGACCACAAAGTCAAGTTGCTAGAGGGATATAGAGAATCCGCATTGGTAATATATCAGCTAAAAGGGGAATGGAAAACAAGAGATCCTAAATTGGTCAGTTACCAAAAGTTGCTCTTAATAGAGGAGTTTGATGATATCACGTTCTTTTACCTCCTGCGTGATGAAAACCAGATGGCTGACGCCTTGGCCACATTAGCTTCTATGATCAGAGTGAATGAGCAAGAAGGTATGAAGCCCATCCAAATGAGTATCTATGAGGCTCCGGCTCATTGTTACAATATTGACGAAGAGGAGGAGAGAGATGATCATCCTTGGTATCATGATATTCTACGCTTGATTTAACAATGAGGAGATTTGCTAATCTTCGGGGCATAGACAAAGTACCACGGATCTCCTAGACACATGTTAAACTCAGAATGGTCTTCAAGAAGCATGTACAGAGAAGCTCAGGTTGTGATATCTGGGGCACCAATTCCACTTTTACTCATTTTTTTACCTCAGTAGAATTTGTTTCCTTTGCTCAATCCATTTTTCACGGGTTTTATCCCAAATAAATTTTATTTTTATTCATCTCTATAATGTTTTTTCAAGCATTTCGTATTGAAGTAATGTTTATTGAACTAATAATGCTTTCACAAAAGAAGTTTTGCATATTACTCTAAAGGTTTCTAAATAATGCAGGAATCCGAAACATGACAGTTATTTAGAACTCACCAGGTTTAAAGGGGTTGGAGAACTTGAGATAAGTGTCTAAGCAGTGATGACATCTTCAGATTCTCTTTTAGAAGTATCAGTTGAACATACGTTAGGGATCACCTTAATAAATAGCAAGCAGTGATAGCCCAGGTGTTAAAAATGGATCATTCACATGACATTTTGCATTCATTCATAACATTCATAATACATAGGGTTAGGAGCATTTTTCATGACGTCCTAATCATTTGACATAGCATAGACTCCATGAAATCAATTCTACAGGTAGGTTCCCTAGAGGACAATGTAGCAAAATTGATGGGAGTTACAAAAGATGCAAATCTTATCTTCACTGAGCAGGAGTGGAGCAGATCAAAGATTATAGCCTTATCTTCACTGAGCAGGAGTGGAGCAGGCTAAAGATAGTAGATCTTATCTCTATTGAGCAGGAGTAGAGTAGATTGAAAATAGCAGATCTTATCTCCACTGAGCAGAAGTGGAGCAGATCGAAGATTATAGCATTATCTCCACTGAGTAGGAGTGGAGAAGGCTAAAGAAAGTAGATCTTATCTCCACTGAGCAGAAGTGGAGCCGGCTAAAGAAAGTAGATCTTATCTTCACTGAGCAAGAGTGGAGCAGATCGAAGATTATAGCCTTATCTCCTTGGCGAGTGTGGGCAAAGCAAAGATAGCAAATCTTATCTCTACTGAGCAGGAGTAGAGCGGATCAAAAATAGCAGACCTTATCTCCACTGAGCAGGAGTGGAGCAGATTGAGGACTATAGCCTTATCTCCACTGAGCAGGAGTGGAGTAGGCTAAAAAAAGTAGATCTTATCTTAACTGAGCAAGAGTGGAGTAGATTGAAGATTATAGCCTTATCTCCACTGAATAAGAGTGGAGCAGGATAAAGATAGCAGTTCTTATCTCTACTGAGCAGGAGTAGAGCAGATAGAAAACAACAGATCTTATCTCTACTGAGCAGGAATGGAGCAGATCGAAGGTTATAGCCTTATCTCCACTGAGCAGGAGTGGAGCAGGCTAAAGAAAGTAGATCTTATCTTTACTGAGCAGGACTGGAGCAGATCGAAGATTATAGCCTTATCTCCACTGAGCAGGAGTGGAGCAGGCTAAAGATAGCAGATCTTATCTCTACTGGGTAGGAGTAGAGCAAATCGAAAACATCAGATTTTATCTCCATTGAGCAGGAGTGGAGCAGATCGAAGATTATAGCCTTATCTCCACTGAACAGGAGTGGAGTAGGCTAAAAAAGTAGATCTTATCTTCACTGAGTAGGAGTGGAGCAGATCGAAGATTATAGCCTTATCTCCACTGAGCATGAGTGGAGCAGGCTAAAGATAGCAGATCTTATCTCTACTGAGCAAGAGTAAAGCAGATCGAAAATAACAAATCTTATCTCCACTGAGCAGGAGTGGAGCAGATTAAAAATGATGAGCCTTAATTCCCTAAGTAGTAGGGTAACAGGCTGAAGATTACAGATCTTATCTTCACTGAACAGGAGTGGAATAGATCAAATACAACAAGTCTTATCTCTATGTATCGGCAATGGAGCAGACTGAAGAGTGCAGGTTTTATCCCCACTGAGCAGGAGTGGGGCAGATCGAAAATGGTGAATCTTATCTCCATGTATCGGCAATGGAGCAAATTTAAGCCACTAGCCTTATCTCCACTGAGTTGGAGTGGAGCAGGCTAAAGATAGTAGATCTTATCTCCACTGAGCAAGAGTGGAACAGATCGAAGACGATGAGCCTTAATTCCCTAAGCAGTAGGGTAAAATGCTGAAGATTACAGATCTTATCCCACTGAGTAGGAGTGGAACAGATCAAAAATGATGAGCCTTAATCCCCTAAGCAGTAGGGTAACAGGCTGAAGATTACATATCTTATCCCACTGAGCAGGAGTAGAACAGATCGAAAACGATGAGCCTTAATTCCCTAAGTAGTAGGGTAACAAGCTGAAGATTACAGATCTTATCCAACAAGCAGGAGTGGAACAGATCGAAGATGATAAGCCTTAATTCCCTAAGCAGTAGGGTAACAGGCTGAAGATTACAGATCTTATACCACTGACCAGGAGTGGAACAGATCGAAAATGATGAGCCTTAATCCCCTAAGCAGTAGGGTAACAGGCTGAAGATTACAGATCTTATCCCCACTAAGCAGGAGTGGGGTAGATCGAATGAAACACCCCAAACCTGGCCCAAAAAGCCTAATCGGATTTGATATGTTCCTCGAATCTAACTTTAGCAAATTCTCGTTTTATTTAAGAAAAACTTGATGATTTTGTAGAAAACAGATTAACTTAATATTTTAGGTTGAAACCAAATTGTAAAGTAAATTTATGTCTTTTAAAACATTATTTTAGAAGGAATTAATAAATTAAAAGAAAACCAAATTTAAGGAAATTACTTTAAAACATATATATATTAGTGACAAAAACATTTTTAAATTATTTATCGAAAAACCATTTAGTTATTTAATAGATATTTCTTCATGGCAAAATAAAAGTCCAAACACAAAAATTAAAACAGTTTATAGTGGCCTTATTACAGAAATAACAAACCCATAATAAAGTCTAAGTAATAAAATTTAATAAGTTTAAATTGGAAAATCTTCAAAATACTTGATATGAGCATTGGCCACCACGGAGTCCTTGCTGACCCGATCCATCGCACTACAAATCATCTGAAAAGTTATCCTACAAAAGGGGTGAGTTATAAACTCAATGTGTAACACATACTTTAAAAAGCCCATTTGATCATAACTTTAAAGCCCATTAATTACACATATGGCCATAGGCCCATTTAGTTCATATTTAGCCCAAAAGCCCATTTTCATAGCAAATTAAATAATAATCATTTAAATCACATGGATATGTACATGTAATGAAATGAAAACCCGGCCCACCTAAATATCCATCCGCTACACACCACCCATACCAACCAACACACCGTGGGGATTACTAAATCGACCCTCCATCCACTACACACCATTGAAGGCAATTGCTGCAGTCAACATGCACATCGCCCTTATAATTTTGTGGCAAGGCCACCAGACAAAATTGTGACCAAGTCACGGATTTCAAATATGTGACCAAGTCACCAGATTCACATATATGTGACCAAGTCACCGGATTTCAAATATGTGATCAAGTCATAGAAAATTGTGGTAAAACCACCAGAATACTTCCCCTTTATCAAATTCACCCATATGCCCATGCACATACATATTATTCATTTTTCATGCCATTTACCCCAAAATCATGACAAAATCATACTTATCTCACAATTATGCATATAGCAAAAATTAACAGAATATTTGGGGTAAACATACCTGAATATCGTATACCACTGAATGGTATCCACAATCATTTTCAAACACATAGTCATATAATCACATTTAAAAGTAGATTTATGAGATTTTATTGTAAGGTTACACACCTTATGACTGTGAGAATGATACTTTCCCGCTCGTCAACGCCTAGATAATTATCATACTTGGTTAGAATATACTATTACTAATAAAACTATATTTATTGACGAAAGATCTAAATCCTTACCCTCGGATTCTCGAACAACCATTATTTGTGGTTTTTCTCCGCTAGATGGATCAAAACCCGCTAATATCCCACCAACGTAAAGTGGTTCGGTCGTACGTACTACTTCAAATAACCGATCTTCGTTAGCAGAGGGTCCACAACCCGGTGGAAAATCTCTTACCACCGATACAGCCCTTCTTTTGAAATTCGATGGTAAAACAGTGCCTCCTCTCTTCCAAACGCTCCGTACTTCTCTTTTCTTACCTATCTTGTTAGTCTTAAATCACCCCTAAAAATTAGATTGATTAGTGATCCATTCTAAAAGGATTGATACGATCGAAATTAATAATCCTTACCTTGGATGATTTCGAAAGACCACTTCTTAAAAGTTGGCTTCAACAAAGATCCTTAAAAATCCTTTCCAAGGATTCGGCCTAAGAGAGAAAAATAAGAGATTTATGTTTTCTAAATCAACTATAGTAAAAAGAAATAAAGAAAACAATTGACAAAACCTTACTTGATCACTTTGAATATTGACCTTGAATAAAAGAGTAGAAAAAATGATGATTCGGTTTGAACAAAAGAGAAAAATATGGTGCTTTGGCTATGGTGGTTTCGGGTTTCCAACAAAAGAAAAGAAAGATTTAGATGAAAAAGAAAGGTGATTTGGTTTGACAAAAGAGAAGGAAAGTATGTTGATTTTGGTGTTATAGAAAATAGTTTCGGTTGAGAGTGAAGAAGAAAGAAAAATGAAAAGAGAAGGAAAGAGAAAAGGAAGAAAAAGAGAAAGAGAAAGAGAGATTAAAAGAAGAAGATGATGATGATGATGTTGATTCTCAAAAGAAAGGAGATAGGTTTAAAGACCTATGCACATTCGGCCAAGAGGAAGAAATTAAAGAAGAAAATAGTTCTTTGCACTTTGGTAGTTTCGGCAATGAGGGAAAAAGAAAAGAAGAAAATGTTTTCCAATCTTTTGATGCTTATGACTAAAGAAGACCACAATTTGAGAGAAAAAGTATTTTCACCAAAATGGTCAAAATGAAGCCAAAACAAAGAGAAATTTTTACCTAAACTCAATAACAAATTCGGCTAGGAGAAAAACTTTTGGAGAAGTGAGAAAAGATGTACAAAAATGCAAGACTTTTTGGCCAACTTTCCCCCCTGATGGCTAAGCAAAATTTCGGCCAACCTATGCCAACATTATCCTCCTTTTTCCTCCTTGTTTCTTCCCCATCAACTCTTAATTTGCTATCACAATTAACCATCCCCTTTAGCCCCTAAAACCGACTAGATTCATGGTCAAATGACCATGAGAAAGTTTCCAAGACAAAGCCCTTACTTCAAGCCTTTTGTCCCTCTCATCTTATCATCCTTTCATGATTCCATGCCATAAGTTTTAGCTTACCTTTTTCATATGATCAAATAACCAAAATTAAAAAGATGCTCATCCATTTTAGAAAAGTCTTGGGCGACACTATAGGAAGGAAACAAAATAAAATCCTCCCATTTGCTAGCTAGGGATTCAACCTCTCCCTCAAGCACTCATCCATGTATCCTAACCACCTTGCCAATTACTCATCTTATGCTTAAAACCTCTTGTCATTATTTCTTAAAGCCTAACATGCTTAGCTCCATCTTAATTATTAGAAATTAAAAGTTTCACTAAGCATTCACTTAATTAATGAAGTTCAAAATAACTTCCAAAACACACTCAATCATAATTAAGCATGCAACATCATTCAATTAAGTAAAGATGCATAACCCTAATTATCGGGATGTTACAGTTCTACCCCTTAAAATAATTTTGTCCTCGAAATTACCCGTTGGAACAAGTGAGGGTATTATCGTCGATCGCTTCTTCCGTTCCCACGAAGCTTCTTCGATCCATGATTACGCCATAACACTTTGACGAGAGGAACCGACTTTCTCCGTAAAACCTTTACATCTCACTCCAGAATTTGGATTGGTTCCTCTTCATAGGACAAACCTGGTCTTAATTCCACCTCCTCAACTGGCACTACATGAGATGGATCCGACTGATAACGGCGTAACATTGAAACATGGAACACATCGTGCATTTGCTTGAACTCCGAAGGCAAATCTAACTGATATGCCACAGATCCAACCCGCTTCAAAACCCGATAAGGTCCAATGAACTTGGGACTTAGCTTCCCTTTGCGACCAAATCTCATTACCTTTTTCCAAGGTGAAACTTTTAGGAAAACTTGGTCCCCCACAGCAAACTCTATTTCTTTCCGCTTTAGATCTGCGTACGACTTTTGCCTGTCAGATGCTTCTTTTAACCGAGCCCGGATTACCTTAACCTTTTCTTGATTCACCACTATTTCTAGACCCAAAATCGACGTTCCCTAATTTCATCCAACACGTAGGAGTGCGACACTTAGTCCATATAGTGCTTCATATGGTGCCATCCGAATACTGGCTTGGTAACTGTTATTGTACGCAAATTCTGCTAATGGTAAGAATTCCTCCCAACTTCCCTTGAAATCTATCACACAACCCCTTAACATATCTTCTAAGATTTGGATTACTCTTTCGATCGACCGTCGACCGAGGATGAAATGTCGATCAAGTCCAATCTGGTACCCAAGGCCTGATGCAATGTTTTCCAAAATCGAGACGTAAACCTCGGATCTCTATCTGAAATGATTAACACAGGCACTCCATGCAATCTCACAATCTCAGCCACATATAACTTTGCCAATTTCTGCAAAGAGTAATCAACCCGAATCGGGATAAAATGTGCGATTTCATCATTCGGTCCACTATCACCCATATTGAGTCTTTCTTAGTAGGCGAAGAGGAAGCCCACTAACAAAGTCCATGGTGATTCTCTCCCACTTCCACTGTGGAATCTTTATCTATTTGAAGCAATCCAGAAGGTACTTGATGTTCACCTTGACTTGTTGACACGTTAAGCACTTTCCTACAAACTCCAGTAACTTCCGTTTAAGACCAGCCACGTAATCGATCTCGCAAATCTCGGTATAACTTACTTCCTCCGGGATGCATAGCATAGGGGCTACTATGCGACTCTGAAGAATCTTTTGCCTTAATTCACGATCCCCGGCATCTGAGACTTTACCTTTGAAACACAATACCCCATCATTCATTAATACCAAAATCTTCCAATTCTCTATTCTGTACCTGCCATAGCTTTACACTCAGATCTCCGTCAACTAACTGCCTCTCTTTCACTTGACTCAACCATGTCGGCCTAACTTGTAGTTCTGCCAACAAGCTTCCGTCATCGTAAAGACTAAGATGTGCAAACATCGCCCTTACATCTGACACCACTTTCCGACTTAGAGCGTCTGCCACCACATTCGCCTTGCCCGGGTGGTACTCAATAGAATAGTCATAGTCTTTCAACAACTCTATCCACCTTCGCTGCCTCAAATTCAGTTCTTTCTGAGTCAGTAGATATTTCAGACTTTTGTGGTCCGTGTATATCACTGACTTTTCCCCGTATAAGTAATGTCTCCAAACTTTAAGAGCAAAGACTACAGCTGCCAGTTCCAAATCATGCGTCGGGTAATTAACCTCGTGAGGTCTTAACTGCCGAGACGCATACGCAACTACCTTCCCATCTTGCATCAGAACACATCCTAATCCCATGTGAGAAGCGTCACAATACACGACAAAATCCTTTCCTGCCTCAGGCTGAATCAAAACCAGAGCTTCAATCAAAACCTTCTTGAGCTTCTCAAAACTCTCTTATTGCTTATCAGCCCACACGAAAGGTGCTTCCTTTCTCAACAATTTCGTTAAAGATGCAGCTATCGATGAGAATCCTTCGACGAATCTTCTGTAATAGCCTGCTAACCCCAAGAAACTGTGAACCTTAGTTACAGACTTAGGTGGTTTCCAATCTAGCACAGCCTCAATCTTCCGAGGATCCACCCTTATCCCTTCTGCAGACACCACATGGCCTAAAAACACAACCTCTTTCAGCCAAAATTCACACTTGCTAAATTTGGCATACAGCTCTTTCTCCCTTAAAACTCGCAACACAATCCGAAGATGCTCATCATGTTCCATCTCAAACTTAGAATACACCAGGATGTCGTCTATGAACACCACGATGAATTGATCCAAGTAGGGCTGGAAATTCGGTTTGTCATATCCATGAACGCAACTGGAGCGTTCGTCAATCCGAATGGCATTACCAGAAATTCATAATGCCCATATCTAGTTCGGAAATTCGTCTTATGGATATCCACTTCCTTCACTTTAAGCTGATGATACCCCGACCTTAGATCAATCTTTGAGAAAACCACAGCTCTTTTAAGCTGATCGAACAAGTCGTCGATCCTCGGTAAAGGATACTTGTTCTTGATGGTCAGCTTATTCAACTGTCGGTAGTCTATACACATCCTCATCGATCCATCCTTCTTCTTCACAAATAAAATCGGTGCTCCCCATGGAGACGCACTAGGTCGGATAAATCCACGATCAAGCAACTCCTGAATCTGAGCCTTAAGCTCAACTAATTCCTTCGGTGCCATTCTATATGGAGCAATAGAAACTGGCGCCGTTCCAGGCAATAAATCAATCTCGAATTCTACCTCACGATCCGGAGGTAATCTTGGAAGTTCTTCCAGAAAAACATCTACAAATTCATTCACAGTCCTGACTCCCTCAACAGTTGCTTCCTTAGCCTCCAAGGCACTCACCAACATTAGGAAGGCTACACATCCCTTTCTAACCATCTTTTCTGCCTTAAGAGCAGATACTACATTAGATAAGTAGTTCCGTCTCTCACCCATCACTACAACTTCTTTGTCATCAAAAGTTCTTAAGGACATTCGCTTAGCAGCATAATCCACATTTGCACGATACTTCACAAGCCAGTCCATGCCTAAGATCAGGTCGAACTCCCCAAATGGCAACTCCATTAAATCAGCCGGAAATTGCGTTCCTTGAACTTCTAAAGGCACTTCCTTAAAAAGTTTGCCTATAACTCACTATCATCCTAAAGGACTAAATCGATCATCTTCCTAGGTACGATCTCGAAGTCACATGCAAAGTCGAGATACTTCACTAGCGATATAAGAGTGAGTTGACCCTATATCTATCAAAGCAATAAAGGGTAACCCGAAATCAAAAACGCATCGTGATTACATCAAAAGGCCACTTGTCTTCTCTGCGACGAATCTGCGTATACGGACACTCGGTCGTCTTGCCTCGAGCTACCATCGCCTCGCTCAAGTTCCACGACCTCTACCAGAGCCATTACCCTTCCATTTGGACCACGGCCCTTATCATTTGCTGTCCACCTCTCGCCGACTTGATTAACACCACGACTTGTTGGCGGTTCTTCTCTGAATTCATCGGCAATCTTTGATCATATGGTCTTTAGATCCGCACTTGAAACATCCCCCGGTCTTTTTCCAACATTCTCCGGGTGTATTTTTCCACATTGGGCACAAGCACGATGTTGTCCACCCGTAGCAGTCTGCTGACCTCGCGGTCCTTCATTTCTTGGTTTCTTCTGAAAATTCTCGGATGACCCTGAAGACCCAAAGCTTCTCTTATTCTTATTCTGGCCTCTGTCCGATTCTCATCTTTCAGTCCTCTTAACCTCTTCAGCTATTCTTGCTCTTTCCACTAAGATTGCAAAATCTCTTTCACGGTCTTGAGCAATCATCACTCGCAGATTCATCTCTAAGTCCATCTTCAAACTCGACACACCGTTCATATTAGTAGCCACTATCCTCCGCATAACGGCTAAGTCACAAAAATTCTGCTTCATATTCAGCTATCGACTTGTTTCCTTGCACTAAATTTAGAAATGTCTTCCTCTGGGAGTCGATGTAACTAGCTCCAACATATTTTCCTTCGAATTTAATTTTAAAATACCCCCAATCCAGTCGATCCACAGGGGTACTTTCCTTGATAGTGAGCCACCACTAGTAGGCCTCATCACGAAGTAGTGAAATAGCACCTTTCAATTTTTCTTCAGCAGTGCAGTCTAAATCGTCCATAATCCTCTCGACTGCCTCCAACCAGTATTCCGCTACATTTGGAGCTCCTCCAGATACTCCCCTGAAAACCTCAGCTCCATTCGATCTTAGTCTCTCAGCTACTGACTTTCGAGACCCATTTCTAGAACTAGCTTCTTCTACTCGTTCTAAAACTCACAGTACAGCTTGTGATACTGCGTCACCTCCTCCATTTTGCTCTTGAAAATCCACCCCAACAAGGTAGGTATGAGCTTCATTCTCGGAACCTTGACCAGATCTAAGCTGGTTCGAAACACGACCATTCTTCCTCTTCCACATCCACGACGACCACGCCCCTAGAACTCATGTCTACTACGCGTATTATCCGATTTTACAAAAAGTCTTATGCATTAGAGTCTTTTCACTTCTTATTAATGAAAGTTTTATGCAATGAGATATTCATGGTTTTTCCGTAGTAGTGTACAAACACCTAGGGTCTATGTCTCTAAAGTATAGTTTCCTTAAGCTTTATCATACATTCATATCACTTATCAATAAAGGTACTTACGATGGATGCGGTGAGAACTCAAGTGCCATGCTCTTATAAAACCATTTTAACTTAAGAAAACTTTTAAAAAGTCATTTGGACCAACTTTTGAAAACGTTGTGGGCTTCAAAACCCAAGGCCGAGAGTTTAAAACTGGGCTCTGATACCAAGTTGAAACACCCCAAACCCGGCCCAAAAAGCCTAACCGGATTTGATATGTTCCTCGAATCTAACTTTAGCAAATTCTCGTTTTATTTAAGAAAAACTTGATGATTTTGTAGAAAACAGATTAACTTAATATTTTAGGTTGAAATTAAATTGTAAAGTAAATTTATGTCTTTTAAAACATTATTTTTAGAAGGAATTAATAAATTAAAAGAAAACCAAATTTAAGGAAATTACTTTAAAACATATATATATATTAGTGACAAAAATATTTTTAAATTATTTATCGAAAACCATTTAGTTATTTAATAGATATTTGTTCATGGCAAAATAAAAGTCCAAACACAAAAATTAAAAGCAGTTTATAGTGGCCTTATTACAAAAATAGCAAACCCATAATAAAGTCTAAGTAATAAAATTTAATAAGTTTAAATTGGAAAATCTTCAAAATACTTGATATGAGCATTGGCCACCACGGAGTCCTTCAATTCGATCCATCGCACTATTTGAATCATCTCAAAAGTTATCCCACAAAAGGGTGAGTTATAAACTCAATGTGTAACACATACTTTAAAAAGCCCATTTGATCGTAACTTTAAAGCCCATTAATTACACATATGGCCATAGGCCCATTTAGTTCATATTTAGCCCAAAAGCCCATTTTCATGGCGATTAAATAATAATCATTTAAATCACATGGATATGTACATGTCTTTGAAATGCAAACCCTACCACCTTGTAACATCCCAAAATGGGGTTATTTGGAATTTAATCATTTTTCTTATGTATGAACTCGTGTCATTATTTATGGAATAATAATGATCAATTTAAGGCTTTGTGTTGGCTCGATTTGGTAGGAAATTTTAGTTTTAACTTTTAAGGTAGGGAGCCTTAGCAAGAGGGTGTTATAAGAATAAATGGGGATAATTTGGACATAAAATGAGCCTAGACTAAGTGGCAAAGTAAGCCCACTTAAGAGCTACATGTGACGCCACCAAGGAGCAAGGAGAGCTTGTGTTCGAGTCATGAAATCCTCTTTTGGCAATATGTTGGCGGCACTTGAGGAGAGTCCTCTCCTTTAAACTCTTTAATTATTATTAATAGATAATATGAGCATTTTTAAGGATAATCAAGAAGATTATGAAGATTAAAAGAATTATTATTGATTATTATTAGAGTATTCAAATTATTTGAATGGTTTTAAATTAAGTGGACTAGAGTGAATTAAGGAAGTAAGATGAATCTTGGACTCCTTGTTGAGGAGGAGTGGATGACAAGGACTTGTGGAAGAGGGGGAGTTGTTAATGCTTATAAAAGCATCTAAGTGATCACCTTGATTTTCTTTTTCAATTTGCTTAGTAAAAATTCAAAGCCCTTTCTCCTCATTTTCTTTTATCATTCCATTCCCTCAAAACCATAGCCGAAACCCTCACAACTCCTCCTTGCCGAAACCTCATTCTTTAAATCCCTTCTCCTTTTATTTCCTACTAGCCGAATCACCAATTCCCTATTTACCTTTCTTCTTTCTTTTTCTCACTAAAAGTCAGCCTTGTTTAAAGCCAATCATAGCCGAATCTAATACCTATCAAAGTGCCGAAATTCCTTCTCTTTTCTCTACTTGGCGAATAGTATAGTGGTTTTGGATTTCTCCTATATTCGATTGTAGCAAAGGTAAGTGATGGTAACACTCTTTTCATATTTTTCCTTTCTCTGGTCGACTTGTGGGTTGGAGAAAAGCCGAAATTTCGGCATTTGCAAGCAGAGAACTAACCACTCTTTGGAACTGATTTCATCTAGGAACTCCGGGATTCACAAGCAGTAGATCTAACCCTCCTTTCTCTGATATTTGGTTGGTAAGTAATGGTAAGATCTACTTTAGTTAAGTAGTTGTTAATCGATTAAGCCGAAGGCTACTAATTTGGTTAAGTGCCGATTTTAGGGTGGTGAAGCAAAAGGGTGATACTCAAGACTTTCGGGTAAGGATTCGGGTTCAAAAGGAGAACCCTTTAAATTGTTTAATTTGGCCGAATAGGCCATAGGGCTAACCCCATGGTTGGCCGAATGTAGGTACAAAGAAATCTAAGGTGGTCGACTCCTTCATTCGGGATTTAGATCACTCAGTGGTGACAGGTGTGTACATACACACTTATATCAGTTAATATGTGTGATAAATATTTGTTGTTTGTAAATCTGCTTGATGTAGATTTGGATTTGGTACCTTAAATGGTACAAGCAAGGACCTCGGTAAGTCTCTATTTATATGAGATTATTATGATGCTTTTGGGAAGCATGATTTATTTAATACATGTGATAAATGTATGATCTCATTATGATTGTGATGTGGGTTGATGAGTGGAGGGGCAAGATTAATCGTGCCGACGGGCACCGGTGTTTTGGTAACACACCGTGACTATATGTCACAGAGGTTTGGTACCTCCAGGAGGTTTGGTACCTCAATAGCGACTTGTCCACGTGGTTAACACCACCGTGGGTTGGCCCCACTTGAGATATGGGATAAATGCGCGGTGATTTGGTATCACACGATGGGTTGGCCCCATCACCCGATTTGTGTCTACGGACACCGGTGTTTTAGTAACACATTGTGACTATATGTCACCAGTGGTTTGGCACCACCAAAGTGGTTTGGTACCACAACGGGTAGACAAGTGGCGTATGGTTGGCTAGGTTGGGTACACATTATTTTGCATATTAAATGTTATTTGTTGTGTATGAAAATATTTTAAAATGGGGAAGGGTTACATCGAGTCTTGGTGACTCACCTTCTCCATTATTATTTTCAGTGATGCTTAGATCGCGGACACGAGTGGGAGGGACTTGAGGAGGCCATGCGGTGGATTTAAAATTAAATGGACTTTAATTTTAGTTATTTTAAATTTGGTTATTGGGTTGTTTTATTTTGGATGTAATAAGGCCTCATTATACTTTACTTTAGTTATTTTCTTATATGATGGATATTTTTTTCTATAAAATTGAATCACACGCTTTTCTAAATTAACACGAAAAATGTTTTATCGTGCCATCGGGCACACCGAAATTTTATAATAACTTGACTTAATTAAATTTTCGAATTTGGACTAAGTAAACTTTTCAAAGAAGGTAACTTAAAACGAAAGCGCTTTCAACAAAGTGAGTGGATTTTGAAAATGGGTTTCAAAAGTTCTTCTTCAGAACGACCCATATTCGGTCCTAACGTTTGGTAGGGTTTGGGCTATTACAAATTGGTATCGAGCCAGTTCAAAACTTCTTGTGGGGCCCAAGGCCCAAAAGTGTTTTAGTAGGCCTTATTAATTGATTTTGGGTTTTAAAAAAGATGGTCTGAGTCTCCCAGACCGATCCGCCTGTAAGTACCTCTAAACTTCTTTGTGAATTATATTCTATAGAAGGGTAGGAAGCATGGAACGTAGATAGACTTATAAGAACTTGAACCTAGGATTAGATTACTCAAACACACAAATGTAACATAAGACTTAAAGAACGAAACCAACCTATGGCTAAGTCATTGAGCTAGGGTGTGGTAACCTCAGACGCATGTCTAGGATTGGAACCTAAGAGCACAGTATTTAAGCGGTCAGTGACTCACCACCTCTTCGCAGTGTCCTACACCCGTGCGAGCTTGGGTTCACCCTAACTCGGTAGGCTCGGTGGTGTGGTAACCTCTGTGCGCATGTCTAGAAAGGTTCTGGTAGGAGCTTGGTATTTAAGCAGTCCGTGTGACTCACCTCCTCTCCACACTAAACCCCGCCTGTGCGTAGCTTGGTTCATCCCGACCAAGAGGGCTCGGTCATAAGTTAAACATAATGACTAAAACCCGAAAGGAATTAGCCTTGATTTTCAAAAAATGGAAAAAACAAAACTTGGTTTTAAAACTTTTCAAATCACTCCTTCAAAAGTAAGAACAACTCTTTTTACAACGTTTTCCTCGAAAAGTTCTATTTGTGGAAAATTACGAAAATGCCCTTAGGGGTAAAATTACTAAAATACCCTTGGTTCATGAAACATCAACTCAATGATTTAGTCCAAAAATTTTAACCACTTCTCAAAAATTCAACTCAGCTTTGGAAATCCTCAATGAAACACTTTGGTTTTGGAAAAATTACGAAAACGCCCTCAATGTGTAAAATTACCAAAACGCCTCGAGTACAAAATTTTGCAACATCAGATTTTAAGAAAAAATTCTCAAAAGGACCTCGAGTTTTACAATGGTTAAAACACCCTTGATTTACAAAATTACAAAATTACCCACGATGGACAAAATTACCAAAATACCCCGGTTTCAAATAATGCCATAACTTCAAACCTTATCAATTTTAATGATACCTCCAAAGGTTGGGAATTGAAAAAAAACAACCTACTTTACTAAAGTTTTAAAATCCCTTTTATTACGAAAACACCCTCAGAGGAAAAAGGACGAAAATATCCTCAGGTTAGAAATGGGCGAAATGTCCAAGAGCGAATAGGTATGGAAAGTGTTAGGGAATGAATGTGGCCTTTGTGTGAACTAGGATAGAATACTTAAAACATTGTTTGATTGAAAGAACCCTTATTCAACTTTTCATAAAATTTCTTCATGAGTAACGAAGTGGAACAAACGCTAATACATAAAATTCCTCTTAATCAGTTAAAAGCGCGAGAGATAGAATGAGTTCTAGAGGACGTGGACGCCGTGGACGCCAGTAGGGTAGGATGACGGTATCGAACCCGTCAGTCGGGCAAGGTTCGAAAATGATGTACCACCGCCACCACCACCTCCGACTTTTGGAGCGGAGGAGCAGGATCGGGAGGAGGAGGAGACGTGTCGTGGCATGTTGCGAGTCCTTGAATTGGTGGTCAATGGTGGAAATTTAGGAGCTCAAAATCGCTCCGAGCGAATTCGGTCCAACTGAGCTGAGGTGTTCCGGTGTGTCGAGTGGCACCCAGTGTAGCAGTAGTATTGGTGGAATCTACGAAAGGATAATGGATGATCTTGACCGACCGAGGAGGAAAAGTCGAAAGGCGGTGTCGCTTCTAAAGGATGAAGCGCACAGTGGTGGTCGAGCTCGAGATGGCGCCACGGCAGATGATTTGACTTGGGAATATTTCAAAACCGTCATCGGAAGAAGTATGTGGGCACCATTATACTGATGCTCGAGGAAAGCCTTTCGGGTTAGTGCAAGGAACCAAGTCGAGCGAGAATATGAGGCGGAGTTTTAAGATCGAGTAGGTATGCTAGAGGCATCGTGGCTCACGAACACGAGCCAGTGTCCACTTTGAGGACGGACAAGAGATGATTTGAGGTTACCGATTGCCCATGACAAGTTCGTGAGTTTTCATCTCTTGTGGAAAAGGCTAAAGTAGCGAGGGGATCAAGGAGGTCGTGAGGCGTAATTATAGTAGAAATAATCAAAAGAGAGGATTTGGGTCAATTTGGATCCAAAGTGGTAATGATCAAGAAGGCTAGGCAGTGGGCCAAATCAGCAAAGAAGGCCCGTAGCTACTAATCGAGGCCGGCCATTGCAATCGCTGGGAAGTCCCATTGGGAGGTTGCTCGACCATGATAGAGGATGTTTTGAGTGTGGGTCTTTAGAACATCGGTCGAGATTATCCCGAGCGAGCTCGAAATCAGCCAGAGGGCGAACTGCATACTCGGAGATGTAAATGTGGGACCGCAGAGGGTCGTGGTAATGGCAGAGGAAGCAATGGTCCTAACCGAGGTCGTGGAACTCGAGGCGAGGTTCAGCAAAGACAGAGGCTAGACGGCTGGCCTAGTCTATCTGACGAGCGTCATGAGGAGGGTGACGACCGGATGTCATAAGGTATGTTTTCGATTTTGGTCTTCCTATTATGCATTAATTGATGTGGGGTCTACACATTCATACGTAGCAAGTAGAGTGGTAGAGACTTTGAACCTAGACTCGAGACCGCCGCTAGGGAGATGATCAGAGTTAGTCCGTTAGGTCACTCAGTAGTGGTAGACAAACTTTTAGGATGTACCCTAGAACTCCAAGGGTCGATTCGGGTCGATCCGATGGAACTACCATTCGGGAGTTCGATTTGATCCTTGGAATGGATTGGTGGCTAAGTATCAAAGCGAATTTGGATTGCGTGCTAAGTTTATGGTTCTTAAGACGGTGAGAATGATGAAGTGGTGATGATAGGTGATAGAAGGAATTACCTATCCAACGTGGTGTCCGCCTTTGAAGGTTGAGAAGATGGTCAAGAAGGGTTGTAAGGCGTTCTTGGTTCAAATCAGGCTTTGGAAGCTAAGGAGTCGAGAGTTGGAAAGGTCCGAACGATTGGGGAATTTCTTGATGTGTTCCCGTAAGAACTTCCGGTCTACCTCCGCATCGGAAGTCGAATTCAGATAGACTTGCTACCCTAACAGCACTGTGTCTATAGCACCTCACGGATGGCACCAAAAGAATTGGTGGAGTCAAGGCTCAAATTCGTGGAGCTCTTGGATAAGGGATTTATTCAACCTAGTACATCTCGTGGGAGCACTCGTATTGTTTGTCAAGAAGAAGGCGGTTCTATGCGGATGTGCATCGACTCACCGCCGCTAAACAAGTTAACGATCAAAACAAGTACCCATTGCCTCGGATCGATGACTTGTTTGACCAATTGAAGGAGCATCGGTGTTTTCAAGATAGACCTTAGGTCGGGTTACCATCAACTTAAGGTGAAGGAGGCCGACGTTCACAAGACGGCATTCGAACTCGGTATGGGCATTACGAGTTTCTAGTGATGCCATTTAATGTGACCAATGCACCCGTGGCGCTCATGGACTTAATGAATAGGGTATTTCAGCGATTTCTAGACCAATTCGTCGTGGTGTTCATAGACGACATATTGGTCTACTCAAAGACGGAGGAGGAGCACAACAAGCATTTACGGATAGTTACGCAAGTGTTGAGGGAAAATAGGTTGTATGCCAAATTCAGAAGTGCGAATTTTAATGAGGAGGTGGCTTTCTTAGGTCACGTGGTGTCGTGGAAGGATTAGAGTGGATCCCGCAAGATTGAAGCGGTGTTGGAGTGGAAACCGCCTAAGTCGGTGGCGAGATCTGAAGTTTTCGGGTTTAGCAGGTATTATCGGAGGTTTGTGGAAGGGTTCTCTCGATCGCAATACCGCTGACTAAGTTGCTAAGAAAAGGTGTTCCATTTGTATGGTTGGAGAAGCGCAAGAAAGCTTTGATAAGTTGAGGAAGATTCGACTAAGCTCGATTCTAGTACAACCCGAGGCGGGAAATTGTTCACTGCTTATTGTGATGCATCTCACACCGGTTTGGGGTGTGTGTTGATGCAGACGGAAGGTAGTAGCCTATCGTCCGTCACCGAGACCGCATGAGGTTAACTATCCAACTCACGACACCAGAGTTAGCCGCGGTCGTCTTCGCTTTGAAAATATGGAGACATTACCTTTATGGGGAGAAGTCGGTAATTTACATGGATCACAAAAGTTTGAGGTATCTTCCGACTCGTAAAGATCTCAATCGAGACAATACCGATGGATTGAGTCATTAAAGGACTACGATCGCTCCATCGAATATCATCCGGGTAAGGCTAACGTGGTGGTGGCGTTGTTGAGGAAGGTTGTGGCGGACTTGAGGGCAATGTTTGCTCAGCTTGAGCCTATATGACGATGGAAGCCTTTGGCGAGCTTCAAGTTAAGCCAACGTGGATCGGGAGATTAAGGATAAACAATTGGTGGATGAAGGGTTAAATGCTAAGAGAATGCAAGTTCGGGATGGTGGTTTAGAAGGGTATAGTGTGACCGGTGATGGTGTGCTATGTTTTCAAGGACTACTGTATGCCAAAAGATATGGAGTTGAGGCGAAAATTCTCCAGATGTTTCATAGCATTTCATACGCTATGCATCCGGAGGAAGCAAGATGTATGGAGATCTCACGAAAACAGCCTCAGTGGCCGGGTTGAAGCGTGAGATAACGGAATTGTAGGGAAGTGTTTGACGGTCGGCGAGTTAAGGCCGAGCACCGATTACCATCGGCTACTTCAACCCGGTAAAGATCCCTCAATGGAAGTGGGAGCGGATCACTATGGATTTCGTCAGCGGGCTACCCCTTACGCCCAGCAAGAAAGATGCAGTTTGGGTAATTGTGGACCGTCTGACCAAATCAGCTCACTTCATACCGGTGAGAATGGACTACTCACTCCAGAAACTAGCAAAGTTGTATGTGGCCGAGATAGTCAGATTGCATGGTGTACCCGTGTCAGTTATCTCAGATAGGGACCCAAGGTTCACATCGAGGTTTTGGAAAGCGTTACATCAAGCGTTAGGTACGCGGTTGGATTTCAGCACAGCTTTCCATCCTCAATCAGACGGGCAATCCGAAAGGGTCATACAGATCTTAGAAGATATGCTGAGGGGTTGTGTCTTGGAATTCCGAGGTAGTTGGGAGGAGTTTCTACCTCTAGCCGAGTTCGCCTACAACAATAGCTACCAAGCGAGTATTCGATGGCACCATCGGCTAATCAGATGGACGGAAATGCCGAACTCGACGTGTTGGACGGAGTTGGGTGAACGACAAGTGTTGGGCCCGTAATTGGTAGCAGAGACCCAAGACAAAGTTAAGGTGATTCGGTCTCGTCTTAAGGAAGCATCGGAGATGTAAGTCCTATGTGACCTTAAGCGCAAGGAAATGGAGTATGCCGTAGGGATAAGGTCTTCTGAAGGTGTCGCCTTGGAAAAAGGTGTTAAGATTTGGGCGAAAAGGAAGCCGAGCCCAAGATTCATTGGCCCATATACAAGATGAAGCTTAGTAGGACCGGTAGCTTATCACCGAATCGCGGCAGAGTTAAGTCGATACATGACGCCTTTCACGTATCAATGCCGAGGCAGATTCGGTCCGATCCATCACATGTGGTGCCCGTGATGTAAATCGAGGTTAACGCAGACTTATCTTTTGAGGAGGAACCGTTCAGATCTTGGATAGAGATATAAAGGTTCTGCGAGGGAAGTCAAGGCCCTTAGTGAAAGTGCTATGGCGGAACCATGGTGCCGAGGAAGCTACGTGGGAACTCGAGGATGTGATACTGACGGCAATACCCTCATCTGTTTTAGTTATGTAATTTCGACTGAAATTTATTTTAAGGGGTAGAAGCGTAACATCCCAAAAATGGGGTTATTTGGAATTTAATCATTTTTCTTATGTATGAGCTACTTGTGTCATTATTTATGGAATAATAATGATCAATTTAAGGCTTTGTGTTGGCTCGATTTGGTAGGAAATTTTAGTTTTAACTTTTAAGGTAGGGAGCCTTAGCAAGAGGGTGTTATAAGAATAAATGGGGATAATTTGGACATAAATGAGCCTAGACTAAGTGGCAAAGTAAGCCCACTTAAGAGCTACATGTGACGCCACCAAGGAGCAAGGAGAGCTTGTGTTCGAGTCATGAAATCCTCTTTTGGCAATATGTTGGGCGGCACTTGAGGAGAGTCCTCTCCCTTTAAACTCTTTAATTATTATTAATAGATAATATGAGCATTTTTAAGGATAATCAAGAAGATTATGAAGATTAAAAGAATTATTATTGGATTATTATTAGAGTATTCAAATTATTTGAATGGTTTTAAATTAAGTGGACTAGAGTGAATTAAGGAAGTAAGATGAATCTTGGACTCCTTGTTGAGGAGGAGTGGACGGCAAGGACTTGTGGAAGAGGGGAGTTGTCAATGCTTATAAAAGCATCTAAGTGATCACCTTGATTTTCTTTTTCAATTTGCTTAATGAAAAATTCAAAGCCCTTTCTCCTCATTTTCTTTTATCATTCCATTTCCTCAAAACCATAGCAAAACCCTCACAACTCCTCCTGTCAAACCTCATTCTTTAAATCCTTCTCCTTTTATTTCCTACTAGCCTAATCACCAATTCCTATTTACCTTTCTTCTTTCTTTTCTCACTAAAAGTCAGCCTTGTTTAAAGCCAATCATAGCCGAATCTAATACCTATCAAAGTGTCAAATTCCTTCTCTTTTCTCTACTTGGCCGAATAGTATAGTGGTTTCGGGATTTCTCCTATATTCGATTGTAGCAAAGGTAAGTGATGGCCGAACACTCTTTTCATATTTTTCCTTTCTCTGTAGACTTGTGGGTTGGAGAAAAGCGAATTTCGGCATTTGCAAGCGAGAACTAACCACTCTTTGAACCGATTTCATCTAGGAACTCCGGATTCACAAGCGAAGAGATCTAACCCTCCTTTCTCGGTTATTTATTTGGTAAGTAATGGTAAGATCTACTTTAGTTAAGTAGTTGTTAATCGATTAAGCCGAAGGCTACTAATTTGGTTAAGTGCCGATTTTAGGGTGGTGAAGCAAAAGGGTGATACTCAAGACTTTCGGGTAAGGATTCGGGTTCAAAAGGAGAACCCTTTAAATTGTTTAATTTGGCCGAATAGGCCATAGGGCTAACCCCATGGTTGGTCGAATGTAGGTACAAAGAAATCTAAGGTGGTCGACTCCTTCATTCGGGATTTAGATCACTCAGTGGTGACAGGTGTGTACATACACACTTATATCAGTTAATATGTGTGATAAATATTTGTTGTTTGTAAATCTGCTTGATGTAGATTTGGATTTGGTACCTTAAATGGTACAAGCAAGGACCTCGGTAAGTCTCTATTTATATGAGATTATTATGATGCTTTTGGGAAGCATGATTTATTTAATACATGTGATAAATGTATGATCTCTGTTATGATTGTGATGTGGGTTGATGAGTGGAGGGGCAGATTAATCGTGCCGACGGGCACCGAGTGTTTTGGTAACACACCGTGACTATATGTCACAGAGGTTTGGTACCTCCGAGGTTTGGTACCTCAATAGCGACTTGTCCTCGTGGTTAACACCACCGTGGGTTGGCCCCACTTGAGATATGGGATCGTCTGCGCGCTGATTTGGTATCACACGATGGGTTGGCCCCATCACCCGATTTGTGTCTCACGGACACCAAAGTGTTTTGGTAACACATTGTGACTATATGTCACCAAGTGGTTTGGCACCACCGGTGGTTTGGTACCACAACGGGTAGAGCAATGGCGTATGGTTGGCTAGGTTGGGTACACATTATTTTGCATATTAAATGTTATTTGTTGTGTATGAAAAATATTTTAAAACGGGGAAGGGTTACATACTGAGTCTTGGTGACTCACCTTCTCCATTATTATTTTCAGGTGATGCTTAGATCGCGGACACGGAGCCGGAGGGACTTGAGGAGGCCATACGGTGGATTTAAAATTAAATGGACTTTAATTTTAGTTATTTTAAATTTGGTTATTGGGTTGTTTTATTTTGGATGTAATAAGGCCTCATTATACTTTACTTTAGTTATTTTCTTATATGATGGATATTTTTTTTTTCTATAAAATTGAATCACACGTTTTTCTAAATTAACACGAAAAATGTTTTATCGTGCCATCGGGCACACCTGAAATTTTTATAATAACTTGACTTAATTAAATTTTCGAATTTGGACTAAGTAAACTTTTCAGCAAGGTAACTTAAAAGCAGCGCTTTCAACAAAGTCGAGTGGATTTTGAAAATGGGTTTCAAAAGTTCTTCTTCAGAACGACCCATATTCGGCCCTAACGCTTGGGTGGGTTTGGGCTGTTACACACCAAAATATCCATCCGCTACACACCACCGTACCAACCAACACACCGTGGGATTACTAAATCGACCCTCCATCCGCTACACACCATCGAAGGCGATTCTTTGCAGATCAACATGCACATCGCCTTATAATTTTGTGGTAAGGCCACTCAGACAAAATTGTGACCAAGTCACCGGATTTCAAATATGTGACCAAGTCACCAGATTCACATATATGTGACCAAGTCACGGATTTCAAATATGTGACCGAAGTCACCAAAATTGTGGTAAAACCACGAATACTTCCCTTTATCAAATTCACCCATATGCCCATGCACATACATATTATTCATTTTCATGCCATTTACCCCAAAATCATGACAAAATCATACTTATCTCACAATTATGCATATAGCAAAAATTAACAGAATATTTGGGGTAAACATACCTGAATATCGTATACCACTAAATGGTATCCACAATCATTTTCAAACACATAGTCATATAATCACATTTAAAAGTAGATCTATGAGATTTTATTGTAAGGTTACACACCTTATGACTGTGAGAATGATACTTTCCGCTCATCAACGCCTAGATAATTATCACACTTGGTTAGAATATACTATTACTAATAAAACTATATTTATTGACGAAAGATCTAAATCCTTACCCTCGGTTCTCGAACAACCATTATTTGTGGTTTTCTCCGCTAGATGGATCAAAACCCACCGATATCCCACCAACGTAAAGTGGTTCGATCGTCGTACTACTTCAAATAACCGATCTTCGTTAGCGGAGGGTCCACAACCCGTGGAAAATCTCATCACCGATCTGACCCTTCTTTAAAATTCGATGGTAAACAAAGGCCTCCTCTTTTCCAAACGCTCCGTACTGCTCTTTTCTTACCTATCTTGTTAGTCTTAAATCACCCTAAAAATAAGATTGATTAATGATCCATTCTAAAAGAATTGATACGATCGAAATTAATAATCCTTACCTTGGATGATTTCGAAAGACCACTTCTTAAAAGTTGGCTTCAACAAAGATCCTTAAAAATCCTTTCCAAGGATTCGGCCTAGGAGAGAAAAATAAGAGATTTATGTTTTCTAAATCAACTATAGTAAAAAGAAATAAAAAAATAATTGACAAAACCTTACTTGATCACTTTGAATATTGACCTTGAACAAAAGAGTAGAAAAAAATGATGATTCGGTTTGAACAAAAGAGAAAAATATGGTGCTTTGGCTATGGTGGTTTGGGTTTCCAACAAAAGAAAAGAAAGATTTAGATGAAAAGAAAGGTGATTTGGTTTGACAAAGAGAAGGAAAGTATGTTGATTTTGGTGTTGATAGAAAATAGTTTCGGTTGAGAGTGAAGAAGAAAGAAAAATGAGAAGAGAAGGAAAGAGAAAAGGAAGAAAAAGAGAAAGAGAAAGAGAGATTAAAAGAAGAAGATGATGATGATGTTGTTGATTCTCAAAAGAAAGGAGATAGGTTTAAAGACCTATGCACATTCGGCCAAGAGGAAGAAATTGAAGAAGAAAATAGTTCTTTGCACTTTGGTAGTTTCGGCAATGAGGGAAAAAGAAAAGAAGAAAATGTTTTCAATCTTTTGATGCTTATGGCTAAAGAAGACCACAATTTGAGAGAAAAAGTATTTTAACCAAAATGGTCAAAATGAAGCCAAAACAAAGAGAAATTTTTACCTAAACTCAATAACAAATTCGGCTAGGAGAAAAACTTTTGGAGAAGTGAGAAAAGATGCACAAAAATGCAAGACTTTTTGGCCAACTTTCCCCCCTAATGGCTAAGCAAAATTTCGGCCAACCTATGCCAACATTATCCCCCTTTTTCCTCCTTGTTTCTTCCCCATCAACTCTTAATTTGCTATCACAATTAACCATCCCCTTTAGCCCCTAAAACCGACTAGATTCATGGTCAAATGACCATGAGAAAGTTTCCAAGACAAAGCCCTTACTTCAAGCCTTTTGTCCCCTCATCTTATCATCCTTTCATGATTCCATACCATAAGTTTTAGCTTACCTTTTCATATGATCAAATAACCAAAATTAAAAGATACTCATCCATTCTAGAAAAGTCTTGGCCGACACTATAGGAAGGAAACAAAATAAAATCCTCCCATTTGCTAGCTAGGGATTGAACCTCTCCCTCAAGCACTCATCCATGTATCCTAACCACCTTGCCAATTACTCATCTTATGCTTAAAACCTCTTGTCATTATTTCTTAAAGCCTAACATGCTTAGCTCCATCTTAATTATTAGAAATTAAAAGTTTCACTAAGCATTCACTTAATTAATGAAGTTCAAAAATAACTTCCAAAACACACTTAATCATAATTAAGCATGCAACATCATTCAATTAAGTAAAGATGCATAGCCCCTAATTATCAGAATGTTACATCGAAAATGGCAAATCTTATCTCCATGTATCGGCAGTGGAGCATATTTAAGACACTAGTCTTATCTCCCTAAGTAGGAGCGAAGTAGGGTAATGACAGCAGATCTTATCTTCACTGAGCAGTAATGGGGCAGATTGAAACAAAACTCCTATACCCCTAGAGATGCAGTGGGTTAAAGTGAGGCTACCTAAAGAAGGGAAGCGTTGAGACTCATCAAAGCCGGGCAAAATTGGTCCTTTTAAAGTCTTTGCTCTATTCTCATTACATGACAACGAGCAAAGAGTGCAGCTGTAGAGCCCAATTTCTTGCCTGGGCCCAATAAAACAAAGTCCAAAAATAAAAGATACAGTCTATTACAAATAAACACCCGGGCCCAATTAAATTACATCCCAAATACCCCAAAACAGATCAGAAACCCTAGCATAGTTTGTGTCGCAAGCCCGTAGTAATCTCTGCATTGCACGCGCCTCTCGCCCATGACTAGCACCGTACGCCAACTACCAGCGTATCGTGCGTACCTCCGCACTCACGTTTGCCTACAAAATCAAAAAGCAGTAGAAACTGCACGAAAAGAACGGAGGGAATAATTTTTTTGATTTCCATTTCGGCTATAAAGAGGCCGAACCAACTATTGTATGGGGGGATTTTTTTTCCAACAAAAAAAGAGCAATATAGAATATATTTTTTTCACAGAATATACAAAGATAGAGAATAAAAAAATAGAAAGGTTTATTTTTATTTTTATTTTTTTCTTTTTCTTTTTGCGTTTTCGAATCTGTTTCCTATAGTATTTTTGGTTTTTTTACCTTATTTTAAACTATATACATATATATTAAAATACAAAAAAAACTTACTTTTTCAGATTTGCCACTGCTTGTGATGGTCGACGATGGCGTTTCATGCGGTCAAACGACCGGACATCTTGGCGGCGTTCGAGAGAGGAGGGAGAGAGAGAAAATTTGAGAGAGTTTTTTGAAGTTTTTTAGAAAAGAAATGCTGAAAATGAAATTTTTTAAGGGAAATTTGGGTTTTATAATCTAGTGAAACGACGCCGTTTTGGGTGTTGGGTTCAGAGGCCAAAACGACGTCGTTTTGGGCCTCGACCATAACCCGCTTCAAGACGGGGAAGATCCGCGTGTTGTCTTATTTTGGTTTTATTCGCAAATAGCCCCTCCGCGTTTCTGGGTGTTTCAAATTGACTCATGTTGTTTTTTTCAATTGTACCCCGTTAGTCGATTTTTTATTTGATTTGGTCCATGCTTTAAATGCGGCTTTAGGGATCGTTGGGATAATTGCATTTTGGCTACCCCTATTGTGCGCATGTTTAATTCGATCCTTCCCCTCTGTTTTACTTCTGATTTCACCCCAAAACTTCTGTTTTCGATCCAATTTAGTCCATTTTTTATTCTTTTGTTATTTTACAATTGAATTAAGTCTTTTTAAATGTTTTTATTACAACTATTTATTATTATTATTATTATGACCATATTCTTTCCATTGTATTTACTATTATTATATATATTATTATATCTATTATTTTTATTATTATCAATTTACTTTTATTTTTTACTACTACTATATTTTTATTAATACTATTATTTTACTACCATCACCATTTTATTATATATATTATTATTCTTATAATTATAATTATAATTATTATTTTGTTTTTTATCAACATTGTTATTGTCATTTTCGTTATCATTTTCTTTTTTATATATATATATATATATATATTATTTTTATTAGTATTATTATTATTGTTTCTTATATTTTTGTGACTATTTTGTTATCATTTCTATTAATTTTATTGTTATTTGTCATTTCCTTTAGTATTAATACTATCGTTTATCTTATTTTTTACCAAGTTTTTTTTTCAAAACTCATAAAAAGGTTTTTTAACAAAGCAATGCTTCACGTTTTGGAAATTCAAGGAATCGTGCCCTAACGTGCTGGGTTTCAGTTTTTGTCTGACCAATCATTGAATATCCTTTGAGACTGTGTCCGTTTTTTAAAAAAATTAAAAACAAGGCAATATTTTGTGCTTGGAAGTTTTGAGAAATTGTGCTCTAACGTGCTGGGTTTCAACTTTTCACTCGTCCAAAGGACTAAATATCCTTTTAAAGTTCTGATCGTATTTTCTCAACTTCAAAAATAAGGCAATGTTTTGTGTTTGGAAATTCAAGGAATCGTACCCTGTGCTGGGTTTCGGTTTTTTGTTTGACCAAATCACTAAGTATCCTTTTAAGGTTTTGACCATGTTTTTCTCGATTTTAAAAAATAAGGCAATATTTCATGTTTGGAAATTCGAGGAATCGTGCCCTAACGTGCTGGGATTCGGTTTCTTTCGTTTGGCCAAATACCGGAATACCTTTTTTTAAATTGCAATGCATGAATTTTGTAAATCATGAAATGATCTTGGTCTCTATGGTTTGAAATATCGTATCCTAACGTGCTGGATGTGATATTTTATTCTTTTGGAACAGGAGAATTTCGATATCCAATTCGAATTGTCCAAACATTTTCTAAAAGATTCATATTTTAAAATCTCTTCCAATTTTCGATATTAGGATATTAATCAATCAATAAGGTATCAATTTTGGGCGTTACGAGGGTACTAATCCTTCCTCGTGCGTAACCAACTCCCGGACCCATTTTCTTAAAATTCGTAGACCAAAACGTTTTCTAAAAGTGACCCAATCGCACTTCAAAAAAGATTGGCGGTGACTCCATTTTTCCTTTCAAAGTCGACCCGTTTTCCAAACAAAAAATGGTTTCGATAGTAATAAATAAAGTTTTGGTTTAATGGTAATATTATTTGTCGAAACCATTTAAAAATCGTGTTTTAAAAAAATGAGAATCGACTTTAAAAACAAAAACGGGAGTTGCCACCAACCTCTTTTTATTTAGGTGTGATTGGATCACCTTGTAAAAAAAATTTATTTCAAAATACTGATTTTGGTCTATGAAAAACAAAAAGATATGTTCGGGATTCGGTTACGTATGAGGAAGGGTTAGCACCCTCATAACGCCCAAAATTGGTACCTAATCGATAAAGTCATGTCCAAATGTTTGAAACTTAAAAAAAAAAATTAAAAATATGATTTCTAAAAAAACTTCGAATAATTTGATTTTCAATATGAGAGTTCTTCGATCTGAAAGATTATAAACATTACATCCAGCATGATTGGACATGATGTTTTTTAACCATCGTATCTAAGATCATCTCATAATTTATAAAACTTTGAGAAATTTTGATTAAAAATTTGAGATTTCTTTGATCCGAAGGAATATAAACATCACATCCAGCACGATTGGACATGATATTTTTAAACCCTCGTCACTAAGATCATCTCATAATTTATAAAACTTGTTAAAAGGATATTTAGTTATTTAGCCAAACAGAAAATTGCAACCTAGCACGTTAGGGCACTATTTCCCGAATTTATAAATACCTAAACATTGCCTTATTTTAAAAACCTTTAAAATATAGGAATTATGCAAAAATACATTTTATTTTTAAAAAATGATTATTTATAAAATATCACATAAATATCAAAAGCAATTGTGAAATAATGAAGAATAAAATAATTACACACCTATATGATATAAACAATGTAAACAATGCATAAATGAAAAGAATAATGTATAATGGTTTTAAATAAAATATAATATAAACAATATAAATAAAATTGATTAGATAATATAAATAAATTTTATAAAATTAATTTTTAAAAGTATATAATATAATATAATACTATATAATATATAATATACAAAATATAATATAATAAATAATATAAAATATATAACAATAAATTATTAAACAAGTAAAATAGTATATAATAATTCAATATAAATATATATATATGAAAAAACATATAAATTATATATAGATTTTGTACTATTAATAAATTAATAAATATAAGGAAATAATATATAATATTTAATAAGGTAAAATAATTAAATATAATATAAAATAAAAGGATAAATAAAAAATAAAACAAAGAAACAGGGATTAAAATAGCAATTAAACAGATTAAAAGAACCAAATTAAAACACGCGTTAAATTATAAGGGTTAAAATGGAAATTAAACCTTTTTACAAAACGACGTTGTTTCGATTTTTACCCTTAAAATGGACCGAGGGACTAAATTGGAACCAAAACAAACTTTAGGGCTAATTTTAAAATAAATAAAAATTGGAATTGGGCTTAATTGAAATTAATTAATGTAACATCCAAAAATTTGAGTATCAATATGTTGCTTGTCTTTGGTGTTAGCTCGGGTATAATTTTATTGTGTGCTTAATATAGTCTTGAAAAAGGCTCGGGTTTACTTGGAATTAGAATAAATTTTACTAAAGAGTACTTTAGTGTAGAGAAATCAGGTGACTTTGAAGTTAAGTTAATTAAGTGATAAAAAATGGCATAAGATGAGTAATTGGCAAAGAGGTGATGGCGCCAAAAGCTAGACTTGAGGGGAGAGGTTCGAATCTCCTAGCATGCATTTTGGTGACTTTAATTTTTGCATTTGGCATGTGTCGGTCATGGATAAGGATTAGGATGAGTTGGATTAAATTTTTATGGTAAGAGGACTTAAGGTTATGGTAAGCATGAGTTAAGGGATGGAATTGCTTGACTTTGGGGATAGGGCTTCTCAAACTTAAGGAAAATGGAGGATGGTAAGGCTTGAGTTTAGATTGATGTTTTGGTAACTTTTTCATGGCCATTTTGACCATGAATGGGGACGGTTTTGTGGACTAAAGGAGGGAGCCGATTTTGGGTGGTGAATTTTGGTGATAGGCTAGTTTGGTTGGTAGCTTTGGGGGCGATATTACCTTTTGGTCATTTTTGCTTTTGCAAAACACTTTCTCTCCATCCATTTTTCTCCCTTGGCTTAATGTATTGGTATAGAAGAAAAACAACTTTTGTTTCATTTCATATGGCCATACTTTTGACAATTTGATCACCTTATTTTTGCAAAACCTCTCCTAGTGCCAAAACTACCAACACAACAAGCCATAGTTTTCATCCCCCATTGCCGAATGCACCATTGTCTTAAACACTCTCTCTTTGCTTTTCTTTTACCTTTGATAATTTAATTATAAACCTATCATTCTCTTTCTCCTTCTTTCATCTCTTATTTTCTTTTCAACCATACTTTCTTCATTATTTTTCTCTCATGGTCGAATGTCAGTGACTATCTACCTAAACCGAAAGTTTCTTTGCTTTTCACATATTCTTTCTTCTCAATTCTATTTTATTCAAACTTTGAATATTCGGTAAGAACCCACTTTAATAGTTTTAATTTTGTTCTTAATTGCTTTATTGCCGAATCCTTAGGTTGGTTTTAGAAAGCCTTTTGACCGAAATCTTCATCCATTTCTCTTAAATAAATTATCTTCATTTTATAGTGAAATAGAGAAAGGCCGAAACTCAAGTGTTCGTAAGCATCGTGAATCATTGGAATCGATTTAAGGTGTTAAGGTAAGGGATTATTAAGGACTCTCATATTACTCGACATACTGATATAGATGGATTATTAATCGATTTCATTTTAGGGGACGTTATCGCTCGATTGTCATATTATGGAACGAGGATATTTGTGGTAAGCCAATCTCACTCTTAAAACCGTTAGTCATAATTTCGATAATTTATTAGTCGGACTAATGATCTTTTGTCAATAGAGACAATCAAGATAGGGACGAAAAGGGCGGTAAATAGTGTTCGGAAGAGGGGTGGTTCTGCTATTCCCCCTAAGTTTAAGTGAAGGACTGTTTCGAGAATCCGAGATTTTCCATTGGGTTGTGGATGCTTATCCGAGGAGAACCAGTTGTTTGAAGTCGTTCGTACTCCCGAACCTTTGTCTGTTCGTGGATTTTCATCGAGTAACAAACCAACAATTAGGGAGAAACCACAAATAGAAGTGGTTCAAAATTCTGAGGGTAAAAGTCTAGATCGTTATTTCTAAGATTCGATTTGTAAATAAATAATAGTGTTCTAATTTATCGTGATGCGTTTAGGTATCGACGGCGGAAAGTCTAGTTCTCACAAGTAACGGTGTGTAACTTCACACTTATTCGGGTTAGATACTATCTTTGTAAGTATTGGGATAAAATAGTAAAGATGTCAAAATCGAAAAATGCGTAATAATTAACACTTTTGTGAAATGCATGAAAACAGTTAAAGTCGTGAAATTTACGAAAAACGCCCTCAATGAGTTAATCGGTAAATAATAAATTTTATGCTAGATCGTTAAATGGGCCGAAAATCTGCTAGATCGTTATATGGGCCAAAGTTTGCTAGATTGCTAAATGGCTATATGATATTTTGTCTTATGGGCCAAAATGAAAATTTGAGATATAGACTCACATGTATTATGAGTTTTTGTTAATTTATCATATGAATATAAATTATTATGCATACATGATTGCATGGGTTGGGATAAATGATGAAGAGAAGAAAGGCCTGTTGCCAAAATCTAGTTCGGTGGCTCTGCGACAAATATTTTAATGGCTTATGACTCTAGTTCGGTGACTTTGTCACAATCTAGTTCGGTGGTGCACCACAACATTATTAAAAATGGCTTTATGCCTACGATTGGTGTGTTGGCGGGGTGGGTTGACTTGATCCCCACAGGTGTGTTGGTAGGTACGGGTGGTGTGTAGCGGATGGAAATTAGGTTTGGTTGGGAATTTCATTTTACATGTATTTTATTTATTATATTGTTAAATTCGTATATGAGCTCAAGCCCAAAATAATGACTTGATGATCTCGCCCAGTGGATATGGTAAGTGAGTTATACACTGAGTTCTGAATAACTCACTCCGTTTAATTATCCATCTCAGGTAATGGCAATTGACGGAGGCTTAGGCCGAGGATGACTTCGTGGAGGCCATACTTCAAACATGGGTTTTATAAACTATGAACTTTTAATTAAGTGAATTCTTTTAATTACTATTTTGGGTATGATGTAATAAGGCCTTTATTAATATTTCATGGATTTTTATGTGTGGATGGATTTAAATTTTGTTTTAGATATTTAATGTAACACCCTAAATTAGGGGTTGTTTGAAAATTTAATTATTTGTTCCCATGTGTGTGTGTGCTTGAAGAAATAAATATTATGATTTATTTGGCATGTTCTAAAGGTCTAGAATTAAACCCAAGCTAGGCCTGACTTAGGGTTAAAAATTTCTTTTTAAGTACCTAAAAGGAGGGAAGCTAGGAGATAGAGGTTAAGAATAAATTTGGGAGAAACATGTCACGAATTAAGACAGTAGCAAGGTGGTAACCGAGCGCCCTTAAAGAGTTGGAGGAGAGAATAAGCGCAGGTCGCAGGTTCGAGTGGCTGGAGGGGCGTTTTGTGTTTTATTTTTATGCGGTGATGGGCTTAAGTAGGAAGGCCTTAAAACTAATTGGTGAAGGTTCATGGCATGAAAGTCTAGGTGGTTGGAGTGGCTTGGGGCGCCACTTAAGAGTTTAGAAGAGGTAGGTCTCGGGTTCGAGACACAAGGGACGCAAGGAGCATTTTTATTTTGGGCTTTTGCGTTAGAAGAAAAGGCCAAGAAGAAGGTCTTATAAATAAATGAAAGGGTTAATTGACATGAAAGTCAATTGGGAGAGTTGGTCGAGGCGCTTAAGGAGGTCATGCGGCATGGGTGTTGGTTCGAACCAAGAAGCAACAAATGGTATTTTTTATTTTTTTTACCTTGAGTAGGCGTGAATGGAGAGAGAGATGGCGCATGAGGGACTCTTAAGGTGATAAAGATAAAGCTTTATTTCTTTTAATTTTAATTTGAAGGGTAGCATTATTAGTAGTTTTTTTCAATTAAATTGTTGAAGGTGAGTAGGAGAGTAAGGCTCAGTTTGGATGGGCGGTGTGTTTATCTCCGGTGAGGTTAAAAATAGCGATGGCGGTGAGATTAGTTACTGTAGCGGTGAGATTGGATACTATAGCAGTGAGATTAAAAACAGCGGTGGAGTGTGTGTTTGGATTCAAACGCAGCTGTAGCGGTGAGGTGAGAATATAAAATGACTACTAAGGACATTAGATTAGAATTGATATATAATAGAAATTTTTAAATTATTTTACTTATATAAAATTATTAAAATATGTGAATTTATAAATTCATTTAATAAAATATTAAATTGTATCTTCCAATATTTTATTATAAATACTCATATAAATTATATAATAAATTTAAATTATTTATTAGATAAAATGATAATTATTTTAATTTTTATTGCCCATTAACTCTCAAAAACTATCAAACAATCATTGCCTATTAATATCTCCGGCCTAATCATAATATGAATACTATGATGTGCAGCAAACAAGAGATGCAACAACATTCTCAGGTATAATGCAGTATGATATTTTCTATAACCATGCGAAACAAAAAGCTAGAGTTCTCTTCCCCATTTAGATAACTAATGACCTCTCTTTTAGTTTTCCTCGTTTACAACTCGCACTACACTGTTAACTACCTTTAACCACCAACTGCCAAACCCAATATCAACATACATGCATGTAAGACTAAAAATTACCAAAATTTCATCAACTGTTGAATAAATACAATTTTTTTCAAGAAATATAGTGGCAACAAAATTCAATATTGAGCAATGATATTGATAAATTTAACCTTGATACAAAAAGTATACACAACTAAAATTCAAAGTAATAAATATATAGGTCGTTTCATCCACCATACAATGCTCGCTCCTCGGGATATAAACTTTAACAGATTAAAGGAATAAAATGAGATTTACATCAAGTGTAACTTGTAGTTACGTGTCCCAAATGGTTCCTCTGTAGAAAAGATGAGCTTTAGGTTAATTAAATGAAATGTACGAAGAAATAGAATTTTTTATGTAACCTTCTATTTACGTTTGGACTCTAGGAGTGAAGAAAGGTGGGCACACTTCTTTCTCATATCTTCCAACCCCTTCTCTAGTTCCTCAATCTATGCAATTCCAAATAGAAACAACTTTTAATACTAAACAAAATATCAATTTATAACCACAACCCAAAATTGATTCTTGGCAAAGTAAGTAATATGCACCTTTTGTTTCAAGTCGACTTCATACATGCTTTTTCTTCACACTTGCACCAAAGGATAGGATTAAATTCCATGGAACCCTACATTATAAACCCTAAACATAGTCTAAGAATGGTTCACTTTGTGAAACTCAAGTGAACTTAAGATATGAACCAAGTCTCACTTTGGAATGAGACATGCAAAATCGACACATCCAACCGACCAAATGTGTTTAAAAGATTAAAATGGAATTTTACCTCATGAAAAGTTGTATGTTCTCTTCACATAAGCGATCAATGTTCGAGATAAATGTTTGTATTCAAGTCTAAGACAGTTGATTAGGTATCTAAGACAACACCATTCCTCAATCACTAGCATCGTTTGAACTAAAATGAAATCAGTATGTTTAGTAAGAAAGAAAACCCAAAATTGCGAGAGAACTATAAGAGACTCGGTTCTAGATATTTAAGTACTTGAAGGTCGCTCATAAATCAACTAAGGCCGTTCAAACAACAACTATCCTACTTATGCAAGCTCTTGTCTCGTCAATTGGATTACTCACAACACCTAAGACCCTACTCTTGCAACAAAAAAAACATTTTCCTCGCCCGCCAATCGTTCTAGAAAAAAGGATTTAAAAGGTCAATCTCTGCGAAATATTCTCCTCGGTTTAGCAAATCAAGAACATAAACAATAAAAATAAGTGCTTGTGAAGATAATACCATACATATAGCTTCATCAAACCGAGACGGTTTGTAAAGGAATTAACATTAAAGAAAAGGTGAGAGAAAGTGCATGTTCATTCTTAAAATAGCATATAAACAAAAATTAGCTATCGGTGGACTTCAAGACTCAAAAGAGCTCCTCATTTTGTAAGAAAGTTTATCGAGATTTCAAGATGACCTTTCACCCCTTTTCCCCTTATAGAAAACCCAAAACTACAACTTTGCACTTTGAAAATTGAATGGCAATCTAAAAGAAATTTATGATAAAGAACCGACCAAGTACTCATGAACCATCTGCTTTAGCCTATTTTCCAGTAGGACAGACAATGAAGACCTCTCAAAATCACCTTGTCATGTCTTTGGTTCTATAAAGTCGACTTCAAGAACACCGCAATATAAGCAATGCAACCATAAATAACATAAATTGAGAGAATACCTAACAAGAAATTTAGAGAAAAGTGTATTACCAACAACACCATTCCCTATCACAGAGCCATCACTTTTCACTTTCCGGAAGGTGCATCACTTTTCACTTTCCGGAAGAACTTGTAGTGAAATACAAGGAACCCGGTTCGATGTTCTCTCTGATTCTATTTTGAGTAAACGTCAACTATTGTCATGTTTTCTAATTCATGATCTTTCTTGCAAGGACAAATGAATAAACCTGGAATGATTCATTCACAAAGAAGAGTACAAGTGCAACAGTTTGTAAAAAAATGTAAATAATTTTCCCGGAAAATCTCGCAAAATTTAAGAAAAAGGAGCAACTATCTTAGTTCCTATGAAGGGTTTTGTTTTACGATTCTGAGACACAAGAAGAATTTTAACAGAGAAACCATGATTGAAGTCATCCTTCCATTGACGACCAAATTGAAATCTTGACTAAAGAACAAGCAAGCAAATCGATGCTAACTTTGATTAAATTAGTAAGAATCATACCTTATGAACAAGGCTCCTCCAAATTGTTTGGTTTTATCTGCAGACAGATTGATTGTTACAACCAAGAACAAAGAAAAAAACCAAGAACAAAGCAAAAAAAGAGAAACTATTTTTTCCCCAAATCAAAACAAATATGATTGGGAAAGAAATTAATATGGTAAAATAATAAATAAAATTATGGGTATTTTTGGCGATTAAAATACCAAGCGCCTTATGATTTTCCATTATTGCTAAAGCGACCAATTGAGTTTGACATCTCGGTGTGGTGAACATGTAATTTCACCTGACCGGTACTCTAAACCAAACAACATAGCAGTGAGGTTGGTGGCGATTATCTATCCCAACCGCACCTCACTGACTTCAAACGCTAAACCAAAGGGGGCCTAAGTGCAAGATAAATCTTGCATTATCTTGGATAATTCAAGGTGGAATTATCACCCAAAAGAGGGTGTTTGCCGATTTTGGGACTCCTTGGGAGGGGTGACCATAATCGGTTTTAGCTGACAAAGAAGTGCCAAAGTTCTTCAAAATTCTTTTCTTTCTTCTCCAAATTCTTCTCTTGAATTTCCTCTTGTTGCTTTGCCTACATTGCTAAAAAATTCCAGCTTCTTTTCTTCTACTTAGCCAAAACCACCACTTCCCTTACATCTTTTCTTTTTCTTCTTCTTTCCCTAGTAGCCGAACCTATCTTCTTCTCTTCTCAAAATTCCAGCCCCTCAAACTTGAGTTAGCCGAATCCCCTCCTCCCTATTTGGTATAGCTTTGGCCGAACATCAAAGCAAAGGGTGCTCTTTTCTTCTCCAATCGGTTTGAGAGGAAGGTATGTGCTCAAGGCCGAATGCCTATCTCTTTTTCTCTCTATTCTCTGTCGACTTTTACAAGGGTAAGAGCCGATTTTGGTATTGTATGGCAAGTGTAAATCACCTGATGTAGGAATCGGTTTGTTGTAGGGCCTTCGAGGTTTTGGAAACAATCTAGTGAAGCCGTCATCTTTTAATTGGTTGGTAAGTGGAGGTAAGGATTTGTTAAATAGTCTAATCTTTTTAGTATTGTGTCAGAAGGCTATTAATGTGGATATTTGCCGATTGTAGGGAAGCGAAACACATAGTGTGTGATGGTGATAATCAAAAGACGTTTTAGGTAAGGTTTGGGTTCAAGTGTAACCCTTTGGATTTATGTGGTTTAAAGAATAGGCTATGTCACTAACTTTCATGTATGGCGGAATATAGGGGCAAGGAAGTCTAGTGTGGCCGATTGATTCTTCTGGATTTAGGGCTCTTGATAGTAACAGTGTGTACATACACACTTTATAATTAATTAATGTCTTGAATATATTACACTAAACTGGATTGTGTAGAATTGGATTTAATACCATCATGGTATAAGCAAGGAATCGTAAGTCCTTGTTGTTATGAGTTTACTTTATGATGCTTTTGGGAAGCATGACATATTTGGTATGTTGTTAAATAAATATGTGGGTATGATTCTGTTATATGCATATCATTGATTGATGTGGGTTGTATGAGAGAGGGGGAAGTGATGTTCGTGTCGACAGACACCAGTGGTTTGGTACCACATTTCGTGACTACGGTCACCACAGGCTTGGCACCTCATAATGTCTCGTCCCCGTGGCTTAGCACCACAGTGGGTTGGCCCCACAGATGATATTATGGGATTGACTTGATGATTTGGTATCACACGTGGGTTGGCTCCACAACTTGTTATTTGTGACTTTGGGTCACCAGTGGTTTGGCACCACAACATTGATGGATATCGTGACTTTAAGTCACCAGTGGTTTGGCACCACCAGTGGTTTGGTACCACACGGGGTAGAAAAAGGTGTTTTGGATGGTTAGGTTGGGTACATGTTAAACTTGATTGTGATTTGTGTGTATGATGTTGCATTAAGCCGGGAAAAGGGTTACACACTGAGTCTTGGTGACTCACCTTTTCCTTTAACATTTTTCAGGTGACTCGTAGATCACGGATGAGGAGCCGGATGGACTCGAGGTGGCCATGCAGAGAAAATATGGATTAAATGGACTTGAATTGTTTTATTTTATTTTGGTTTTATTTGTTCAGTTGTAATAAGGCCTCCTAAGATTATTTTTTTTATTTTACATGTTTGGGATGAATTATTTAAACTGCTTCATGACTTTAAAATGGTTACACAAGTTTCTTAAATTCAAACGTAAATGATTTTCTTTCGTACCATCGGGTACATTGACAGAATTGATAACAACATGACTTAACGAATTTTAAATAACAAAGCTAAGTGTTGGTTTTTTATATACACCTCAAATGTTTGAAACAAAACTATATTCTTTTTACCATAAAATTTAAAGTAAATAAAAAGGGGTTTTCAACAAATGTTTTCTTCTGTAACATACCAGATTAAATCGTAATGTTTGGGCGGGTTTGGGGTGTTACAAAATTGATATCGAGCCAGTTTAAAGCTCGGTTTGTGGGGCCCAAGGCCCAAAATGTTTTATGAGGCCTTTGTGAAAGCGTTTTGGTTTTGAACAAAGATGGCACCGAAGTCTCCGGCACCAATCCGCCTGTAAGTACTTACGACTCTTGTGTGGATTATTATTTGTAGAAGGGTAGGTATGGAGCGTAGTTAGTATGATAAGTGTTAAAACCCTAGGACTAGTTTACTCCAACAAATCACATAAGACTTTAAATGCCTAATTAAACAACCCTATGATCAAGTCGTCGAGTTAGGGTGTGGTAACCCTGGTGCGCATGTCTAGGATTGGATCCGGAAGAGCTTGGTACTTAAGCGGTCCTCGTGACTCACCTCCTCTTCACAGAATCCTACGGTGCATAGCTTTTGTTCACCCTAACCAAGAGGACTCGATCATAAAGCTAAACATATCTTGAGTAAAACCAAACGGATCGACCATGTTTTATGGAAACTCTAGTTTTAAAATCAGAGAGCATCTCCTTTTAATAGTAGCGAAAAATTTATTTCTGGAAAATTTTAAAAAATTTTTCAATTTACCAAAATTACCAAAATGCCCCTAGTGGCAAAATTACAAAAATGCCCTTAGTTTCTAAAATTCCTGTACTACCCCGATTTCAATAAAATTCTCTTACTTTGCAAAAGTATCCAAAATGCTGTATTTCAAAATAATACCCTGACTTTGGAAATTTACAAAATTACCCCTGATTGATAAAATTACCAAAATACCCCAGATTCCAAAATTTTGTCGTACCTTTAATTTGACAAATTATCAAAAATACCCTCCAGTTTTGGGAAATTTCAAAATGTCCTGATTTAGTAAAGTTTTAAAAATTTTTTGGTTTATTACGAAAATACCCCTGTAGGAAAATGGCGAAAATACCACAGGATAGAAACAGATGAAATGCTAGAAAGAGTGAGTGTGTATGAAAGGTATTAGGGAATGGATGTGCTTTCCTGTGTGAACTAGGATGGAAAACTTAAAACTTTGATTAATCGAAAGAATCTCTATTAAACTCTCTTCATAAAATTTCTTCGCGGGTAACCAAGTGAAACAAGTACTAATCCATAAAATTTCTTAATCGATTAAAGCGCAATAGTTAAGAATGAGCTCTAGAGGACGTGGCCGTCGTGGGACTTGATAGAGGCGGGATGACCGTGTCAGAACCCGTGAGGTCAGGTCAAGGATCGGAGAATGAGGTACCATCACCACCACCACCCCGACTTTTGGAGCCGAGGAGGCGGTCGACGGGAGGTGAGGCGATATCATAGTCGTGTTACGAGTCCTTGAAATGGTGGCTGGGGCAAGTGGAGGTATGGGAGCTCAGAAATCTATACCCGAGCGACTTCGATCCAACGGGGCTGAGGTATTTCGGGGAGTATCAGGTGTGGCACCCAGTGCGGCGGAATACTGGTTGGAGTCGATTGAGAGGATCATGGATGATCTCGATCTAACGAATGAGGAGAAGCTGAAAGGAGCGGTGTCGCTTCTAAAGGATGAGTCATATCAGTGGTGGCTCACGGTTCGGGATGGTGCCTGACGGATGACCTTACTTGGGAGTATTTCAAAGTCGCTTATCGGAAGAAGTATGTGGGCACTAGCTACATTGATCTGTGAGAGGAAAGCCTTTACGGGGTTGGTACAAGGAAATAAGTCGATGTCGGAGTATGAAGCGGAATTCTTGAAATTTGAGTCGCTATGCTCGGGAATTGTGTCAACGAGCATGAACGTTGTGTTCGCTTTGAAGATGCGGTGAGGATGATTTAAGGTTCTTGATTGCTCCACAAGCGAGGGCGTGAGTTCTTGTCTTGGTGGAAAAGGCTAAGGTAGCCGAAGGGGTCAAGGAGTCCGTGAGACAAAACTATGATAGGAACAAGCGAAAAGAGGCTTTGGGACGTCTGGATCGGGTAGTAATGCATGAGAAAGGGATAGGCGAGTGGGCCGTCGGCGGGAAGGCCCATGACTACTAATCGAGACCACTCGGTGTAATCGTTGTGGTAAATCACATTAGGGAGGTTGTTGGACCGGTGAAAGGGATGCTTTGAATGTGGATCTTTGGATCACCGTGTAAGGATTGTCCTCGAAGTTGGCAAAGAATCACCGGAGGTCGAGCGATTGCTCGGGTTAGAAATGTAGGACCACCACGGAGGGTCGTGGTAATGGTAGAAACAATGGTTCTAATCGAGGTCGCGGAACTCCAAGAAGAGGGGCAGCAACACGAAGCAAGGCAACTGGTTTAGTCTACGCAACGAAGCATCGAGAGGAGGGTGACGCACTGGACGTCATAACCGGTATGTTCTTAATTTTTGGTCTTCCATATGTTGCATTAATTGATGTGGGTTCAACGCATTCATATGTTGCTAGTAGTGTGGTAGAGACCATGAACATAGACTTTGAGACTACTTCTAGGGAGATGACAGTAGTTAGCCCTCTAGGTCACTCTGTCATTGTAAACAAGCTATATAGGGATGTACCCCTAGAACTCCAAGGGGTAGTGTTTGTGGCTGGTCTGATGGAACTGCCGTTTGGGGAGTCCGATCTAATTCTTGGAATGGGTGGTTGGTTAAGCATCGAGCAAGGTTGGATTATTTGCTAAGCGCATGGTTCTAAAGATGGCTGAGGGTGATGAAGTGGTCATGATAGGTAATAGAAGAGATTACCTATCCAACGTGGTGTCTGCATTGAAGGCGGAGAAAATGGTCAGAAAAGGGTGTGAGGCATTTTTGGTTCGAATATGTGCCTTGGAGGCTAAGGAGTCAGTAGTTGAGAAGGTTCGAACGGAAGGGGAATTCACTGATGTGTTTTCAGAAGAACTTTTGGGTTTGCCTCCATATCGGGAAGTTAAATTCGGTATAGACTTGTTACCTAGAACGGCGCCTGTGTCTATAGCACCCTACCGAATGGCACCGAAGGAATTGGTGGAGCTGAAGGCTCAAATTCAGGAGCTCTTGGACTGAGGGTTTATTCGACCAAGTATATCCCCGTGGGGAGCACCTGTGCTGTTTGTCAAGAAGAAAGACGAGTCAATGCGAATGTGTATCGACTACCGTCAGCTAAACAAGTTAACGATCAAAAACAAGTATCCGTTGCCCCGGATTGATGACTTGTTTGACCAACTGAAGGGTGCGTCAGTTTTCTCAAAGATAGATCTTAGGTCGGGTTATCATCAACTTAAGGTGAAGGAGGGTGATGTTCACAAGACGGCATTCCGTACTCGGTATGGGCATTACGAGTTTCTAGTGATGCCATTTGGGTTGACCAACGCACCTGTAGCATTCATGGACTTAATGAATAGGGTGTTTCAAGAGACTTGGATCAATTTGTCATGGTGTTTATAGGCGACATATTGGTTTATTCAAGACGGAGGAGGAGCATGACATGCATTTGTGTATAGTTCTACAAGTACTGAGGGAGAAGCAGTTATATGCCAAATTCAGTAAATGTGAATTTTGGCTTAGGAGGTGGCTTTCTTAAGTCACGTGGTGTCGTGAAAGGATTAGAGTGGACCCTTGCAAGGTTGAAGCGGTGTTGGATTGGAAACCGCCTAAGTCGATGGCGAAATTGAAGTTTTACGGGTGCAGCGGTACTATCGAAGGTTTGTGGAAGGGTTCTCTTTAATCGCAGCACCACTAACTAAGTTATTAAGAAAATGAGTTTTATTTGTATGGTCGGAGAAGCAGCAAGAAAATTTTGACAAGCTAAGGAAGATTCTAACGAAGCTCAGATTCGAATACTGATCGAGGCGGAGAAGTTGTTTCTGATTTCTTGTGATCGTCCCATCTGAGGTTGGGATGTGTGTTGATGCGGGAAGAGAAGGTAGTGGCCTATGCGTCCCGTCAGCTAAGACCGCATGAGGTTAACTATCCAACTCACGACTTGGAATTAGCAACAGTGGTCTTTGCTTTGAAGATATGGAGGCATTACTTGTATGGGAAAAAGTCGATAGTCTACACGGATCACAAAAGTCTGAGGTATCTTTTAACTCAGAAGGATTTGAACTTAAGGCAGCGACGGTGGATTGAGCTATTGAAGGACTACGACTGTTCAATTGAGTACCATCCGGGCAAAGCTAACGTGGTGGCTGACGCGTTAAGTCGGAAGGTCGTGGCAGACTTAAGGGCGATGTTTGCTCATTTGAGTCTATATGACGATGGAAGTCTTTTAGCGGAGCTGCAAGTTAAGCCGACTTGGATTGTGGAGATTAAGGAAAAACAATTAGTAGATGAAAGTTTGAATGCACGAAGATTGCAAGTTCAAAATGGTGGTTTATAAGGGTATAGCTTGTCCGATGATGGAGTATTATGCTTTCAAGGGCGAGCTTGTATGCCAAAAGATGTGGAATTGAGGCGAGAATTCTTGAGATGCACATAGCACCCATCGCTATGCATCCGGAGGTAGCAAGATGTATGGAGATTTGCGAGAGCAGTTTTGGTGGCACAGGTTGAAGCGAGGTGGCCGAATTTATGGGGAAGTGTCTGACATGTCACCAGGTTAAGGCTGAACATCAGTTGCCATTGGGTTTACTTCAACCAGTGAAGATCCCTCAGTGGAAATGGGGAGGATCATGATGGATTTCGTCAGCGGGTTACCCCTTACGCCCAAAGAAGAAGGGACGATTTGGGTGATTGTGGACCGTCTGACTAAATCAGCTCACTTCATACTAGTAAGGGTGGATTACTCACTTGAAGCTAGCTAAAGTTGTATGTGTCGAAATAGTGAGGTTGCATGGTGTGCCAGTATTGATCATCTCAGATAGGGATCCAGATTTACGTCAAGGTTCGAAAGCGTTGCATCGGGCTTTGGGTACGATTGGATTTGATCTGACTTTCCATCCACGATCGACGGGCAAATCGAAAAGGTCATCTGATTTTAGAAGATATGCTAAGAGGTTGTGTTCGGATTTGATGGTAGTTGGGAAGAGTACCTACCGCTAGCGAATTTGCTTATAACAATAGTTATCAAGCGAGTATCCAGATGGCACCGTATGAAGCACTGTATGGACAGAAATACCGTACTCTTACGTGTTGGATAGAGTTGGGTGAACGACAAGTTTTGGGTCCAGAATTGGTAACAGAAATCAAAGATAAAGTTAAGGTGATTCGGGCTCGTTTCAAGGAAGCGTCAGATAGGCAGAAGTCTTATGCTGACCTTAAGCGCAAGGAGGTGGAATATGCAGTAGGAGATAAAGTTTTTTTGAAAGTGTCGCCTTGGAAGAAGGTATTAAGGTTTGGGCGAAAAGGGAAGCTAAGCCTAAGGTTTAGCGGGCCATATACAGTAGTGAAGCGAGTGGGACCAGTAGCTTACCAGCTTGAGTTGCCGGCAGAGTTGAGCCAGATCCATGATGTCTTCCATGTCTCGATGCTGAGGCGCTATCAATCAGATCCCTCACACGTAGTGCCAGTAGAGGAAATTGAGGTGAGTCCGGACTTGTCGTTCGAGGAGGAGCCAGTACAAATCCTGGATCGTGATGTCAAAGTTCTTTGAAGGAAGTCAATGCCTTTGGTGAAGGTGTTATGGCGGAACCATGGTACGGAGGAGGCCACATGGGAACCTGAGGATGTGATGCGGCAGCAATACCCCCAACTCTTCTGATCCAAGTAATTTTGAGGCCGAAATTCTTTTAAGGGGGGTAGAACTGTAACACCCTAAATTAGGGGTTGTTTGAAAATTTAATTATTTGTTCCCATATGTGTGTGTGCTTGAAGAAATAAATATTATGATTTATTTGGCATGTTCTAAAGGTCTAGAATTAAACTTAGAGCTAGGCACGACTTAGGGTTAAAATTTCTTTTAAGTACCTAAAAGGAGGAAGCTAGGAGATAGGGGTTAAGAATAAATTTGGGAGAAACATGTCACGAATTAAGACGAGAGCAAGGTGGTAACCGAGCACCCTTAAAGAGTTGGAGGAGAGAATGAGCGCAGTCGCGAGTTCGAGTGGTGGAGGCGTTTTGTGTTTTATTTTATGCGGTGATGGGCTTAAGTAGGAAGGCCTTAAAACTAATTGGTGAAGGTTCATGGCATGAAAGTCCGGTGGTTGGAGTGGCTTGGGCGCCACTTAAGAGTTTAGAAGAGGCGGTCTCGGGTTCGAGACACAAGGGACATAAGGAGCATTTTATTTTGGGCTTTTGCGTTAGAAGAAAAGGGCCAAGAAGAAGGTCTTATAAATAAATGAAAGGGTTAATTGACATGAAAGTCAATTGGGAGAGTTGGTCAGGGGCGCTTAAGGAGGCTGCGGCATGGGTCGCTGGTTCGAACCCAAGAAGCAGCAAATGGCATTTTTTTATTTTGTTTTACCTTGAGGCCGGCGTGAATGGGAGAGAGAGATGGCTACATGAGGGACTCTTAAGGTGATAAAGAAAAAGCTTTATTTCTTTTAATTTTCGGCTGAAGGGTAGCATTATTAGTAGTTTTTTTCAATTAAATTGTTGAAGGTGAGTAGGAGATTAAGTGTAAGATAAATCTTGCATTATCTTGGATAATTCAAAGCTGGAATTATCACCCAAAAAGAGGGTGTTTCCCGATTTTGGGACTCCTTAGGGAGGGGCTGACCGTAATCGGTTTTAGGCACCAAAGAAGTGCCAAAGTTCTTCAAAATTCTTTTCTTTCTTCTCCAAATTGCTGCTGCCAAATTTCCTCTTGTTGTTTTGCCTACATTGCTAAAAAATTCCAGCTTCTTTTCTTCTACTTGGCAAAACCACCACTTCCCTACATCTTTTCTTTTCTTCTTCTTTCCCTAGTAGCCGAACCTATCTTCTTCTCTTCTCAAAATTCCAGCCCCTCAAACTTGAGTTAGCTAAATCCCCTCCTCCCTATTTGGTGTAGCTTTGGCCGAACATCAAAGCAAAGGGTGCTCTTTTCTTCTCCAATCGGTTTGAGAGGAAGGTATGTGCTCAAGGCCGAATGCCTATCTCTTTTTCTCTCTATTCTCTGTCGACTTTTACAAGGGTAAGAGCCGATTTCGGTATTGTATGGTAAGTGTAAATCACCTGATGTAGGAATCGGTTTGTTGTAGGGCCTTCGAGGTTTTGGAAACAATCTAGTGAAGCCGTCATCTTTTAATTGGTTGGTAAGTAGAGGTAAGGATTTGTTAAATAGTCTAATCTTTTTAGTATTGTGTCAGAAGGCTATTAATGTGGATATTTGGATTGTAGGGAAGCGAAACACATAGTGTGTGGTGGTGATAATCAAAGGACGTTTTAGGTAAGGTTTGGGTTCAAGTGTAACCTTTTGGATTTATGTGGTTTAGCCGAATAGGCTATGTCACTAACTTTCATGTATGGTAGAATATAGGGCAAGGAAGTCTAGTGTGGCCGATTGATTCTTCTGGATTTAGGGCTCTTGATAGTAACAGTGTGTACATACACACTTTATAATTAATTAATGTCTTTGAATATATTACACTAAACTGGATTGTGTAGAATTGGATTTAATACCATCATGGTATATGCAAGGAATCAGGTAAGTCCTTGTTGTTATGAGTTTACTTTATGATGCTTTTGGGAAGCATGACATATTTGGTATGTTGTTAAATAAATATGTGGGTATGATTCCTGTTATATGCATATCATTGATTGATGTGGGTTGTATGAGAGGAGGGGGAAGTGATGTTCGTGTCGACGGACACCAGTGGTTCGGTACCACATTTCGTAACTACGGTCACCAGAGGTTTGGCACCTCATAGCGTCTCATCCTCGTGGCTTAGCACCACAGTGGGTTGGCCCCACAGATGATATTATGGGATTGACGCCAGTGATTTGGTATCACACGTGGGTTGGCCCCACAACTTGTTATTTGTGACTTCGGGTCACCAGTGGTTTGGCACCACAACATTGATGGATATCGTGGCTTTAAGTCACCAGTGGTTTGGCACCACCAGTGGTTTGGTACCACACAGGGTAGAAAAAGGTGTTTTGGATGGTTAGGTTGGGTGCATGTTAAACTTGATTGTGATTTGTGTGTATGATGTTGCATTAAACCGGGAAAAGGGTTACACACTGAGTCTTGGTGACTCACCTTTTCCTTTAACATTTTTCAGGTGACTCGTAGATCGCGGATGAGGAGCCGGATGGACTTGAGGTGGCCATGCAGAGAAAATATGGATTAAATGGACTTGAATTGTTTTATTTTATTTTGGTTTTATTTGATCAGTTGTAATAAGGCCTCCTAAGATTTTTTTTTTTTATTTTACATGTTTGGGATGAATTATTTAAACTGCTTAATGACTTTAAAATGGTTACACAAGTTTCTTAAATTCAAATGTAAATGATTTTCTTTTGAACCATCGGGTACATTGCCAGAATTGATAACAACATGACTTAACGAATTTTAAATAACAAAGCTAAGTGTTGGTTTTTTATATACACCTCAAATGTTTGAAACAAAACTATATTCTTTTTACCATAAAATTTAAAGTAAATAAAAAGGGGTTTTCAACAAATGTTTTCTTCTGTAACATACCAGATTCGATCGTAATGTTTGGGCCGGGTTTGGGGTGTTACATTTAATATGGGCTTATGTTAATCCTATAATGTTTCCTTAAAATACTTTGGTTTTTAAAACATATGAGATTCTTTAACTATTCTTGTTTTCAAATTCTTTGAACTCTTTAAAAACTACTTTAAGGTTTTTGACAATTAAATACTAAATAATAAGATTTCAACTAATGTTTCTTAAATTCATTGATTTTAAATCATTTTTCTTGGTTTTACTAAACTTCACTTTCAAGAGGTTTTGTAGAACGGTTTCACCTAATTCATTAGAAAAATTAAAAGGATGTTCAATCATGTGACAAACCAAATCTCGTCTTAACGCATAGACACGGTTTGGGGTGTTACATTTAATGGTATCGAGCCGGTTTCAAAACTCTCGGCGTGGTTGGGTTCAATAAATAACTTTAAATCGAAATTATTTTTATGTTTTAAAGTTAGTATGGCAAAGACAAGCATCGGCACCAAGTTAAGTAAGTATTCATTCTTGAATGATTATTATGATGATATGATCATAGGAACACTCTAGAACTTCTAGTTTTAGATGTTGAAAACCGTAGAGATCGAGACTATAGGATGTGTTTGCAAAAAATAACTTTATCTCTTGAATCTCATAAAATATCATTAATAAACACTGAAACAGTTTTCTAATTCATAAAATTTGTAATCAGATTAAAACGAGTTAGTCAGTATGAGTGCCAGAGGACGCGGACGTGGTAGACGTGGCCGTGGTAGAGGCCGAGGTGCTAGAATTGTGTCAGAAGAATCGAGACATATTTCAAAAATGGATGCACCGGCATCACCAGCGTCGGAAAATCATTCACAAGTGAATAGGAGAGAAGATAATGCTTTGACACGAGCAATGTTGCGAGTCCTTGAAAGGGTCGCTGGAACTAGAGCTGGGCCAGTAGCTCGTGGGTTGATATCGGAGCGATTGAAATCAAGTGGTGCTGAGGTTTTTAGAGGTGTCTCAGGTGTAGCTCCAAATGTTGCTGAATATTGGCTTGAGGCGGTGGAGCGAATTATGGACGACCTAGAGTGCACTGTAGAACAGAAATTAAGGGGAGCGGTGTCTTTGTTAAGGGACGAGGCATACCAATGGTGGCTTCTTGTCGAGAAGGCCTTGAAGTCGCATTTGTTACTTGGGAATTTTTCAAAGCTGCCTTTCAAGGGAAATATGTAGGAGCAAGTTATGTGGATGCTTGGAGGAAGGAATTCCTGAATCTGATTCAAGGAAATAAGATGGTGGCACGTATGAGGCTGAGTTTTTACGTTTGAGTCACTATGCTCGGACAATAGTGCCAACGGATTATGAGCACTGTGTACGCTTCGAGGATGGGATGAATGATGAGTTGAGGGTTTTGATAGCCCCACAACAAGTTATAACTTTTGCCATGCTTGTAGAGAAAGCCAAGATAGCTGAAGAGGCTAAATGCTCAAAACGTCAGAACCGGGAAAGAGTCAGAGGCAAGAGAGATATAAAGTATTTGCGTTATTCAAAAAGGTTTCAAAAGAGGCCTCGGAATGATGAGCCCGCTCAAGGTAGAGCACCTGTGGCTATTAATCAGAGTCGAGACTGTGCTGAATGTGGGAAACGACATTCCGGAGAGTGCTGGAGGAAAACTGGTGCTTGTTATAAATGTGGTTCAATGGATCATCAATATAAGAATTGCCCTCGACGGATGGATATGACTCAGAAAGCTCGTAATCCTGATGCACAGCCAGCCAGAGGTACTCAACATCCACCTAGAGGCCGTGGACCGAGTCGTGGTGGTAATGGGGCTGGACGTGGTCAAGGTGCGCTGGGTCGAGACAATGGTTCTAGAGGTAACACGGATACAAGACAGCCAGGATTGGTCTATGCAGTTAGACGCCGCGAGGATGGCAATGCACCTGATGTGATAACTGGTACGTTCTTCATCTATGATGTACCTGTTACTACTTTGATAGATATTGGTTCTACCCACTCGTATGTTGCTAGTGCCATATCTGGAAACTTGAATCTAGAATCTGAAATTACCGATAGTGAGATGACGATAATTTATCCTTTAGGACAGTCGGTAATTGTAAATAAACTGTTTTGAGACGTACCCTTAGAAATCCAAAGAGAAATATTTTTGGCAAATTTGATGGAATTGCCTTTCGGCGAGTTCGATCTCATTCTGGGCATAGATTGGCTGGTTAAGCATCGGGCGCATTTGGATTGTGCTGAAAAGCAGATGTTAATAAGGACTTCGAATGATAAGGAAGTAGTAATGATAGGCGAACGAAGGAATTACTTGGCAAATGTGGTATCTACGTTAAAGGCAGAAAAGTTGGTACGAAAAGGGTATTAAGCATTCCTAGCTTTTATTTGTGTTTTGGATGCCAAAGAATTATCAGTGGAAGATGTGAGAACGGTGAAAGAATTTCCAGATGTATTTCCCGAAGAACTTCCTAGTATACCTCCAGATCGGGAAGTAGAATTTGGTATTGAGCTTTTGCCTAGAAAGGCTCCAGTGTCCATTACTCCTTATAGAATGGCACCAAAGGAGTTGGCGAAGCTTGAAGCTCAAATTAAAGAATTGTTGGATCGGGGATTTATTCGACCGAGTGTGTCTCCGTGGGGAGCACCGATTTTGTTCGTTAAGAAAAAGGATGGGTCGATGCTTATGTGCATTGATTACAGGTAGTTGAATAAATTGACTATCAAGACTAGGTATTATTTGCCGAGAATTGATGACATGTTTGATCAATTGAAAGGAGCTTCAGTTTTCTCCACAATTGATTTGAGATCGGGTTATCACCAACTCAAAGTAAAAGAAGCAGATATTCATAAGACGACATTCCAAACTCGTTATGGACATTATGAGTTTTTGGTGATGCCGTTTGGGTTGACCAATACACCAGCTGTATTTATGGATATGATGAACCGGGTCTTTCAACCATATTTAGACCGATTTGTGGTAGTGTTCATAGATGACATTTTGGTATATTCGAGGAATGAAGAGGAACATGACTCACATTTGCGTATAGTATTGCAGTTACTTCGAGATAAGCAACTTTATGCCAAATTCAGTAAATGTGAATTTTGGTTAAGGGAAGTGTATCTTGGGTTATGTAGTGTTAGTGAAGGAATAAGGGTGGATCTTGAATGTTGAGGTCAGATTGGATTGGAAACCACCAAGTCGATGAGGTGAGATTGAGTTTCTTGGGTTTAGCGGTTATTATAGGCGCTTTGTTGAGGGTTTTTTTGACATCGCACCTAACTAAGCCGTTCTGAAAGGAGTACCGTATGTATTGGTGATAAACAGAAGAGAGTTTGAGAAATTGAAGAAGATTTTGGTGGAAGCACAAGATCTTGATTCAACACAGAAATGAAAAAGAATTTACTGTTCTTGTGATCGTCACACACGGGTTTGGTTGTGTGCTGATGTAAAATGGAAAAGTGGTGGCTTATGCTTCTCGTCAGTTGAGACCGCACGAAGTAAACTATCCTACTCATGAATTGGAGTTAGCTGCGGTAGTGTTTGCTTTAAAGATTTGGAGGCATTATCTCTACGGTGAGAAGTCTATTATCTTTAGTGATCACAAGAGTCTTAAGTATCTTCTTACTCAAATGGTGTTAAACTTGAGACAAAGAAGATAGGTGGAGCTGTTAAAGGATTATAATTTCTCAATTGAGTATCATCCTAGAAAGGCTAACGTGGTAGCAGACGCATTAAGCCGTAAGCTGGTATCTGATTTGAGAGCAATGTTTGCTCATCTGAGTTTGTATGAGGATGATAGTCTGTTAGTGGAACTTCAGGTTAAGCCTCTGTGGTTAGATCAAATCAAGGAAAAGCAGATATCAGATGAAAAGTTGGGACCCTTATTTCAGCAAGTTGAAAGGGGTGAAATAGGGGATTTTGGTATAAACACGGATAGAGTGTTGTGTTTTTGTGAAAGAGTTTGTATGCCCAAGGACTCAGATTTGAGACAAATGATACTACGGGAGGCGCATAGTAGCCCTTATGCTATGCACCTCGGAGGAAATAAGATGTATCGAGATTTTCGTGAGCGGTATTGGTGGCCAGGGATGAAGCGTGAGATTTCTGAGTTTGTAGGAAAATGTTTAACTTGTCAACAAGTGAAGGCGGAGCATCTATTGTCGCCAGGCTTATTACAATCGGTAACGATTCCTCTTTGGAAATGGGAGCGGATAACAATGGATTTTGTTAGTGGGTTGCCTTTAACACCTACTAAGAAAAATTTCGTTTGGGTAGTAGTTGATCGATTGACAAAGACTGCTCATTTTTTTTCCAGTTCGTACGGATTACTCATTACAGAAGTTGGCTAAGCTGTATGTATCTGAAATTGTAAGGTTGCATGGGGTACCAGTGTCTATTATATCAGACAGGGATCCTAGGTTTACATCACGATTTTGGAAAGCTCTACATGAAGCTTTAGGAACAAAGTTAAACTTCAGTACGACTTTTCATCCTCAATCAGATGGTCAGTTAGAAAGAGTAATTCAGATATTGGAAGACATGTTAAGGGGTTGTGTGATTGACTTCAAAGGTAGTTGGGAGGATTTTCTACCGTTGGCAGAGTTTGCGTATAACAACAGCTATCAGTCTAGCATTCAGATGGCACCCTACGAGGCATTGTATGGTCGTAGGTGTCCTACTCCTACTTGTTAGACTGAATTGGGTGAACGGCAGATGTTGGGTCCTGAATTGATATCCGAGACGGAAGAAAAGGTAAAAATTATTCGAGCACGGTTAAAAGAAGCTTCGGATAGACAAAAGTCGTATGCAGATCTGAAGCGTAAGGATATTGAGCTTGCTGTGGGGGATCAGGTCTTTCTGAAGGTCTTACCTTGGAAAAAGATTTTAGATTTGGAAGGAAGGGCAAGTTGAGCCCTAGGTTCATTGGACCATATCGTGTGATGAAGCGTGTTAGTCTAGTGGCCTATCAGATTGAATTACCTTGGAGTTGAGTCAAATTCATAATGTTTTCCATGTTTCCATGCTGAGGCACTATAGATCGGATCCGTCTCACATAGTACCAGTGGAAGAAGTGGGGTTGAGATCAGACTTATATTTTGAGGAAGAACTAGTGAAAATTTTAGACCGAGATGTTAAGGTGCTAAGAAAGAAGACCGTACCATTGGTCAAGGTTTTATGGCGTAATCATGGAGTGGAGGAAGCTACATGGGAGCCTGGGGATGCAATTCGGCAATAATATCCTCACCTCTTTTAATCAGGTAAATTTTGAGGACGAAATTTTCTTTAAGGGGGTAGAATTGTAACATCCAAAAATTTAAGTATCAATATATTGCTTGTCTTTGGTGTTAGCTCAGGTATAATTTTATTGTGCGCTTAATATAGTCTTGAAAAAGGCTCGGGTTTACTTGGAATTAGAATAAATTTTACTAAAGAGTACTTCAGTGTAGAGAAATCAGGTGACTTTGAAGTTAAGTTAATTAAGTGATAAAAGATGGCATAAGATGAGTAATTGGCAAAGAGGTGATGGCGCCATAAAATTTGGACTTGAGGGAGAGGTTGAATCTCCTAGCATGCATTTTGGTGACTTTAATTTTGTATCTATATGGCATGTGTCGATCATGGATAAGGATTAGGATGAGTTGGATTAAATTTTTATGGTAAGAGGACTTAAGGTTATGGTAAGCATGAGTTAAGGGATGGAATTGCTTGACTTTGGGGATAGGATTTCTCAAACTTAAGGAAAATGGAGGATGGTAAGGCTTGAGTTTAGGTTGATGTTTTGGTAACTTTTTCATGGCCATTTTGACCATGAATGGGGACAGTTTTATGGACTAAAAGAGGGAGCCGATTTTGGGTGGTGAATTTTGGTGATAGGCTAGTTTGGTTGGTAGCTTTGGGGGGGTATTACCTTTTAGTCATTTTTGCTTTTGCAAAACACTTTCTCTCCATCTATTTTTCTCCCTTGGCTGAATGTATTGGTATAGAAGAAAAACAACTTTTGTTTCATTTCTTATGGCCATACTTTTGACCATTTGATCACCTTATTTTTGCAAAACCTCTCCTAGTGCCGAAACTACCAACACAACAAGCCATAGTTTTCATCCCCCATTGCCGAATGCACCATTGTCTTAAACACTCTCTCTTTGCTTTTCTTTTACCTTTGATAATTTAATTATAAACCTATCATTCTCTTTCTCCTTCTTTCATCTCTTATTTTCTTTTCAACCATATTTTGTTCATTATTTTTCTCTCATGGCCGAATGTCAGTGACTATCTACCTAAACCGAAAGTTTCTTTGCTTTTCACATATTCTTTCTTCTCAATTCTGTTTTATTCAAACTTTGAATATTCAGTAAGGACCCTCTTTGATAGTTTTAATTTTGTTCTTAATTGCTTTATTTCCGAATCCTTAGGTTGGTTTTAGAAAGCCTTTTGATCGAAATCTTCATCCATTTCTCTTAAATAAATTCTCTTCATTTTATAGTGAAATAGAAAGGCGAAACTCAAGTGTTAAGTAAGCATCGTGAATCGTTGGAATCGATTTAAGGTGTTAAGGTAAAGGATTATTAAGGACTATCATATTACTCGACATCTTGATATAGATGGATTATTAATCGATTTCATTTTAGGGGACGTTATCGCTCGATTGTCATATTGTGGAACGAGGATATTTGTGGTAAGCCAATCTCACTCTTAAAACCGTTAGTCATAATTTCGATAATTTATTAGTCGGACTAATGATCTTTTGTCAATTGAGACAATCAAGATAGGGACGAAAAGGGCGGTAAATAGTGTTCAGAAGAGGGGTGGTTTTGCTATTCCCCCTAAGTTTAAGCGAAGGACTGTTTCAGGAATCCGAGATTTTCCACCGGGTTGTGGACGCTCATCCGAGGAGAACCAGTTGTTTGAAGTCGTTCGTACTCCCGAACCTTTGTTTGTTCGTGGATTTTCATCGGGTAACGAACCAACAATCGGGGAGAAACCGCAAATAGAAGTGGTTCAAAATTCTGAGGGTAAAAGTCTAGATCGTTATTTCTAAGATTCGATTTGTAAATAAATAATAGTGTTCTAATTTATCGTGATGCGTTTAAGTATCGACGAGCGGAAAGTCTAGTTCTCACAATAACTGTGTGTAACTTCACACTTATTTGGGTTAGATACTATACCGTAAGTATTGGGATAAAATTGTAAAGATGGCAAAATCAGAAAATGAGTAATAATTAACACTTTTGTGAAATGCATGAAAATAGTTAAAGTCGTGAAATCTACGAAAAACGCCCTCAATGAGTTAATCGGTAAATAATAAATTTTATGCTAGATCGTTAAATGGGCCGAAAATCTGCTAGATCGTTAAATGGGCTGAAAATCTGCTAGATCGTTAAATGGGCTGAAAATTTGCTAGATCGTTAAATGGGCCAAAAATCTACTAGATTGATATATGGGCCAAAGTTTGCTAGATTGCTAAATGGCTATATGCTATTTTGTCTTATGGGCCAAAATGAAAATTTGAAATATAGACTCACATGTATTATGAGTTTTTGTTAAATTATCATATGAATATAAATTATTATGCATACATGATTGCATGGGTTGGGATAAATGATGAAGAGAAGAAAGGCCTATTGCCAAAATCTAGTTTGGTGGCTCTGCCACAAATATTTTAATGGCTTATGCCTCTAGTTCGGTGACTTTGTCACAATCTAGTTCGGTGGTGCACCACAACATTATTAAAAATGGCTTTATGCCTACGATTGGTGTGTTGGCGAGGTGGGTTGACTTGATCCCCACAGGTGTGTTGGTTGGTACGGGTGGTGTGTAGCGGATGGAAATTAAGTTTGGTTGGGAATTTCATTTTACATGCATTTTATTTATTATATTGTTAAATTCGTATATGAGCTCAAGCCTAAAATAATGACTTGATGATCTGGCCTAGTGGATATGGTAAGTGAGTTATACATTGAGTTCTGAGTAACTCACTCCGTTTAATTATCCATCTCAGGTAATGACAATTGACGGAGGCTTGGGCCGAGGATGACTTCGTGGAGGCCACACTTCGAACATGGGTTTTATAAACTATGAACTTTTAATTAAGTGAATTCTTTTAATTACTATTTTGGGTATGATGTAATAAGGCCTTTATTAAGATTTCATGGATTTTTATGTGTGGATGGATTTAAATTTTGTTTTAGATATTTAATATGGGCTTATGTTAATCCTATAATGTTTCCTTAAAATACTTTGGTTTTAAAACATATGAGATTCTTTAACTATTCTTGTTTTCAAATTCTTTGAACTCTTTAAAAACTACTTTAAGGTTTTTGACAATTAAATACTAAATGATAAGATTTCAACTAATGTTTCTTAAATTCATCGATTTTAAATTATTTTTTTTGGTTTTACTAAACTTCACTTTCAAGAGGTTTTGTAGAACGGTTTCACCTAATTCATTAGAAATATTAAAAGGATGTTCGATCTGTGTGACAAACCAAATCTCGTCTTAATGCATAGACCTGGTTTGGGGTGTTACAATTAAATTGCGGAAGGACCGAAATATTAAATATCCCATTTAACCAAAACACGCGGATCCTGCTAGCCAAAAACGGCGTCATTCCGTTCGCCTATAAAAGTCTTTTTTTATTGCCAAAAATTAATTTTAACACCGTTTGTAAAAAAAAATCTGAAAAAATTCTCTGAAATGTTCATTTCCCCCTGCTTGAGCTCCGATCATCGATTTTAGGGCCACACGCCTCACGCCCCTCCATGGCCAGTGGCTAGAGGCCTGAAACGTCTGCTTTTCCTCACTTTCGAAAGGTAACTCCTTCCTTTTTTTACTTTTTTTCAACAATGGTGAGATGTACAAATATATATATATATATATATATAATGAAATAAAAATAAAAAAATAACAAAATAATATGAAAAAACCTCTGCGAATGGTTTCTGTTCTTTTATTTCTCTAGATCTTTGAATCGTTTTTATATTCTTTTCTCTGTGTGTGTGTCTCTCTATTTCTCCGTATATCCCCCTATTCCCCCATATTACAAGTTTTTATAAAGGGTTTTTATACAAAAAAAAAAAAATAAAGAAGGAAAAGATATCTTTCCATATCTTCTTCTTTCCTTTTCCTGTTGCGGTTTATTTCCCTTTTTTGCAGGCCTGAGATCTCGCGACGATGGTAATTCAGGCATGAATCAAGGCACGATCAAGGAGATGCTGTGAAGATGCGATGATCGGATTCCAACTGCGACGATCCGGCTCCAAATATTGCGGCGGGACTGTTGGTATAGCCTCTGCCAGGAGGTGCCTACGGTTTCTTCCGAAACCCTAGGTCTGAAACTTTGCTTAGGCGTTAGGCTTTTTGGGCCTTGAGTGTGGGTCTGGTCTGTTTAGGTTTTAGGTCCGGGTGTTAGGGGTAATCCGTTGGTAATGGGTTATTGGGCTAGGGTGTAACTGGCCTCGGTTTTGGTCTGTAAATGGATATTTAATTGTTTATTCAAATGGGCTCGGGCAAAAATGGGCCATTTCATTATTTTTTTATTAATTTAAATAGCATGGTTTATATCTCACAATAAATTTTTATTGGATTTTTTAAAAAAAATTGAAAACATTAAACTGCCATTGAATAATATAACTTAATTTAATTATGATAGAATATTTTTGTAATTTTCCAAACTGAGTTGATGTTCGGTTGAATCATGACACCAACTCAATCGGGGGTTTAATAATAGTACTAGAAATTCTATCACACCCATGTACGTGTGGAAACTATGTACTTAGAGCACAAATGTTAGTATAAAAATAACATATAATAAATAAAGATATGTATAATTTGAAACAAATTAATAACAACACATGAAGTGTGTATAATGTTAAAATGAAAAAAATTAGATTAAATTATGAGTAAAATGAAACTTAAATGCTTAAATATATCATATGAAGAATATTAATGTTACATTTTATAGGAGTATTATTTCTTCACTATGTTTTAGTACATGAGTTAATAATAAGCTAATTTTAATTAATAATTTTAGTTACTCACATGACTTGTTTTGGGAAAAGAGTGGAAATTTTTTGAAGTCTTATTTTTATAAGAGCTTTTACTATCTTTCTAGTTTCAAGTTTAAACTTGTATCCACTATTATTTAAGCGTAATGACTTTTTAACCTACCAACTTTACAAAATAAAATAAAAAATCATTTTAGTCAATAATTTAATTTTTCGCTTATTTTAACCCTTCTAATTGATAGAAAAAGTTAATGTTTGTTAAATTTAACGTGTATGTTATGTTAGGAATTAATTAAATTTTAAAATTAAAAATATTTTTTATGTTCTAAATAACTTTAATAGTTTTATTTTTAAAATAATTTTTAAAAACTTTTTAATTTTTAAAATTAATTAATTGATAACATGGCGTCTAAATGATAATTTACGTGTATGCCACATATCAAAGTTAATAAATATTAACCTTTTCATCTATTTTAGGTGGTTTGACAAACAATATAAATTTAAGGGTTAAAAAGATAAAAATTAAATAGAGAGCTAAAATAATTTTTTTATAAAGTTAGAAAGCCAAATAAGTCATTATACCTAATATTTATTTTATGTTTAACTATTATAATAAATATATAATAAATAAATTTTTTCTTTACCTTATTATACTAGTAACCAAAAAGAGATAAATGTATAATATCAACTTAATTAAAATATTATCAATACATACAACTGATAGATGTATTGAAGCATGCGTAATACAATTAAATATAAATATTATATTAGATTAAAGCTTTGGTTAATGATAAAATTAATTTTATTAAAGTAAATAGTATGCGCTCAAATTTAATTATCAATCTTTTAAAATAAAAAATTAATTATCTTCAAATAACATAATTTAATTTAATTATAAAAAATTTCATAATTTATTAATTCGAATTGATACTCAATTTGTGATACCTATTAAATCTAAATAAGAGAAATATAAACCAAACCAGACATCAACATTAAAAAAAAAAAAAAAAGGACATCTCTCAGTTCGTAAGTTTAGAATTACCAAACCGAGTCGGAAGAAAGAACAAGTCAACAAATCACCAAAAGTCAACATTTTCCCGCTGACACTGGGCAACCGTCCCAACCCGAACGGCAGCCTCACCGGTTCACCATCCAAAACTTCCACCAAGTTCGCACATGTAACGAATTTGGCACGTGCCAAACAAACAGTTAATACTGACTCCAAAAACGCAAATCGCTTTTTTTGATCGTCCTCAGAAAAAGACGGGGCCTGGCCTGGAAGATAAAAAAAATCAAAGCTTAAAGATCTTTGAATTCTGAGAGATGTGGAGAAGGCTAGTGACTTCACACTTCAAAACCCTAGCCACCGTTCCATGCCGATCCGCTTCTAAGACGCCATCGACGTCGCCGCTCCGTTTCAAGTCTCACGTTTCTCCATTCCCTTCCGGTTATTTCCTTACTCGCCGCTTCTCTACTGGTTCAGGTAACTCTAATTTCCTTAGATCCTCGTCAACGAGTCATTTTGATTTCAAGCTTTGAATATTTTGGATCACTAGTTAATGTGTTTTGATATCCGAAGAAGATGCTAAAAGCTAGATTTCGTGTATCCGACATTGATTTCGATTGGTTTGGATTGTGTAGCGGGTACTGCTGTGAAGAAGAGGGTTGAGGATGTAATGCCTATCGCCACTGGTCATGAGCGCGAGGAACTTCAGGCTGAGCTTGAGGTGAGTTTTCTTTTTTCACTCTCTTTGTTTGGTTTCAAAATGTGACAAAATTTCTTGTATTGAAGATTATTTTTATGAGCATTATGACTAAATTTAATTTACTGCCTCTTAGTTTATGCGTGGAGTTGCGCTTCTTTATTCTGAATTTAGTGTCCTTTTCTTTGTTTTGTCTAGGGAAAGAAAATCCTTGAAGATGTAAACAATCCAGTCGGTCTTTTTGGCACAAAGGTTAGTGTGGGTTTCAATGTTTTTCACAGTCTATTACACTTTGAGAACCAATATTAGATCACGTGTCTCATCATATATGGAAGCAATGTCATATGGCGTTTCAAATACTAACAATCATCTCCTCTTCTTTTTCTTTTGCTATAAACCACTTGCTTTATTCTGTTTGTATGCAAAGTGGCTTTATGTGCACTTCTATTTAAATGGTTTACCTTTTATCTGATGTTGCTATCTCTTGTAACTATTGTTTATCCTTAAGCTCTGATGTTTCATGATGTAAGTAAATATATAGCAAAAGATGTAAATGGGTGCATTATTTGGTATTGTTGCCACATCATTTTTTTCAAAGTTATTTATCAGTGTTGTCAATTGTGTACCTAGGCAACAAAAAGCGCCTTAGGTCCATCAGGGCTAGGAGTGCAATGCACGTTTAATCAGTTACATGCTTGGTGCATCTAGACTCACTTCTTTGTAAGGTGATAGGCACAAAAAGGCCCATCTTATTGTAGTTCTCTTTAATTTCTTTCATTAGCTGTACTTTTACTTGTAAAAAATGAGATAATATCAAACTCTCTACTTGTCAATTTTTGAGTAGGGATGAGCAAAATCCAATTCCATTTGAAAAAATTGATTAAATTTTCTAATGTCAAATTATATGGTTCAAGTTATTCGAATTTTCGAATCATTTCGAATAAATAGTCTAGCTCGGATTTGAATTGTACAACTCAAGTTATTTGAATAACTCAAATAATATGAATAATTAACTATGCTTCAACCCTACCTGTTGTACATAGTTTTGATCAAGTCATCGGTTGAAAGGTCATCTGTAGTACGATTGGCTGATTGTTTTACAATGACTAAAGGACTCATTTTCTGTGAAATTTCTCACCTTTCTCCCATTGTCTTTTATTTCACTTGTTGATAGCTAAAAGTAGAGTTAGGTACTTACTATGATAGTGGAAAAATTGTGATAATGTACCTACATTTGATTGCAGTGAAAATTTTAAAGTGAACTCTTAATTGGCATGAAATTTATTAAACTCTAATAGATTTATTCGACTCGAAAATCCTTTTTTATTTGACTAGAGTTGGTAAAATTTCAAATAAAGTTTGGTTGATAAAATAAAACTTATCAACTTGACTAATTCGAAATTGTATCACTTGATTCAACTTGACTTGATCAAATACTCACCCCCCATATTTGAGTGTTCTACAACAAATAGTGGATCATAGGGAAATCATCCATATTGACCAACAAAAGAAAAGAAAAGAGTTACATGTTTTGCAGGATAAATTGCACAATTCTTGAGACCATTATCATAATTATATATCTAAACCTCATTTTATCTATATGCAAAGGCACATAAAGAAACACACATATACGTGTTGCGTCTTACTTCACTCCACCAGGTCTTTTAATCCATTTATGTTAAATCTAGGGTAACTAATACTCTTCTTTCATGAATTTATCATTTTGAATTTGTGCCTCTTTATATGGTGATATATTTTTCCTACTAGAAACTGTAAATATTGATCATTTTGAAACATAAGAATGATGTCATGTCTTGACTTTTGACGGTAGAAATAATTTTATCTGCTCATAGGAATCTCCTGCTGTCGTTAAGTCCTACTACAACAAGAGAATAGTTGGATGCCCAGGAGGTGAAGGTGGTAAGTTTCTTTCATCAATTCTCTGTTTTTGCTTCTCTAAGTTTTAACTTTGGTTCTTGTGTGCCTTCTCTGATTTATATAAAATTGAGTCATTCTGCTTGAACTAATATTCCATCCCATTTGATTTGCATGTTTAAAAACTGCAGAGGATGAACACGATGTTGTCTGGTTTTGGCTGGAAAAAGGCAAACCACATGAGTGCCCAGTTTGTTCACAGTATTTTGTGGTAAGTGGATATAATGAATTAGATAACTTTTAGTAGATGTATTAAGCTCGCATATAAATTTCAATTTCTTAGCATTCATTGGATCCATATCCATTTGAGATATTTCTCTTAGCCCATACACGATTCACCAAAATCTCTGACAATTTGAATTAATTGTTAATGACTATGGCCCAAATTAATAGTATTTGTTTATTTATTCTTAGGCAAGCCTGTCTAGAGCGTGTTTGATCAACCAGTTCGTGCATTTAGTGGCTTAGTATATGAATTTAATGTTGTTTAACTTGGTTTTCATTACTTATAACACAGTAAATTGGTCAACAAATGCAACTAATAATCATCTATTAGGGTGAGATGGAAATGTCTGAGCTATAGGATACTATATACTTTCTTTAGGACATTGCTATGCTTGAAGTACTCATGTTGTTTCCTGCATTGTAGGGTTTTACTAATTATTTTTTACGATGTTTGGCAGTTGGAAGTTGTGGGCCCTGGAGGTCTTCCAGATGGACATGGTGACAATGATCATCATTAATTGCAACCTCCAATTTTTCTATTGAAATAAAGTTTTGGAGAACATGATGGAATGATGTCCAGGCATACAATGCACCTTCAAATTTTCAAACAAAGGTTGTCTTGTTTTGTTTTAATTATTCCTTGGTTCTCATGGGTATTTGAGATGGTACCCCTATTTTTCTCCTGGTAATTTAGACACAGGATCAGTGGTCATGATTTTTAACTATGAATCTTCTTAGGTTAACATTCATGCATTGCCAAATAATCCATGGCTACCTTACCATTCTTTCATGAAACTTCCTGCTGTTGAGTTTTGAAGTATTCTTCTTACATATAAGAACCGTTGATTTGATTTCATTGCTTTTTGTTTCTTTTATTTCAAGTTACTGGTATCATCGTCACCAGATGTTCCAATATCTTTTTCATCCCAATTAACTGAGTTTAGTCAGTTGGGAGTTGGTGTTATGATATTTACTTTAGCCTCCTTTGTTTGTTCACTATTTTTTCCCCCTAAAATGAGATTCTAAGTTACTGGAACTTGAGTGTAACTGTCGAATAGCTATCAAGAATTATATTACTGTATCATGTCTGAATATGTCAAACACGAGATTTAAAATGAATAAGCTTGGAGCGACAGAAACAGGATTCACTTGCCGCAGGTGGTAGATGATGATGATGATGATGATGATGATGATAATTAGAAGAATTGGTTTAGTAGTCTGTTTCGCACGGGGTATTACAAATCACTATTAAATAATAAGTTTAGAAACAAATATTGTAATTTATTCTCAAAGCAGGTTAAACGGAGAAAGAAAGTTAATAACATATTTGTATATTTATTGCTAAACAAGTCTTCCCTTGTGTTTTATAACTGCTGCCCACTGCCTTTGGTAGTAAATGGTGTTTATACTACACTGAAAAATGCTTGAGGTAGAAGTTCTACCCACATCAATTCTTATATGCATAAATCAAAGGGTAATTTCCAACTGTAAATGTGAACTATGTTAGAGATTAAAGAGTGCTTAGCAGCAGCTTGCAAACTACTACCCATGCTAACGAAGGCTAAGCAGCTGGCTTTGTAAGTCGAAGATGAATCTTCCATTTATTCTGCATTATATATAATATCAAGTCAATAACAGCTTAAAAAATGTCGAGAATTAAGGCCGTCAAACAAATAGCAACATAATATTCCAATAAGCATTACCACTTTCCGATGTCCATGTCTTAAATTGGGCAAAGCATTGCCTTACCATTGAAATTCGATTTCTTTTTCTAACTCTTTTTTTTTTTTTTGATAAATGATGAAATCAATTAATCCAAAAAAGCAACTAAAATGCTACAAAAGAACAAAATCAATGTATAGTAACTATACTTTAAGCTATACAAACAAATTAACAAAAGAACAAAATCAATGTATAGTAATTATACTTTAAGCTATACAAACAAATTAACTAATGATACCCTAATAAGCACATAGTGAAGCATTAATAGGGTCAACTCTATTGATTAGACTTCCTCCTAAATGAGCCTACACAACCTATTTAATTTGCACCAAGATAGCACCTTCAGTTAAGAACGATGCACCAAAATATATCTTGTTCCTTTGTCTCCATATCACATACAAATATGCATTCCAAGCAAGCATAAGTATAGCAAAAAGTAAGCACCAAAATATCTCTTACCTCCAAGTTCCCATTGCCCTATGAATGGATCAAAGCTGCAAAATCGACAGCCACACCTTCCTTGAAATACTGCACTCAAAGAAAATGTGATTATACGTCTCTGCAACATATATTCAAGAAAAGCAACAAGTATCAACAGAAACCCCAAAAGCAAGCAAGCGGTCCCAAGTAGGGAGCCTATTGGGAATGACCATTCAAGCAATAAAAGAATGCTTGGGAATATGCAAAGGGAACCATAACAAATGGTGCCACTCCACCTTCACACCACGAGTTCTAATTGCCTCCCACAATCAAGAAGCTTTCAAAGTGTTGAGAAGTGGCAGCAACCAAAGTCTTCAACTTTAGCATCCTTTTCCAATTCCAACTACTCATCGAAGTAGGAGACACATCTAGAAAACTCCTACCCTTTAACACATATTGACTAACCCAAGTGATACAAAAAGACCCCTCTTTTGCAAGTAAGGCACATATAAGCTGCAAAATGCAAGCTTGATTCTATTCTACCACATTTTTTAGTCCCAAGCCCCTTAAGATTTAGGTAAACAAATCGCCTTCCAACAAACAAGAGCCCCTCAACCCGAGCCAACATTCCTTTTCCAAAAGAAGTTAAGAAAGAATTGACAAACCTTTTTGAGAACACTCTTAGGCATTAGATATTGACAGCTCCAATAGGCTTGCACACTAAATATTACAATCTCAATGAGTTGCAGTCTACCAACATAACTCAAGTTCTTAGTAAACTATTATTGAATCCTATCCATAATCCTATTAGTTAAGCAGCACAGTCAGACCGAGATAGCTTCTGAGAAACAATAGGAACACCAAGGCACTGTTGGGACCGTTGATACGCCTCGTGGCGTAGCAGAAAATTATTCTGGCGATCCACAGCAAAGGGTCCATGTCCAAGGAACGAATCAGATTAAAATAGGGCTGAAAATATACCTTTTTTAGTAAAAACGTTGAAAGGATGTTGCTGATTCGATGTCGGTTCCAAGCCATAACGAAAACGTCCCAGACTTTACGTAGTCCACCCCGTAAAAACGAACAGCCAATTTCTATTGAACTTTAGAGAGAATTAAAAATGATTGCTAGACCTTTTAAATTATTAAGTTGGTAACCTTAACACACTAAGGAACTATCATCCTTTTATCCTATTTGATATCACATATTAAAAAGGAAAACCAGGATTATTCCCTTATTAATAGAGAAGGCAAATGGAAAGTTAGAAAAAAATTATATTCTTTCCAAAAGAATATGGGATTATTCCTTTATTAATAATAGAGAAGGCAAATGGAAAGTTAGAACAAGGAATTATATTCTTTCTAAAAATATTAATTTCCATGTCTTTTATATTTTGACCGAAATTAATTAATATAACTATTTATATTAATAAATTCGGTAAAATATATACAAGTAATATTTTGTATGAATCACATTCATATATTAATTATATTCTTTCCAAAAGAATATTAATTTCCATGTATTTTATATTTTGACCAAAATTAATTAATATACTGTTTATATTAATAAATTCAATACAATATATACAATTAATATTTTGTATGAATCAAATTCATATATTAACTATATTCTTTCCAAAAGAATATTAATTTCCTTGTCTTTTATATTTTGATCGAAATTAATTAATATAACTTTAATAAAATCGGTAAAATATATACAATTAATATTTTGTATGAATCAAATTCATATATTAATTATATCTATGTTCTCTATTTGTGTACAACAAGTTTGTACATATAATGTATTTAATGTTTAACTATTATTCATGTGACAACTATACCAATTGTATTTGGATTCTGTTCGTTTCAACTATAGGGTGTGACCCTGGAGGCTCTTGTAACGTTGGTAGTAATACTAGAACATTTCTAACATTACAAGTAATGAGTGACATCTAACAATACATTATTGCCACCAAAGCTAGAAGAAGTCGTGATTTGAGATAACCTTTCTATGATAATCTTTTCATGTATTATATCATTCTATCCTTAGTATCTAGATTGGACACAAGTCATGGAATAGTCACACTTGTATAGTCCAATCTCATATTTGATTTTCTAAGCTGACTACAACAAACAAATAAGTGTGATAACTCATATCAACTTATTCAAGCATGGTCATGCACTTCTAGTCTCACTCCATCACGAGGCCTAAGATATTGCTCCTATTATGTAGAAGGGATAAATCCTATCTTGATCAACCATATCCCACTACATGGATTGTGGTATATCCAACATCAATCTTTATAGCACATGTTACGGTAGATGTTTTAACTGTATCAAAATATATGACTCATGATGTTTGGACAATGATGATCTCAAGTCTGAGGATCATATACATAGTTATTACTATGAGTAATATTGTGACTATTACATAATCATCCAAGAAACATACTCATAGCGGGTCAATCCAATGTTCTCTAACACATACTCATGTATTGATTTTGACATCTTTATGTCAATGACAATTCTTATGTCAATGGCAATTCTTTGTCATCAATCAACTACACATTAGTCTCAATGGATTATTATTGTTTAAGCCCACAATAACACTTGACTAAGGTCTAACAATCATGCTTCTATTGTGTCAGAGGCTTTGTGTAACACACCTAACCCGAATCCATCGCCGGAACAGGGTTACAGAGTGTTACCAAAGTTTACAAGACAAATAATAAACATTCTACAAGCATTTAATATTCAAATTTGATTTCAATCAAATTAATCATATAGTCCCTTACATGAGCCCTCGAGACCCAAATAATGCATTAGAGTCGGGTCGGGACTAAACCGGGTATTCAGAGAATTTTTCACGAAATTTTAAAATTTTTCCTAGATGCAAGCACACATGCTCGTGTGGTCAAGGGACACACCCGTGCTGCTGGCCGTGTCCAACCCCGTGTAACTCTCTGACTTGTGCCACATGGCCTGCCACACTCCCATGTGCTAGGCCGTGTGGTAAATTTAATTTTTCACAATTTAAATGCAGGTTTCATATGGCCAAGACACACGCCCGTGTTCTACGTTGTGTATCACACACGGCTGAGACACACTCCCGTGTCTCTGCCCATGTGCCCAATTCTGAGCCTTCTGTTTCTCAAATTTTAAGATGCAAGGGACACACAGCCAAACCACATGCCTATGTACCAGGTCGATTGTAACACACGGCTAAGACACACGCCTATGTCTCTACCCGTGTGGACGAAAATAGACAATTTTCCAAGCTACATTTCTCACCTATCTAGTCATATACATACACCATCACTTAAATACATTCACAAGTCATTTCAAGACAATTAATTTAAGTAAAAACTAAGTCTCATGCATGACATAATATCACGTACAACTAATGTACTCTTCGGTACCTCAGATGACAATTTATTATCATATTCATTTATCATTCATACTTACCTATTTACCAAATGCATATATGTATGATCACATTCATTCCTCAAACATAATAAATTCACCTGTACTTATATCAGATTATTTCATGTCGGAACTGTACATATTAAATCATCTAAAATATCAATGTCAGACGAGTAGTACAATCAAGGTGTACAAATCTATAATCATGGATGAACGTATTCATCAAATAAATTCCATGTACATATATCATCATCTCACATTCCATATATCATGTGTCATCATTCTCATATATTTCAGGCATATACATGTCATAACTCATTTCTTATTCATATATTCTCATATTAGGATTTTTCTGCCGTTGAATTTATTTGAAATATCGATGGATACTCAGGTAGTACACTCGAGGTGTACAAATTAGGATCCGTCAACTCATATTCAGGGGTACCCGTTAGGGCACAAACCAAAAAGCACACTCTCGAGCCATATATCAGGATGCTCAAATGAGCCATGTAACATGAAGCTTATCCGGGCTAAATCAGAAGTGCTCATAAGAGCCATAGTCAGGAAGTTCACAAGGAACTTTTAATAAGGAAACTCATGAGGAGTCTATCAGGATTGCTCACGAAGACCCGTGTAACAGAGCACCGGATAGCCATATCTCAGGGAGTTCAAGCGAGCCATGTCAGGACGCTCACAAAGAGCTGTGTTTGTGTCTGCAACATATGCTGGATCACAACCGATTGCATAACAGGACGCTCACATAGTGCTGCATTTGTGTTCGCAACATATGCAAAATCACAACCGATCAATAAACATGACGGTAGTGTGCAACACATGCAAAATCACAACCGATCAGGATGCTTGCAGGAACTATATAACAGAATGCTCGAGAGGGCTTTTATTAGGATTGCTTGTCCGAACTAAATCCCGTCCGTAACATATGCAGGATATTCAAACAAAATTTTACCTTTTTCAAGCATTATCAAGCATGTGATTATTTCTTTCATTTATAATATTCATATAATTCAAATAAACACATTCCACATTCATTTCAAGCATGAAAGTAACATTTTTATCATTTATCATCTATCGGGTAATATCATTTATTGCAGGCATTATTGTTTATTGGGCTTTGTCGGATATGTTTCCAATTGCATATATATTATTTATACAATTAACATACACCATATTTAATTCAAGCATACAAATATACACAATTTAGTTACACGAACTTACCTCGACAAATGTTCGTGTATGTGAAATCTACTAATCCGACATTTTTCTCTTTTCCTCGTTCTAACTTCGAATTTGGTCTATCCGGATCTATACGAGTAAATTTAACATCAATTTAATACAATTTAAACTCAATTCAGTCTAATTCACATCTTAGGTAAAATTACCATTTTGCCTCTAAACTTTTAATTAATGACGATTTTGTCCATAAGCTTGGAAAATAAAATTCATGCAATTTAATCCTAGTTACAAGCCTAGTCGATTTTTAAATGTAACATTTACAATGTAACACCCCTAACCCGTATCCGACGCCGGGCTAGGATTAGAGGCATTACTGGCCAGATCGGAAACATTTACGGAATTCATCATATAGTCATTCATCAATATCAATCATAATGTCCCTTAAGTAGGTCATCGAGACCTAAAACATGTTTATAATCGAGTCGGGACTAAATTGAAACACATACAAAATTTCATGGAAAATTAAAAACTTTTCCAAATACAGGGGATACACGCCCGTGGGGGTAGGCCGTGCCTCACCCATGGCTACCAGACACACCCGTGTGTCCTCCCCGTGGTTACATACTGCCAAAACCAACACGGCTGCCAAGCACACCCGTGTGCTATGGCTGTGTCCCTATAAGTCATATACTGCCATATCTCACACGACCTCTAAGCACGCCCGTGCCATGACCGTGTACTCCTTAAGCTAGCTACTAACTTTTACCCTACGGTTGCTAGGCACGCCCGTGTGCCATGACCGTGTGACATAATAGGTCACTTGCAAGACCAACAAACCATCCATTTGGGTCTCACCTACAAGTATCACTTACCAACACATAACATGTTTATATATAGCACTAAAACATACCCAAATGACTATCCAATCTAAACATACCAATTTGCATGACCAAAATTCAATTATGCCCAAGCACCAATCATCTATATACATACCATTTCATAACCATTTCATATATCAACTAATCATACCAAAGCACTATACATACCATATTCCTTTAAGCATATTACCAAAACATAACTAGCCAAATCACATGGCTAAGTTCATTTTACATCTCATATCACGGACTAGAATATACATGTAACATCCTAAAAATATGAGTATCGATATGTTGCATGTTTTTGGTGCTTAACTTGTGAATGATTAAATTTGTATGCTTATATAGTCTTGAGAAGGCTTGAGATTTATTCGGAATTAGAATAAATTTTAGTAATGAGTACTTTATTGAAGTGGAACAAGTGACTCTGATGCTTAAGGGAATTTGATTGGAAAAAGTTTGCATAATATAAGATAGTGGCAAGGTGGAGTTGGCGCCATAAGCATGTTTAGAGGGAAGAGGTTCGAATATCATGGATAGCATTTTGGTGCCTTTTTTTTTTTTTTGCACCTATATTGCATGTGTCGGTCAAACCTTACTTATGGAAGGTTGGATTTTTCTCTTATGGCAAGGTGATTATTGGGTAAGATAAGCTTGAACATAAGGAATGAAATCCTAAGCTTATGGTAAGTTAGGGGGACATAAGGCACCCTTTATGGGGTGTGTTTTGGAAAGTTTGGCATGGCCAACTTGTCCATGAACTTGGACGGCTTTATGGACTAGGGGGGTGGCCAAATTTTGTGATAGACTTTGGTAAGGATGAGTAGTTATGGTGTAATCCCATTTAGTCATTTTTGTTCTTCCAAAACACCTTTTCTTTTTCATCTTTTCTCTCTTGGCCGAATGTGCTTGTGTTAGGAGGAAGCAATCTTTGTTTTGTCTCTTTTGGTCATTCTTTTTGACCATTTGGTCATTTTTGCAAAACCCCTAAGTGCTTCATCTTGCATTTCTCTCCTAGTGTCGAAATTATCAACACAAAAAGCCAATTCTTTTTCTTCTTTTTCCCCATTACCGAATGAATATTTGTCCCTAAACTCCTCTCTTTTCTCTTCTCCCTATTCTCTTTTCCTCTCCATTTTACTTATCATTCAAACACATTCTTCCTTCATTTATCTTCCATGGCCGAATGCTTGTGAACATCCCCATAGCCGAAATTATTTTCAGTATCCATTAAATCATAGCCGAATCTTCCATTCCTCATAAATTTTATTTTCAATTATTTTCTTCTATTCAAACTTTGGATCATAGGTAAGAATCATTTTCTTTGTCTTTTCTTTTTGCTATTTGGTCACCATGGCCAAATCTATAGAATGTCTTGGAAGAGACTTTTAAACTGAATAACCAATCACTTATTCAGATGATTTCTTTCGTTATTTTTTTAGTGAAATAGTGGAGGGTCGAATCATCATCTTTTCAAAGTAGTCTTGAAGTCAATTAAGATTGGATCATAACGTTCAAGGGATTCTTTTGGGATCATTCGAAATTTTAAGGTAAGCTGAATTCTCCCTTTTAAGCCATTAGTCTTAAAATTTTCGATATATTGTTAGGACTAATGATCCTTTGTCTATGAAGGCAAACAAGATAGGGATGAAAAGGGTTGTTAATAGTGTTCGGAAGAGGGCCGATTTCGCTATCCTCCCTATATTCAAACGAAGGACTGTTACGGCAATCCAAGATTTTCCACCGGGTTGTGGACCCTCATCCGGCAAAAATCAATTATTTGAAGTCATTCGTACTCCTGAGCCTTTGTTTGTTCGTGGATATTCAACGGGTAACGAATCATCAATCGGGGAGAAACCACAAATAGAAGTTGTTCAAAATTTCGAGGGTAAAAGTTTAGAATGCTTATTTCTTTAAGAATAGTTTTGCAAATAAGTATTAGTGTTCTAATCCATCGTGTTGCGTGTTTAGATATCGACGAGCGAGAAAGTATAGTTCTCACCGTAATCAGGTGTGTAACTTCAAACTTATCTCATGGGTTATACTATACCGTAAGCGTTAGAATAAAAATCGTAAATCCGGTAAAATTGGAAAATACGATATATTAACACTTTTGTGTGAATGCATGAAACCGAAATTTAGGTTATGGAAAAATTACGGATTTTCCCTTAATAGGCTATTTTGTTAAAAAAAAGTGATATTTTGGGCCATATGATTTTTTTTGATAATTTGGCCAAGTGTGGAAATTATGAAAAGGCCTCATGTGTTAAATGGGCCGAATTACGAAATGTCCCTATAGACTGAATTACGAAAATACCCTTTATAGGCCAAATTGAAATATGTTGCTTTATGGGCCAAATGTGATATTAATATATGAGCTAAATGTGATATGAGATGAAATGGGCGAGTTTGCTAGATCGTTAAATGGGCCAAATTGCTATTTTGACTAATGGGCCAAATTGAAAACTTGTAATATGGGTTTTTGTTAAAATTACCGTATGAATATTTTGTTATGCATTATATATATACAGGACTGCATGGGTTGGGATAATTGACGAAGAGAAGAAAGGCCTGTTGCTAAAAATCTAGATCGGTGGTTCTACCACAAATATTATAAATGGCCTATTGTCAAAAATCTAGCTCGGTGGTTCTACCACAAATATTATAAATGGCCTGCTACCAAAATCAAGTTCGGTGACTCTGTCACAATGGCCTGTTGCCACAAATATTATAATTGGCTTAATGCCTGCTATTGGTGTGTTGGCGGGTGGGTTGACTTGATCCCCAGTGTGTGTTGGTTGGTACGGGTGGTGTGTAGCGGATGGAAATTAGGCTTGGTTGGGAATTGCATATCATATGCATTATTTTTATATTGTATATTTGTAAATGGGCTCAAGCCTAGTTAATTGCTTAAATGATTTTGCCCCAGTGAACACGGTAAGTGGGTTACACATTGAGTTCTAAGTAACTCACCCCATTTTTTTCTTACCCTTCTCAGGTAAAAATAATTGATGGAGGCTTGGGCCGGGGATGACTTTGTATGGAGACCATACTATGAATGATGAGTTATAAAAACTTTGAACTTCTTTTAAGTATTTTTATTTAAGTACTGTTTCAATTGCGATGTAATAAGGCCTCTGGATTATTTTTATGGATTTCTATTCGTGGATGGATTTTAATATGTTTTAGTTACTTAAATGGGGCTGTTTAATTCTTATAAATGTTTTCTTCAACTTACGTATAAAAAGGGTTTTTCTTAAATATCACTCACTCGTAAGATTTTGTGAAAACTCTTTTAAAAAGTTATTTTAACCAATTATTTAAGTTTTTAACCAATTATTTATCTGAAAATCAAATTGTAAACTCTTATGTTTTAAAATCATCGTTTTTAAATAAATCTCGATTTTTGTTAAACTCCATCTTCAAAATCATTTTAAGGAATTGTTTTCATTAAAAGCATTGATGACTAGACGTAAGTTCGAATTGTGTGGCATGCCAAGTCTGGTCTTAAACACATAAGCCGGGTTTGGGGTGTTACAATACATGCCATATCTAGCCATATACATATTCAAAGTGTACCAAAATGATTTTAGTTGTGTGATGACGATCCTTGACGGTCCCGAGCCTTCAGTAGCTTTGACGACCTATAAATAGAGAAAACATACACACAGAGTAAGCTTTACAAAGCTTAGTAAGTCAATATAGAAACAAACTTAACATGGATTGCACATAACCAAATTAATAGAATGACCCATATGGTTCTCATGACAAAATCACCTCATTCTTTCTTGAACTCATAAGCTTAGCCATAACTTACCATATTTCCAAATCACCTATCATATTTGTATCTATTTCACCTAGTCAAGAATTTACACATCATATTATCAATTTGATGTACTTATCATAATATACACCATTAGTATATAAGCAACATACCTGTAACAGATATTCATTCACTTAACTTATCAAAGCTCGGATTTGCTATTCGTACTACATACTTGCCCGTTCAACCAATAGGAATCAAATAAGATACTCGAAAACTCAGAATAATTGTACAATACCAACGTCCCAGACATAGCTAAAATACTCATTCACTCATTCATAGCTTGTTTATAACTCATCAACCACAAAGGTTCAATACATACCTTATCTAACACATAATTATTCAACTTCCAAGCTATTCAATGCTTGATATTACATGTTGATCGTCCTTTAATATTCATTCAACTTAATCACACACTCAGTGCTATATACATAATTGAAGCATATTAATCATCGCACACTTAGTGCCTATTCTTTTAATCAATTTGTCTCGATATCGCACACACAGTGCCAATTCAATAAGCCGAAGCTTTCATATCATCGCACACACAGTGCTATTCATTTCTTATAATCGCACACTTAGTGCCTATTCTTTTAATCGACTTGTCTCGATGTCCCACACACAGTGCCCATTCAATAAGCTGAAGCTTTCATATCATCGCACACACAGTGCTATTCATTTCTTATAATCGCACACTTAGTGCCTATTCTTTTAATCCGCTTGTCTCGATGTCGCACACATAGTGCCCATTCAATAAGCCGAAGCTTTCATATCATCGCACACACAGTGCTATTCATTTCTTATAATCGCACACTTAGTGCCTATTCTTTTAATCGACTAGTCTCGATGTCGTACACACAATGCCCATTCAATAAGCCGAAGCTTTCATATCATCGCACACACAGTGCTATTCATTTCTTATAATCACATACTTAGTGTCGTGATTCATTGTCGAAACTTAAATGACATCGCACACTTAGTGCATTAATACAAAACCAAACTTTATTCGGTATCGCACACACAGTGCCAATCATTAAAGCCGAAGCTTCCATTACTTTGCACACACAGTGCTATTTAACTCCATCATAATTTCAATTACGCACACTTAGTGCCTCATTTCTCAACATCATACATGTAACATTTCTAATTCAATAACTATCATTCAATTCCCATCACATAGATATAAACTAACAACTTGTATTATATCTGAACTTACTTACTATATTAAACTTATCACGGAATTTATATGCATTATTCTCTCATAAGCATCCATTATCAACATTAGTCATATAAACAATTACAGTTTCATTCAAGTACATTTATTTGCATAGTGACTTACCTCAGATTCGGTTTATCGGTATGAAAATAGTTACTCTGTCACTTTCGCTTTCCCGCGATCTAAGTCCTTTTTCCTCAGTTCTTGATCTAAACATGTTCAGAATTAACCCATATATTCACTAATTCATTCAATTCAATCCAAACACATATATTTAGGGCTATTTACAAATTAGACCTCACATTTGCACATTTTATCAATTTAGTCCATTTTTCTCAAAACATCAAATTCAAAAAATCAATACATAACTAAGCTTAGCTGAATATTCACACATTCACACAAGCCCATATTTTTTTCATCAAATTAGCAATTTAGCCCCTCAATTTTCCATTTTCACAATTTAGCGCTATTTAGCTAAATTCATCAAAACTTCAAGAACAAAACATGTTCATCTAGTTCAAATCTTTCATTTAACACCTTAAAACATCACAAAGCTCAACATAGCATCAATGGCGTAACTCATAAACATCATCAATTCATCAAGTTGAAACATGGGTTTGATAACTCTCAAAGCAACGATTGCAAAAACGTAGAAATTATCAAAAATCAAAGACAAAACTCACCTTAATTTTGGCTTTAAATTGCCGAATGTATGAGAGCTTAAAACTTTTCTTTTTCCTTTGAAAATTCGGTGGAGAATGTATAAATGAACTCCACTTTCATGTTTCTTTTATTATAATATACATATAACTTATATAATAATTATAATATAACTTTTAACTTAATAAATAACATATAAAAACATGTTATAAAACCATGTTTCCCTCCACTATAAATAAAAATGGGCTATTTTCCCTTTAAGGACTTCACTATAATAATTGCATCTCAATCTAACCATTAATCAATTGAAAAGTCACTTTTAATCCTTATGCGATTTAGTCCTTTTATCAAATTAAGCACACAGATGGACGAATTAACTTACGAAAATTTAACACATGCTTAATCACTTATAAGAGACACAAAATATAATAACAAAATATTATACGAATTTGGATTTGGGGTCCCGAAACCACTAGTCCGACTAGGGTATAAACCGGACTATTACAATTCCCCCCTTAGGGATTTTCGTCCCCGAAAATCTTACCGTTAAACAGAGTGGGATTTCAATCTCAAATTCAATATCTTTTCTTTTTAAGTCTGCATAGGACTTCTGACGATCGATGCTGCTTTCAAATAATCTCGGATCAGTTTCACTTTCTGTTCTGAATCTTTTATCAAATCAACCCCAAGTAACTTATTTTCACTGAGTTCAGTCCAATACAAAGGTGTACGACATTTACGTCCTTGCAAAGCTTCATATGGTGCCATTTTGATGCTCGTTTGAAAACTATTATTATACACAAATTCGATCAACTATGACCCAAATCATATCTTTCTTTCTCAGAATCTGAGGCAAAATAGAAACAAAATCCATTATCACTATATCCCATTCCCATTCAGGAATCAAAATCGATTGTAGCAAACCAAGCAGAATTTGATGTTCAGCTTTCACTTATTGTCAGACTAAACTTTTTAACACAAAGTTAGATATGTCTCGTTTCATTTCAGACCACCAACAATGTTGCTTCAGATCATAATACAGTAGCTCCTTTCTAACTGATCAAATAAGTCATCAATTTTGAGCAACGGATATTTGTTCTTTATTTGTCACCTTACTCAACCATCGATAATCAATACACATCCTCATCATGTCATCTTTCTTTTTCACAAATAGGACAGGAACACTCCTGAAACACCCCAAACCCAGCCTACGAGCCTTGACCGGATCTGGTATGTTCCCCGGTGTAAACCGTTTCAAATTCTTTTGTTACTTAGGAAAAACTTGTGTATTTTGGAAGAAAGATTGTTTTGGATTGGGCTTGTGTTGAAAACAAGTTTATTTCATTACTAAAATCCTTTACTTTAGGTGACAAAACGTTTGGGCTTCGTTTTAAAAAAAAATGATTACTTAATCTTTTAATGAATAAAGGTTTGTAAGCTTAACAAATAAAAACAGAATAAAATATTCCTACTAAGGCCTTATTACATCAAATAATTCCCAAAATTAAAACCAAAATAAACTTTAAAATACTTAAAGTAAAATAGTCCAAATAAAAGAAATCTAAACTTCACATGGCCTCCATTAATCATCTGCCGAACCCGGTCCATTACTGTTCGTCACCTAAAAATAGTCCCACAGCGGGGTGAGTCAAACAGACTCAATGTGTAACCAACACTAAGAATTAACATTTCAGGCATGCATTATCATATCACATACATGTTCATATAACAGGTAAAAATAATGATGCAACCCAAACCCAAACCTAGTTAGCCATCCACTACACTCCCCCGTACCAACCTATACACCGTGGGGACTACTAAGTCAACCCTCCATCCGCTACGCACCATCGAAGGCAGTCGCTGCAGTCGACGTGCTCATCGCCCTTATAAAATTTGTGGTCTTAGGTCACCACATTCAGATTTCGTGGTCTTAGGTCACCACATTCAGATATCGCGGTCTTAGGTCACAGCATTCAGATTTCGTGGTCTTAGGTCACCACATTCAGATATCGTGGTCTTAGGTCACCACATTCACTTCCCCTTTTCAATAACCCATATGCCCAAATCATATTATGCATTAACATGCCAAAGTTCACATTCTTATCATTATTCTCATGTTACTTATAACATATTTCATAATCCTATTGGGAGTAGGAAACGTACCTGAGTACTTCGTACCATAGCATGGTACTTAGCCATATTTTCACATTCTTAATATTTCATAAATTTAAACATAGCCATGAACATATCAAGACTTAGGATAGGGTACACACCTGATTCGCTTAACGATTTCACTTGAAATCTTGAATTTCCGATCTTTAGATCTTTAACTCCCTACATTCGGCCCATATTAAATATTTAATGAAAAACTCATTCGGCCACAAAACCAAATCCTAGTAGGATTTGTACACTAAAACTTACCTTGATGCCGATTTGCTTATCACTCAAATCCCGAAAACTTTGCTATACCCCTCCTTGTATTCGGCCAAACACTAGATCTCTACATAGGTTAGTTTCGGCTTTTTAACATGTAAGAAATAGATCTTAGTATCAATACAGGCCTTGGCTGAATGCTATAGATACTTACCTTGTGGATTTTAAATCTCGAAACTCACCGAATAACTAGGGAACACGCGGCCTATGGTGTACCTTCGGGAAAAGAACTTTTCCTTCCTTGTAGTCGACACTTAGTAAATCCCGAAAGATCTCTTCAAAGTTTCGACAATAAGATATTAATGGGGTTAGTCCTAGATTTCGGCATATCTTATAAGAAAAAGGATGAAAATTGAATGATAACTAGTTCTTACCCTTAATACAGAAGTCGACAACCCCTTGTTTGAAGTCTCAAAACTATTCGGCTATGGCCTTGATTTTAGCAAACTTTCGGCTTTTGGAAGATTATGAAAGAAGAAGAGAAAAGAGTTTGAGCAATTTGGTAATGAAGTTTCGGCTACACAAGGTGTATTTTCGGCTTGGAAAAACGATGAAGAAAGGAAATATTTGCTAGAGAGAATTCGGAAAAGAGAGAGTTAGAAGAAAGAATGAATGGTCCTCTTTTCCTTTTATAGTCAAAATTACTAACTTAGAATCCCTTACTTGGCCATCACTCTTCTATTTTGATAGCTTTATCTCTTTAATTAAAAATTAAAGAATAATCCCTCAATTATCTCTTTGAAAATAATCTAAAATAAATCATCATTTATCCACCTATTTAGCCGAGTTTTAAGGAGAATTAAACTCTTCCCTTAAGAGTCCCTATTGCCGTTCATTGCTTCCTCTTTAAGTAATTAAATAAAAATCACTTAAAGTCTTAGCTAGATGCCGTCCACCCCCTTCCCTTGATGAGCCTCATTTAAACTTATTCTATTGGACTCCTTGTGGCCATACGAGGCCCAAATTATCCACCTAAGTGGTGCCTCCCTATGATTAGTTTAGCTTTAATAACGAATTGGGCCGCAAGCCCAATTCAGATGCAAAACACTCTCGAAATGCTCTCCTTGTCGCTCGAACCTAAGCTTGCACACATGTTGGTGGCATCATTCTTGGGCTTTAAGTGGTGCCTCCTTGCCAATTTTCCAAGCCCCATTCTTGTGTCAAATTCCTCCTATTAATTTTCTTAAGGCCACCTTGCCTTAGTTTCCTCTTTTAAACTTTAAAACTTGACATTTCCTTACATTTGTGTTTCCAAAACGTTCGTTTCCCTCCTTTAACCTAACATTTCCTTACATTTCCAAGTTTCCCGAAATGTTTACTTTCCTCTTTTGAACCATTTCTAAATCATTTTTTTACATTTCCTAGTTTCCAAAAATGTTCACTTTACTCTTTTAAACTTAACATTTCTAAAACATTTCCTTACATTTCCAAGTTTCCAAAAATGTTCACTTTCCTCTTTTAAACTTAACATGTCTAAAACATTTCCTTACATTTCCAAGTTTCCAAAAATGTTCACTTTCCTCTTTTAAACTTAACATTTCTAAAACATTTCCTTACATTTCCAAGTTTCCAAAAATGTTCACCATACATTCATAACACATAAGACATGCCATTTCGTATAATTAAATAAAAAATGCATAGGCCCATTTTCAGGATGTTACAGTTCTACCCTCATTAAAAACAATTTCGTCCTCGAAATTACTTACTATCGAATAATCTAACATCTTAACTCACCGCGCTACGCTTATGCTGCGCACTCTGATCTTAATAGAGCCATCATACTTCCTAGGCACAATTTTTTTTTTAAGTTCACGTTCCCGAGAACTCATTTCTAACGTCGCGATTTAATCTGATTAAAGAGTTTTATGCATTAGTACTTTGTTCCACTGTTTAACCGAGAACAATTTTATGAAAAGGAGTTTAATAGTGGTTCTTTCGATCAAACAAAGTCTCAGTTCAAGTTCACTATTCTAATTCAGAGATTCACATTCACATTCACATTCATCCATCTCGAAAGAGACACATTCATTCACAACATTCACTTCACTACTTTGGGCATTCCTGATCATCCCCCCCAGGGGTAATTTCGTCATTTTTCCTATAAGGTATTTTGGTAAATTTAGGGTTCCTTTAAGCAGAGTAGTGAAATTTTGATAAGAACTGTGGGTATTTGAAAATTTTCATAAACCAAGGGCATTTTTGTAATTTTACCACTAGGGGTATTTTTGTAATTTTTATAATTTGGAAATATTTTGAAAATTTTCCAAAATAAGTTGTTGCTACTATTCAAGGGGTAATTTGGTGATTATAAAACTAGGGTTTTCATAAAAAAAATTACGGCTAGTCCCTTTCGGGTTTTAGTTAGGGGTTTAGCCCGTGTATAAGTCCTCTTGGTTAGGGTGAACCGAGGCTACGCACCAGGTAGGATTCGAGTGGAGAGGAGGTGAGTCACGCAGACTGCTTAAATACCAAGCTCCCACCGAAACCAATCCTAGACATGGGCACCATGGTTGCCACACCCTAACTCGGCGACTTAACCACAGGTTTGTTTAATTAGGCATTTAAGTCTTATGTATTTGTTGGGGTAACTAGTCCTAGGGTTCAAGTACTGAATCTCTATTCTACGTTCCATTTCTACCCTTCTACAAATCATAATATAAATCACACAAAAGATCAGAGTACTTACCTGGTGGACTTCGAGTCGGAGACTTAGTGGGCCATGCCAGAAAGCCTATTTATTCCTTAGAAAAGTCTATTTTCAAAAGACAGAAAATGTTTTGGGCCCTAAAAGCCCTCAAGGTTGAGTTTTAAACTGGGCTCTGATACCAAATTGAAACACCCCAAACCCGGCCCATGAGCCTTGACCGGATTTGGTATGTTCCCCGGTGTAAACCGTTTCAAATTCTTTTGTTACTTAGGAAAAACTTGTGTATTTTGGAAGAAAGATTGTTTTGGGTTGGGCTTGAGTTGAAAACAAGTTTATTTCATTACTAAAATCCTTTACTTTAGGTGACAAAACGTTTGGGCTTCGTTTTTAAAAAAAAATGATTACTTAATCTTTTAATGAATAAAGGTTTGTAAGCTTAACAAATAAAAACAGAATAAAATATTCCTACTAAGGCCTTATTACATCAAATAATTTCCAAAATTAAAACCAAAATAAACTTTAAAATACTTAAAGTAAAATAGTCCAAATAAAATAAATCTGAACTTCACATGGCCTCCACTAATCATCTGCCGAACCCGATCCATTACTGTTCCACGAGGACTTCCTAGGAGGTCACCCATCCTAGTACTACTCTTGCCCAAGCACGCTTAACCTCAAATTCCTCCTATTAATTTTTTAAGGCCACCTTGCCTTAGTTTCCTCTTTTTAAACTTTAAAACTTGACATTTCCTTACATTTCGTGTTTCCAAAACGTTCGTTTCCTCCTTTAACCTAACATTTCCTTACATTTCCAAGTTTTCTGAAATATTTACTTTCCTCTTTTGAATCATTTCTAAATCATTTCCTTACATTTCCTAGTTTCCAAAAATGTTCACTTTCCTCTTTTAAACTTAATATTTCTAAAACATTTCCTTACATTTCCAAGTTTCCAAAAATGTTCACTTTCCTCTTTTAAACGTAACATGTCTAAAACATTTCCTTACATTTCCAAGTTTCCAAAAATGTTCACTTTCCTCTTTTAAACTTAACATTTCTAAAACATTTCCTTACATTTCCAAGTTTCCAAAAATGTTCACCATACATTCATAACACATAAGACATGCCATTTCGTATAATTAAATCAAAAATGCATAGGCCCATTTTCAGGATGTTACAACTCCAAGGTGAGAAACTTGGTCTAGCGAACCCTCTATCAGTCAACTCTTGCAACTGCGACTCTAACTCTTTCAACTCTATTTGTGCCATTCTATACGGAGCTATTAAAATAGGTGTAGTACCAAACATCAATTCAATACCAAACTCAACTTCACGAATCAGAGGTAAACCCGATAACTCTTTAGGGAACACATCAGAGAATTCACCAACAATAGGCATTGATTCAACTTTCTTCTCAGACACTTTTGAATCAATCACATAAGTAAAATATACCTCGTAACCCTTTTTCACATAACTTTGAGCTTTCAAAATAGATATCACAGCCGGCAATCCATTCAAATCATTAAACTCAACTCGTACAATCTCATCATTCAGACACCTCAAATCAATTGTCTTTCTTTTACAGTTCACAACAGCATCATGCATAAACAACCAATCCATACCCAAAATAATATCAACCTCATCAAATGGCAAAAGCACCAGATCAGTAGGAAAATATATATCTCGAAACATTAACGGACAGTTCTTGCATACATTATCATCCAAAACACTTTTTACCTAAGGGGTTCGATACTTTTATAGTAAACTCAGTAGACTCTACAGGTAAAGTTTGGCTAAATACAAAATTCATACATATATACGAGTGCATAGAACGAGGGTCTATCAATGCAATCACTGAAATATCATAAAGAGTAAACGTACCCGTAATAATATCTGAAGATGAGGTTTCCTCACAAGCTCAAGTAGTACACGTTCTAGTTGGCTCTCTAAATTCAGATTTTGCAACAGTATCCCTCATAAACCTCTAACTACTACTAACATTTCTTGTATTTCGGGAAGGTCTATCTCTCTCTGGAACGTTATCTACTCTCGGATTCTGAGTAGTCTCTTGCTCAATAGACTCTGGGCAATCTCGAATAAAATGATCTAATGATCCACATCTGAAGCAAACTTGATTATTCAATATACAATTCTCCGGATGTCTTTTACCACAACATTTACACTTAAGTCGCTCGGATCTGACATTTTCAACACTCACCATCTTTGGGCAATCTCGAATGAAGTGATTTCGTGATCCACATTTATAACAAACTCTATTGTTGTACTTGCCCCAACATTTTCCCACATGTCGTCTTCCACACTGTCTACACTCAGGTTTGTTGCTTTTAGTACTTCCATCATTTGATTCAATTTGAGCTTGAGTTCCTGCATCAAAGATTTGGTCTCACACAATCTCTACTCGTATGTCTGATTGAAACATTTAATATATTGCTTGCATCTCTATATTTCTTCATCAAAAGTTGAGAGAAATTACTTATCGATCTTTTTCTTTCATTACGAGCTTTAGAATTGACTTTCTCGATATTATCATCATTAGTAGCCCTGAACTCACCGGCCTCATACTTACAAATTTTGTCAACCGAAGACATGTTCATTAGATTTAGATTCATAGTCGAAAGCATAGCAGATGTCAGAGGGAAATTAACCGGGCGGAGGTTGTAAAATAGTCAGGTTATTTCTCACAAATTGGGTGAACCATTCACTCATCAACTGGAAGAAAGCTTGTTTAGCTTCTTCTCATGACTGCTCGTAGCCGGCCTTGAATCATAAGGCACTATTCCTTGTACGGGAGTAGGAGCATTACTTTCTACGTCGTCAGCTACGGCTCTTTCAGGATCCATTGCTATACAAAAATCACATTTTTACGTCAGGATTCATCACACTATCACATTTCAGATATTATGGCATGTATAGCTAGACTCTGACACGCTACATTAGTCTGAGAATCGACTAAACCGTAGCTCTGATACCAATCAAATATAACACCCCTAACCCGTATTCGATGCCAGGATAGGGTTAGGGCATTACTGATAGATCAAAAACATTTACGGAATTCATTATATAGTCCTTCATCAATATCAATCATAATGTCCCTTAAGTAGGTCATCGAGACCTAAAACATGTTTATAACTGAGTCGGGACTAAATCAAAACACAAAAAATTTCATGAAAAATTAAAAACTTTTCTAAATACAGGGGATACACGCCCTTGGGGGTAGGCCGTGCCTCTCCCACGGCTACTAAACACACCCGTGTGTCCTCCCCGTGGTTACATACTGCCAAATCCAACACGGCTGCCAAGCACACCCGTGTGCTATGGTCATGTCCCTATAAGTCATATACTGCCATATCTCACACGACCTCTAAGCACATCCGTGCCATGACCGTGTACTCCTTAAGCTAGCTACTGACTTTTACCCCATGGTTGCTAGGCACGCCCGTGTGCCATGACCGTGTGACATAATAGGTCACTTGCAAGACCAACAAGCCACCCATTTGGGTCTCACCTACAAGTATCACTTACCAACACATAACATGTTTATATATAGCACTAAAACATACCCAAATGACTATCCAATCTAAACATACCAATTTGCATGACCAAAATTCAATTATGCCCAAGCACCAATCATCTATATACATACCATTTCATAACCATTTCATATATCAACTAATCATACCAAAACACATTACATATCGTATTCCTTTAAGCATATTACCAAAACATAACTAGCCAAATCACATGGCTAAGTTCATTTTACATCTCATATCACGGACTGGCCTATACTTGCCATATCTAGCTATATACATATTCAAAGTGTACCAAAATGATTTTAGTAGTGTGATGACGATCCTTGACGGTCTCGAGCCTTCAGTAGCTTTGATGACCTATAAACAGAGAAAACATACACACAGAGTAAGCTTTACAAAGCTTAGTAAGTCAATATAGAAACAAACTTAACATGAATTGCACATAACCAAATTAATAGAATGACCCATATAGTTCTCATGACAAAATCACCTCATTCTTTCTTGAACTTATAAGCTTAGCCATAACTTACCATATTTCCAAATCACCTATCATATTTGTATCTATTTCATCTAGTCAAGAATTTACACATCATATTATCAATTTGATGTACTTATCATAATATGCTCACATGGATACTTACCTCATATACACCATTAGTATATAAGCAACATACTTGTAACAGATATTCATTCACTTAACTTGTAACATCCTAAAATTGGGCCTAGTAGGATTGGGCCCAATGGCGTAGGAATGTTTAAAATTTTGATAACAAAGAATGACAATATTGCAAATTGGACTTATTAGTTAAGTGAATTTGGAAGGTTACGAGGCTTCTATGAAGTTCCGGGTTCGAGTTGGGCCTTAGTAAAATTTTGTGATTTAGCCTATTAAGGAGAGATAGTAAGTGGCTTCAAGGCTTATGGAATTAGATGAGTAATTTGTTAGCATAAAGGAGCTTATGGTAAAGAGGTTATGGCATTAAGTGATGTACCTTGAGGGAAGAGGTTCAATTCCCATTGTTTGCAAATTTGACTATTATTTTTGCTTTCCTTCCTTATGTGTCGACCAAGAAGTATTTTTGGTAAGTGTGGACTTTATTATTTTGGTAAGGTGGCTAAAAGAATATGGCAAGGTTAAAGTTTGGGAAAGGAATCAAGAAGAATAGGAAAGAAAGGGGGACAAGAGGCTAATATCGGGGGAGGTGTTTTGGAAAGTATGAGTGGCCAAATCTTATCCTAAGGGGATGCATGTGGATGGTTTTTGGAGTAATTAGGTGGCTGAAATTTTATTTGGCATTTGGTAAAGTCTTAGCTTTGTTTTGGCCAAAATCCTTTTGACAACTTTGTGCCATTTCTCTCAATTTTGCAACCCTCCTTGCCAAATCATAGTAGCACAATAGTGCATTGTTTTTCCTCTCAAATTCTTTTCTTTTCCTTTGCTTTGTGCTGAAATTACAAGCCTTGGTGACCATAGTTTCTTCTTTTTTTTTACTTTGGCGAATTCCCTAGCACAATTGTGCATTTTCTTGCTCTTTTGTTTGATCAAGATTTTCATCTATTGTTTATTCCCTTTGATTTCAAATTACAAGGCACTTTTCTTCCATCCAATCTCTTCTTAATCAAATCGGTAAGTAATCATATTTTCCTCTTTTCATTTCATTTTCTTTTTCTTCCAAGCCGTATATAGGTGAAGGGGTGTATTGTGGTGATTCCTCCTCGTCGAATAAGGTGTGGCTAACATTATTTTTATGTTAATCATTTTAAGGACTCAAGTACTTTATCGGAGGCCAATCGAACACCTATCCCTCGTAATAAGAGACTCAGATTGTTGGTAAGTGATAGATTGTTAATTAATCAAAATAATTGGTTGAAGTGGTAAATTCAGTTTTGGGATTAATTGTTGATCGATTGTATCTTTAGGTGTCATGGAGAATTTCGTGTTACGGATTCGAATAAGGTGTGTAATCCGCACCCTTCCGAATATATGTTTGAAATGGTGGGTAAGTCTCACATCTCTTTGAAAGTTTACATGAAATATTCTGTGATTCGGTAGAAATCTGAATAAAACCGATAACCGACATTCGTGATCACCGAGAGTGCGATATTCGTAGTGGTAATCGTATTTTGTAATAAAATAGTTTGGTCGTAAATAATTGTCTTGTATTTGAAAAATCATGAAAAATTGGATAAAAGGAATTACAAAGTGAATAAGATATCAGATTAAAACTTATCGTGTTAATTTTAATATGGAAGAAACGGAGAAGGAAAAGGAATATTAGATTCGAGATATGTTAATTTTAGTGAGACCTGGTTTTGAATGACTGCGGGGTATTCTGCTTGCTTTTGGAAAAATCATATAAAATTGTACAAAGTGAATTAAGAGTTATAATTGATAAGTATGGATTCCTTAGTGAATCTATTTTCAAAAGAAATAAGTGGGAGCAGAGATGAAAATCGTACAAGAAGATATTAGAGATTAAGGTAAGAGAGGTCAGAATCATTGGACAAAGTGAAACAAGGGAAATTTAAGGAATAAACTGTACTAAATGGTTAAGGTAAAATTATGGTTAGAAAGATATGCGAGTCTAGTTTCAAGGAAAATTTATGGATTTAGATTTGAGTTTTCTAACTCGAGTTATGGCCAATTTAGTCGGTGTGATGCGGTTGGATAGTTTCGTTTTATGCCCCAAATTAGTAATTAAGCTTAGGTTGAAATTACCATTATACCCTTAGAGGGTAAATTCTTGAATTACCCTTTGTGGGCACGACACGAATTATGAAAATGCCCTTACGGGTCAAGTTACGAAAATGCCCCTAATGGGTGAATTATGAAAATGTCCCTATGGACTAAATTACGAAAATACCCTTTATGGGTCAAATTGAAATATGTTGCTATATGGGCCTCATGTGAATAATGGGCCAAATTTTCTAGATCGATTAATGGGCCAAATTTTGCTAGATCGTTAAATGGGCCAAAGTTTTGCTAGATTGTTAAATGGGCGAAAACCACGATAAATAGTTAAATGGGTCAAATCTACGCTAGATCGTTAAATGGTAGAAAATATGCTAGATCATTAATTGGGCCTAAGTTGCTAAAGTGCTAAATGGGCTAAATGTTATTTTGTGTTATGGGCCTTAATTAAAACTTGAAATATTGATTCTCTTGTAAATTGGGCCTTTTGCTAAAATTATTATATGGATATAAATTGTTATGCATACATGTTTGCATGGGTTGGGAAAATGATGAAGAGAAGAAAGGCCTGTTGCCAAAATCTAGTTCGGTGGCTCTGCCACAAATAATCAAATGGCTTATTGCCTCTAGTTCGGTGGCTCTGGCACAAATAATCAAATGGCTTATTACCTCTAGTTCGGTGGCTCTGCCACAAATATGGCTTATTGCCTCTAGTTCGGTGGCTCTGCCACAAATAATCAAATGGCTTATTGCCTCTAGCTCGGTGGCTTTGCCACAAATATAAAATAATGCCTACGACTGGTGTGTTGGCGGGGTGGGTTGACTTGATCCCTACAGGTGTGATGGTTGGTACGGGGGTGTGTAGCGGATGGAAATTAGGCTTGGTTTGGGAATTGCATATCACATGCATATTATATACATGTTATAATTGTAATTGGGCTTAGGCCCAAAATATTGCTATGTGTGTTCACCCAGTGGATGATGGTAAGGGATTATACATGAGTTCTTGTAACTCACCCCTTTCTCTTAACCCCAGTAGGTAATGCTCCGTGAGGTGGACTTGGGCCATGGATGACTCAGTGGAGGCCATTCTTTAGAAATAGTGTTTTGAATTTTAAATTTCTATTCTCGTTATTTTATTATTTTGGTTTAAGCTGTAATAAGGCCTCTGAACTATTTTATTATTTGCTTTATGGTTGGTTTACTTATTATTTTGCTTAAATTGTTTTAAACGAGAATTTTTCTAAGAACGAAAATAAAATTTTTCCGAAATTGATTAATAAATGGATTTCAAGATAAACTTTCACAAATATGATTTAACTCGAATTTTCTTTCAATTTATTAACGACATTTTCAAAAGTCACAGATTTAAAGTTTAATTCCTTGATTTGTGATTTATTAAATTACTTGTATTTTATCTACGCTTTTGAAATGTTTTCAAAATGTTGTTACAACTCTAGTTTTTGCAAATCGTTTATTTCAAATATGCTTTCAGAATCGAAAAGGTTTATTAAAGATAATTATGTTTTCACGAGATGTAATTGCTTTAGTTGTATTGGGTTTTAACAAAGAAGTCGTGATTCTCAAACAAGTTGTTAACAATTGCAAAGATGGTTTTGAAAAACACTTCCATGTCGTGACGCTTGATTCGGGCCTAACTTCTAGGCGGGTTTGGGGTGTTACAATTTAGTGGTATCAGAGCCCAGTTTGAAAACTCGGCTGTGGTTTGGGTTCATAAACATTTTCGAAATTGTTTTGAATTTTAAATTATAATACACGTTTGAAAGGAAGTATGGCACCAATTGTATCCGACACCAAGTCAAGTAAGTATTTGTTTTCGTTTTATGATTATTGTGATATGACTATAGGAACACTCTAGAACTTTTAGTTTTAGATATTGAAACTATAGAGATTGAGACTTTAGGATGCGTTTTGAAAACAACTTCTACTCTTATACTCCATAAAATATTGTTTAATAAACACTGAAATAGCATAATGATTCATAAAACTCTTAATCATATTATATCAACTTAGTGAACATGAGTGCTAGAAGACGCGGACGCGGTAGACGTGGACGTGGTAGAGGTGAGGTGCTAGGGCTAGATCTTTGGCACCAAGGCATGTGCCGAAAGGGAGACGTTAGCATCGCCAGATGGTGAGATGGGATCTCATGTCCGATTTAAGGTTGATGAGTGACTCAGATAGTTAAGAAAGTATTGGAGGAGGTTAAAGGAATCATGAGGCACTTTGAGTTGAGTGCGTGGATTATAAGAAGAAAAGAGATCGTGGTTCTTTAGGGTCACACCTCGTTACGTGAAGCGTGTCAAGGCACGCCCAAACTTTTCGACTTGCGATTATTGCGTAAGGCGCCATCCGGAGAATCTTGGAGGAGGTTAGGAGCATTTGGAGATGCGAGTCTAAGGAGCATAAGGCTCGTGGATTGTTACATCACCATCAAGTCGCTTATGGTTGGAAGTGATGATAGAATGTAAGAAAATTTTTGTATAAGTGGTATATAACGGTTTGCTCTGTGGCTAGATGTTTGGTTGTGTAAAAGGATTTAAGATTAAGTTAAAAGTACATTGTGGTTTTTAAGAGTAGAGTCTTGTGAAAGCTTAGTGATGTGATCTGAGCGACACGTTTAGTAGTTGATTGGAAATTTCGAGGACGAAATTTCTTTAAGGAGGGTAGAATTGTAACATCCTAAAATTGGGCCTAGTAGGATTGGGCCCAATGGCGTAGGAATGTTTAAAATTTTGAGAACAAGAGAATGACAATATTGCAAATTGGACTTATTAGTTAAGTGAATTTGGAAGGTTACGAGGCTTCTATGAAGTTTGGGTTTGAGTTGGGCCTTAGTAAAATTTTGTGATTTAGCCTATTAAGGAGAGATAGTAAGTGGCTTCAAGGCTTATGGAATTAGATGAGTAATTTGTTAGCATAAAGGAGCTTATGGTAAAGAGGTTATGGCATTAAGTGATGTACCTTGAGGAAGAGGTTCAATTCCATTGTTTGCAAATTTGACTATTATTTTGCTTTCCTTCCTTATGTGTCGACCAAGAAGTATTTTTGGTAAGTGTGGACTTTATTATTTTGGTAAGGTGGCTAAAAGAATATGGCAAGGTTAAAGTTTGGGAAAGGAATCAAGAGGAATAGGAAAGAAAGGGGACAAGAGGCTAATATCGGGGAGGTGTTTTGGAAAGTATGAGTGGCCAAATCTTATCCTAAGGGGGATGCATGTGGATGGTTTTTGGAGTAATTAGGTGGCTGAAATTTTATTTGGCATTTGGTAAAGTCTTAGCTTTGTTTTGGCCAAAATCCTTTTGACAACTTTGTGCCATTTCTCTCAATTTTGCAACCCTCCTTGCCAAATCATAGTAGCACAATAGTGCATTGTTTTTCCTCTCAAATTCTTTTCTTTTCCTTTGCTTTGTGCGAAATTACAAGCCTTGGTGACCATAGTTTCTTCTTTTTTTTTACTTTGGTCGAATTCCCTAGCACAATTGTGCATTTTCTTGCTCTTTTGTTTGATCAAGATTTTCATCTATTGTTTATTCCCTTTGATTTCAAATTACAAGGCACTCTTCTTCCATCCAATCTCTTCTTAATCAAATCGGTAAGTAATCGTATTTTCCTCTTTTCATTTCGTTTTCTTTTTCTTCCAAGCCGTATATAGGTGAAGGGGTGTATTGTGGTGATTCCTCCTCGTCGAATAAGGTGTGGCTAACATTGTTTTGTGTTAATCACTTTTAAGGCCTCAAGTACTTTATCGGAGGGCCAATCGAACACCTATCCCTCGTAATAAGAGACTCGGATTGTTGGTAAGTGATAGATTGTTAATCAATCAAAATAATTGGTTGAAGTGGTAAATTCAGTTTTGGGATTAATTGTTGATCGATTGTATCTTTAGGTGTCATGGAGAATTTCGTGTTACGGATTCGAATAAGGTGTGTAATCCGCACCCTTCCGAATATATGTTTGAAATGGTGAGTAAGTCTCACATCTCTTTGAAAGTTTACATGAAATATTCTGTGATTCGGTAGAAATACCGAATAAAACCGATAACCTGCATTCGTGATCACTCGAGAGTGCGATATTCGTAGTGGTAATCGTATTTTGTAATAAAACAGTTTCGGTCGAAATAGTGTCTTGTATTTGAAAAATCATGAAAAATTGGATAAAAGGAATTACAAAGTGAATAAGATATCAGATTAAAGCTACTGTGTTAATTTTAATATGGTAGAAATGGAGAAGGAAAAGGAATATTAGATTCGAGATATGTTAATTTTAGTGAGACTGGTTTTGAATGACTTGGGTATTCTGTTCTGTTTTGGAAAAATCATATAAAATTGTACAAAGTGAATTAAGAGTTATAATTGATAAGTATGGATTCCTTAGTGAATATATTTTCAAAATAAATAAGTGGGAGCAGTAGATGAAAATCGTACAGTAAGATATTTGAGATTAAGGTAAGAGAGGTCAGAATCATTAGACAGTGAAACAAGGGAAATTTATGGAATAAACTATACTAAATGGTTAAGGTAAAAATTCTGGAAAACTTATAGTAGAAAGATATACGAGTCTAGTTTCAAGGAAAATTTACGGATTTAGATTTGAGTTTTCTAACTCGAGTTATGGCCAATTTAGTCGGTGTGATGTAGTTGGACAGTTTCGTTTTATGCCCCAAATTAGTAATTAAGCTTAGGTTGCGAAATTACCATTATACCCTTAGAGGGTAAATTCTTGAATTACCCTTTGTGGGTACGACATCGAATTATGAAAATGCCCTTACGGGTCAAGTTACGAAAATGCCCTAATGGGCGAATTATGAAAATGTCCTATAGACTAAATTACGAAAATACCCTTTATGGGTCAAATTGAAATATGTTGCTATATGGGCCTCATGTGAATAATGGGCCAAATTTTCTAGATCGATTAATGGGCCAAATTTTGCTAGATCGTTAAATGGGCCAAAATTTTGCAAGATTGTTAAATGGGCCGAAAACCCTGATAAATAGTTAAATGGGCCAAAATCTTTGCTAGATCGTTAAATGGGATGAAAACCCTGAAAAATAGTTAAATGGGCCAAAATCTCTGCTAGATCAATAAATGGGACGAAATCTCTGCTAGATCGTTAAATGGGCCAAAAATATGCTAGATCATTAATTGGGCCTAAGTTGCTAAAGTGCTAAATGGGCTAAATGTTATTTTATGTTATGGGCCTTAATTAAAAACTTGAAATATTGATTCTCTTGTAAATTGGGCCTTTTGCTAAAATTATTATATGGATATAAATTGTTATGCATACATGTTTGCATGGGTTGGGAAAATGATGAAGAGAAGAAAGGCCTGTTGCCAAAATCTAGTTCAGTTGCTCTGCCACAAATAATCAAATGGCTTATTGCCTCTAGTTCGGTGGCTCTGCCACAAATAATCAAATGGCTTATTGCCTCTAGTTCGGTGGCTCTGCCACAAATATGGCTTATTGCCTCTAGTTCGGTGGCTTTGCCACAAATATAAAATGGCTTAATGCCTACGACTGGTGTGTTGGCGGGGTGGGTTGACTTGATCCCCACAGGTGTGATGGTTGTGCAGGGGTGTGTAGTGGATGGAAATTGGGCTTGGTTTGGGAATTGCATATCACATGCATATTATATACATGTTATAATTGTAATTGGGCTTAGGCCCAAAATATTGCTATGTGTGTTCCGACCCAGTGGATGATGGTAAGGGGATTATACACTGAGTTCTTGTAACTCACCCCCCTTTCTCTTAACCCTGGAGGTAATGCTCCGTGAGGTGGACTTGGGCCATGGATGACTCGGTGGAGGCCATTCTTCAGAAATAGTGTTTTGAATTTTAAATTTCTATTCCCGTTATTTTATTATTTTGGTTTAAGCTGTAATAAGGCCTCTCAACTATTTTATTATTTGCTTTATGGTTGGTTTACTTATTATTTTGCTTAAATTGTTTTAAACGAGAATTTTTCTAAGAACGAAAATAAAAGTTTTTCGAAATTGATTAATAAATGGATTTCAAGATAAACTTTTACAAATATGATTTAACTTGAATTTTCTTTCAATTTATTAACGACATTTTCAAAAGTTACGGATTTAAAGTTTAATTCCTTGATTTGTGATTTATCAAATTACTTGTATTTTATCTACGTTCCTAAAGGTTTTCAAAATGTTGTTACAACTCTAGTTTTTGCAAATCGTTTATTTCAAATATGCTTTCAACCGAAAAGGTTTATTAAAGATAATTATGTTTTCACGAGATGTAATTGCTTTAGTTGTATTGGGTTTTAACAAAGAGGTCGTGATTCTCAAACAAGTTGTTAACAATTGCAAAGATGGTTTTGAAAAACACTTCCATGTCGCACGCCAGATTCGGGCCTAACTTCTAGGCCGAGTTTGGGGTGTTAGATAACTTATCAAAGCTCGGATTTTCTATTCGTACTATAGACTTACCCGTTCAACCAATAGGAATCAAATAAGATACTCGAAAACTCAGAACAATTGTACAATACCAACGTCCCAGACATAGGTAAATTACTCATTCACTCATTCATAGCTTGTTTATAACTCATCAGCCACAAAGGTTCAATACAGACCTTATCTAACACATAATTATTCAACTTCCAAGCTATTCAATGCTCGATATTACATTTGATCGTCCTTTAATATTCATTCAACTTAATCGCACACTCAGTGCTATATACATAATTGAAGCATATTAATCATCGCACACTTAGTGCCTATTCTTTTAATCGATTTGTCTCGATATTGCACACACAATGCCGATTCAATAAGCCAAAGCTTTCATATCATCGTACACACAGTGCTATTCATTTCTTATAATCGCACACTTAGTGCCTATTCTTTTAATCAACTTGTATCGATGTCGCACACACAGTGCCCATTCAATAAGCTGAAGCTTTCATATCATCGCACACACAGTGCTATTCATTTCTTATAATCGCACACTTAGTGCCTATTCTTTTAATCGACTTGTCTTGATGTCGTACACACAGTGCTCATTCAATAAGCCGAAGCTTTCATATCATCGCACACGCAGTGCTATTCATTTCTTATAATCGCACACTTAGCACCTATTCTTTTGATCGACTTGTCTCGATGTCGCACACACAATGCCCATTCAATAACCCTAAGCTTTCATATCATCGCACACATAGTGCTATTCATTTCTTATAATCGCACACTTAGTGCCATGATTCATTGTCGAAACTCAAATGACATCGCACACTTAGTGCATTAATAAAAAACTGAACTTAATTCAGTACCGCACACACAATGCCAATCATAAAAGCCGAAGCTTCCATTACTTCGCACACACAGTGCTATTTAACTCCATCATAATTTCAATTATGCACACTTAGTGCCTCATTTCTCAACATCATACATGTAACATTTCTAATTCAATAACTATCATTCAATTCCCATCATATAGATATAAACTAACAACTTGTATTATATCCGAACTTACTTACTATATTAAACTTATCATGGAATTTATATGCATTATCCTCTCATAAGCATCCATTATCAACATTAGTCATATAAACAATTACCATTTCATGCAAGTACGTTTATTTGCATAGTGGCTTACCTCAAATTCGGTTTATCGGTATGAAAATAATTACTCTGTCACTTTCGCTTTCTGCGATCTAAGTCCTTTTTCCTCGGTTCTTGATCTAAACATGTTCAGAATTAACCCATTTATTCACTAATTCATTCAATTCAATCCAAACACATATATTTAGGGCTATTTACAAATTAGACCTCAAATTTGCATATTTTATCAGTTTAGTCCATTTTTCTCAAAACATACATAACTAAGCTTAGCTGAATATTCACACATATCACACAAGCCCATATTTTTTCATCAAATTAGCAATTTAGTCCCTCAATTTTCCATTTTCACAATTTAGCCCTATTTAGCTAAATTCATCAAAACTTCAAGAACAAAAACATGTTCATCTAGTTCAAATCTTTCATTTAACACCTTAAAACATCACAAAGCTCAACATAGCATCAATGGCATAACTCATAAACATCATCAATTCATCAAATTGAAACATGGGTTTGATAGCTCTCAAAGCAACGATTGCAAAAACGTAGAAATCATCGAAAATCGAAGACAAAACTCACCTTTATTTTGGGTTTAAATTGCCGAATGTATGAGAGCTTCAAACTTTTCTTTTTCCTTTGAAAATTCGATGGAGAATGTATAAATGAACTCCACTTTCATGTTTCTTTTATTATAATATACATATAACTTATATAATAATTATAATATAACTTTTAACTTAATAAATAACATATAAAAACATGTTATAAAACCATGTTGCCATCCACTATAAATAAAAATGGGCTATTTTTGATTTAAGGACTTCACTATAATAAATCCATCTCAATCTGACCATTAATCAATTGAAAAGTCACTTTTAATCCTTATGCGATTTAGTCCTTTTATCAAATTAAGCACACAGACGAATGAATTAACTTACGAAAATTTAACACAGGCTTAATCACTTATCAGAGACACAAAATATAATAATAAAATATTATACAAATTTGGATTTGGGGTCCCGAAACCATTAGTTCGACTAGGGTATAAACCGGACTGTTACAATTCCCCCTTAGGGATTTTCGTCCTCGAAAATCTTACCGTTAAACAGAGTGGGATTTCAATCTCAAATTCAATATCTTTTATTTTTAAGTCTGCATAGGACTTCTGACGATCAGATGCTACTTTCAAACAATCTCGGATCAGTTTCACTTTCTGTTCTAAATCTTTTATCAAATCAACCCCAAGTAACTTATTTTCACTGAGTTCAGTCCAATATAGAGGTGTACGACATTTACGTCCTTGCAAAGCTTCATATGGTGTCATTTTGATGCTCATTTGAAAACTATTATTATACACAAATTTGATAAACTCTTACCCAAGTACAAACTATTACTAACATTTCTTGTAAGGTCTATCTCTTTCTGGAACGTTATCTACTCTCAGATTCTGAGTAGTCTCTTGTTCAATAGACTCTGGGCAATCTCGAATAAAATGATCTAATGATCCACATCTGAAGCAAACTTGATTATTCAATCTACAATTCTTGGATGTCTTTTACCACAACATTTACACTTAAGTCACTCAGATCTGACATTTTCAACACTCGCCATCTTTTGGCAATCTCGAATGAAGTGATTTCGTGATCCACATTTATAACAAACTCTATTGTTGTACTTTCCCCAATATTTTCCCACATGTTATCTTCCACACTGTGTACACTCAGGTTTGTTACTTTTAGTACTTCCATCATTTGATTCAATTTGAGCTTGAGTTCCCAGACCAGCATTTTGTCTCACACGATCTCTAATCGTATGTTCGATTGAAACATTTAATCTATTGCTTGCATCTCTATATTTCTTCATCAAAGTTGAGAGAAATGACTTATCGATCTTTTTCTTTCATTACGAGCTTCAGAATCGACTTTCTCGATATTATCATCATTAGTAGCCCTGAACTCACCGGCCTCATACTTACAAATTTTGTCAACCGAAGACATGTTCATCAGATTCAAATTCATAGTCGAAAGCATAGTAGATGTCTGAGGGAAATTAATCGGGGGCGGAGGTTGTAAAACAGTCGGGTTATTTCTCACAAATTGGGTGAACCACTCACTCATCAACTGGAAGAAAGCTTGTTTAGCTTCTCTCTCATGACTGCTCGTAGCCGGCCTTGAATCATGAGGCACTGTCCCTTGCGTGGGAGCAGGAGCATTACTTTCTACATTGTCAGCTACGACTCTTTTAGGATCCATTGCTATACATAAATCACATTTTTACGTCAGGATTCATCACACTATCACATTTCAAATATTAGCATGTATGGCTAGACTCTGACATGCTACGTTAGTCTGAGAATCGACTAAATCGTAGCTCTGATACCAATCAAATGTAACACCCCTAACCCATATCCGTTGTCGGGCTAGGGTTAGAGGCATTATCGGCCAGGTCAGAAACATTTACGGAATTCATCATATAGTCAATCATCAATATCAATCACAATGTCCCTTAAGTAGGTCATCGAGACCTAAAACATGTTTATAATCGAGTCGGGACTAAATCAAAACATATACAAAATTTCATGAAAAATTAAAAACTTTTTAAAATACAGGGATACACGCCCGTGGGGGTAGGCCGTGCCGCACCCACGGCTACTAGACACGCCCGTGTGTCCTCCCCGTGGTTACATACTGCCAAAACCAACACGGCTGCCAAGCACACCCGTCTGCTATGGCTGTGTCCTATAAGTCATATACTGCCATATCTCCCACGACCTCTAAGCACGCCCGTGCCACGACCATATACTCCTTAAGCTAGCTACTGACTTTTACCCCACGGTTGCTACGCACGCCCGTGTGCCATGACCGTGTGAAATAATAGGTCACTTGCAAGACCAACAAGCCACCATTTGGGTCTCACCTACAAGTATCACTTACCAACACATAACATGTTTATATATAGCACTAAAACATACCCAAATGACTATCCAATCTAAACATACCAATTTGTATGACCAAAATTCAATTATGTCCAAGCACCAATCATCTATATACATACCATTTCATAACCATTTTATAAATCAACTAATCATACCAAAACACTTTACATAACATATTCTTTTAAGCATATTACCAAAACATAACTAGCCAAATCACATAGCTAAGTTCATTTTACATCTCATATCACGGACTAGCCTATACATGCCATATCTAGCCATATACATATTCAAAGTGTACCAAAATGATTTTAGTAGTGTGATGACGATCCTTAACGGTCCCGAGCCTTCAATAGCTTTGACGAGTTATAAACAGAGAAAACATGCACACAGAGTAAGCTTTACAAAGCTTAATAAGTCAATATAAAAACAAACTTAACATGAATTGTACATAACCAAATTAATAGAATGACCCATATGGTTCTCATGATAAAATCACCTCATTCTTTCTTGAACTCATAAGCTTAGCCATAACTTACCATATTTCCAAATCACCTATCATATTTGCATCTATTTCATCTAGTGAAGAATTTACACATCATATTATCAATTTGATGTACTTATCATAATATGCTTACATGGATACTTACCTCATATACACAATTAGTATATAAGCAACATACCTGTAAAAGATATTCATTCACTTAACTTATCAAAGCTCGGATTTGCTATTCGTACTACAGACTTGCCCGTTCAACCAATAGGAATCAAATAAGATATTCGAAAACTCAGAATAATTGTACAATACCAACGTCCTAGACATAACTAAAATACTCATTCACTCATTCATAGCTTGTTTATAACTCATCAACCAGAAAGGTTCAATACATACCTTATCTAACACATAATTATTCAACTTCCAAGCTATTCAATGCTCGATATTCCATGTTGATCGTCCTTTAATATTCATTCAACTTAATCGCACACTCAGTGCTATATACATAATTGAAGCATATTAATCATCGCACACTTAGTGCCTATTCTTTTAATCGATTTGTCTCGATATCGCACACACAGTGCCAATTCAATAAGCGAAGCTTTCATATCATCGCACACACAGTGCTATTCATTTCTTATAATCGCACACTTCGTGCCTATTCTTTTAATCGACTTGTCTCGATGTCGCACACACAGTGCCCATTCAATAAGCCAAAACTTTCTTATCATCGCACACATAGTGCTATTCATTTCTTATATTCGCACGCTTAGTGCCTATTCTTTTAATTGACTTGTCTTGATGTCGCACACACAGTGCCCATTCAATAAGCCAAAGCTTTCATATAATCGCAGACTTAGTGCCTATTCTTTTAATCGACTTGTCTCGATGTAGCACACATAGTGCCTATTCAATAAGCCAAAGCTTTCATATCACCGCACACACAGTGCTATTCTTTTCTTATAATCGCACACTTAGTATTGTGATTCATTGCCAAAACTTAAATGACATTGCACACTTAGTGTGTAATATCCTGAATTAGGGGTTATTTGTGATTGTATTGTTTTGCATGAGTTCGGATTGTTGTGTTGTTAAGTGAGATGTTCTAGGGCTTAGGAATAAGCCAAGGTAGGCTCGAGCTGTAGGAAAAATTTTATTTTTAAGCTTTAGTTAAAGGGAGTTGAAGGAGCTAGGGGTTAAGAGTAATTCGTGGGGAATTTTAACACAAGTAACCAGTTGGCAAAGTGGCAAGGAGGCACCACTTAGGGCTATGAAAGGTGATGCCACAAGCATTAAAAGGGGGCTTAGGTTCGAATCCCATGGATGGACTTAAGGTGACTTTTATTTTTGCATTTATATGGCATGTGTTGGTCAAACTCTAATTAAGGTAAGGTTGGACTATTGTCTTTTATGGTTAGTAGACTAAGGAATAAGGCAAGTGCTTATTTATGGTATGGTATCAAGGAATTTTGGTAGGATAAGGGGACAAAAGGCTTGATGAATGGGTGATATTTTGGAAGTTTTTCTATGGCCATTTGACCATGAATGTGGACAGCATAAGGGGCTAAGGGGGTTGGCTTAATTGTGATAGTGATTAGGGGGAAGATAAGGAAGAAATGAGGAGGAAAAAGTGGGATTGTGTTGGCATGTCAGTTGGCCGAATGTTGTATGGGATTAGGGGGTGATAGTTGGCCAAAATCTTAACATTTTGTGCATTTTTTTTCCCTTTTCCCCAAAATCTTTCCTCTTAGCCGAATTTGTCATTGGCATTAGGTGAAAGTTTTGTTTTGTTTTGGCTATCATTTTTGACCATTTTGGTGTAATTGCCTATTTTCTCAAGTCTCTTTTTCTCTATTGCCGAAAACACCAAAAAGCTTAGAAGACATTTCTCTTTTCTTTTCTTCCTCTCTAGTGCCGAAATCATCCTAGCACTAAGGTCCTTTTGTCATCCTTTTTTTTCTCCTTCTTTCTCTTAGCCGAAACCATCCTCCATTTTCACCATAATCATAACATCTTAAACCTCCCATCTTTCTTTCTTTTCTTTTGGTTAATAAAACACCCCAAACCCGGCCCAAAAAGCCTAACCGGATTTGGTATGTTCCTCGAGTAAAACTTTAGCGGAATATCATTTTGTTCAAGAAAACTTGATGATTTTAAGTAAAACGGATTAACTTAAAGATCGAGTTGGGCTTAGTTGAAAAATAGATTTGTATTTTCTTAAAACATATATATATATATATATGTAACACCCTAAAAATTTGAGTGTTTAAATTGCATGAATTGGTGTTTAGATTTTTAAAGGAAAAATCTTTTATTTTTATTTTAGTGCTTATTGAAGTCCTAGAGAGGGTAAAGCATAATTTGGTGAAGGAATAAAATTTATTAATTGAGAATTTATTGAAGTGAAACAAAAGTGATTAAGACTTAAGCTAAATTATGTGTTAAAGAGTGTCATAAGTGAGTACATGGTAAGGTGGAGTTGGCGTATGGGTTCTAGCAAGAGGGAAGAGGTTCGAATCCCTTGTATAGCACCTAAATGAATTTTTGTTTTTAATTTTCTGCTCATGGATAGGAAGTGTCGGCCAAGAACATATAAGGAAGGTGTTGACCATGTTATTTTTGGTTAGTGTATCAATGGATTAAGGAAACAACTAACTTATGGCATGGAATCAAAGACTTAAGGAAAGATAGGGGGGACATAAGGCACATATCAAGGGAGAGTTTTGGAAAAAAATCATGGCAATGGACCATGCATATGGACGGCATTATGGCTAAGGGGGGAAACCAAATTTTGGTGATAGTTGCTAGGAAATTTAGTCTTTTGTTTTGGTCATTTTCTTTAGTTTTGTGCATAATTTTGCAAATTCTCTCAACCTATCTCTCCCTTGGCCAAATTGTGCTTTGGTAAGCCTTGATTATTTTGACCATTTGGTCATTTTTGTTTATTGCTTTAGTACTTGTTTGTACCTTTTCTTTGAATGCCGAAAATCACCTATACCAAAAGCCAATCTTTTTCTTTTCTTTTTGCCATTGCCGACTATACATATCTCTTAAAGCTTGTCTTTTTCTTTTCTTTTTCTCCTAATCTCTTTGAAATCAAAGCAACATCATCACCATCTTTTCTTTTATTTTATTTCTTTTCAATCGAAATTCTCTCCATCTACACTCTCATAGCCGAATGCTAATGTGCCTATAAGCCAAATTTATTTTCTTTTCCTTGATCATACATAGCCGAATCTTTCATCAATTAAACAACATTCTCAATCCTTTCCTTTCGACCGTGGGAATTAGGTAAGGGTTCTTTTCCATTTTCGATTTATTATTAGTGTCATGGCCGAATATCATTAGTTTTATGAGGGCCTTTTTGGATCGATATAACGTTCTTTCTAATAACGTTTCTTTCGTTATTATTTAGTGCAATAACGGAGATCGGAACTCAAGTGATCGGGAGAATTGTAGAAACGTTGGAAACGTTTTATTGTGGTAAGGAAATCACATCTTTTTAAAGCCCTTAGTACTGTTTGATATTATTTAGATCTAACTATTATCCCTTGGATTTTGAAGACTTTCAAAATAGGGAAGAAAAGGGCGGTGGTTAGTCACGTTAAGAGGGGCGGATTCGTAAATCCCCCATTCAAACGAAGAGCGGTTTCGGCAGTTCGGGATTTTCCACCGGGTTGCGGGCCATCTTCCGACGAAGTGGTACGAACTTCCGAGCCGTTATACGTTGGTGGATTCTCGGCGGCTAACGAATCAATAAACGAGGAAAAGCCGAAAATCGAAGTGATTCAAAATCAAGAGGGTAAGATTTTGGATCTATTATCGATTAAGATTATTTTTACGAATTAGTTGTCTAACGGATCAAAATATGTTTTAGGTGCCGAGGAGCGAGAAGGATTAGTACTCTCGGTAACGAGGTGTGTAATTTCACACTCATCATTTTCTCGGTTGGATGTCAAATTTCGGTATGGAAGTAAAATCGTAAAGACGACTAGATCGGTAAAAACGTAAAAACTGATTTTTTGACGAAAATACGTAAAAATGACTAAATCGTGAAAATTACGAAAAACACCCTCGAGAAATTATTTGTTATTATGTAAATTGGATGTTTCGTGAAAATGGGCCGTAAAATACTCTAGTTCGATAATTTGGGCCAAAATACTCTAGTTCGTTAAAATTTGGCCAAAATACTCTAGTTCGTTAAAATTTGGCCAAAATACTCTAGTTCGTTAAAATTTGGCCAAAATACTCTAGTTCGTTAAAATTGGGCCAAAACACTCTAGTTCGATTAATGGGCCAAAGCCCACTAAACTGCTAAATAGACAAATTGCTATATTATGTTTATGGGCCAAATGAAATGATTATCGATAAACCCACCATGTTATGCATTATTAAGAAATTTATACTTTATTATACGCCTAATTGCATGGGGTGGGATATATGAAGAGAAGAATGGCGATTGCCAAAAATCTAGTTCGGTGGCTCGCCACAATAATGGCTTATTGCCTCTAGTTGGTGGCTCGCCACAATAAGCTTATTGCCTCTAGTTCGGTGGCTATGCCACAATTATAAAAAGGCTTAATGCCTACGATTGGTGTGATGGCGGGGTGGGTTGACTTGATCCCCACGGTGTGATGGTTGGTGCGGGGTGTTAGCGGATGGATATTAGGTTTGGGTTGGGAATTTCATTTTACATGCATTTTTTTAATTATTTTAATTCATGATATATTGTTGAATTTCGTAATTGGGCTCAAGCCAAAGATAATAACTTGATGATCCGCCCAATAATGGAGGTAAGTGAGTTACACATCGAGTTCTAAGTAACTCACCCTTTAAATTTTTTCCATCTCGGGTAATGGAAATTGATGTGGACTTGGGTCAAGGATGACTTCGTGGAGGCCATCTTGCGAAAGAGGGTTATTTAAACTCGAACTTTTAATAAGTATATTTTTTTCTATTATGGATTATTGTAATAAGGGCCTCTATAAATAACTTATGGATTTTTGTGTGTTTGGAATTTAAACTATATTTTGGACTTTTTAATCATGGGCTATGATTTTATGATATTTTATTAAAATAAATTTGAGTTTTCAAGTATATGAAAATCTTTTATAAATATTTTATTATAGTTAACTCTTTAACAAATTACCTAAAGGTTATAGATAATACAATGATTTTCAACTAATGTTTTCAAATATTTATCAAAATCAAATACTCTTCAAATTTTAAACCCTGTAAATAATATTGTAGTTTTCAACTCATTAAAGATTTAAGAATAGCTCGAATCATGTAACAAACCAAATCTAGTCTCAATGCATAGACCGGGTTTGGGGTGTTACATTTAGTGGTATCGAGCCCGATTTCAAAACTTCTACGTGGTTTGGGTTCAAAAATAATTTCTGTATGAAAACGTTCAATGATATTTTAAAGATCAGTATGGCACCACAAGCATCCGGCAACAAGTCAAGTAAGTATTTACTATTTAATGATTACTATGATATGATCATAGGAACACTCTAGAACTTCTAGTTTTAGATGTGAAAAACTGTAGAGATTGAGACTATAGGATATATTGCGAAAAACAACTTTATATCTCAAATCTCATAAAATATTGTTAATAAACACCGAAACAAAATTTCTGATTCATAAAACTTGTAATCAGATAAACGAACAAGCTATCATGAGTACAAGAGGACGTGGTCGTGGACGCGGTAGACGTGGCCGTGGTAGAGGCCGAGGTACTACGGCTGAAGCACCAAATCATATGCCAGAAGTGGACGCACCTGCGTCAATTGAAAGTGAGATGGGATCACGCGATCACATGGAAGAAGATCATGCATTGACTCAAGCAATGCTACGAGTCTTGGAAAGGGTCGCTGGAACTAGAATTGGGCCAACAACTCGTGGGTCAATTTCAGAGCGACTTAAGGCAAATAATGCAGAAGTTTTCAGAGGAGTCTCTGGTGTAGCTCCGAATGTGGCTGAATACTGGCTCAAGGCGTGGAACGGATTATGGATGATATGGAATGTACTGTCGAGCAAAAATTGAGAGGAGCTGTATCCTTGTTAAGGGATGAGGCGTATCAGTGGTGGCTCACTGTTCGAGAAGGCACTGAAGCCACACTGATTAATTGGGAATTCTTTAAAGCTGCCTTCCAAGGAAAATACGTCGGAACGAGCTATGTAGACGCTCGAAGGAAGGAATTTCTGAATCTTGTCCAAGGAAGTAAGACCGTGGCAGCATATGAAGCTGAGTTTTTTACGTCTGTGAAACACCCCACACCCGGCCCACGAGCCCGGACCGGATCTGGTATGTTCCTAAAGTAAACCGATCTCAAAAACATTCGATACTTAGAGAAAATTGTAGATTTTTAGAAAAACTATTATTTGAGTTGGGCTTAGATTGAAAACCCATTTATTTAATCTTGTAAATCCAATTCGATGTAACATGTCCAAAATAGTTCTTAGCAAAATATTAAAAAGTAATGTAAAAACAAAGAATAATCCTTTGGGCCTTATGGCCTTATTACATCAAATAAACCCAAAATAAAATTAAAAAGTATTAAAATTAAATAAAGTCCAAATTACGAATAAATTCTTCAAGTGATGCATGGCCTCCTCATGGTCTACTAGGCCCGGTCGTCACCGATCATCACTGAAAAAATAATTCCCACAATGGGGTGAGTCAACAGACTCAATGTGCACACAATACTATCATTCAATAAATCAGGCATTCATGTTCAAATCATCAAGTCCATATAATAACGAAATTGTGATGCAACCCAAACCCAAAACCTATAAGCCATCCGCTACTCTCCACCGTACCAACACGCACACAGTGGGGACTACTAAGTCGACCCTCCATCCGCTACTCTCCACGTTGTGTCATTAGACACTATTGTAACCGAAGTTACCAGAATTTCGCAATGTGACCGTAGTCGACATATTTCGTTGGTGAGACCGAAGTCAACACCTTCGTTGGTGAGACCGAAGTCAACACCTGTTCTCCCCCTTTAACATAAATCCCGAATGCCCCAAAACATGTATATATAAATAGCATAATTTAATTTCATGTTCATATTCATATATTCGCATGTTATTAAAATAACATTTTTATCACAATCCTATCAGAAGTAGGAAACGTACCTTGGTACTTTTTGTCACATGTGTGGTACATAGCCACATTCATATTATTATTCATATCGTATATTAAAATATTTAACCATAATATATCGAAGAATAGTAAGGGTACACACCTTTTTCGCTTAATAGGTTCCTTGATTTCTCGAGAATCCCGATCTAATTTTTAGATCTATTAATCCTATATTCGCCCATCCATTAACACACATTAATAAACCCTTTTTGAACAAAACCAAATCCTAGTAGGATTTGTAAGGAAAAACTCACCTTGCCGATTTGGTGATTAAACAAATCCGAAAGTTTGGTTTTCCTCTACTTGATATTCGCCAACCCTTGTAGTTCAATATGGTTAGTTTTTGGCTTTTCAAAAATTAAGGAATGGATTTAGATACTCACACAATCCTTAGTCGAATATTTTAGAGGCTTACCTTAGAGATTCCAAATCCGAAAGTTCCTTTTGTCTTGAATATCTGTCGAAATCCCTAAAGATCATAGGTTAGATTTGATCTAACTTTGAATAGTTGTAATTGGCCTTTGGCCGAATATGTCTTACCTTAATTCCTTGATTTTGAAATCCCGGAACTCCCCCTTTTGTATTCGGCCATAAGACATGGAAAAGGTTATTTCCTTGTTCTTGATTAAGAGATTTAGAAGAACAAAAAAAATTAATTATTCTTACCTTAGATCCTTGCTCTTTATAATTGATGATGGTAGAAACCTAAGTGGTCATGGTGGATTGACCATGAACAAGAATGGGGATTAGTATCTTGATTTTGGTAAAAAGAAAAGAATAAAAGTTGACTAATCACAGATCTTACCCTTTTGATGTTGTGGATGATTTCTCCTTTACTTAGAATCGACGAGGATTGGCTTTGATAGTAGAAACAGAGGAGAAAAGAAAAGAAAAGAAGATGGTTTTGTTCAAAGAAAATTGGCACAAGATGGAGAAGAGGGCTATGAAATTTCGGCACACACTAGGGAAGATGAGAGATTGGCCTTGATTTTCCTCTTTTAACTGAACTTGATATGCCAAGAGTCCTTGACTTGGCCACCACTCCCCCCACAAGTGATAATATTATCATTTAATTATCACTTTAATTAAATTAGGAGTATATTATCCATCCTTTATCTCCTTAATTATTTTATTAAAAGAAATCCCTTTACTTAACTCTTAATTAAACAAGTTTTAACCGAAGTAAAACTCCTCTTGTTCAACATGCTTGTGCCGTCCCACCTCCTAGCCTTGGAAGCAAAATAAGGCCTTCATTATTTGCTTCCTGGATGTCTCAAACTCAGGCCCAAAAGCCTCTTGTATTTGGGCCATTTCCTAAGGCTTTAGGTGGCATCTTCAGGCCACATTTCCAAGTCCGTTATTGGGTCAGATTTCATGTACTTATATTCTTAGGGTCCCTTGGCCCTAAGTTCCCCTTTGGGCTCTTGAATTTGGCATTCCGGGGTCAATTTTAAGTTTCCTAAAATTTTCGCGCGGCTCTGTAACTTGCCATTTTTCTTACATCCTCAGGTTTCCAAAATGTTCAAGTTTCCAAAATGTTCAAGTTTCCAAAATGTTCAAGTTTCCTAAATGTTCAAGTTTCCAAAATGTTCAAAGGGTTTAGGTTTCCAAAATGTCTAAGTTTCCAAAATGTCTAAGTTTCCAAAATGTCTAGGTTTCCAAAATGTTCATTTCCATTTCCATTTTCATTTTCATTTCCATTTCCATGCATTTCTAGATTTCCAAAAGTATCAAAAATTTATTCATAGTACTTGAGACTTGTCATTTCATACAATTAAACTGGAAATGCATAGGCCCTATTCAGGATGTTACAGTTCTACCCCCCTTAAAAATAATTTAGTCCTCGAAATTACTTACTATCGTTCATCCGTATAGTCTAACTCACCACACTACGCTATTCTTTGCACACTCGATCTTAAAGAACTATCTTACTTTCTAGGCACATTCTCTAAGTTCACAATCAAGGTTCCATATACTTCATTAGCAACATAAGATCGAACTAATCTTATAGCGAGAAAAGTAATGAAGTATAATCCATAAATAAGAAACTTACTTGTTGTCTCGTCTGCGCGTCACTCTCCTCATGACGGCCGAGCGCATAAACTATCCTTGGCTGCCTTGCTTCAACCTTCAACATCTCCGCTTGGTGCTCCACGTCCTTGGCGAACCATTACCTCATTACTCGAACCACGACCCGTTGAGGTCTGCGGTCCACCTCTACCGGTGCAGCTAGCATTCGAACTACTGGGTCGGCTCTCATCGTTTGTTTGGGACAATCCCTAAACATATGGTCCTTGGACCTACACCTAAAACATGCTCCTATCTTTTCCAACACTCCCCTAGATGCCTCTTTCCACAATACTCACAAGGATGAATCGCCCTTTGTACCGACTTGTTGATCCTTTGGCCCATCGGTTCTAGGCCTCTTATTCCCGATGATCCAAAACCTCTTTCCGGCCTATTTCGATCGGTGTTACGCTTGATGGAATCCTTAATTCCCTCGGCCACTTTAGCCTTATCCACCAAAGCGAGAATTCCGCTCTCGATGCGGTGCTATCAACGATCTTAGATCATTCCTCGGTCCGTCCTCAAAAGCGAACACGGCGTTCATGCTCGATCGCCACTACCCTCGAGCATAGCGGCTCAATCTCGAAATTCGCCTCATACTCTGCGACGGACTTACTCCCTTGGACTAACCCTAGAAAAGCCTTCCTCTGCTCATCTGTATACCTGGTTCCCACATACTTCTTCTGAAAGGCCTCTTTAACAAATTCCCAGGTCAAGTTTTCAGCTATGGTACCATCATGAACAGTCAACCACCATTGATACAATTCATCACGTAACAATGCTACCATCCCTTTCAACTTTTCCTCCGAGTCGATCAAGCTCATCCATGATATGTTCCGTTGCTTCCAACCGAAGACTCACTGCATACTAGGTGCCACATTGGATACTCCTCGAAACATTTCGCTCCATTAGCTCGAGTCGTTCAGTACCGACTTTCGATTTCCTCCATTTCCTCCTACACCGCCACCAATTCCAAAACTTCGCGAGCGACTGCGACACTGACCTCTTCCCGTTCGAGCTCTTTGCTCAACATTGGGTGGGGGGTGGTGGTGGCGGTGGCATCTCATTGTCGGACCCTTGTCCCGACCTAACGAGTTCGACACGGTCATCCTTCCTCTTCCTCGACCACGACGACCACGTCCTCTAGAGCTCATTTTCTAGCGGCGAGATCTGATTAAGGAATTTTATGTATTAGTCATTGTTCCACTTGTTTATCGAAGAAGTTTTATGAAAAAGAATTTAAGAGTGGTTCTTTCGTATCATACAACACACAGTCTTTTCCATTCATCCATTCATCCATAAAAAAAATATGAACTTTTGTTCATTCAGAGAAACGTTGTAGTTTTTGTTGTTTGTTGTTGTTTTCCACTACCCGGGGTATTTTCGTAGTTTTATCCTACAGGGTATCTTCGTAATTTTTTCGAAGAAAAATGTTTCTTGGTGTTCTTGTCAAAAAGTATATTTTGAAGATTTTGAAGTCTTGGTAATTTAGGAAAAATTTCAAAATTTGGGGGTATTTCGGTAATTTTCGACCTCAGGGGTATTTTGGTAATTTTTCACAAATCAGGGTAAATTTGAAAATGTTAATAAATTTTGGGGTATTTCAAAAGTTGTAAAACTTTGAGGGTTCTTTTGGAAAGTTGTTCTTTCAAAGATGGGGATGTTGCAAAATTTGAAAATTAGGGCCATTTGGTAATTTTGTAAGTTAGGGGCAATTTTGTAATTTTCCCAAAATCATGGTATTTTGGTATTTTACAAATTAGGGTTTTGAATGTTTATGAAATCATGAAATTTTGGTAAAGTTGTTGAGTAGTTGAACATTTTACAAACCAAGGCATTTTGGTAATTTCACCCCTAAGGGCATTTTTGTAATTTTAAATAAATCGAAGTTTTTAGAGAATGTTGTAAAAATAATTTTCTCGATTTAAAAGAAAAGTTTTAAAGGTTTGAAAAACTAGGGTTTGTTGTTTTGTTCTCTCTTCTTTTTTTTTTTAAACATGGCTAGTTCCTTTCGGGTTTTAGTCATTATGTTTAGCCTATGACCGAGCCCTCTTGGTCGGGGTGAACCAAAGCTACTCACCAGCCGAGGATTCGTGTGGAGAGGAGGTGAGTCACTGATTGCTTAAATACCAAGCTCCCACCAAACCATTCCTAGACATGCGCATGAGAGGTTACCACACCTCCGAGCCCTACGAGTTATGGTGAGCCAGAAGCTACGCACTGGTAGGATTCTGCGAAGAGGAGGTGAGTCACTAGGACTGCTTAAATACCAAGCTCTTAGGATCCAATCCTAGACATGCGTACAAGGGTTACCACACCACTAGCTCAGTGACTTAGCCATAGGTTGGTTTAGTACATTAAGTCTTATGTGTTTGTGTTTGAGTAGTCTAATCCTAAAGTTCAAGTTCCTATCATTCTATTCTACGTTCCATGCCTTTTCTACCCTTATATAAATCACAAAATCACACATATAGTTAGGGGTACTTACCTGGTGGACTGCGGGTCGGAGACTTAGGGGCCATGCCAAAAGCACCTTATGTTCAAAGAAAATCATTTGGCTCGCTTTGAAAACGTTTTGGGCCTTAGCCCACAGGCCGAGAGTTTAAAACTGGGCTCTGATACCAAACTGAAACACCCCACACCCGGCCCACGAGCCTGGACCGGATCTGGTATGTTCCTAAAGTAAACCGATCTCAAAAACATTCGATACTTAGAGAAAATTGTAGATTTTTAGAAAAACTATTATTTGAGTTGGGCTTAGATTGAAAACCCATTTATTTAATCTTGTAAATCCAATTCGATGTAACATGTCCAAAATAGTTCTTAGCAAAATATTAAAAAGTAATGTAAAAACAAAGAATAATCCACTGGGCCTTATGGCCTTATTACATCAAATAAACCCAAAATAAAATTAAAAAGTATTAAAATTAAATAAAGTCCAAATTCTGAATAAATTCTTCAAGTGATGCATGGCCTCCTCATGGTCTCTGGCTGGGTCAAACACTTGATCATCACCTAAAAAAATAATTCCCACAATGGGGTGAGTCAGCAGACTCAATGTGCACACAATACTATCATTCAATAAATCGGGCATTCATGTTCAAATCATCAAGTCCATATAATAACGAAATTGTGATGCAACCCAAACCCAAAACCTATAAGCCATCCGCTACTCTCCACCGTACCAACACACTGCACACGTGGGGACTACTAAGTCGACCCTCCATCCGCTACTCTCCACGTTGTGTCATTAGACACTATTGTAAAAAGTTACCGAATTTACGCAATGTGACCGTAGTCGACATATTTAGTTGGTGAGACCAAGTCAACACCTTCGTTGGTGAGATCGAAGTCAACACTGTTCTCCCCTTTAACATAAATCCGAATGCCCCAAAACATGTATATATATATATAGCATAATTTAATTTCATGTTCATATTCATATATTAGCATGTTATTAAAATAACATTTTATCACAATCCTATCGAAGTAGGAAAGCATGCCTTGGTACTTTTTGTCACATGTGTGGTACATAGCCACATTCATATTATTATTCATATCGTATATTAAAATATTTAACCATAATATATCGAAGAATAGTAAGGGTACACACCTTTTTTCGCTTAATAGGTTCCTTGATTTTCGAGAATCCCGATCTAATTTTTTTAGATCTATTAATCCTATATTCGCCCATCCATTAAAACACATTAATAAACCCTTTTTGAACAAAACCAAATCCTAGTAGGATTTGTAAGGAAAAACTCACCTTTGCCGATTTGGTGATTAAACAAATCCGAAAGTTTGGTTTTTCCTCTACTTGATATTCGCCAACCCTTGTAGTTCAATATGGTTAGTTTTGGCTTTTCAAAAATTAAGGAATGGATTTAGATACTCACACAACCCTTAGCGAATATTTTAGAGGCTTACCTTAGAGATTCCAAATCCGAAAGTTCCCTTTTGTCTTGAATATCTGTCGAAATCCCTAAAGATCATAGGTTAGATTTGATCTAACTTTGAATAGTTGTAATTGGCCTTTGGCCGAATATGTCTTACCTTAATTCCTTGATTTTGAAATCCCGAAACTCCCCCTTTTGTATTCGGCCATAAGACATGGAAAAGGTTATTTCCTTGTTCTTGATTAAGAGATTTAGAAGAACAAAAAATTAATTGTTCTTACCTTAGATCCTTGCTCTTTATAATTGATGATGGTAGAAACCTAAGTGGTCATGGTGGATTCGACCATGAACAAGAATGGGGATTAGTATCTTGATTTTGGTAAAAGAAAAGAATAGAAGTTGACTAATCACGGATCTTACCCTTTTGATGTTGTGGATGATTTCTCCTTTACTTAGAATCGACGAGGATTCGGCTTTGATAGTAAACAGAGGAGAAAAGAAAAGAAAAGAAGATGGTTTTTGTTCAAAGAAAATTCGGCACAAGATGGGGAAGAGGGCTATGAAATTTTGCACACACTAGGGAAGATGAGAGATTGGCCTTGATTTTCCTCTAATTGAACTTGATATGCCAAGAGTCCCGACTTGGCCACCACTCCCCACAAGTGATAATATTATCATTTAATTATCACTTTAATTAAATTAGAGTATATTATCCATCCTTTATCTCCTTAATTATTTTATTAAAAGAAATCCCTTTACTTAACTCTTAATTAAACAAGTTTTAACAAGTAAAACTCCTCTTGTTCAACATGCTTGTGCCGTCCCACCTCCTAGCCTTGGAAGCAAAATAAGGCCTTCATTATTTGCTTCTGGATGTCTCAAACTCAGCCCAAAAGCCTCTTGTATTTGGGCCATTTCCTAAGGCTTTAGGTGGCATCTTGAGCCACATTTCCAAGTCCGTTATTGGGTCGATTTAGTGTACTTATATTCTTAGGGTCCCTTGGCCCTAAGTTCCCTTTGGGCTCTTGAATTTGGCATTAAGGGGTCAATTTTAAGTTTCCTAAAATTTTCACATGACTCTGTAACTTGCCATTTTTCTTACATCCTCAGGTTTCCAAAATGTTCAAGTTTCCAAAATGTTCAAGTTTCCAAAATGTTCAAGTTTCCAAAATGTTCAAGTTTCCTAAATGTTCAAGTTTCCAAAATGTTTAGGTTTCCAAAATGTCTAAGTTTCCAAAAATGTCTAAGTTTCCAAAATGTCTAGGTTTCCAAAATGTTCATTTCCATTTCATTTTCATTTTCATTTCCATTTCCATGCATTTCTAGATTTCCAAAAGTATCAAAATTTATTCATAGTACTTGAGACTTGTCATTTCATACAATTAAACTGAAATGCATAGGCCTATTCAGGATGTTACATCGAATGTTATGCCCGAACAATTGTAGCAAAGATCACGAGCGTTGTGTACGTTTCGAGGATGGACTTAATGATGAGTGAGGGTTACGATTGCTCCACGACAAGTTAGAAATTTTTCGACTCTTGTGGAGAAGGCCAAAATAGCCAAGAGGCTAAGAACTCGAGCAGCGACCGAGAAAGATCCCGAAACAAGAGAGAGACACGTGATCTGGTTCTTCCAAGAGATTCGGAAGAAACCTCGAATGATGAATCAGTTCAAGGTAACAAATAATCGAGTCGAGATTGCACCGAGTGTGGGAAAAGACATTTTGGAGAATGTTGGAGGAAAGCGAGCATGCTACAAATGCGGTTTAATGGAACATCAGTACAAAAGCTTCCTCGACGAATGGATACGACTCAAGAAGTCCGTAATAATGATGCACAGCCGGTCAGGGGTAATCAGCAGCCACCGAGAGGTCGTGGACTAGGTCGTGGTGGTAATGGGGCTGGTCGTGGTCAAGGTGCACCGGGTCGAGGCAATGGTCCGAGAGGAAATGCAGATGCAAGATAGCCTGGACTGGTTTATGCAGTTAGACGCCGCGAGGACGGCAATGCACCTGATGTGATAACTGGTACGTTCTTCATTTTTGATGTACCTATTATTGCTTTAATAGATATTGGCTCTACCCATTCATATGTAGCTAGTGCCATATCTAGAAACCTGAATTTAGAATCCAAAATTACCAAAATGAGATGCGGTGATTAGTCCTTTAGGACGATCGGAATTGTTAATAAAATATTTAAAGACGTGCCTTGAGAATCCAAGAGGAGGTATTCTTAGCAAACTTGATGGAACTACCTTTCGGCGAGTTCGATCTCATTCAGGCATGGATTGGTGGTCAAACATCGAGGCGAATTGGATTGTCTTTGAAAAACGAATGTCGAGAAGAACCCGGATGATAAGGAAGTCATAATGATTGGTGAACGAAAGAACTATCTAGCAAATGTGGTATCGCATTAAAAGTCGAGAAGTTGGTGCGGAAAGGATACGGAGCATTCCTAGCCTTTATCGTGCTTTGGATGCCAAAGAATTATCTGTGAATGATGTGAGGACGGTGAAGGAATTTTCTGATGTATTTCTCGAAGAACTTTCGGTATACCTCAGATCGGAAGTAGAATTTGGCATTGAGCTTTTGCGGGACGACTCCGGTGTCCATTGCTCCTTATAGAATGGCACGAAGGAGTTGGTGAGCTTAAAGCTCAAATTCAAGAATTCTTTGGATCGGGATTTATTCGACCAAGTGTGTCTCCGTGGGGAGCACCGTTTTGTTCATCAAGAAGAAGGATGGATCGATGCGTATGTGCATTGACTACAGCAGTTGAATAAATTGACGATCAAGAATCGGTATCCTCTGCCAGAATTGACGACCTATTTGATCAATTAAAAGGAGCTTGATTTTCTCCAAAATTGATTTAAGGTCGGGTTATCACCACTCAAGGTGAAAGAAGCGGACATTTATAAGGCGGCATTTCGGACACGTTACGGACACTATGAGTTTGTAGTGATGCCATTTGGACTAACCAATGCACCATTTGCATTTATGGACATGATGAACCGAGTCTTTCAACCATATTTAGACCGGTTCGTGGTAGTGTTCATAGATGACATATTGGTTTATTAGAAATGAGGAGGAACATGACCAACATTTTCGATAGTATTACTGACTACTTCGTGATAAGCAATTGAATGCCAAATTTAGTAAATGCAAATTTTGGCTAAAGGAAGTGACTTTCCTTGGTCATGTAGTATCAGCCGAAGGAATAAGGGTGGATCCTCGAAAAATTGAGGCTATTCTGGATTGGAAACCACCAACATCAGTAGCTGAAATTCGGAGTTTCTTGGGTTTGGCTGGATACTATAGACGTTTTGTAGAAGGGTTTTCATTGATTGCTGCACCCCTAACTAAATTGTTGCGTAAAGGAGCTCCGTATATTTGGACTGAAAAGCAACAAGAGAGTTTCGAGAAATTGAAGAAGATCCGATAGAAGCTCCATTTTAATTCAATAGGAGGCGGAAAAGAATTCTTGTTTATTGTGATCGTCTCACACGGTTGCAGGTTGTGTGTTGATGCAAAATGGAAAGGTGGTGGCATATGCTTCTCGTCAATTGAGACCACACGAAGTAAACTACCCTACCCATGATTTGGAGTTAGCTGCCGTTGTCTTTGCTCTAAAGATTTGGAGGCACTACCTCTATGGTGAGAAATCTATAATCTACACGGATCACAAGAGTCTTAAATACCTCCTTACCCAGAAGGAGTTAAATTTGAGACAAAGAAGATGGGTAGAATTGTTAAGCGATTACGATTTTCGATCGAATACCATCTGGAAAGGCTAACGTGGTAGCCGACGCGTTAAGTCGTAAGGCGATTCGATTTAAGAGCATTGTTTGCCCATTTGAGTCTGCAGACGAGGATGGCGGTTTGTTAGCGTAACTTGGTGAAACCTCGTGGGTGGAACAAATCAAGGAAAAGCAGACATCGATGAGAAGTTGGGACCTTTACTTGACAAGTTGAAAATGGTGAAATTGAAGATTTTGGAATAAACACGGAGGGTGTGTTGTGCTTTCGAGGAAGAGTATGCATACCTAAGGACTCGGATCTAAGGCAAGCTGATTCTACTGAGGAGGCGATAGTAGCCCTTATGCTATGCATCCCGGAGGAAATAAGATGTATCGAGATCTCCGTGAAGCGATATTGGTGGCGGGGTTGAAGCGTGAGATTTCGAATTTGTGGGCAAATGTTTGACTTGTCGACAAGTGAAGGCGAACATCAATTACCGTCGGATTGTTACAACCGATAAAGATTCCTCTTTGGAAATGGGAGAGAATAACTATGGATTTTGTTAGTGGGTTACCGTTAACCCCTACTAAGAAAAATTTCGTTTGGGTAATTGTTGATCGGTTGACGAAGACTGCTCATTTCCTGCCAGTTCGTACGGATTATTCATTGCAGAAGTTGGCGAAACTATACGTATCCGAAATTGTGAGGTTGCATGGGGTACCAGTATCTATTATATCGGATAGGGACCCTAGGTTTACATCACGATTCTGGAAAGCTCTGCATGAAGCCTTGGGGACAAAGTTGAATTTCAAGACGGCTTTTCATCCTCATCGATGGTCGATCGGAGAGTAATTCAGATATTGGAAGATATGTTAAGGGATGTGTAATTGACTTGAGAGGTAGTTGGGAGGATTATCTACCCTTTGGCGAATTCGCATATAACAACGACTATCGTCTAGCATTCAGATGGCACCTTACGAGGCATTGTATGGTCGCAAGTGTCGTTCACCTATTTGTTGGACCTGAATTGGGCGAAAAGATGATGTTAGGTCCCGAGATGATATCCGAGACAGAGGATAAGGTAAAAGTTATTCGAGCACGGTTGAAAGAAGCCTCGAGATAGATGCGAAGTCGACGCAGATCTGAAGCGAAGGGACATCGAGTATAGTGTGGGAGATCAGGTTTTCTTGAGGGTCTCTCCTTGGAAAAAGATCTTCAAGTTTGGAAGGAAGGGCAAGCTAAGTCCTAGATACATTGGACCTTATCGTGTGTTGAAACGTGTTGGTCCAGTGGCATATCAGATTGAGTTACCTCCGGAGTTGGATCAAATTCATAATGTTTTTCATGTTTCCATGTTGAGACGTTATAGATCGGATCCTTCGCACATTATACCGGTAGAAGAATTGGAGCTGAATTCAGATTTGTCTTTTGAAGAAGAACCAGTGGAAATCCTAGACCGAGATGTCAAGGTACTAAGGAAGAAAACCGTGCCGTTGGTCAAAGTTCTATGGCGTAACCACGAGTGGAAGAAGCTACGTGGGAGCAGAGGATGCAATTCAACAACAATACCCTCACCTTTTTAACTGTAAATTTCGAGGACGAAATTTTTCTTTAAGGAGGTAGAGTTGTAACACCTAAAAATCCAAGTATTTAAATTGCATGAATTGGTGTTTAGATTTTTAAAGGAAAAATCTTTTATTTTATTTTAGTGCTTATTGAAGTCCTAGAGAGGTAAAGCATAATTTGGTGAAGGAATAAAATTTATTAATTGAGAATTTATTGAAGTGAAACAAAAGTGATTAAGACTTAAGCTAAATTATGTGTTAAAGAGTGTCATAAGTGAGTACATGGTAAGGTGGAGTTGGCGCATGGGTTCTAGCAAGAGGAAGAGGTTGAATCCCTTGTATAGCACCTAAATGAATTTTTGTTTTAATTTTCTACTCATGGATAGGAAGTGTCGGCCAAGAACATATAAGGAAGGTGTTGACCATGTTATTTTTGGTTAGTGTATCAATGGATTAAGGAAACAACTAACTTATGGCATGGAATCAAAGACTTAAGGAAAGATAGGGGGACATAAGGCACATATCAAGGAGAGTTTTGGAAACAAAATCATGGCAATGGACCATGCATATGGACGACATTATGGCTAAGGGGGGAAACCGAATTTTGGTGATAGTTGCTAGGAAATTTAGTCTTTTGTTTTGGTCATTTTCTTTAGTTTTGTGCATAATTTTGCAAATTCTCTCAACCTATCTCTCCTTTGGCCGAATTGTGCTTTGGTAAGCCTTGATTATTTTGACCATTTGGTCATTTTTGTTTATTGCTTTAGTACTTGTTTGTACCTTTTCTTTGAATGCCGAAAATCACCTATACCAAAAGCCAATCTTTTTCTTTTCTTTTTGCCATTGCCGAATATACATCTCTCTTAAAGCTTGTCTTTTTCTTTTCTTTTTCTCCTAATCTCTTTGAAATCAAAGCAACATCATCACCATCTTTTCTTTTATTTTATTTCTTTTCAATCGAAATTCTCTCCATCTACACTCTCATAGCCGAATGCTAATGTGCCTATAAGCCAAATTTATTTTCTTTTCCTTGATCATACATAGCCGAATCTTTCATCAATTAAACAACATTCTCAATCCTTTCCTTTCGACCGTGGGAATTAGGTAAGGGTTCTTTTCCATTTTGATTTATTATTAGTGTCATGGCGAATATCATTGGTTTTATGAGGGCCTTTTGGATCGATATAACGTTCTTTCTAATAACGTTTCTTTCATTATTATTTAGTGCAATAACGAAGATCGAAACTCAAGTGATCGGAGAATTGTAGAAACGTTGGAAACGCGTTTTATTGTGGTAAGGAAATCACATCTTTTAAAGCCCTTAGTCTTGTTTGATATTATTTAGATCTAACTATTATCCCTTGGATTTTGAAGACTTTCAAAATAGGGAAGAAAAGGCGGTGGTTAGTCACGTTAAGAGGCGGATCCAGTAAATCCCCATTCAAACGAAGAGCGGTTTCGACAATCGGATTTTCCATAGGGTTCTGGGCCATCTTTCAAGGAAGTCCATTATTCAAAGTGGTACGAACTTCCGAAATGTTATCGTTGGTGGATTCTCGGCTAACGAATCAATAAACGAGGAAAAGCCGAAAATCAAGTGATTCAAAATCAAGAGGGTAAGATTTTGGATCATTATCGATTAAGATTATTTTCTGAATTAGTTGTCTAACGGATCAAAATATGTTTTAGGTGCCGAGGAGCGAGAAGGATTAGTACTCTCGGTAGCGAGGTGTGTAATTTCACACTCATTATTTTCTCGGTTGGATGTCAAATTTTGGTGTGGAAGTAAAATCGTAAAGACGACTAGATCGGTAAAAACGTAAAAACTGATTTTTTGACGAAAATACGTAAAAATGACTAAATCGTGAAAATTACTAAAAACGCCTCGAGAAATTATTTGTTATTATGTAAATTGGATGTTTCGTGAAAATGGGCGTAAAATACTCTAGTTCGATAATTTGGGCCAAAATACTCTAGTTCGTTAAAATTTGGCCAAAATACTCTAGTTCGTTAAAATTTAGCCAAAATACTCTAGTTCGTTAAAATTTGGCCAAAATACTCTAGTTCGTTAAAATTAGGCCAAACACTCTAGTTCAATGGGCCAAAGCCCACTAAACCGCTAAATAGACAAATTGCTATATTATGTTTATGGGCCAAATGAAATGATTATCGATAAACCCACCATGTTATGCATTATTAAGAAATTTATACTTTATTATACACGCCTAATTGCATGAGGTGGGATATATGAAGAGAAGAATGGCCAGTTGCCAAAAATCTAGTTCGGTGGCTCTGCCACAATAATGGCTTATTGCCTCTAGTTCGGTGGCTCTGCCACAATAATGGCTTATTGCCTCTAGTTCGGTGGCTATGCCACAATTATAAAAAGGCTTAATGCCTACGATTGGTGTGATGGCGGGGTGGGTTGACTTGATCCCCACAGGTGTGATGGTTGGTACGGGGGTGTTAGCGGATGGATATTAGGTTTGGATTGGGAATTTCATTTTACATGCATTTTTTTTAATTGTTTTAATTCATGATATATTGTTGAATTCTGTAATTGGGCTCAAGCCCAGCATAATAACTTGATGATCTGGCCCAATAATGGAGGTAAGTGAGTTACACACTGATTTCTAAGTAACTCACCCCTTTAAATTTTTTTCCATCTCAGGTAATGGAAATTGATGTGGACTTGGGTCAAGGATGACTTCGTGGAGGCCATACTGCGAAAGAGGGTTATTTAAACTCTGAACTTTTAATAAGTATATTTTTTTTCTATTATGGATTATTGTAATAAGGGCCTCTATAAATAACTTATGGATTTTATGTGTGTTTGGAATTTAAACTATATTTTGGACTTTTTAATCATGGGCTATGATTTTATGATATTTTTATTAAAATAAATTTGAGTTTTCAAGTATATGAAAATCTTTTATAAATATTTTATTATAGTTAACTCTTTAACAAATTACCTAAAGGTTATAGATAATACAATGATTTTCAACTAATGTTTTCAAATATTTATCAAAATCAAATACTCTTCAAATTTTAAACCCTGTAAATAATATTGTAGTTTTCAACTCATTAAAGATTTAAGAATAGCTCGAATCATGTAACAAACCAAATCTAGTCTCAATGCATAGACCGGGTTTGGGGTGTTACAATATATATTACGGACAAAAACCTTTTTAAATTATTTATCGAAAACCATTTAGTTATTTAATTGATAATTGTTCATGGCAGAATTTAAAATAAATCCAAACACAAAATCTAAAAGTAGTTTATAGTGGCCTTATTACAAAAATAGCAAACTCAAAATAAAGTCTAAGTAATAAAATTTAAATTAATAAGTTTAAGTTGGGAAATCTCCACAATACTTGATACGAGCACTGGATCTGAAAAGTTTATCCCACAAAAGGGTGAGTCATAAACTCAATGTATAACACATACACTAAAAAGTCCATTTTATCAAATGCTTTAAGTCCAAAATTTCACATATGGCCATAGGCCCATTTAACTCATATTTAGCCCAAAGGCCCATTTAGCTCATATTTAGCCCAAAGGCCCATTTAGCTTATATTTAGCCCAAAGGCCCATATCATAGTAGATCAAATAATAATCATTCAATATTACATGGTTATGTACATGAAATGAAATGCAAGCCCGCCCACCTAAATATCCATCCGCTACACACCACCGTACCAACCAACACACCGTGGGATTACTAAATCGACCTCCATCCGCTACACACCATCGAAGGCGGTTACATACAGTCAACATGCACATCGTCCTTATAATGTTGTGGCAAAGCCACCAAAAGCAGATGTGACCAAGTCACCGACCAAGTCCAAATTTCAAATACGTGACCAAGTCACCAGATTCACATATGTGACCGAAGTCACCGGAGTTCAAATATGTGACCGAGGTCACCAGAGTCAAATATGTGACCGAATTCACCGGAGTCAAATATGTGACCGAAGTCACCAGAAATGTGATAAAACCACCAGAATACTTCCTCCTTTATCAACAATACCCATATGCCCATGCACATACATATCAAATCAGATTTTCATGCTATTTACCCCACAAAACATAATATAATCATACTCAATTCATATTTATGCATATAGCAAAAATAAACGGAATATTGGGGTAAACATACCTGAATTTTGTATACCAATGATTGGTATCCACAAACAAACATATTGTCATATAATCACTTTTTAAAATATAGATCTATGGAAATTTTAATGTAAGGTTACACACCTTGTGACAGTGAGAACAATACCCTCTCGTTCGTCAACACCTAATTAATTAACACACTTGGTTAGTATACACTATTGTTAACAAAACTATACTTATTGACGAGAGATCTAATTCCTTACCCTCGAATTCTCGAACGACAGTTATTTGTGGTTTTTCTCCACTAGATGGATCAAAACCCGCCGATATTCCACCAACGTAAAGTGGTTCGGTTGTTCGCACTACTTCAAATAACCGATCCTCATTAGCAGAGGGTCCACAACCCGATGGAAAGTCTCTAACCGCCGATACAGCCCTTCGTTTGTAGTTCGATGGTAAAGGAATACCTCCTCTCTTCCAAACACTTCGTACGACTCTTTTCTTACCTATCTTGTTGATCTTAAATCGCCCCTAAAAATACGATCGATTAGTAGTCTATCTAAATAAATCGATATGATCTAAATTAATAACCTTACCTTGATGATTTCGAATGGTCACTTAAAGGTTGTCTTCAACAAAGATCTTTGAAACATCTTTTCAAATGATTCGGCCTAGGAGAGAAATTAAAAGATCATGATTCTAAATTTGCTAAAGTAAAAAGAATTGATGAAAATAATTGATAAAATCTTACTTTGAGTTCTTCAAGATTCCGCCTTGAATAAGAAGAAAAGAATATGATGATTCGGCCTTAACAAAAAGAGAAAAGAAATGGTGGTTTCAATATGATGGTTTCGATTTTGAGGGAAAGAAGAAAGATAATGGAAATGATAGAAGAGAGAGAAGAAAGAAAAGATGATGATAAAGAAAAGAAAAAGGGATAGGTTTAGAGACCTATGCACATTCTACCAAAGAGGTAAAAAATTGAAGAAAATGGTTCTTTATCCTTTGTAGTTTTGCAAAGAGGAAAGAAAGAGAGAAATAAAATGAAAAGAAAAAAGAGAAAAGGAGAAATGATCAAAGAGAAAGGAGATTGGTTTTGGGGCTTAGATGCATTCGGCCAAGAGGGAGAAATGAAGAAGAAAAATGGTGCTTGAACCTTTTGGTACTTTCGGCTATGAGAGAAAAGGAAGAAAAGAAGAAAGGCTTTCCAACTTTTGAGGCTTTTGACAAGAATTTTGAGAGAGAGGAATTTTAACCAAATGGTCAAAATGAGAACCAAAACAAAGAGAAGTTTTGCCTAATTCCCAAAGCAAGATTCGGTTAAGGGGAGAATTTTTGGAGAAATGAGAAAAGATGGACAATTTTGCTAGGATTTTTGGCCAACTAGCACCCTAATGGCTACACTAATTTTCGGTCAACCTAGCCAACATCATTCCCCTTTTTCCTCCTTGTTTCTTCCCCATCATATCCAAAATTTGCTACACAATTAAACCACTCCCTTAACCCTTCATGCCGTCTAGGTTCATGGTCAAATGACCATGAACACACTCCCAAAACATTGCCCCAACTTATGCCTTTTGTCCCCCTCATCTTATCATCAACTTATGATTCCATACCATAAGTTCTTAGCTTCCTTTTTCACTTGGTCAAATAGCCAAAATTAAGAGAACACTCATCCACTCTAGAACATTCTTGGCCTACACTTATAAGGAAGAAAACAAAAAATAAAATCCTCCCTTATGCTAGCTAGGAGATTCGAACCTCACTCCTCAAGCACACATCCATGCATCTTAACCACCTTGCCAATTACTCAATTCATGCTAAAACCTCTTATCATTAATTCTTAAGGCCTAACTTGCTTAGCTCTCTCTAATTAATAGGATTTAAAAGTTTTACTAAGCATTCACTTAATTAATGAAGCTCAAATAACTTCCAAAAAAAAAATACACTTAATAATAATTAAGCATGCAACATCATTCAATTAAGTAAGATGCATAACCCCTAATTATCAGGATGTTACAGTTAAAGCTGAAACCACCATCTTTTTCTCTTCTCTTTTGTTAAAGCTGAAACCACCATTTCTTTTCTTCTTAATTGTTAAGGCCGAATCTCTTTATAGTTTAAGTAAGGGTACAATCATTCTTCGCGTTAGGGTAAGGATTATCTATTAATCCTTCTTCTTTCTTTTCTTTTGGATTAGCCAATTTTAGGAATCTAATCCTCTTATTCCTCCTTGGCCGAATCTTTGAAGGAGGATATTGTGTTTCTTTTGTGTAGCCAACGGTAAGGAGCCTCTTGGATTCGACTATTCAGGGTAAGGTGGTAAGTGATATGTAGTTCGCCAAAGGCCATCTTCATGGATTTATGGTGTAAATGATTCTAACAATGGTTAAGTAGGGATTTTGACATCTTGAGAGCAAGCAAATATTTCGGATTTAGTCGAGTGTGCCAAAGCAGTGCGTAGTTATCGACTTGTTCTCTTGTTGTGTGTATGTGTTATATATATAAATATGTATATGATGTGCATGGTAGCGAAATAATGGCTAAAAGGTGGATACCCATGGTGGGTAATCGATTAAACAGTCAAGATTTAATGACAAAAAGTTTCCTATGGTATACGAATGAAATTGTGATAGTATGTGATGTATGCTTATTTTAATGATATAGTGGCATGATACATGGGGCTTGGGATGTGACTATTGAAGGACAGGGAGTACATTTATGTACGTGGTCTGATGTTAGCCTTGTGCTACATTGGCGCTTGATGTTAGCTATATGTTTCATCAAGGTGGGATGTTGGCTGTGTGCCTCACCCTAGTGGATGATAGCTGTGTGCATCACCGTGGATTGAGGATGCCTAGGGTCACCTCGAGGATATTGATATGTGGGGTCACTTAGGTGATTGGTGGCTTAGCCACGGCCTCGGGCAGCAGGTCTACCAAGGTAGGTGTGTAACGGATGGAAACTAGGTTGGGCTGGGCTTCATCTTGCATATTTATGTATGTGGACTGTGTGGATATGGGCCAAGCCCATATGTGGAGACATGTGAGATAACTATGCACTGAGTCTATTTGACTCACCCAAATTTTCTTACCAACATCGCAGGTGATTCATAATGCTTGGACCGGGTCGGAGCGGATACAAAGGTGGCCCATGCAGAAGATGTTTTACTTAATTTTACGTACTTTATATTTTAAGTAGTTTTGGAATAATTATTTGATGTAATAAGGGCCACTTAAAGTATTTGTAACTTTATTTATGGTTTTGAAGTTTAACCTATTATTGAGCTAATAATTGGCAATATTTTGAATCAACTTATTTTATAACAACTTATAATAAAGCTTTTAAATTGGATAATTTGTACCAATAAGGTTTTACTTGGAATCTTAAATGTGAAATGTTTTTACCACGACAACAAATTTTATCTTTTATTTTTAAGTAAAAATCTTTTCCAATGTTTTCCACAGTGACATACCAGATCCGGTCAAGGCTCGTGGGTTGGGTTTGGGGGTGTTACAATTTGGTATCAGAGCCCGGTTCAAAACTCAACTTTGAGGGTTTTGGGCCCAAAAACATTTTTTTGGTGGGCTTTTCAAAGATTTGGGCTTTCATAAATTTTTCAGTTTATTCGGGCATGGCTTTGTATCTCAGGCCAAGTCCACCGGTAAGTACCTCTAATTGTTGTGTGAATTATTATATGATTAGTATGTGGGTATAATGGGAGCGTAGATTAGTGTATTAAGTTATTGAACTTTAGGATTAGCTTACTCCAACACGAATTGCATAAAATTTTAAAGCCTAATTAAACAAACCTATAAGTAAGTCGCCGAGTTAGGATGTGGCAACCATTGTGCGCATGTTTAGGATTGGTTTCGGTGGGAGCTTGGTATTTAATCAGTCCTAGTGACTCACCTCCTCTCCACTCGAATCCTACCTGGTGCGTAGTAACGGTTCACCCTAACCAAGAGGACTTATTCACGGGCTAAACTCGATAATTAAAACCCGAAAGGGACTAGTCATACTATTTTATAAAAACCTTAAGTTTTCAAAATTACTCCTTTGATTTGTAAAAACATTTTATACTTCGAAAATTTTTCAAAATATTTCTGATTTACAAAATTACCCAAATACCCCTGGGTGCAAAATTACCAAAATGCCCTTGGTTTATAAAATTACCATACTACCCACGACTTTTGTAAAAACATTCTTACTTCACAAAAATACCAAAAACTCCTATTTTACAAAATAGTAAGATACTCTGATTTGGGAAAATTTACTAAAATGCCCTTGACTTCCAAAATTACCAAAATAACCCCGATTTCTGAAATTTCTGCAATATCATTGATTTGGTAGAATTTTCAAAATAACCTCGAGATTTGTATATTTTGGAATGCCTTTGATTTGTAAAGATTTTCAAATTGACCCGGATTTATTACCAAAATACCCTATAGGGGAAATGACAAAAATACCCCTAGAATAGGAATGGACAAAGATGTTCGAATGATGAATGTGTGTGTGATGGATATCATTGAATGTGTGTGTTTCTCTGAATTAGGGTAGAAAACTTGAAATGAAAACTCTGAATAATCGAAAGAACTACTATTAAGCTCTTTTCATAAAATTGCTCGCGGATAAACAGTGGAACAAATGCTAATTCATAAAATTTCTTAATTCTGATTAAATCGCGATAGTAGACATGAGCTCTAGGGGACGTGGTCCTAATGTACGAGGAAGCGGTAGAGGCAGGATGACCGTGTCGAAACCCGTTAGATCAGGTCAAGGGTTTGAGAATGAGGTACCACCACCACCAGTTGTTAGTGTGGAATAGCAAGATCAGACGGGGGATGATGCTGTATCGCAGGCAGTTCTGTGAGTTCTGGAGATGGTGGCAAGAGTAGGTGGAATTAGGGGAGCTCAGAAATCGGTACCCGAGTGACTTCGAGCCAATGGAGCTGAGGTGTTCCGTGGCATATCTGGTGTAGCACCCAGTACGGCTGAGTATTGGTTGGAGGCGACCGAGCGAATTATGGATGAGCTAGATCTAACCACTGAGGAGAAAGTGAAAGGAATAGTGGCACTGCTTCGCGATGAGGCATATCAATGGTGGCTCACAGTTCGAGATGGTACTACAGCTGAGGATCTCACTTGGGAGTATGTTAAGGCGGCTTACCAGAAGAAGTATGTTGGTACTCATTATATTGATGCTTGTGAGAGAAAGGCTTTTTCGAAATTTGGTTCAAGGAACAAACCCATGGCGAGTACGAGGCTGAATTCCTAAGGTTGAGCCGGTATGCTCGAGGAGTAGTGGCTACGGAGCATGAGCGATGTGTCCGATTTGAGGATGGACTAAGGGATGACCTGAGGCTGTTGATAGCTCCACAACAGGAGCGGGAGTTTACCGTATTAGTAGAAAAGGCTAAGGTAGCCAAAGGAATTAAGGACTCTGTGAGACAGAACAGAGATAAGGATAGGAACCAGGATAAGAGGAGTTTTGGACCGTTGGAATTGTCTGGGAGCCTTCAGAAAAGACCGAGGGTTGCAAATTCTGCTCGTATTGCTAAGCCAGCTACTGAAAATTCAGACCATCCGTGTGCTCAGTGTGGAAGGTATCATGTTGGTGAGTGCTAGAATCAGGATCGAGAGTGTTTTAGGTGTAAGTCTAAGGCTCATTTGATTAAAGATTGTCCTCAGGATCCGAATAGGGCTCAGACAGTAGGTCAGGGTGATGTGCAGCCGGATAGAGGTGGTCAGCAAGCGACGAGGGGTCGTGGTCTGAACCATGGAGGAAATGGTTTCGGCCAAGGTCATGGAGCACCAGGCAGAGGAGCTGAAGGTACAGATGTGAGGTAGCCAAGGTTGGTTTATGCAGCCAGGCGTCGCGAGGAGGAAGATGTGCCAGAGGTGACAACGGGTACGTTCCTCATTTCTGGAATACCCTTTATTGCCTTGTTTGTTATAGAGCTAGTTCGTTCATGTGTTGCTGTGAAGTGTATGGAACCTTGAATGCAAATCTTGAGATGGTATCTAGGGAAATGTGCTAGTTTTATTAAGATCAGAGCGCGCAACAGTAGCGTAATGTGGTGAGTGAGGATGCACAACTGCTAGTTAGTTGGAAATTTCGAGGATAAAATTTCTTTAAAGAGGGTAGAATTGTAATATCCTGAATTAGGGGTTATTTGTGATCGTATTGTTTTGCATGAGTTCGGATTGTTGTGTTGTTAAGTGAGATGTTCTAGGGCTTAGGAATAAGCCAAGGGTAGGCTCGAGCTGTAGGAAAAATTTTATTTTTAAGCTTTAGTTAAAATGAGTTGAAGGAGCTAGGGGTTAAGAGTAATTCGTGGGGAATTTTAACACAAGTAACCAGTTGGCAAAGTGGCAAGGAGGCACCACTTAGGGCTATGGAAGGTGATGCCACAAGCATTAAAAGGGGGCTTAGGTTCGAATCCATGGATGGACTTAAGGTGACTTTTATTTTTGCATTTATATGGCATGTGTTGGTCAAACCCTAATTAAGGTAAGGTTGGACTATTGTCTTTTATGGTTAGTAGACTAAGGAATAAGGCAAGTGCTTATTTATGGTATGGTATCATGGAATTTTGGTAGGATAAGGGGACAAAAGGCTTGATGAATGGGTGATGTTTTGGAAGTTTTTCTATGGCCATTTGACCATGAATGTGGACGGCATAAGGGGCTAAGGGGGTTGGCTTAATTGTGATAGTGATTAGGGGGAAGATAGGGAAGAAATGAGGAGGAAAAAGTGGGATTGTGTTGGCATGTGAGTTGGCCGAATGTTGTATGGGATTAGGGGGTGATAGTTGGCCAAAATCTTAACATTTTGTGCATTTTTTTCCCTTTTCTCCAAAATCTTTCTTCTTAGTTAATTTGTCATTGGCATTAGGTGAAAGTTTTGTTTTGTTTTGGCTATCATTTTTGACCATTTTGGTGTAATTGCCTATTCTCTCAAGTCTCTTTTTCTCTATTGCCGAAAACACCAAAAAGCTTAGAAGACATTTCTCTTTTCTTTTCTTCCTCTATAGTGCCGAAATCATCCTAGCACTAAGGTCCTTTTTCATCTTTTTCTTTTCTCTTTCTTTCTCTTAGCCGAAACCATCCTCCATTTTCACCATAATCATAACATGTTAAACCTCCCATCTTTCTTTCTTTTCTTTTGGTTAAAGCCGAAACCACCATCTTTTTCTCTTCTCTTTTGTTAAAGCCGAAACCACCATTTCTTTTCTTCTTAATTGTTAAGGCCGAATCTCTTTATAGTTCAAGTAAGGGTACAATCATTCTCCGCGTTATGGGTAAGGATTATCTATCAATCGTTCTTCTTTCTTTTCTTTTGGATTAGCTGATTTTAGGAATCTAATCCTCTTATTTCTCCTTGGCCGAATCTTTGAAGGAGGATATTGTGTTTCTTTTGTGTAGCCAACGGTAAGGAGCCTCTTGGATTCGACTATTCAGGGTAAGGTGGTAAGTGATATGTAGTTTGGCCAAAGGCCATCTTCATGGATTTATGGTGTAAATGATTCTAACAATGGTTAAGTAGGGATCTTGACATCTTCAAGAGCAAGCAAATATTTCGGGATTTAGTCGAGTGTGCCAAAATAGGTGCGTAGTTATCGTGACCGTTTCTCTTGTTGTGTGTATGTGTTATATATATAAATATGTATATGATGTGCATGGTAGCCAAATAATGGCTAAAAGGTGGATACCCATGGTGGGTAATCGATTAAACAGGTCAGTACTTTATGACAAAAAGTTTCCTATGGTATACAAATGAAATTATGATAGTATGTGATGTATGCTTATTGTAATGATATTGTGGCATGATACATGGGGCTTGGGATGTGACTATTGAAGGACAGGGAGTACATTTATGTACGTGGTCTGATGTTAGCCTTGTGCTACATTAGCGCTTGATGTTAGCCATGTGCTTCATCAAGGTGGGATGTTGGCTGTGTGCCTCACCCTGGCAGATGATAGCTGTGTGCATCACCGTGGATTGAGGATGACCTAGGGTCACCTCGAGGATATTGATATGTGGGGTCACTTAGGTGATCGGTGGCTTAGCCACGGCCTCGGGCAGCAGGTCTGCCAAGGTAGGTGTGTAATGGATGGATACTAGGTTGGGCTGGGCTTCATCTTGCATATTTATGTATGTGGACTGTGTGGATATGGACCAAGCCCATATGTGGAGACATGTGAGATAACTATGCACTGAGTCTGTTTGACTCACCCAAATTTTCTTACCAACATCGCAGGTGATTCGCAATGCTTGGACCGGGTCGGAGTGAATATGAAACACCCCACACCCGGCCCACGAGAATGGACCGGATCTGGTATGTTCCTCAAGTAACCGGTTCAAAATTCTTTTAAATACTTTGAAAAGCGTGTGTTTTGAAAGATAGTTTGTTGTGGGTTGGGCTCGAGTTGAAAACAAATTTATCTTTTAACAAAAACCCATTTGTTTCGGTGACAAAATATTTAAACTTATTTTAAATTAAATGGGCTTATTCTTTGTAAAGCCCTAAATTCATAACATAGTAATTAAAGCGTAAATAAAATGTCACGATGGCCTTATTACATAAAATGAAACCCAAAATAAAATTGTATAGTACTTAAAATAAAATAAAGATTCAAATAAAATTAAACTTCAAGTTGAACATGGCCACCACAAGTTATGCCAGTCCGGTCCATTATTTCTCATCACCGTAACATGTTCCCACAACGGGTGAGTCGATAGACTCAATGTGTAACCAACACCAAAACATAATAGAAATAGGCACACCATACATATCATATTCATAAAAATTCAAGATAATGATGCAAACCCGAACCCAAACCTATATAGCCATCCGCTACACACCACCGTACCATCCTCGCACAGTGGGGACTACTAAGTCAACCCTCCATCCGCTACACACCATATTCAAATATTTGTGACCGTAGTCACCATATAACGTTAGTGAGACCAAGTCAACACCTTCAAATATAATGTTGGTGAGACCAAGTCAACACCTTCAAATATAACGTTGGTGAGACCGGTTAACACCTTAATATTTGTGACCGTAGTCACCATATAACGTTGGTGAGACCAAGTCAACACCTTTAAATAGTGCGTTGGTGAGACCGAAGTCAACACCTTCAAATATAACGTTGGTGAGACAAGTCAACACCTTCTTCCCTTTCACATAAATCCAGAATGCCCCAAATATATTTATATATCATGCATAACATACTTAATTTCATAATCATATACATATATTCACATGTTATAAGATAACATATTTCATAATCCTATCGGAAGTAGGAAAGCGTGCACGAGTACTTTTGTACCACATTAGGGTACTTAGCCATATTCATATTCTTACGTATAGTCATATAATAAAAATAATTGCCATATGAAATATCAAAAGTTAGTGTGCGTACACACGGTACCTTAGCCATATTCTTATATTTTCATATTAACACATATATCAAGTTTAAGCCATAAATCTATTAAGATTTAGTGTAGGTACACGATACCTTAGCCATATTCTTACACTTTTATATTAGCACATATAATAAAAATTAAAGTCAGAATCTATCAAGATTTAGTGGGTACACACACGATTTGCTTATCAATTCCTTGAAATCCAAAACCCGATCTATTGCTTTAGATCTCAATTCCTACATTTGATTAATCACTTACTACTTTAATAAAAAAAACCATTTGACCATAAATCCAAATCCTAGTAGGATTAGTATTCTTAAAACTTACCTTGTTGCCGATTTCAATACTAATCAAATCCCGAAATCTATGCTATGCTCCTCCTTGTATCCATCTGTCGAAATCCCTATAACTACATGTTAGATCAATTTCTAACATTTATTCACAACAAATAACCCTTAGCCGTATGTTAAATATGACTTACCTTAGATTCTTAAATCCCGAAATTCACCGAATAACTAGGGAACACGCGACTTATGGTGTACCTTCGGGAAAAGAACTTTTCCTTCCTTGTAGCCTACACTTAATAAATCCCGAAAGATCTCTTCAAAGTTTCGACAACCATGAACATTAATGGGATTAGCCCTAGATTTCGATAAGTCTAAAATATAAAAGAATGGAAACCAAACTTGGATCTTACCCTTATTTGAAGGAATCGATTACAACTTCACTTCAACCTTCAGAGATTCGACTTAGAGACTTGATGAACAATCGGCTATGATTCCCTTATGTATTCAGTTTCAAAGATGAAAGAAGAGAGGAATAATAGGCTTAGAAGAAATCGGCTAGGAGGCTAAAAGAAAAGAAGAAAAAGAATGGAGGCTCAAGAAGAATATTCGGAGAGAGGAAAGAGAGAGGAGAATGAATAATGAATGGCCCTAGTCTCATCCTTTTATAGTCGAAATTACTAGGCCAAGAATCCTTAACTTGGCCACCACTCTTCCTTATTTTCCTAATTAAAGAATAATTCTTCATTTATCCACCTATTTAGCTGAATTTCAAAGAGAATTAAACTCTTCCTTAAGAGTCCTTATGATCTTCTAATTAGCCGAGTTTTAAAGAGAGTGAAACTCCTCTTTGCAAGCCTTGTGCCGTCCACCTCTTGGGCTTCTAGAAGCAAAATAAAACTTATTTTATTTGCTTCTTATGTGACTCAAACTCAAGCCCAACACCCTTGCATGTGGGCCATTTCCTGAGGCCTTAAGTGGCATCTTTAGGCCACTTTTCCAAGTCCGTTAATGGGTCAAATTTTACGTACTTTATATTTTAGGGTCACTGCCCTAAGTTCCCTTTGAACTTTAAAATTGACATTTTGGGGTCATTTTAAGTTTCCAAAAATTTTCATGACTCTGTAAACTTGACATTTCCTAGGTTTCCAAAATGTTTACTTTCCTATTTTGGCTTAGTTTCCAAAATGTTTACTTTCCTCTTTTAGCTTAGGTTTCCAAAATGTTCACTTTCCTAATTTACTTGGTTTCCAAAATGGTCACTTTCCTATTTTAGTTTAGTTTCCAAAACTTAACATTTCTAAAGCTTTTCCTTACATTTCCATACATCTCCTTACATTTCCATACATTTCCATACATTTCCTTACATTTCCATATATTTCCATACATTTCCATACATTTCCTCTCATTTCCTTTCATTTCCTTTCATTTACATTTTCCTTATATTTCCTTACATTTCCTACATTTCCTTTCATTTCCTTACATTTCCTTATATTTCATTTCATCTTAGGGTTCTTGAAACTCTTTGAACACATCCAACACACCCATCGATCCCACTATCTCATGAATTACGCATCTAACATAACCCCTAATCTAGGATGTTACGGTTCTACCCCTTAAAAATAATTTCGTCCTCGAAATTACTTACTAACTAAAAATCATACATCTTAACTCATGGCACACGCTTATGTCATGCACTCTTATCTTAATAGAGCCATCATACTTCCTAGGCACATTATTTATTTATTTATTTATTTATTTTAAGTTCACATTCCCGAGAACTTATTTCTAACGTCGCGATTTAATCTGGTTAAAGAGTTTTATGCATCGAAGATTTTGTTCCAATTGTTTAACCGCGAACAGTTTTATGAAAAGGAGTTTAATAGTGGTTCTTTCGTTTTCATACATGCACACAGTCTTTACATTCATCCATCAAACAATTATGAACCTTAGTTCATTCAGAGAAACGTTGTAGTTTTCATTTGTTGTTGTTTTTCCACTACCCGGGGGTATTTTCGTAATTTGTCCTACAGGGGTATTTTCGTAATTTGTCAAAATAAGGTTCCTTGGTGATTTTATCACAGAGTATTTTGGTATTTTTAAATTCTGGTATTTTGGAAAATTTTGAAATCAGGGTATTTTAAATTTTAGACCTTGGGGGTATTTTGGTAATTTCTTTTTTTCACAAACCGGGGTAAATTGTAAAATTTTAATAAATCAAGGATATTTCAGAAGTTGCAAAACTTTGAGGGTTCTTTTTGAGAAATTTATTTTCCAAAACGATGATGTTGCAAAAATTTTGGAAATCAGGGTCATTTTGGTAATTTTGGTAAGTTAGGGGTAATTTTGTAATTTTCCAAAAAAATCAAAGTGTTTTTTTTTTGATAGTTTGCAAATTAGGGTTTTGAACATTTATGAAATAATGAAATTTTGGCAAACTGTTGAGTAGTTGGGCATTTTATAAACCAAGGGCATTTTGTAATTTTACCACTAGTGGTATTTTTGTAATTTTATAAATCGAAATTTTTCGAAAATTGTGTAGAAGAATATAGTTTTCACAAATTAAAGAAAAATGATTTTAAGAGTTTTAAAACTAGGGTTTTTTTTTAAATTGGCTAGTTCCTTTCGGGTTTTAGTTATTGGGTTTAGCAGTGTATAAGTCCTCTTGGTTAGGGTGAGCAGTTACTACACGCACTGTAGGATTCGAGTAAAGAGGAGGTGAGTCACTAGGACCGCTTAAATACCAAGCTCTTCTGAATCCACTCCTAGACATGCGCATGCATTACCACACCTAGCTCGGTGACTTAATCATGTGTTTGTTCTATTAGGCATTTAAGTCTTATGTAATTGTTGGGGTACACTAGTCCTAGGGTTCAAATACTTAATCTCTATTCTACGTTCCATTGGTACCCTTCTACAAATCATAACATAAATCACACAATGGGTAGAAGTACTTACCTGGTGGACTGCGGGTCGGAGACTTAGGTGCCATGCCAGAATAACCTGTCTATTTCATAAAATATTTTCATGAAACTTATTTGGACTCGATTCGAAAACGTTTTGGGCCTTATACCCAAGGCCGAGGGTTTGAAACTGGGCTCTGATACCAAATTGAAACACCCCACACCCGGCCCACGAGAATGGACCGGATCTGGTATGTTCCTCGAAGTAACCCGGTTCAAAATTCTTTTAAATACTTTGAAAACTGTGTGTTTTGAAAGATAGTTTGTTGTGGGTTGGGCTCGAGTTGAAAACAAATTTATCTTTTAACAAAAACCCATTTGTTTCAGGTGACAAAATATTTAAACTTATTTTAAATTAAATGGGCTTATTCTTTGTAAAGCCCTAAATTCATAACATAGTAATTAAAGCAGAAATAAAATGTCACGATGGCCTTATTACATAAAATGAAACCCAAAATAAAATTGTATAGTACTTAAAATAAAATAAAGATTCAAATAAAATTAAACTTCAAGCTGAACATGGCCACCACAAGTTATGCCGTCCCGGTCCATTATTTCTCATCACCTGTAACATGTTCCCACAACGGGGTGAGTCGATAGACTCAATGTGTAACCAACACCAAAACATAATAGAAATAGGCACACCATACATATCATATTCATAAAAATTCAAGATAATGATGCAAACCCGAACCCAAACCTATATAGCCATCCGCTACACACCACCCGTACCATCCTGCACACCGTGGGGACTACTAAGTCAACCCTCCATCCGCTACACACCATATTCAAATATTTGTGACCGTAGTCACCATATAACGTTGGTGAGACCGAAGTCAACACCTTCAAATATAATGTTGGTGAGACCGAAGTCAACACCTTCAAATATAACGTTGGTGAGACCGAAGTTAACACCTTAATATTTGTGACCGTAGTCACCATATAACGTTGGTGAGACCGAAGTCAACACCTTTAAATAGTGCGTTGGTGAGACCGAAGTCAACACCTTCAAATATAACGTTGGTGAGACAGAAGTCAACACCTTCTTCCCCTTTCACATAAATCCCGAATGCCCCAAATATATTTATATATCATGCATAACATACTTAATTTCATAATCATATACATATATTCACATGTTATAAGATAACATATTTCATAATCCTATCAGAAGTAGGAAGCGTGCTGAGTACTTTTGTACCACATTAGGGTACTTAGCCATATTCATATTCTTACGTATAGTCATATAATAAAATAATTGCCATATGAAATATCAAAAGTTAGTGTGTGTATACACGGTACCTTAGCCATATTCTTATATTTTCATATTAACACATATATCAAGTTTAAGCCATAAATCTATTAAGATTTAGTGTAGGGTACACACGATACCTTAGCCATATTCTTACACTTTTATATTAGCACATATAATAAAAATTAAAGTCAGAATCTATCAAGATTTAGTGGGTACACACCGATTTGCTTATCAATTCCTTGAAATCCGAAAACCCGATCTATTGCTTTAGATCTCAATTCCTACATTTGATTAATCACTTACTACTTTAATAAAAAACCATTTGACCATAAATCCAAATCCTAGTAGGATTAGTATTCTTAAAACTTACCTTGTTGCCGATTTCAATACTAATCAAATCCCAAATCTATGCTATGCTCCTCCTTGTATCCATCTGTCAAATCCCTATAACTACATGTTAGATCAATTTCTAACATTTATTCACAACAAATAACCCTTAGCCAGTATGTTAAATATGACTTACCTTAGATTCTTAAATCCCAAATTCACCGAATAACTAGGAACACGCGACTTATGGTGTACCTTCGGAAAAGAACTTTTCCTTCCTTGTAGCCTACACTTAATAAATCCCAAAGATCTCTTCAAAGTTTCGACAACCATGAACATTAATGGGATTAGCCCTAGATTTCGATAAGTCTAAAATATAAAAGAATGGAAACCAAACTTGGATCTTACCCTTATTTGAAGGAATCGATTACAACTTCACTTCAACCTTCGAGATTCTACTTAGAGACTTGATGAACAATCGGCTATGATTCCCTTATGTATTCAGTTTCAAAGATGAAAGAAGAGAGGAATAATAGGCTTAGAAGAAATCGGCTAGGAGGCTAAAAGAAAAGAAGAAAAAAGAATGGAGGCTCAAGAAGAATATTCGGCAGAGGAAAAGAGAGAGGGAGAATGAATAATGAATGGCCCTAGTCTCATCCTTTTATAGTCGAAATTACTAGGCCAAGAATCCTTAACTTGGCCACCACTCTTCCTTATTTTCCTAATTAAAGAATAATTCTTCATTTATCCACCTATTTAGCTGAATTTCAAAGAGAATTAAACTCTTCCCTTAAGAGTCCTTATGATCTTCTAATTAGCCGAGTTTTAAAGAGAGTGAAACTCCTCTTTTGCAAGCCTTGTGCCGTCCACCTCTTGGGCTTCTAGAAGCAAAATAAAACTTATTTTATTTGCTTCTTATGTGACTCAAACTCAAGCCCAACACCCTTGCATGTGGGCCATTTCCTGAGGCCTTAAGTGGCATCTTTAGGCCACTTTTCCAAGTCCGTTAATGGGTCAAATTTACGTACTTTATATTTTAGGGTCACCGCCCTAAGTTCCCTTTGAACTTTAAAATTGACATTTTGGGTCATTTTAAGTTTCCAAAATTTTCATGCTCTGTAAACTTGACATTTCCTAGGTTTCCAAAATGTTTACTTTCCTATTTTGGCTTAGTTTCCAAAATGTTTACTTTCCTCTTTTAGCTTAGGTTTCCAAAATGTTCACTTTCCTAATTTACTTGGTTTCCAAAATGGTCACTTTCCTATTTTAGTTTAGTTTCCAAAACTTAACATTTCTAAAGCTTTTCCTTACATTTCCATACATCTCCTTACATTTCCATACATTTCCATACATTTCCTTACATTTCCATATATTTCCATACATTTCCATACATTTCCTCTCATTTCCTTTCATTTCCTTTCATTTACATTTTCCTTATATTTCCTTACATTTCCTACATTTCCTTTCATTTCCTTACATTTCCTTATATTTCATTTCATCTTAGGGTTCTTGAAACTCTTGAACACATCCAACACACCCATCGATCCCACTATCTCATGAATTACATTTAACGATAACCCTAATCTAGGATGTTCTGAGAATACAAAGGTGGCCCATGCGTAAGATGTTTTACTTAATTTTACGTACTTTATATTTTAAGTAGTTTTGGAATAATTATTTGATGTAATAAGGGCCACTTAAAGTATTTGCAACTTTATTTATGGTTTTGAAGTTTAACCTATTATTGAGCTAATAATTGGCAATATTTTGAATCAACTTATTTTATAACAACTTATAATAAAGCTTTTAAATTTGGATAATTTGTACCAATAAGGTTTTACTTGGAATCTTAAATGTGAAATGTTTTTACCAATGACAACAAATTTCATCTTTTATTTTTAAGTAAAAATCTTTTCCAACATTTTTCGCAGTGACATACCAAATCCGGTCAAGGCTCGTGGGCCGGGTTTGGGGGTGTTAGATAGTGCATGAATACAAAACCAAACTTAATTCGGCATTACACACACAGTGCCAATCATAATAGCAGAAGCTTCCATTACTTTGCACACACAGTGCTATTTAACTCCATCATAATTTCAATTCGCACACTTAGTGCCTCATTTCTCAACATCATACATGTAACATTTCTAATTTGATAACTATCATTCAATTCCCATCACATAGATATAAACTAACAACTTGTATTATATCCGAACTTACTTACTATATTAAACTTATCATGGAATTTATATGCATTATCCTCTCATAAGCATCCATTATCAACATTAGTCATATAAACAATTACAATTTCATGCAAGCACTTTTATTTGCATAGTGACTTACCTCGGATTTGGTTTATCGGTATTAAAATGGTTACTCTATCACTTTCGCTTTCCCGCGATCTAAGTCCTTTTTCCTCGGTTCTTGATCTAAACATGTTCAGAATTAACCCATTTATTCACTAATTCATTCAATTCAATCCAAACACATATATTTATGGCTATTTACAAATTAGACCTCACATTTGCACATTTTATCAATTTAGTCTATGTTTCTCAAAACATCAAATTCACGAAATCAATACATAACTAAGCTTAGCCGAATATTCACACATATCACATAAGCCCATATTTTTTTCATCAAATTAGCAATTTAGTCCCTCAATTTTCCATTTTCACAATTTAGCCCTATTTAGCTAAATTCATCAGAACTTCAAGAACAAAACATGTTCATCTAGTTCAAATCTTTCATTTAACACCTTAAAACATCACAAAGCTCAACATAGAATCAATGGCATAACTCATAAACATCATCAATTCATCAAATTGAAACATGGGTTTGATAGCTCTCAAAGCAACGATTGCAAAAACGTAGAAATTATCAAAAATCGAAGACAAAACTCACCTTAATTTTGGCTTTAAATTGCCGAATGTATGAGAGCTTAAAACTTTTCTTTTTTCCTTTGAAAATTCGATGGAGAATGTATAAATGAACTCCACTTTCATGTTTCTTTTATTATAATATACATATAACTTATATAATAATTATATAACTTTTAACTTAATAAATAACATATAAAAACATGTTATAAAACCATGTTGCCGTCCACTATAAATAAAAGTGGGCTATTTTCCCTTTAAGGACTTCACTATAATAAATCCATCTCAATCTGACCATTAATCAATTGAAAATTCACTTTTAATCATTATGCAATTTAGTCCTTTTATCAAATTAAGCACACAGACGGACGAATTAACTTACGAAAATTTAACACATGCTTAATCACTTATCAGAGACACAAAATATAATAATAAAATATTATACAAATTTAGATTTGGGATCCCAAAACCACTAGTCCGAGTAGGGTATAAATCGGACTGTTACATACAACCCATGTATTTTATAAAATTTAGAATTTTTTCGTGAATTTTACAACTTTTCAATTTAGTCCTTAAATCATGTTTTCATCAAAATTCACTTTGTAAAAGTTGTTTATCTATCAACAACTTTTCATTTTCTACTATAAATTTCAAAATTTCAGCATACTCATACATGGGAAAATTTTCATACTTTGATAACTTTACAAATTAACCCCCAAAATAGATAGATTAAGTTATCCCATCACAAAATATAAAAATTACTAAAAAAGGGTCAAGATTATTTACCCAATTAAGCCAAGAAATCTTGCTTCCTCTTTCCTAGGGTTTCCATGTATTTTTTGGGAAGAAGATGGCATAAAATGATGATATTTTGTTATTTAATTAATTTATCATCTTTCTAACTTCATCCTTTTCTTTATTTTATTTTCCATGGATGAATCATCATCTTTAACAACTAAGCATTTTTAATGGTCTAATTACCATATAAGGACCTCAAATTTAAATTTATATAGTTATTTAATCCCTTTAACTATTAGAACTCAACTTTTGCACTTTGTGCAATTTGATCCTTTATCAAATTAAACATGTAATCGATAAAATTTCTTTACGAAATTTTCACATAATATTATTATCGTACTGTAGATCATAAAATAGTATTAAAATAAAATTTTCTTTCCGGACTCGGATCTGTGGTCCCGAAACCACTGTTCTGACTTTATCGAAAATGGGCTGTTACACTTTGTGAGTGGATCAACGATGTTGTCATCTATTGGTTCTCTGAATATTTCCACATCTCCTCGATCCATTGGATTGCTGGTGAGATCTAGGTTCCTTTTCTTGTGCAATAGCTTTGTTGTTGTCGCAATGAAGTTCTTTAGCATTTGATATGCTAGGCACAACCCCTAGTTCAGATATGTACTTCTTGATCCTTAAAACTGCCACCCTTTTCAACTCTAAACCTTACCTTCAGCTCTCACCCACCTGCCCAAAACTGAAACCAACCTTAATAGATTTCCTATGTTCGACGCTAAGAGTCCCTTTATCTAGCACCATTCCACAAAGTGAACAATTTGGTATAATGGCTATACTGCAACACATGTAGTTGCAGCAAGAAGATTACTGGAGATAATCAAGAATACGAGATGACTCAATTAGAGATGCATTTAAAATATATTTTTCATAACACGTTTGTTTTTGTGCTTGAATTTCCAGACTTTATATTCGAACCATGGACTCCAATGTCGAGGACCAAAAAAAAAGATGAGTCAGATTCTAAGGGATCTGTAAATAAATAAAAATGGGGGATCTTTACTTTATTTCATTTTCTTTCATAGGTTATTTAATGTTTTAGGATTAGGTTCTATTAGGATTTTTATTTTTCACATAATAAAACAAGAGGTGAAAATAAATATACACATGTCTAGGATTGGATCTAAAGAGAGCTTGGTACTTAAGCAGTCAAATTGACTCACCTCTTCTTTTCTAGAATCCTACCTGATTTATAAAATCCATTCACTTCTAACAATGAGGACATTGTTCATCTTAAGTAGGGGGACCAAAAATTGAAATTATTTCCTTTCAGAATAATTTTTTCTTTTAATTATGATTAGGATATATTTTGTTCAAAAATTTGAAATTTTGTTAAGTATGCTAAAATTCAAGATAAATAAAATTCTATTATTTCAATAATTGCTATGTTGGTTGAATTATGACATAAATGTACTCTTAATAAAGCATTTAAATCATACCATAAAATTTTTAGTTCCTTAGGAAAGTTAGGCATGCATGAAATTTTAAGTCTCTAGAATTGACTTAGTAGTTTCTTGAGGCAAAATCCTAGGAAGATGGAATGTTAAAAATTATTTAGGCAACTTTTTTTGGATCGTTTGAGACTTTCAATCCAACCTTAATGAAATTTTATCCCTTGAAACCCAATTTTGAGACTATATGGCCTAATTTTATTTGAACCCTTGCAATGTAACAGCCCGATTTCGGGGCTAGACGGAATAGTGATCCTCAGGATCACTAATCTGAGATTAGATAAATTTATTTTCATGATATTTTGTGAATTAGATAATGATTGTGTATATACATGAGAATTTTGGTACTTTAATTTTAGCGATTTCATGTTTAATCGTGAAAAAGGACTAAATCGCATAAAGTGCAAAAGTTCCATTCTATAGGCTAAAGGTACCAAATAGCCATAGATTTTTAATTTAAGGTCTTTAAAAGGAAATTTAGCCCTTTGAGAAGGCTTGGCCAGCCATAGAATACATAGGAGACAAAGATGGACAATGTTGGTCAAAGTTGGTGATAGTTGATGAGTTATTTAACTAGTATTAATAAAATAAGGAGAGAAAAGATATCATCTTTTCTCCTTCACTCTTCCATCTAAAATTAGCAGCAAATAGGGGGTAGAAAGCTTCAAAAATTTTAGCACACTCATCTCTTCACAAGTAAGTGTTCTAGTGACTTTTCTTGAAAATAGTTGTACTTTTAAGACCCCTAAAGCTTAAGCTTTCAAATGAGGGGACTATTATGCAATAATGTGAAAAGTTTATAGTTTTTCCATGAGAGCTATCATTGTTATTTGCTTCATTTTTTATGGAAGAAATTGAGTCTTAGTTGTTAGATGAACAACTTTTGCGAAAGGTGTTGTCTTGGAAACACCTAATTGGACCTTGATGAAAATGTTACAAATTTGTAGTAATTATGTGAAATGTTGAGTTTTTATGATAGCATTAAGAGGATTAAATGTTCACCTAGGCTTGTTGAAGGTAGAAATGTGATTAGAAATTATTTTCGAGCCTAGGGGCAAAATGGTTATTTTGCCAAAGTCTAGGGGCAAACTAGTAATTTTGCCTAAGCATGATTATTGAAATGCTTTTATTAATGTGGTGATTAAAATGAGCTAAATTTCTATTATAAAGCAAGAAGAATCGAGAATCCGCCTTGATCGTGGAAAGAATAAAGTCTCGGACTAGATTGACGATCAAGCTTATTTTGAAATCGAGGTAAGTTTGTATGTTATAGATTCAAAATTTATGTTAGCATGTTTGAGAATGCTTGGCATTATATTGATGCTTGATGCCCTACTAAATTGAGTAGTTAATGTTGAATGAGATGTTGAAGTCCTAGTGGACTATAATGAATATGAAAATGCTATCATCGAGATGAGAAATGAGTAGGGTCCCCTATAAGACGATGTCCGGGACATGGCCTCGACACTGAGTTAAGATCCTGTATAAGACCATATCTGGGATATGGCATAATTCTTGATGTGAAAATCGTATAAGACCATATCCGGGATATGGCATTGACTTTTAAAGGTGACTCCATGTAAGACCACCTCGAGGATGTGGCATTGGCTTCGTACCTACATTAATGACGATGAATATGCGTCTTAGACTATCCCTAGTGATTAATGGGTTAAGTAGATAAGTTTAGAAGTACAAACGAGAATTGTACTAAAGTCACGAGAATGAGTGAATACAAGTACTCGTGAATGAGTCACGAAGAAACGATTACGATGTGTGGCACGGTATGTGCTAATTAAGGGAAATTGTAAGTAAGTATGGCAAGAAGCCTATGACTTGTGTATGGTTAGTTAATGCCATGGATGGATTATATTATGAGCTTATTGTTGCTATTTATTTCCATGCAAACTTACTAAGCTTTATGCTTACCCCTTTCATTGCCCTTTTTCCTTGTAGTATTGCCAAGAAAACTCCAGGAACATGACGTAAGAGTTCGAAAATCACACTATCGACATCACTTTGGTATAATAATTTAGACTTATTTTTGAGTATGACATGCATAGGACTTGAGTATTTTGTTAAGTTGTAATTGTTAGCCAAAGTGTTGGCTATGTATGTTACTAAAGTAATTTGTAAGTGGTCTTATAAGTTAGGCTAATACTTGGAAAATTCTTTTGCATAATGAAGATGATTTTCATGAAGTGTATGCCCTTGTGTATGTCTTGATTCTTTGAGTTCCTAGAGATACCAATTGGTCATCTTTTAAATTGGAATGTTTTGAATTGAGTTCTTAGATGTTCCTTTGGGTTATGAGTTGTGTTGCTTTAATTGGAGTATGTATGTGTGCAATATAGGGTGGCAAAGGGCTTGGTAGATATGTAAGAGTATGCCCAAAGATCAATCATGAGATGGTTGTAATAACATACTTGATTTACCATGTTTATTAATATAAAGCGTTGTCATTATTATTTCAGTTTTTCCTTCTGTGTGTACAAATAAACTGTTTTATAATAATGTCCTGAGAATAATATGATTATTCTTAAAATATCCTTAGTCAAGTATTATTATTGACTAGGACAACAATAATGCATTAAGACTAACATGTAGTTGATTGATGATAAAGAGTTATCATTGATATGGAGTGTCAAAATCAATGCATGAATATGTGTGTTAGAGAACAACATATTGGACTGACCCGCTATGAGTATGTTTCTTGGATTATTATGTAATTGTCACAACATTACTCATAGTGATTAATATGTATATGATCCTTAGACTTGAGATAATCATTATCCCAACATCGTGAGTCGATATTTTGATACGATCAACGCATAATCAGAATCGTTGTTCTATAAAGGCTGATGTTGGATATATCACAATCAATGTAGAGGGATATTATTGATCAATATAGGATAAGTCCCTCCCACATAATGGGAGTAATATCTTAGGCCACTTGATTGAGTGAGACTAGAAATGCATGGCCATGCTCAAATAAGTTGACATGAGATGTCATACTAATTTGTATATCATAGTCTACTCAAGATATCAAGAAACATGGGATGGACTATACAAGTGTGACTATTCCATGACTTGTATCTATTCCGAGATAAAGGACTTAAGGATTAATGCATGAAAAGTTAATCACAAAAGTTATGTCGAATCATGACTTCTTGTATCTTAGGTAGCAATGATGCATTGCTAGATGCCACTCATTGTTTGTGACATTAGAATCGTTCTAGTATTACTACTAACGTTACAAGAACCTCTGTGGTCACACCCTATGGTTGAAATGAACGGAATGAAACATAGTTGGTATTGTGTTTGATTGTCACATGAATTAAATTAATTAAAGAATTAATTTAATTCGCAATCAAATATTGAATATATTATATGTACAAGGATGTTGTACACATAATGAGAATTAATATATGAATCGTTCCTATATAAATTTAAATAAATATAGTTTATCGAAATCCATGTTATAATTAATGTAATTATAACTTTTGGGTATAATTAATGTAATTATAATTTTCGGTTAAAACATTATTATATTTATTTAATACTGATTATAAAAGGGTAATAAGTGAAGAAAAACCTAAGAATTTTGCTTAAAAGGTCTAGCGACCGTCAAGCAAAACACCTCTCTAAAAAATAGTTTTTGGAGATATCTCGTTCATAGTCAAACCGGTGGATTACGTGAGAGGCCGACATCGTAAAGGTTGTGGCTTGGTTCGACAAAGGATCGGATATCTTGTCGCCGAGGCATCGCTATCTACTCGATTGAAACTTTGGTAATTTCGAAACCTTTATTTCACCCCGATTCGCTCTCACACATGGATTCATGGTTTGGATCACGGATTAATTTTATTTCATTGCGCCTTGGGTGCCGCGTTCCAACAAAGGGTATCGAGCCACTTGTGTGATACGGACTCGGGTTTAAATACTTGGGTGATGCAATTGTATGAGATGCATGCTTTTATTTTATTACGTTTTCGGTTGTTTAAATCGTTTAAGCATAACCTGATAACTGTTCCTTTCGATAATTGATTAAATGTTAATCATGGTGTTGTGGCCTATTCGATCTTATGTTATTACTGTTAATTATTAACAAATCTGTAATATTACGACGGTGGAATTTATAGTTTCCAGTAAGGGTTAACTGGCTTGTGGAACAAGGGTTGTTCCGATATGAACCTCAAGGATTAAAATCTCGAAAACACGATTAGCTGATAAAAGTTATCAAATCGTGAGGTTTCATTTGACTGGGTATGCGATTTGTACCACTGGTCCACATTTGTGGGCTCCGCCCGCACCCCTGATCCTACCGTAACATCCCTCTCATATTTTGAGGATGGGGATCGAGGATCTGCTCCTGCGGCCTTGACCCTTCCTCCGACCGCCTGCACCCCATTTTCTTATTATAGTATATTTTGTTAATAAAAGAAATATATATAAACTTGATGGGCCACATAAGGTTGAAAGGATATTTTATAATTCACCTTAGCAAAAGAGCATTGAATTATGTATGCTATTTTTGACATGCAGTGTTTGAAATGCATAGTTATAGCCCGATGACCCATTTGATAAAAGGTTGTAATTTTATAAATACTACTGCGTGTCGTGCCTTACTACTATTCTCTTGTATTTCTCTTCTCATCTTACTCCCTCGTATGTAAAACGAAGTTTTCGCATATTGTAATTTGCAAAAGTTGCTATGGGCAGACGAGAAGGAAGTTGGGACAACTATTGAAGAATGATAGTTTATGAAACCGCTTACACCTTTAGGTTTCCTTTTGGTTCTCCCATTGGCTTGGGTTGAATCACCTTAGTTTATGGGCTATAACTATTGCATTTATTTATTGCTTTATTTATTCATGTATGAGATGCTATGGATGTTTAAAGCATGCCAATTTTATATATTAAAATTTAATAATAAACCCAATTAATTGATGAGATCAATTAAAAGACTAAATGGACTAAATTAGACCATAATTGGTGAGATGGAACATCCTTAATAAAATCCTCTATTAAAATATTAAGTCAACATGGCCTTCCAATTTTGCCCTCGTTAAGGCCTCGATCAATACTATGTAGGTTATGCCAAAGCAAAGTACTAGTATTTATCTTGGTTAAACGCGAAGAATAAACAAGTGATATTCATTTGGTTAAAATTGGTTAATGACTTAACTAGGTTACTCTAATAGGATTAGAAACCTAGAGGCAATTAAATTGGATAAATCATAAGATGATTAGAACAAGAGTTGTTCATCAAATATTAGGAGTTACATATGATGTAATTAGCAAAGGTTGCTTACCTAAATAACCATAGTCTTGAGAGTAAAGCCAAAGTCGACTTAAGAGGAGGTGAAATATGGGTCCTTAACCCACTAGAAATACTTTGAGAAAGTTTTTCCAAATTAATATATGGGGTTATTAATTTTGAAATAAAATAGTGGGATCATCATTTAATAAAGTCTTTTTAATGATTTATATAAACTTGGTAAATTTACTCACACGCATATTTAATTGTTGTAGATATATTATGGCTGCAAATACTAGCACACTATCATTGCGATCGGTCCTTGAGAAGGACAAATTGAATGGTTTGAATTTTCTTGATCGGTTCAGAACTTGAGGATTGTCCTCAAACAAGAACGGAAATTGTATGTCATTGAACAACCACTTCCTAATGAACCACCTATTAATGCCTCGAGAACTGATAAAGATGCTTACAAGAAGTATCTCGATGACATGGTAGATGTTGGATGCCTTATGCTTGCCACTATGAATCTCGAGCTTGAAGCAACATGAGGACATGGTTGCTCATGATATGATCGAGCACCTGAAAGAACTTTATCAAGGGCAAGCACGGCAAGAGAGGTTCGATATCTCTAAAGCCCTATTCCAATGTAAGTTGGCTGAAGGAAGCCCAGTAGGACCTCATGTCCTTAAGATGATTGGCTATATTGAAAGTCTATCTAAGCTTGGTTTTCCATTGGGCCAAGAGTTGGCCATCGATGTTATTCTCGCAATCGTTGCCGGATAGCTACAGCCAGTTTGTCCTTAATTTCAATATGAATGAAATTGACAAGACTCGCCACAGGTTACTCAGTATGTTACGAACCTGCTGAAGGTAACATGAAAAGGTTGGACCCAAGCCCATACCGATGGTCCGTAACAACAAGGGCAAGGAAAGGCCAAAGTTCGATAAAGCCCAAGGGTAAAGGTAAGCTCAAGCTCGGCAAAGGAAAGGCGCAATGAAACCTAAAGGTGGAGTGTCTAAGGAAGGAAACGCTTTCATTGTGGTGTGATTGGACATTGAAGCGAATCGCCTTCTATCTATCTTGAGGAAGTCAAGAAAGCCAAAACAAGCGGAATGTCCGCTTGGTATTTATGTTATTGATATTAATTTATCAACTACTACTTCTTGGGTATTAGATCTGGTTGTGGTTCTCATATTTGTACTTCATGCAGGGGACTACAAAGGAGTAGGACGTTGGCTAGAGGAGATGTGGACTGCGAGTTGGAAATGGAGCAAAGGTTGCTTGCATTAGTCGTGGGAACATATACTTTATCTTTGCCTAGTGGACTTGATTTAATTTTAGAGGATTGTTATTTTGTGCCCAGTTTGACTAAAAACATTATTTCAGTTTCTTGTTTAGACAAAATTGGTTTTGAGATAATTATTAAGAATAATTGTTGTTCCTTTTATCTCAATAATGTTTTCTATGGCTCGGCACAATTGATTAATGGCCTCTATATTTTAGATCAAATGAACCCTATTTACAACATAAATACTAAAAGATCTAAAATAAATGACTCAAATCAAACTTATCTTTGGCATTGTCGTTTGGGCCACATAAGTGATAGACGATATCCATACTCCATAAAGATGGTTTCTTAGATTCATTTGTTTTTGAACAATTTGAAGTATGTGAATCTTGCTTATTGGGAAAAATGACTAAATCTCCTTTCACTGGTAAAAGTGAACGAGCTAGTGATTTATTGGGCCTAATACATTCTGATGTATGTGGACCAATAAATACACAGGCCCGAGGTGGATTTCAATACTTCATTACTTTCACTGATGATTTCAGTAGATATGGGTATGTTTATCTCATGCGCCATAAGTCTGAGTCTCTTGAAAAGTTCAAGGAATTCAAAAATGAAGTACAAAATCAACTAGGCAAAACTATCAAGTCACTTCGATCTGATCGAGGTGGAGAGTATTTGAGCCTAGAGTTTGATGATCTATTGAAGGAATGTGGGATTGTCTCACAACTTACTCCTCCTGCTACTCCTCAATGGAATGGAGTTTCTGAGAGAAGAAATCGAACTTTATTAGACATGGTTCGATCCATGATGAGTCATCTTGATCTCACCGACTTCTTTTTGGGGACATGCAATTGAGACAATTGCTTTCACACTAAATCGTGTTCCATCTAAATCGGTTCAAAAGACGCCTATATGAGATGTGGACCGAAAACGTCCCAAGATGTCTTTTATGAAAATTTGGGGTTGTGAAGCTTATGTTAAACGCCGACGCCTACTAAGCTTGAACCCAAATCAAAAGTGTATTTTGTGGGTATCCGAAAGAAACCAAAGGTTATTATTTCTTTAATCCCACCGAGAACAAAATGTTTGTTGCTCGGACGGTGTCTTCCTAGAGAGAATTTATTTCTAGAAAAGGAAGTGGGAGAAAGATTGAACTTGAAGAAATTCGAGAATCACAAGATACCACCGAACCGTTGATAGAACAACAAAGAAATTCCACAAGAAATTGAGGAACAAGTAATCTGTAGAAACACAACCATGAAGATCTTTAAGAGAACGCCATGCACCTGAGAGATATGGATTTCTCATTACAACACATGGTGACGTTCTTCTTATAGATCAAGATGAGCCTAGGACTTATCAAGAAGCGGTGACGAGCCCAGACTCTGAGAAATGGCTTGAGGCCATGAGATCCGAGATGGATTCCATGTATGAAAATCAAGTATGGACTTTGATTGACCCACCAAGGGTTAAACCTATAGGGTGCAAGTGGGTTTTCAAAAGAAAACCGACATGGATGGTAACGATATAAACATACAAAGGCGATTAGTCGCTAAAGGTTTTCGCCAAATTCATGGTGTTGACTATGATGAAACCTTTTCTCCTGTAGCTATGTTTAAATCCATCAGATCTTGCTCGCCATAATGCATTTCATGATTATGAAATCGCGATGGACGCCAAAACAGCCTTTCCTTAACGGAAACTTGAAGAGGATGTGTACATGACACAACTCAAGGTTTTGTCAATCCAAAGGATCTTTGGAAAGATTTGTAAGCTACAAAGATCCATTTATGGATTAAAGCAAGCTTCTCAAGTTGGAATCTTCGTTTTAACGATGCAATTAAAGAGTTTGGTTTTATCAAAATGAAGATGAACCATGTGTTTACAAGAAAGTTAGTGGGAGCACTATCACATTCTTGGTACTATATGTGGATGACATACTTATCATGGGAAATGACATACCTACCTTGCGGTCTATTAAGACTTGGTTAGGAAGTTGTTTTCTATGAAGGACTTGGCGAAGCTACTTACATCTTAGGAGTCAAGATCTATAGAGATAGATCAAGACGACTACTAGGTCTAAGCCAAAGTACATACATAGATAAAGTAATTGAAAAGGTTTGGTATGGAAGAATCTAAAAGAGGATTTCTACCTATGAGACATGGTATTTCACTCTCGAAGGAAATGTGTCCTTCAACTCCACAAGAGAGAGAACGCATGAGTAAAATTCCATATGCTTCTGCTATTGGATCTATCATGTATGCCATGTTATGTACCCGCCCGATGTCTCAGATGCCTTAAGTATGACGAAAGGTGTACCAAGTAGATCCGGTGAAGGTCATGGACCATACCAAGAATATCCTTAAGTACTTGAGAAGAACTAAGGATACGCTCCTAATATATGGAGGTGAGGAAGAGTTAAGTGTAAAGGTTACACCGATGCCGCCTTCCAAACCGACAAGGACGATTCTCGATCGCAATCAGATTTGTGTTTTGCCTTAATGGTGGTGCCGTGAGTCGGAAGAGTTCAAAGCAAAGTACGAGCTGATTCTACAACAGAGGTCGAGTATATTGCGCCAAAGGAGGCAAAGAAAAGAAGCGGTTTGGATCAAGAAGTTCATTCTTGGACTAGGGGTTGTGCCTAGCATATCGGATGCTATAGAACTCCGATGTGATAACAATGGAGCTATTGCACAAGCTAAAGAACCCAGATCTCACCAAATGATCCAAACATATACTTAGGCGCTATCATCTTATTCGAGAGATTATCGATCGAGGAGATGTTGAGATATGTAGAGTACCTACGGATGATAACATTGTCGATCCTTGACCAAGCCTCGACATACGCCAGAAGCATGATCGTCACACTAAGTCTCTTGGTATTAGATATATGATTGATTGGTCTTAGTGCTAGTGGGAGATTGTAAGAGTATGCCCAAAGATCAATCATGAGATGGTTGTAATAACATACTTGATTTACCATGTTTATTAATATAAAGCGTTGTCATTATTATTTCGCTTTTTCCTTCCGTGTGTACAAATAAACTGCTTTATAATAATGTCCCGAGAATAATATGATTATTCTTAAAATATCCTTAGTCAAGTATTATTATTGACTAGGACAACAATAATGCATTAAGACTAACATGTAGTTGATTGATGATAAAGAGTTATCATTGATATGGAGTGTCAAAATCAATGCATGAATATGTGTGTTAGAGAACAACATATTGGATGACCCGCTATGAGTATGTTTCTTGGATTATTATGTAATTGTCACAACATTACTCATAGTGATTAATATGTATATGATCCTTAGACTTGAGATAATCATTATCCCAACATCGTGAGTCGATATTTTGATACTGATCAAACGTACACCGTGAATCGGTTGTTCTATAAAGGTCGATGTTGGATATATCACAATCAATGTAGAGGATATTATTGATCAATATAGATAAGTCCTCCCACATAATGGGAGTAATATCTTAGGCCACTTGATTGAGTGAGACTAGAAATGCATGGCCATGCTCAAATAAGTTGACATGAGATGTCATACTAATTTGTATATCATAGTCTACTCAAGATATCAAGAAACATGGGATGGACTATACAAGTGTGACTATTCCATGACTTGTATCTATTCCGAGATAAAGGACTTAAGGATTAATGCATGAAAAGTTAATCACAAAAGTTATGTCGAATCATGACTTCTTGTATCTTAGGTAGCAATGATGCATTGCTAGATGCCACTCATTGTTTGTGACATTAGAATCGTTCTAGTATTACTACTAACGTTACAAGAACCTCTGTGGTCACACCCTATGGTTGAAATGAACGGAATGAAACATAGTTGGTATTGTGTTTGATTGTCACATGAATTAAATTAATTAAAGAATTAATTTAATTCGCAATCAAATATTGAATATATTATATGTACAAGGATGTTGTACACATAATGAGAATTAATATATGAATCGTTCCTATATAAATTTAAATAAATATAGTTTATCGAAATCCATGTTATAATTAATGTAATTATAACTTTTGGGTATAATTAATGTAATTATAATTTTCGGTTAAAACATTATTATATTTATTTAATACTGATTATAAAAGGGTAATAAGTGAAGAAAACCCTAAGAATTTTGCTTAAAAGGTCTAGTAGCCAAGCAAAACACCTCTCTAAAAAATAGTTTTGGAGATATCGCGCTCATAGTCAAACCGGTGGATTACGTAGAGGCCGACATCGTAAAGGTTGTGGCTTGGTTCGATAGTGGATCGATATCTTGTCGTCGAGGCGTCGCTATCTACTCGATTGAAACTTTGGTAATTTGAAACCTTTATTTCACCCGATTCGCTCCTCACACATGGATTCATGGTTTGGATCACGGATTAATTTTATTTCACTGCGCCTTGGGGTGCCGGCGTTCCAACAAGATAGCCTTCTAATTTTCCAAAAGGGTAGTAAAACGGGCGTGTGTCTAGGCCGTGTGTGACACACAGTCAGCCCTATAGGCGTGTGGATTGACTATGTGTCCCATTACATGCAAGGTTTGCAAGTCAGTATGCTCCACGAGCAGAGACACGGCCGTGTGTTTCAGCAGTGTGAGAGACACGGCCTAGGACGTGGGCATGTGCCCAAGCCGTGTCAAGTCTGCACGTTAATTGTAGAATTTAATTCAACATATGGGCTAAGGACACGAGCGTGTGCCTTAGCCGTGTTACCATAGTGAGTTGATGACGTCATAGTTAGAATGCCAAGGTTTTGGCACACGGGCTAAGACACGAGCATGTCAAGGCCATGTGAGGGAGACGGGCCAGGGCCACGAGATTGTGTCCGGCATGTGAAATTGGTCATGATCGACCACGGGTGGAAGACACAGGCATGTCTTAGGGGCACACGGGCGTGTCCCTAGACCAACACTGGCCTGTGGCCCCTATTTTGTGGAAAATTTTTCCAAGCTCGTAAAAGTTCCTAGATAGATTTCGAAACCTCTCGGAGATAGGATTAGGGCCTCGTTGGCCGATAATGAGCAAGTGATGGATTTAAATGAAATTTTATAGCCCTATTTGAGACGTTTAAGCAAGATAAGTTAGGTAATGCCTTAAACCTGATTCTGGCTTTGGACACAGGTAAGGGGTGTTACATTTATTGGTATAAGAGCTACGATTTAGTCGATTCTAGGACTAATGTAGCATAAGTACGAGTCTAGCTATACATGCCATATGTAAGAGTGTCCATGTATTGATAGTGTGATGGCTCCTAACATTTAAAAATTGTGTTTTATGTAGTATATTGGTTTTGATCCAGACCAAACTGCAGTCGATGATGCTGCGAGTACCGCGCCAGCTCCCGCTCAAGGGACCGCGCCAACTAATAGTAGACCTGAGACCTTGGGTCTAGGGGAAGAGCCCGAGAAGCCTTTCTCCATATGATAAGCAATTGGTATACTGAATATACCTGAGCAAATCCTAATGCTCAACCCCCTCTACCCCCACCAATTCCTCAACCCGCTCTAGTAGCACCTTAAGTGGTTAAGGTAGTGAGGAGAGAAAGTCCTCCGGTCGATAAGATTCAGAAGCAAGGAGCCAAAGAATTCCGTGCGAATAAGGACGATGACCCAGAGAGAGTGGAATTCTGGCTCAAGAATACCATCAGGGTATTCGATGAGTTGTCCTGCACGCCTGAGGAGTGCTTAAAGTGCACGGTATCTCTCTTAAGAGATTCAACCTATCGATGGTGGAACACCCTTGTGTCGGTGGTACCAAGGGAGAGAGTTAGTTGGGAATTCTTCCAAGAGGAATACTGGAAGAAGTACATCAGCCAGAGGTTCATCGACCATAAAAGGAAGGAGTTCTTGGAACTGAAGCAAGGCCATATGTTAGTGATCGACTACGAATGGGAGTTCGTAAGCCTTAGCAAGTGTGCCTAGGAGTGCATGTCTATTGAGGTCGTGATGTCCAAGAGATTCAAGGACAGATTAAATAAAGAAATCCATTTACATGTGGGAGTCCTCAAACTAATAGAATTTGTAGTGTTGGTGGATAGAGCCTGTAAAGCCGAGGAGTTGGCTAAAGAGAAGAGAAGAGCTGAGAATGAGTCTCGTGACTCGAGGAAGAGACAACTAAATAAGTCTCACCAATCCTCATCTAAGAAATCGAGGGATTTTGCTGCTGATCAGTCATTTCAGTCGAGTTTTCAAACTGGAGTAAGGGCAAGCAATTTTTGGGGTCTAAAGGGCAGACCACATCAGTTGCTAGTGTGGGCAACGTTCGACCAAGTAGATCGGAATGCCTGCAATGTGGCATGCACCATTCTGGTGAGTGTCGAGAAATGAGAAAGCTTGTTTCAGATATGGGTCCTTAGACCACTTCATTAGAGATTGCCCCGAGGTGGGTGAGAAAGAAAAGCCTCAGAATGCAAGACCGGGAAGTACTACTAGAGGAAGACTATAGAGAAACCCGAAAAATGAGATGGGTAACAAGAATACATCTAGAGATCAAGCTACAAGAGTCAAGGGTAGGGCATCGACGAGAACATATGTCATTTATGCTCATGAAGAGGCATCTTCCCCCGACGTAATCACGGGTACATTTTCTCTTTATGATACTCGTGTTATAGCTTTAATTGATCCAGGATCTACCCACTCATACATATGCATAAAATTAGTCTCTAGCATGAGCATGGCTATAGAGTCTATTGAATTCGTCATAAGAGTGTCTAATCCTCTAGGGAAGTATGTGTTGGTTGATAGAGTTTGCAAATGTTGCCCTTTGATGATTAAAGGTCACTGTTTCCCGGTTGATCTTATGCTATTGCCATTTGATGAATTTGATGTCATCCTTGGGATGGATTGGTTAGTTACTCATGGGGTAATTGTGAATTGTGGGAAGAAGCATATTGAGTTGAAAAGTGAAAATGGGGATTTTATTCGTGTTGAATCAGATAAGCCAAATAGATCACCAGTAGTGATATCAACCTTGTCAACTTAGAAGTATTTGAGGAAGGGGTACGAGGCTTATCTTGCCTTTGTGTTGAACACTAAAGACACTGATTTGAGAATTGAGTCGGTATCCATAGTATGCAAGTACCTAGATGTTTTCCTGGAAGAGTTGCTAGGGCTACCTCTGGTTAGGGAAATTGAATTTGGGATTGAGTTAACTCCGGGTACTGCCCCTATTTCTATTGCTCCATATAGAATGACACCAATTGAGCTAAAAGAGCTAAAAGCACAACTGTAAGAACTAACGGATAAAGGTTTTGCAAGGCCGAGTTTTTCTCCGTGGGGTGCTCCTGTTTTGTTTGTGAAGAAGAAAGATGGTTCTATGAGGTTATGCATAGACTATTGGCAACTTAATAAGGTAACTATGAAGAATAAGTACCCATTGCCGAGGATCAATGATATATTTGATCAATTGAAGGGAGCCACTGTATTTTCCAAGATAGATTTGAGGTCTGGGTACTATCAGCTTAGAGTCAAGGACTCGGATGTACCAAAAATTGCATTTAGGACTAGGTATGGCGACTATGAATTTTTGGTCATGCCTTTTGGTCTGACGAATGCCCCTGCGATCTTCATGGATTTGATGAGTCGCATTTTTCAGCCATACTTGGATAAATTTGTCGTGGTCTTTATCGACGACATATTAATCTACTCTCGAGATGAGAATGAGTATGCTGAGCATTTGAGTACAGTTCTGCAAGTTTTGAGAGAAAAAAATTGTATGCCAAGTTTAGTAAGAGTGAATTTTGGCTTAAGGGAGTAGGTTTTTTGGGGCACATTGTCTCGGGAGATGGAATTAGAGTAGACCCGAGTAAGATTTCAACAATTGTTGAATGGAAACAACCAAGGAGCATAACTGAAGTAAGGAGCTTTCTAGGCCTAGCTAATTATTATAGGCGTTTTGTCAAAGGGTTTTCCATGATAGCTACCCCAATGACGAGATGTGAAGTTCGATTGGACAGAAAAGTGTCAACAGAGTTTTGAGAAACTGAAGACACTGTTGACTAAGGCTTCGGTTCTTGTGCAACCTGAACCGGGAAGAGAATTTGTAGTTTATAGTGACGCGTCCTTGAATGGATTAGGTTGTGTACTTATGCAAGAGGGTAAAGTGATTTCATACGCCTCTAGGCAATTGAAAACGCATGAGAAGAATTACTCGACTCATGATTTAGAGTTGGCTACAATTGTGTTTGCGTTAAAAATTTGGAGACATCATTTATATGGTGAGAGATGTCAGATTTTCACTGACCACAAGAGCCTAAAATATATGATGACTCAGAAGGATTTGAATTTGAGGCAACGAAGGTGGTTAGAGCTGATTAAGGATTATGAATTGGTGATTGACTACCATCTGGGAAAGGTGAACGTAGTCGCCGATGCCTTGAGCAAAAAATCATTGTTCGCATTATGAGCCATGAGTACTCAGATGGCTTTGTTGGATGATGGTTCCATTTTAGCCGAGTTGAGGGCTAAACCATTGTTTCTCCAAGAGATTTGTGAAGCTCAGAAAGATGATAATAGTTTACAAGCCAAGAGAGTTTTATGTGAGTCGAATGTTGAGTCAGACTTTCGAGTAAATCTTGATGGATGCCTAACATTTTGAGATAGGGTCTGTGTACCCAAAAATGATGAGCTTATTCATAAGATCTTGCATGAAGCGCATTGCAGATGTTTAACTGTGCACCCCGAGAGCACTAAAATGTACAATGATTTGAGGAAATGGTATTGGTGGCCTGGTATGAAGAAAGACATTTCCGAGTTTGTATCGAGATGCCTGATTTGTCAGCAAGTGAAGGCTGAACATCAAGTACCTTTGGGTTTACTTCAACCTATTATGGTTCCTGAGTGGAAATGGGACCGTGTTACCATGGACTTTGTGACGGGCATACCATTGACTCCAAAGAAGAAAGATGCAGTATGGGTAGTGGTATATAGACTCACAAAGTTAGCCCATTTCATACCAGTATGAGTCGATTATTCACTTGATAAATTAGCAGACTTGTACATGTCAGAGATTGTGAGACTTCATGGTGTGCCATTGTCGATCATTTCGGATAGAGATCCAAGATTCACGTCACAATTTTGGGAAAAGTTGCAAGAGGCCTTAGGCACGAAATTAAGTTTTAGTATAGCCTTCCATCCACAAATCGACGGGTAGTCGGAGAGGGTAATTCAGATACTCGAAGACATGCTTTGATGTTGTGTTTTGGAATTCCACGGTAATTGGGAGAAATACTTACCATTGGTGGAATTCACCTACAACAATAGCTTTCAATCAAGTTTGAAGATGGCGCCTTATAAGGAATTGTATGGGCGTAAGTGCTGAACGCTTTTGTATTGGTCAGAACTTAGAGAGAAATAGATACACGGGGTCAATTTGGTTAGGGAAATTGAAGAGAAAGTAAAAGTGATACGTGACTATCTGAAAGTCACCTCAGATAGACAGAAGTCCTATTTGGATTTGGAAAAGAAAGAGATAAAATTCAAAGTTGGTGATAAAGTGTTCTTGAAAGTATCACCTTTGAGGATCCTCAGATTTGGCCAGAAGGGCAAATTGAGTCTGCGTTTTATCAAACCTTATGAAGTTACCGAGAGGATAGGACTGGTAGCTTAACGGTTAGACTTGCCACCTAAAATAGAAAAGATTCATGACATTTTTCATGTATCCATGTTGCACCGATACCGTTCAAACCCTTCACATGTCATAGTACCGACACAGGTAGAGATACAATCGGGTTTAACTTATGGTGAAGAACCAGTTAAAATTTTGGCGCGAGAGGTTAAGCAGTTAAGAAACAAAAGCATAGCCCTTGTGAAAGTATTATGGCAAAGGCACGGAATAGAGGAGGCTACATGGGAGCCCGAGGAAACGATGAGAAACCAATATCATAACGGTAAGATTTTAGGGGACGAAAATCCTTAAGGGGGGAGAATTGTAATAGCCCAATTTAGGGTCTAGACGGAACACTCGAGATCACTAATCTGAGATTGGAGAAATTTATTTTCATGATATTTTGTGAGTTAGATTATGATTGTGTATGCATAGGAGAATTTTGGTACTTTAATTTTAGTGATTTCATGTTTAATCGAGAAAAAAGACTAAATCGCATAAAGTACGAAAGTTCCATTCTATAGGCTAAAGGTACCAAATAGCCATAAATTGTTAATTTGAGGTCTTTAAAAGGCAATTTAGCCCTTTGAGAACGCTTGGCCGGCCATATACTACATAGGAGACAAAGATGGACAATGTTGGTGATAGTTGGTGACTTATTTGACTAGTATTAATAAAATAAAGAGAGAAAAGACAACATCTTTTCTCCATCACTCTTCCACCAAAAATTAGTAGCAAATAGGGGGTAGAAAGCTTCAAAAATTTCAGCACACTCATCTCTTCACAAGTAAGTGTTTTAGTGATATTTTCTTGAAAATAGTTGTACTTTTGAGACCCCTAAAGCTTAAGCTTTCAAATGAGGGGACTATTTTTCAATATGGTGAAAAGTTTAGAGTTTTTCCATGAGAGCTATCATTGTTGTTTACTTCATTTTTTATGGAAGAAATTGAGTCTTAGTTGTTAGATGAACAACTTTTGCGAAAGGTGTTGTCTTGAAAACACCTAATTGGACCTTGATCAAAAGGTTACAATTTTGTAGTACTTATGTGAAATGTTGTATTTTGATGATGGCATTAAGAGTATTAAATGTTCACCTAGGTTTGTTGAAGGTAGAAATGTGATTAGAATTTATTTCCCAGCCTAGGGGCAAAATGGTTATTTTGCCAAAGTCTAGGGGCAAACTAGTAATTTTGCCTAAGCATGATTATTGAAATGCTTTTATTAATGTGGTGATTAAAATGAGCTAAATTGCTATTATAGAGCAAGAAGAACTAAGAATCCACCTCGATCGGGGAAAGAATAAAGTCTCAGACTATATCGATGATCAAGCTTATTTTGAAATTGAGGTAAGTTTGTATGTGATAGATTCAACATTTATGTTAGCATGTTTGAGAATGCTTGGCATTATATTGATGCTTGATGCTCTACTAAACTGAGTAGCTAATGTTGAATGAGATGTTGAAGTCCTAGTGGACTATAATGAATATGAAAATGCTATCATCGAGATGAGAAATGAGTACGGTCTCGTATAAGACCATGTCTGGGACATGGCCTCGCCACCGAGTTAAGATCCCGTATAAGACCATATCCGAGATATGGCATCGATTTGATGTGAAAATTGTATAAGACCATATTCGGGATATGGCATCGATACTTGATGTGAAAATCGAATAAGACCATATCCGGGATATGGCATCGAGACTTGATGTGAAAGTCCCTATAAGACCATATCTGGGATATGGCATTGACTTTTAGAGGTGACCCAATGTAAGACCACCACGGGGATGTGGCATTGGCTTCGTACCTGTAACACCCTTAACCCCTGTCCGTCCCTAGATTGGGTTGTAAAGCATTACCGAACAAAACACAAGTAGCCTAGACAATTACTGCTCACATAGTCTCATCCGAAAGCAAATTAAACAACACGAATATGCTTAGATAATAACATACAAAAATTTAATCCCTTTAAAGAAATTCACAAATAACTCATCAATATAATTAACAGTGAATACTGTCCACTTGATCTTTTAAACCACATTAGCCGAATATACACATGCTTGTAATGGCTTTTCTTAAAAATAAATAGAAATCACTAAATATAACATACATATGTATAGTTGCATGGTATCTTGTTCAATCATATTCAAATAAACTAAATAAACTCATCTTAGCAAAGTACGTCTCAATTTATTTATAAGAACATAACTGAATATGCAATTTCGTTATAATACTATCTTCTCAATTCATGTTTCATTTAATCACTTCACAGTAAATCCTCATCAATCATTAATCCAAACACATTCGAATTTGGTACTAATCATTTCCCAACTTCAACCTTATTGTTTCAAATTACATAAATATAACCAACTACTACATAATGAACTTTCCATTCATGATTTATCAGAACATGCATAATAGAACCACACTTGTCAACCACCTCAACATTTCGGTCAAGTCATATTATTATCCAACACACATGTGATATACAATAAGATAAATTTCTAAGGTGAGCTAAATACCTGATCCTATGCCTGACATGTTTAACATAAATCAATCATACTACTGTCATACGCACAATCTAATTATGAAATACATTACCATGGTGCTTAAATGCCATGGTCAAAAGCAATAATGACCAAAATACAATAATTCAGCCATTAAATTAAAAGAAACATTAAAACATAAACAACATCTCATTGTACACCTAAGTCGCATATACATATTAGTATACCTGAACTTCATATCATATTTGTTTAACTATCCATTACAACTAATTAGAACATACTTTCCATATCCATCATATACATATATCAACTCATACACCACATTATTTACGAAATATAACAATCATATACTACATAAAATTAAGTCATAATCAAATTGATATAACCAAACACATTAAACACTCAATCACGAACTCATAAAGCCAAGTCTAATTCTAATGATTCAAGTTAAGCCATTTCCGCATGGCTAATATGTACAAGAACAAATTCATAGCTCAAAACTTAGTCTAGCCTATACATGCCTTTAGTTTAAAATCCAAACTCAAAAGTACCGAAATAGGTTGATAGTGTGGATGACTTTGACGACGATCCCCGAGGTTTTAGCTTGATCAAAATCTATAAAACAGAACAATGAACACACGGAGTAAGCTAATTTAGGTTAGTAAGTCTTAAGCAATCATAATATACCAATTGGACATTCTAACATATTAAAACAATCAAGTAATAACATTGAATAAAATAGCTTAACTCAAAAGTCCTTCAAAACCGAATGCTTTTACCTCACTTAACATAACACTTATCATATCCTTACCATTGGTATACAACTTACCAACTTAGCCTCAAATTCAAGATATAAAACATCCTTTCTTTATAATATAATCATAGCACACATACATGAAACTCAATAAGTTCACATAAATATTCAAACAAGTAAAGGGCCGTGTACATCTGAATTACCTCTTTAATTACATAAACACATGTTCATTTAAACTCTCATATATCCAAGCATCTAATATCAATATTTCAAAGCTTCCTACTTAAATGATCTACTAATGTCGAATGCTAAAGCTCATTTAGCTTAACATCATCACTATTTTACCTTTAGACTTCAATTTATAATCTCATCATATAGTTCACATATAGATTAAATTCTCTATTTCAACTTCTCATATTTTCGATACACATAATTCAATAGGATCACATATATATGTACGCATAATAAGTATATACTTTACACTTAGTAATTTCACATAAAAGGAAATATATTCACATATATATATCCATTTGACATTTCATACATTCGTATACATGGCATCAAAGTAATCCCAATATATCACGTAAACATAAGCATAAGGCTAAATATACAAGATCAATTAGTATCATTGATATCAAAATACTTATACGAATACCTTTAACCACTTTATGCTTTCATATAACCAATTTCCTTATGGCATGGTTTACACACAAATTGCATCTACCAATTGTATATCACATTTCCTTCACCAATTCATTTACTTATTATCATCACATATATATATATATGTATAATACATGAATATGAATAGCACATACCTTGTAACCGAATTAACAAATTCATTTTCAAATGCTTAGGCTCATTTGATTCATTTCATGGCTTTACTAATACATAATCTAAGCTTGGAATTTCAACTCACCGGTATAAAACCTGCTAGGCATTTGCCCTAATCTCACATACTGGCACTAGACCTGCTAGACTCAAGGTCCGAAGTTTGAACACCGACATTTAGCCTGCTAGGCAATAAGCCCGATATAATTCACCAGCACGAGGCCTGCTAGGCATTAAGACCGATAAAGGTCACCGGCACAAGGCCTGCCAGGCATTAAGCCCGATAAAAATCACCGGCACAAGGCCAGCTAGGCTTGAAGCCCGATATAAATCACTGGCACAAGGCCTGCTAGGCTCGAAGCCTGAATATCAACATCATTAACCACTCCGTGCACAATTATTATTACACAATCACATATAACACACATATATATATTTCATAATACTATCACATATCACACTTGGATAAACTTAATCACTTTACATCAAATAAAAATTCAATTCATGGTTATACTACTAACATTCGGCCATTCCACATTTATGCTCCCAAAATTTCCAACTTTCAACATTTATTATATTACGTAAATGATTTTTGACATATAATCGCTTAAAGACTTACCTCGGATATCGTCGGACGTCGATAACCGGCTATTTGTTAACTTTCGCCTTTCCCCTATCCAAGTCCATTTTTCTTTGTTCTTGATCTAAATATAATAAAAATAATCTCATTCAAGCACATTTCATCTCAATTTAGTCCAAAAACACTTAAATGGGAAACCTGACATTTATAATTTTTACAATTTAGTGCCTATTACACAAAACACAAACTACACATAATTTGGAACTACTCCTTTAGGGCCAAATCTTCCCCATGCTCCTAAAAGTCCCTACATTTCATTCATTTTGCACTTTAACCACTCAAAAATTTATTTTCTCAATTTAGCCCTATTTAGCCAAATTCAATAAAAATTCAAGAACAAAGTATGTTCATCAATTATATATCTATCATTTAACACCATAAACATCAAGAAACTCAACATTGCATCCATGGGATTTTACACAAACATCATCAATTCATGAAATTAAGGCATGGGTTTTAAAGCTCTCGAACCAACGATTACAGAAACGTAAAAATTATCAAAAACCGATCAAAAACTAACCTTAAATCATCAAATTTCTCCTTGGCCGAATCTAAAGCTTTGTTCTTCTTTTTCTTTATGAATTTCGGCTAAGTAAAATAAAGATGATAGCATGCATTTTGTGTTTTATTTTTTTAACATATATATTTATTACTAATTTACCTTATTAACCTTCTATAATAAATTTTATAACATATAACTTAAGGTCATTTTAGACCATTGCCACCCACTATCTTGTAAAATGGGCCAATTGCCCTTTTAGGACCTCATATTAAAAAGCCACTATCATATTAGCACCTTTCACTATAGTTTGTAACTTTTACACTTTACGCGATTAAGTCCTTTTGTCTAATTAAGCACACAAACAATCAAATTTTTATACGAAACTTTCCCACATAATAATTCACATATAATAAACACCGAAAATAATATTTAAAATTTTTTGGACTTGAATTCATGGTCCCGAAATCACCGTTCTGATTAGGGTCAAATTCGATCTGTTACAACTCTCCCCCTTAGGGATTTTCGTCCTCGAAAATCTTTCGCTGAACAATTTCAAATATTGTTGTCTTCTTGAATCTTCAAGCTGCCATTCCTTATTTCTCAACTCCTTTACTTCACGACTAAGACACAGATCGGCTTTTATTCATATGTCATATTAGATCGGATTTCTATTTCAAATGGGGCTATCACATGTGATAGGACAGATCGATATCTACGAAACATTGAAACATGAAATACTTTATCGTCGATCTCCAATTCTATATTTTTTTGTTTCAAGTCTACATAGGACTACTGAAGATCAGGTGCTGCTTTCAAACAATCTCGGATCAATTTCACTTCATGTTCTGTATCCTTTATCAAATCAACCCCGTGTAATCTCACAATCTCAGTAATAAAAAACTTTGCCAATCTCTCAAGTGAGAAATTAGACCTAACCGGAATAAAACTGGCAGATTTAGTTAATCGGTTAATTACGATCCATATCGCATCTTTCTTTATCGGAGTCAAGATCAATAAGAAACAAAGTCCATTGTTACTCTATTTCATTTCCACTCAGAAACCAAGATTGGATGTAGCAATCCATACGGAGCTTGATGTTCAGTTTTCACTTGCTGACAATTAAACATTTCAAACTAAAGTAAGAAATGTCTTATTTTATACCAGACCACTGGTAATGTTGCTTCCAATCATGGTACATTTTAGTACTTCCCCGATGAACATATAAACCTCTATTATGTGTTTATTTCAAAATCAATTGAATCAATCCTAAATTTTCTCGGAACACAGATAATATCCCGATATTTCAAACAATTATCCACAATTAAAAATTCAAATTCAAATTTCATTTCCCACTGGGCTCATTTCGCTAGCAATTTATTATCAGACTTCTGAGCTTCACATATCTGCTGTAAAAACATCGGTTCTGCTCTCAATTCCTCTATTATAAAACTATCATCAGACAAATCTAACTGAGTATTCAAAGCATGTAATGCAACAATGACTTTCTACTCATCCAAATTAGCCACAATATTTGTTTTACCCGGATGATAATCTAACACTAGCTCATAATCTTTCAATATCTCAAACCATCTTCTCTGATGCATATTCAAATCTTTTTGAGTCATTAAATATTTTAAACTTTTGTGATCTGAATAGACATGACATTTCTCTCCAAACAAGTAATGACGCCAAATCTTCATCGCGAATATAATAGCTGCTAGCTCCAAATCATGTGTTGGGTAATTTCTTTCATGCAGCTTCAATTGTCTCGAAGTGTAGGCTACGACTTTGATTTCTTGCATCAAAACACAACCCACAAAGAAGCATCACTAAAAACAACTAATTCATTACCCGATTCAGGCTGAACTAACACTGGAGCTTCAGTCAAAAGGGCTTTCAACTGATCAGAACTTTTCTGACACTTTTCTGACCATTCAAATCTGACATCTTTCTAAAGCAGTCTAGTCAACGGAGTAACTATCACTGAAAAACCTTTTATCATCCTGTAGTAATAACCAGCTAAGCCCAGAAAACTACGAACTATAGACACATTTTTTGGAGGTTTCCAACTCAAAATAGCAGAAAACTTACTCGGATCTACTCAGATTCCAATGGCTTACACAATATGTCTCAGAAAACTAACTTCGTATAATCAAAATTCTCATTCGCTGAATTTCACATATATTCGTTTTTCTCTCAAAGTTTGCAACAAAATTCTCAAAGGTTCAGTATGCTCCTTTTCGTCATGTGAATAAATCAAAATGTCATCTACAATCACCACAACAAATCAATAACAAATTCGGCTTCATGAATCAGAGGCAAACCTGGTAACTCTTCATGAAACACATTAGAAAACTCATAAACAATAGGCACTGGTTCAATTTTCTTCTTAGATACTTTCAAATCAATCACGTAGGCAAAATATGCCTCGTAACCCTTTTTCACTTAACTCTGAGCTTTCAAAACAGATACTACAATAGGCAATCCACTCAAATCATCAGACTCTATCCGTATTTTCTTATCTTTCAGACATCTCAGATTTATAATCTTTCTTTTGCAATTCACAACAGCATCAGGCATAAACAACCAATCCTTCCCAAAATAATATCGAATTCATCAAACAGTAAAAGCATCAACTCAGCAGAAAACAAATATTTCAAAACATTAACAGACAGTTCTTGCATACTTTATCAACCAAAACACTTTTACCAAGGAATTCGTTACTTTTATAGTAAATTCAGAAGATTCTACAGTCAAAGTCATGCTGAATACTAAATTCATGCATACATATGAATGCGTAGAATTAGGGTCTATCAAAACAATCACAAAAATATCATAAAGAGTAAACATACCGGTTATGACATCAGGTGATGAGGCATCCTTTAGAGCTCGAATAGCTTGCGCTTTGACTGGCACTCTAGTTTCAGATATGACAATATTGTCTCCTAACAAAGATATGGCACACTTTAAACATTCATCCAGAGTTCAAGATAGCTCGTCGAACATGCAGATAGTATTATCAAACCACAACTTAGTCCGCTCAGCATCATTATCATCATCATTAGTTTTAAACTCTTCGGCCCCATGTTTTCCCGATTTTATCAATAGGAGGCCTACTAAATCTCATCGGGTCTATCATTAGAAGTACCGTAGGTATCGGAGATGAATTATTCGGGGGTAGAGGTTATTGCACAGTCGGGTTAGTCCATATATTGAGTAAACCATTTGTTAATCATCTAGTAGAAGGCTTGCTTAGCCTCCCCCTCATGGCTACTTGAAATAGGTCGAGAGATTACAACATGAAGATGATACAAAAGAATCAAGAAGATAATAGTTTGGCTCAAAGAAAGAGAAAGTATTTTTGTAGGCTTCTCGTTCATTTCTTCGGGAACAATTCTTCGTGGGTAATGCCTTTGAAGCATGCGACGATTGACTCGTACTTTCTCAAAAAGTCTCAAACTCAAAAATTTCTTCCCTTGGCCTCAAATTCCTTGATGAGGAGGAATCCCGATAAGAATCTCTTCTTGAATAATGTCGTTGAGATGATCGTGACTCTGTTTCCCGACTCGATGGAGTTTGGTTCCGTCAGGTTGTTGCTCAAGGTTCTAGCTCGTCTCGAATTGGCTTAATTTTACAGTCGAGTATGCTTTCCATTTCTTCCAAAAAATATTGAATATCAAACGATTAGAAATCTTCTTGAGACATGATTTTTTTTACTGAAAAGAAAAGTGTTAAAAGAACAAAACAGAAAGTTAAGTATCTTACCACAAAACTCTCACAAGATCACTCACAAAGAAAAAGTCACTCACTCCCGTGTTTCACTCAAAAATTGACCTTTTCTCTAGTGAATTCACTCATGCCTTTTACCGCTCAACTCTCTCTCTAACAAATTCGTAATTAATTTTTAACAGACTTATTGCAGCTTGAGGGTCGATTTTAAAGTGGGTGCAAGGGTTAATGTCGGGTGTAAAGGGTAGGCTAAAACAAAAGAACAATTTGGTGAAGTGTGGCATTGAGGTGGGAAGGGATGGTACCAAATGATGGTAAAATATTTTGATGATCGGGGTAGAAGGATGAAGGTAGAATAATGGCTTTGAGATCGGGAAAATAAGAAGCTGAAATTGGAAATCACAACTTGCAAACTTCACTTTTTTTTTTCAATTTTCGTAATTCTTTTTTTTAATATTTCAATACAATATGCTGAATAGAAATAAAACTTAAAATTACAACTTAGAATTTGTTTTTAATTTTGTTTTTTTAACACGAACCTACTTCGACTTCTCAATTGTCATCAGAACTTCTTGTTTTAGTAGCTCTGATACCAAATGATGTGAGATGGCTCAGGGTTAGTCAAGACGTTTACGGATTATGCCCGATCGTCTATGAGGAGAGGTTTGAATCTCGAAAAGGTAGGTGTTTGAAGAAGGAATTGCGGAAGCTTTTGATAAGTTTTATAGCTATATTTAATTAAGTTAGGAATGGAGGTTTAATATTTTGGGATGGATTTAATTGTAAAAGTCAGAATGGAAAGATTCAGTTTTGGAGTAGTTAAAGAAAGAAAGATACTCGGGTGTTGGTTTAGTCGGGATGATGAAGGATAGATAATTGATGATTTAGTTTAAGAACAAATAAAGGAAGATAGTTGGATGGTGATGGAAGATAGGACTTAAATCCGAGAATCGATTCAACACTATAGAGAGTGTCACCTCGGTTTTAAACAGTTTAAGGTGGAAGGATGGAAATGTTGGAAAAAGGGTTGAATGCCACACCGTAAGGTGATAAATTTAGAAACGAATTTGGAGACGCCACAAGCACGCTTGATAAGTCAACCAAAAATTCGTACGAATAAGGAGAGGAGTAATCTCACTCTTGTGAACAAAGTTCATATAATTTTTGGCAAAATTTTTTTTACAAAAGCAAATGAACATCGATTTATACTAGGTAGCTGAGGTAGTCGAATGGCCTAATTGTAAACTAAATAACTAAGTAAAATTAACTAGATTATGCTAGAAACTTCCAGAACCCTTAGGATGCCATGACAGATTTGGCTGAATGGGACTTCAAGGGATGGCATTCTAGAAGGCTGGATGCATGTGTGCACTTTACTTGGTTCATGCTTCAAGTCTAGGTTCGGCCAAGCCTTTAATTGGTTCCTTAAATGGTCACCTTTTGTTGAAAAGTTAGCATCATTAATTTGGGCATATGAGCAGCTTATTGAGGTGTGAACAAGAGTTTTGAACAGCCTTTGTCAAGTGAATAGGTCCAGTCGAATAGTCTCTAGCATGGCAGATAGTGTGAACACCATTGATGGTGCATTAGGGAGGCAATCGGCCAAGCAACAAGGTGTTTAATTTCTAGTACTTATTGGCTGAATGGGTGCTTTGAAATGCCAAAAGGTAGCAGCCTAATACAATGTTCCAACCGATCCATGTACCAGCCACATACATTGCACCTAGGTGCACGAATCTCCTTAAATGGCCTTGTTAAATTTGGCTGCACCTACATGCACAAAGAAAACACATTAATTTAATTAGATTCAGCTAAATTAAATTAAGAACACAACTAAGACACATTAATGGACTCTTAAATATTATTTAGACAAATTAAAAATAAGCTATCTAGGACACACTTAACATTCGACTATAACAAGACATATTAAAAATTTGTTGTAAAATAAGACAAATTAAATTAAGTTTGAAAATCTTAATTTTGGCACTAATTAAATCATCAAGACACATTAACTTGCTGAAATAAAATAATGAAATTAAAAGGTTCAATTTATTCAAACATTAAAATTAAGCAATTTAACTAAACAGCCCAATAAGCTGAAATAAGCCCAAATGAACTATTCTTGGCTAAGTTGAAAGTGCACCAAAGTGCATAACAAATTCATGGCAACTTATGACCTTTGATTCCTCGGACTTCCACGATCATCATATTGCAAAACGTTGGCTGCCCCGGGTTGGGTCACATTAGTGCCCAACTTTAGCACAGTATAGTCGCGCCGTTGACGAGCGTCATCAAGAAAAATTTAGCCTTCTATTGGGCCGATGAGCAAGAGAAGTATTTTAATGAAATTAAAAATTGTCTTACTAAAGCCCCTTTATTTGCAGTTCCTAACTTTTCTAAAACTTTTGAGATTGAATGTGATGCCTCAGGTGTAGGAATCGGGACTGTGCTCACTCAAGATGGGAGGCCTATTGCGTATTTCAGTGAGAAATTAAATAGGGCCACACTTAACTATCCCTTTTATGACAAAGAAATGTATGCACTCATTCGAGCTCTCGAGACGTGGCAACATTATCTATGGCAAAAAGAGTTCGTGATTCACTCCGATCACGAAGCGTTGAATCACATCAAGGGCCAGCAAAAGTTGAACAAGCGCCATACGAAATGGGTTGAGTACCTCGAATCATTTCCTTATGTCATCAAATATGAGAAAGGTAAAGATAATATTGTGGCTGATGCAATTTTGAGAAGGTATGCTTTATTGTCATATCTTGATTCTAGATTGCTTGGATTTTCTTTCATGAAAGATTTGTATTCTAATGACGATGACTTTGGTGAAATATTTATTGCCTGTGAGAATGCTTCTGTTGAAAACTTTTATAGGTACGAAGGCTTCCTTTTCAAGAAAGGAAAATTATGCATCCTGCAAAGTTCCATTCGGGACTTGCTTGTTAACGAGACGCATAGCAGGGGCCTTATGGGACATTTCGGTATAAGCAAAACCTTATCAACGCTTCAAGAACACTTTTATTGGCCACAAATGAAAAGGGACGTTGAACGTGTTTGCGAGCGTTGTGTGACATGCAAGAAAGCCAAGTCCAAGATTCAACCCCATGGCTTGTACACGCCACTCCCCATACCCAAAGCACCTTGGATGGATATATCCATGGACTTTGTCCTTGGATTACCACGAACAAAAATGGGGAAGGATTCTTTTTACGTTGTAGTTGATAGATTTTCAAAATGTCACATTTTATTGCATGTACAAAAATTGACGATGCTCTTCACATTGCTAATATTTTCTTTAGGGAAATTGTTCGACTACATGGAATTTCGAGAACGATCGTGTTAGACTACGATGCAAAGTTTTTGAGTCACTTTTAGAGATCGTTGTGGGGGAAGCTCAGGACCAAGTTGCTATTTTCAACCACTTGCCATCCCCAAATGAATGGACAAACGGAGGTGGTTAATTGAGTGTTGTCTACATTGTTGCAAGCCATCATCCAAAAAAATTTAAAGTCTTGGGAGGAATGCTTACCTCATATTGAGTTTGCATATTATCGATCAGTATTCGGCTACTAAGTTTTCTCCTTTTGAAATTATTTATGGATTTAATCTGTTAACTCTGTTAGACTTAGTGCCTTTACCTAATGATCAATTTATTCATGTAGATGCGAAGAAAAAGGCTGAGTATGTCAAGGAGTTGCACCAAAAAGTTCGAGCCAATATCAACGCAAGAACCGAGAGCTACGTTCAAAAGGTGAACAAAGGCCAAAAAAGAACTGTATTTGAACTCGGTGATTGGGTTTTGGTTTATTTGCGCAAAGAACACTTTCCAGCCCAACGTAGATCCAAATTGCTACCGATAGGAGATGGACCCTTCCAAGTCTTAGAATGAATCAACAAGAATTCTTATTGACTTGACTTATCGGGTGAGTACCATGTTAGTGTGAGCTTTAATTTGTCTGATTTATCTCCCGTCGATGCAGGATTCGACTTGAGGACAAGTCACTTTGAAGGGGGGATGATACGACCACGCCTCAGAGTGCACCTAGCTCGAGCAAGGATCCATTGGAGCTGCCCCAAGGTCCTATCACACGAGCTCGAGCCAAGCTATTAAAAGAGGCCATTTCGGCTTTAGTCAACCAAGTGTGGGGCGAGACATTGGCTGGACACATCGAGAGAGCTTGGACCAGTTCCCCAATATCACCTTGCAACCTCTTGCAAGCCGAACTCATCTCAAGCTCAGCTCCGTGAGCTTAATTCAGCTCAACTTAGCTCAATTGAGCTCATCTCTATCTTTTTAATGATTGCGTTTTTATTTGCTGGAATAAGTACATGTTTTAATTAAATTAGTTAATTAGCTTCAGCTTATAAATATGTCTTAATTTGGACTTATTAATTTCGTTTATAAAAGTGCTTATTTAAATACATGTTTTTTATTACCTGATATTAATTTGTCTTAGCCTACTACATGTTTTAAATATGTCTAGCTATAGCCAAAATTAATTACTAACTTAATTTAAATATATGTTATAAATATGTCTTAGTTTAAACTTGTTCTAAATGTGACTTGAGCTGCTGAATTAATGTGTCTTAAGATAGATTAATTTTCTAAATTAATTAGGTGCATTTACATGCTTGGGATGGTATAAATGCAAGGAGCTAATGGTTCAGCTCTTCAAAGCACCACTTCGTGAACTTCAATGGTCAAAGATAAGTTGTTGATTATTCTTCCCTAAACTGACTAATTAGCTCCCCAAAGCAACCTTGAAGGCTTTCACACCAGCCAAACATTCCATTCACACTTCAAGTCTGTTTAGTTTTATGTTTTCGCTCATAAGGGGCTGTTTGAATTCGGTTCACACTTGATGACCATTGCAATACTCAAGCTGTTCATTAATCAACCACAACCTTTCTAGCTATTTAAGGAAACTTAATTCCAACCCATTAAGCACTATGGTCGAACCTAGACAAAGCATTTCAGCTCCCAATTGTTCCAAGTTTAATTCAGCAGAATGATCATCATCTAGAAGCTGGCTAGTGGCGTTACAAGGCTAGAGAAGCTTCCTGGAATTTTCTTAAAATTTTTTGGAATTTTCAGCTCATTAAAAAGCTGAAATCAAGTGTCCATTTAGTTATCCATTTGACTATTTGGCTAGCCTAGACTTCTAGCTATAAATACTTAGCTAATTTCATTTGTATGAACTTTTGGCAACTTGAATGAAATTAAGTTATATTTGTGAGATTTACTTCTTTCAAATTTCGTCCAAAGACTTAGCTTGGCTTATCTTTTAGTCAGTGGCATCAATCTTGGTCTTTTCGAACTTATCACTCTAATTCGAGTGTGGTGTTCACCCAACTTATACCATTGGTTCTTACCTTATTAGGTAACAGGTCAAGGTTCCTTTTCTTTCATCACCCAAATCCCCTTAAGATCTTATAAGTTTCAGGTCAGCACTCATATTTAGTGTTGGTTCACACTTGCATCTTAAGTCTATATTCCAGTCCATCCACAATTACCTACTTAACCATATAAGATATTATTTATCCTTTTTCCTTCTTGTTAGCCGAACGTATAACCATCAATACTTAACCATTTTTTAACCCATCTTTGTTACTCAACTCCAAACTTAGCCTAATCTCAACTATACTTTGCAAATCGAACGACACTTATTCGTTAGAAGATTGGGAAACTAAACGACTCAACTTACCATACTGAGGCAAGATCGCATCAGCTAGATATTACAGAAGATTCATCAAAGGATTCTTAATGATTGCTACACCATTGATGAGACTATTGCAAAAAGATGTTATGTTTGAGTGGTCAGAGAAATGTTAGCAAAACTTTAGTCAATATTGAAAACGTTGTTAACTGAGGCACCAGTGTTAGGTTAGCCAGAGTCGGGTAAAAAATTTGTGATTTATAGTGATGCATCGTTAAATGGTTTGGGTTGTGTTTTGATGCAAGAGGGTAAAGCAATAGCATATTCTTCTAGACAGTTGCAACTGCACGAAAAGAATTATCTGGCGCACGATTTAGAGCTTGCAGCGATTGTATTTGCTTTGAAGATTTAGAGACACCATTTGTACGGAGAAAAATGTCATATCTTCACGGATCATAAAATTCTAAAGTACTTGATGTCACAGAAAAATTTAAATTTAAGACAACGCAGGTGGCTTGAGTTATTGAAAGATTATGACTTGATCATTGATTATCATCTGGAAAAGGCTAATGTTGTTGCTGATGATTTGAGTAGAAAGTCTTTATTTGCTTTGAGAGCTTTGAACATGAGGTTGACATTGACTGATGATGGTTCGATTTTAGCTGAGTTGAAAGCTAGACCGATGTTTTTACAACAAATTTGTGAAGCTCAAAAATGTGATGATGTGTTTATAGCTAAACGAAAATAAATTGAGACGACTCTTGATTCAGACTTATAGACTGGGTCTGATGATAGTTTATATTTCAAAGGAAAAATATGTGAGTCGAGAAATTCTGACCTCGTCCAAAAGATTTTACAGGAAGCTTATAATAGTAGCTTGTCTATTCATCCTGGTTGCAATAAGATGTACAACGATTTGAAACAAATGTACTGGTGGTCAGGTATAAAAAGAGAGATTTTTTAGTGTGTATTAGGATGTTTATTGTGTCAGCAAGTTAAAGCCAAACATCAGGTACCCTCTGGTTTGTTACAACTAGTGAAAATTCTAGAGTTGAAGTGGGAATGCATTACAATGGATTTTGTATCGGGATTGCCTTTGTTGCCAAGAAAGAAAGATGCTATATGGGTTATTATAGATAGATTGAAAAAATCTGTGCATTTCATTCCTGTGAATACAGATTATTCACTCGAGAGATTAGCAGAGTTGTATGTTATTGAGATTGTCAGATTGCACGGGATCCAGTTTCATTATTTCTGATAGGCATCCGCAGTTTACATCTCGATTCTAGAATAAGTTACATGAGGCTTTATGTATTTGGCAGCATTTTAGTACCGAGTTTCATCCTTAGACTAATGGTCAGTCCGAGTGAGTGATTCAGATACTCGAGGATATGCTTTGATGTTGTGTTTTAAATTGAAGGTAATAAGGATAGATTTTTACCGTTAGTGGAATTCGCATACAACAATAGTTATCAATCGAGTATAAAGATGGCACCATACGAAGCTTTGTGTAACACCCTAAAAATCCGAGTATTATTATATTGCATGAATTGGTGTTTAGATTTTTTTTTTTAAGTGCTTATTGAAGTCCTAAAGAGGAGTATAGCATAATTTGGATAAGGAATAAAATTTATTAATTAAGAAATTATTGAAGAGAAGCAAATGTCATTAAGACTTAAGTTAAATTAAGTGTTAATGAGTGTCATAAGTTGAGTATATGGCATGGTGGAGTTGGCGCATGGGTTTTAGCAAGAGGGAAGAGGTTCAATCCTTGTTTAGCTTTTAGGTAAATTTTGTTTTAATTTTTATGCACATCCATAGCAAGTGTCGCCAAGGACCATTAAGGTAAGAGTTGACCATATTATTTTTGGTTAGTGTATCAAAGGATTATGGAAATAGAAAATATATGGCATGGAATCAAATACTTAAGGAAAGATAGGGGAACATAAGGCACATATCAAGGGAAATTTTGAAACAAATCATGGCCAATTGACCATGTGTTGGACGGCAATTTGGTATAGGGAGGAGCCTAATTTTGAGTTAGTTTTGGCTAAGAATTTCTTTTCTCTCTTTGGTCATTCCTTGCACTTTGTGCAGAATTTTTATTTCCTCTCCTTTCAACTTTCATCTTGGCCGAATTTTGCAATTGGTAAAGCCAAAGTCTTTTGACCATTTGGTCACTTTTATTCATCTTGTGAATTTTCTTTTGTATTTCCCCTTGTGCCGAAATCAACCATACCAAAAACCATTCTCTTTCTTTTTCTTTTTGCCATGGCCGAATGCACTAACTCCTAAAAATCCATTTTTTTTCTTCTCTTCTCTTTGAAATCAAACTACCTCATCACCATCTCTTTTTCATATTTTAATTCTTTCAATCAAAGTTTCTCCATCAAACACTCTCTTGGCCGAATGCTAGAGTGCCATAACCGAATCTATTTTCTCTTTTCTTTGGTTGCATAGCCGAATTCTCCAACTCTCACAAACACCTCTCTCAATCCTTTCTTTTCGATCGTGGATTATAGGTAAGGGATTCTTTTTCGTTTTCATTTTATTAAAGTATTATGGCCGAATATTAATGGTGTTATGAGGGCCTTTTTGGATCGAAATAAACGTTCGTTCTAATAACGTTTCTTTCGTTATTATTTAGTGCAATAACGGAAGATCGGAACTCAAGTGATCGGGAGAATCGTAGAAACGTTGGAAACGTTTTATTGTGGTAAGGAAATCCCATTCTTTAAAGCCTTTAGTACTGTTTGATACTATTTTAGATCTAACTAATATTCCTTTGATCGTGAAGACTTTCAAAATAGGGAAGAAAAGGGCGGTGGTTAGTCACGTTAAGAGGGGCGGATCTGTAAATCCCCCATTTAAACGAAGAGCGGTTTCGACAGTCCGGGATTTTCCACCGGGTTGCGGACCATCTTTCGAAGGAAGTCCATTATTTGAAGTGGTACGAACTTCCGAGCCATTATACGTTGGTGGATTCTCGGCGGCGAACGAATCAATAAACGAGGAGAAGCCGAAAATTGAAGTGATTCAAAATCAAGAGGGTAAGATTTTGGATCTATTATCGATTAAGAATATTTTTACGAAATAGTAATCTAACGGATCGAAATATGTTTAGGTGCCGAGGAACGAGAAGGATTAGTACTCACGGTATCGAGGTGTGTAACTTCACACTATTTCTGCTGGATGTCAATTTCAAGATGGAAGTAAAATCGTAAAAACGACTAGATCGGAAAACGTAAAATTGATATTTTGACGAAAATACGTAAAAAATGACTAAATTGTGAAAATTACGAAAACGCCTCTAGAAATTACTTGTTATTATGTAAATTGTATGTTTAAATTGGGATAAATTGGGCCAAAATGGGCCAAAGTTCGATAAATTGGCCCAAAATACTCTAGTTCGATAAATTGGGCCAAATTACTCTAGTTCGATAAAGTGGGTCAAAATACTCTAGTTTGATAAATGGGCCAAAGTCCACTAAATCGCTAAATGAGCAAATTGCTAAATTATTTTATGGGCCAATGAAATGTTTAATGATAAACCCACCATTGTTATGAATTAAATAAAAGAAATTATTATATGATTATATTTTGTTATATACGCACGATTGCATGGGGTGGGGTATATGAAGAGAAGAATGGCCGTTGCAAAAATCTAGTTCGGTGGCTCGCCACAATTATGGCTTATTGCCTCTAGTTCGGTGGCTCGCCACAATTATGGCTTATTGCTCTAGTTCGGTGGCCTTGCCACAAATAATCAAATGGCTTATTGCTCTAGTTCGGTGGCTCGCCACAAATATGGCTTATCGCCTCTAGTTCGGTGGCTTTGCCACAATCATAAAAAGGCTTAATGCCTACGATTGGTGTGTTGGCGGGGTGGGTTGACTTGATCCCCACAGGTGTGATGGTTGGTACGGGGGTGTTAGCGGATGGATATTAGGTTTGGTTGGGAAATTCATTTTACATGCATCTTTAAATTATTTTATTTTATGATATATTGAATTTATAATTGGGCTCAAGCCCAAAGATAATATCTTGACGATCTGCCCAAGAATGGTGGTAAGTGAGTTACACATCGAGTTCTAAGTAACTCACCCTTTTAATTTTTCCATCTCGTAATGGAAATTGATGTGGACTTGGGCCAAGGATGACTTCGTGGAGGCCATACTGCAAAATATGGGTTATTTAAACTCTGAACTTTTTAATAATTAATTTTACTATTTTGGGATGTTGTAATAAGGGCCTCTATAAATAATTTATGGATTTTATGTGTGTTTGCTTTTAAATTATACTTTGGATTTTTTTTAAAATATGGGTTATGATTATATTTAGTTTTTGGGCTTTCAAGTATATGAAATTCATTTATAATATTTATTATTGTTAACTCTTAAATAAATTACCTAAAGGTTTTTGATAATAAAATAATGTTTTTTTAAACTAATGTTTTCTAATATTTATCAAATTCAAATACTCTTCAAATTTTAAAAAATAATATTGTAGATTTCAACCTATTGCAAATTTAAAAAAAATGCTCGATTTATGTAACAAACCAAATCTAGTCTCAACGCATAGACCGGGTTTGGGGTGTTACATTTAGTGGTATCAGAGCCAGTTTCAAAATCTCGGCTGTGGTTTAGGTTCGCAATTAATTTCTGTATGAAATTGTACAATTATATTTTAAAGATCAGTATGGCACCACAAGCATCCGGCAACAAGTCAAGTAAGTATTTACTACTTAATGATTACTATGATATGATCATAGGAACACTCTAGAACTTCTAGTTTTAGATGTGAAAAACTGTAGAGATTGAGACTATAGGGCATGTTGCGAAAAAACAACTTTATATCTCAAATCTCATAAAATATCGTTAATAAACACCGAAACAAATTTTCTGATCCATAAAACTTGTAATCAGATAAAAACGAACAAGCTATCATGAGCACAAGAGGACGTGGTCGTGGACGCGCAGAGACGCGGCGTGGTAGAGGCCGAGGTGCTACGACTGAAGCACCAAATCATATGCCAAAAGTAGATGCACCTGCGTCAATTGAAAGTGAGACGGATCACGTGATCACATGGAAGAAGATAATGCATTGACTCAAGCAATGCTGCGAGTCTTGGAAAGGGTCATTGGAGCTAGAATTGGGCCAACAACTCGTGGGTCAATCTCGAGCGACTTAAGTCAAATAATGCGTAAATTTTAGAGGAGTCTCGGTGTAGCTCAATGTAGTGAATCATCGCTCAAGTCGTGGAATGGATTATGGATGATATGGAATGCACGGTGAGCAAAACCGAGAGGAGTCAGATCCTTATTGAGAGATGAGGCGTCGCTGGTGGCTCACGCTCGAGAAGGCAATCAAGTCGCACTAATTAATTGGGAATTCTTTAAAGTCGCATTCCAAGGAAAATACGTTGGAACGAGTTATGTAGACGTCAAGGAAGGAATTCGAATCTTGTCCAAGGAAGTAAGACCGTGGCAGCATATGAAGCTGAGTTTTTACGTCTGAGTCGCTATGCCCGGATAATTGTAGCAACAAATCACGAACGTTGTTTACGTTTCGAAGATGGACTTAATGATGAGATGAGGGTTCTGATTGCTCCGCAGCAAGTTAGAAATTTTTCCATTCTGGTGGAGAAGGCCAAAATAGCCGAAGAGGCTAAGAATTCAGAACGGCAGAATCGAGAAAGATTCTGAAACAAGAGAGAGACACAGTAGTCTGGTTCTTCAAAGAGATTTCAGAAGAAACCTCGGAATGATGAATCGATTCAAGGTAGAACCCCAAAGAGCAAATAATCGGAGTCGAGATTGCACCGAGTGTGGGAAAAGACATTTTGGAGAATGTTGAGGAAAGCGGCGATGCTACAAATGCGGTTCAATGGATCATCAGTACAAAAATTATCCTCGACGTTTGGATACGACTCAAGAAGTCCGTAATAATGATGCACAGCCGGCCAAGGGTAATCAGCAGCCACCGAGGGGTCGTGGACCAGGTCGTGGTGGTAATGGGACTGGTCGTGGTCAAGGTGCACCGGGTCGAGGCAATGGTCCGAGAGGAAATGCAGATGCAAGATAGCCTAGACTGGTCTATGCAGTTAGACACCGCGAGGACGGTAATGCACCAGATGTGATAACCGATACGTTCTTCATTTTTGATGTACCTGTTATTGCCTTAATAGATATTGGCTCTACCCATTCATATGTAGCTAGTGCCATATCCGAAACCCAATTTAGAATCAAATTACCGATAGTGAGATGACGAGAATTAGTCCTTTAGGACGATCGGTAATTGTTAATAAAATATTTAAAGACGTGCCCTTGAAAATCCAAGAGGAGGTATTCTTAGCAAACTTGATGGAACTACATTTCGGCGAGTTCGATCTCATTCTGGGCATGGATTGGCTGGTCAAACATCGGGCGCAATTGGATTGTGCTGAAAAATAAATGTCAGTAAGAACCTCAAATGATAAGGAAGTCATAATGATTGGTGAGCGAAGGAACTATCTGGCAAATGTGGTATCTGCATTAAAGGCAGAGAAGTTGGTGCAGAAAGGATATGGTGCATTCCTAGCCTTTATCGGTGCTTTGGATGCCAAAGAGTTATCTGTGAATGATGTGAGGACGGTGAAAGAATTTCTCGATGTATTTCCAGAAGGACTTCCTGGTATACCTCCAGATCGGGAAGTGGAATTTGGCATTGAGCTTTTGCTCGGGACACTCCAAAGTGTCCATTACTCCTTATAGAATGGCACCAAGGAGTTGGTCGAGCTCAAAGCTCAAATTCAAGAATTGCCGGATCGGGATTTATTCGCCAAGTGTGTCTCCGTGGGAGCACCCGCTTTGTTCGTCAAGAAGAAGGATGGATCGATGCGTATGTGCATTGACTACGCATCGCTGAATAAATTGACGATCAAGAATCGGTATCCTCTGCCAAGAATTGACGACCTGTTTGATCAATTAAAAGGAGCTTCAGTTTTTTCCAAAATTGATTTAAGGTCAAGTTATCACCAACTCAAGGTGAAAGAAGTGGACATCTATAAGATGGCATTTCGGACACGCTACGGACACTATGAGTTTGTAGTGATGCCGCTTGGACTAACCAATGCACCAATGCATTTATGGACATGATGAACCGAGTCTTTCAACCATATTTAGACCGGTTTGTGGTAGTGTTCATAGATGACATATTGGTTTATTCGAGAAATGAGGAGGAACATGACCAGCATTTGCGAATAGTATTGCAACTACTGCATGATAAGCAATTGTATGCCAAATTTAGTAAATGCGAATTTTGGCTAAAGGAAGTGACTTTCTTTGGTCATGTAGTATCAGCCGAAGGAATAAGGGTGGATCTTCGAAAAATTGAGGCTATTCTGGATTGGAAACCACCAACATCGGTAGCTAAAATTCAGAGTTTCTTGGGATTGGCTGGATACTATAGACGCTTTGTAGAGGGTTTTCGTTGATTGTCGCACCCCTAACTAAAGCTATGCGAAAGGAGCTCCGTATATTTGGACTGAAAAGCAGCAAGAGAGTTTCGAGAAATTGAAGAAGATCCTGACGGAAGCTCCAGTTTTGATTCAGCCGGAGGCTGGAAAAGAATTCACTGTTTATTGTGATGCGTCTCACACGGGTCTGGGTTGTGTGTTGATGCAAAATGGAAAGGTGGTGGCCTATGCTTCTCGTCAATTGAGACCACACGAAGTAAACTACCCTACTCATGATTTGGAATTAGCTGCCGTTGTCTTTGCTCTAAAGATTTGGAGGCACTATCTCTATGGTGAGAAGTCAATAATCTACACGGATCACAAGAGTCTTAAATACCTCCTTACCCAAAAGGAGTTAAATTTGAGACAAAGAAGATGGGTAGAATTATTAAAAGATTATGATTTCTCAATCGAATACCATCCGGGAAAGGCTAACGTGGTAGCTGACGCGTTAAGTCGTAAGACAGTATCTGATTTGAGAGCATTGTTTGCCCATTTGAGTGCAGACGAGGATGGCGGTTTATTAGCGTAACTTCGTGAAGCCTCGTGGCTGGGACAAATTAAGGAAAAACAGACATCAGATGAGAAGTTCGGACCTTTACTTCGACAAGTTGAAAATAGTGAAATTGAGGATTTTGGAATAAACACGGAGGGTGTGTTGTGCTTTCGAGGAAGAGTATGTATGCCTAAGGATTCAGATCTGAGGCAAATGATTCTACGGGAGGCGCATAGTAGCCCTTATGCTATGCATCCTGGAGGAAATAAGATGTATCAAGATTTTCGTGAACAGTATTGGTGGCCAGGGTTGAAGCGTGAGATTACAGAGTTTGTGGGAAAATGCTTGACTTGTCAACAAGTGAAGGCAGAACATCAATTACCATCTGGATTGTTATAACCAATAAAGATTCCTCTTTGGAAATGGGAGCGGATAACTATGGATTTTGTTAGTGGGTTACCTTTAACACCTACTAAGAAAAATTCTGTGTAGGTAATTATTGATCGGTTGACTAAGACTGCTCATTTCCTGCCTGTTCGTACGGATTATTCATTACAGAAGTTGGTGAAATTGTACATATCCGAAATTGTGAGATTGCATGGGGTACCTGTATCTATTATATCGGATAGGGACCCTAGGTTTACATCACGATTCGAAAGCTCGCATGAAGCCTTGGGGACAAAGTTGAATTTCAAGACGTCTTTTCATCCTCACCGATGGTCATCGAGAGAGTAATTCAGATATTGGAAGATATGTTAAGAGGATGTGTAATCGACTTGTGGGTAGTTGGGAAGATTATCTACCACCGCGTAATTAGCAGATAACAACAACTATCGGCCTAGCATTGAGATGGCACCTTACGAGGCATTGTATGGTCGTAAGTGTCGTTCTCCTATTTGTTGGACCGAGTTAGGCGAAAGATGATGTTAGGTCCTGAGATGATATCCGAGATGAGGATAAGGTAAAAGTTATTCGAGCACGGTTGAAAGAAGCCTCGATAGATGTAAGTCGATGCGCACTGAAGCGAAGAGATATCGAGTATGATGTGGGAGATCGGGTTTTCTTGAAGGTATCTCCTTGGAAAAAGATCTTGATTCGGAAGGAAGGGCAAGCTAAGTCCTAGATACATTGGACCTTATCGTGTCAAACGTGTTGGTCTAGTGGCTTATCGATTGAGTTACCTCCTAATTGGATCAAATCCATAATGTTTTCATGTTTCCATGTTGAGGCGTTATAGATCGGATCCTTCGCACATTATACCCAGAGAAGAATTGAGTGAATTGATTTATCTTCAAGAAGAACCGGTGGAAATCTTAGACCGAGATGTCAAGGTGCTAAGAAAGAAAATCGTGCCGTTGGTCAAAATTCTATGGCGTAACCATGGAGTGGAGGAAGCTACGTGGGAGCCCGAGGATGCAATTCGGCAACAATACCTCACCTCTTTCAACTGTAAATTTCGAGGACGAAATTTTTTTAGGAGGGTAGAGTTGTAACACCCTAAAAATCGAGTATTATTATATTGCATGAATTGGTGTTTAGATTTTTTTAAGTGCTTATTGAAGTCCTAAAGAGGAGTATAGCATAATTTGGATAAGGAATAAAATTTATTAATTAAGAAATTATTGAAGAGAAGCAAATGTCATTAAGACTTAAGTTAAATTAAGTGTTAATGAGTGTCATAAGTTGAGTATATGGCATGGTGGAGTTGGCGCATGGGTTTTAGCAAGAGGAAGAGGTTGAATCCCTTGTTTAGCTTTTAGGTAAATTTTGTTTTAATTTTTATGCACATCCATAGCAAGTGCTTAGGCCAAGGACAATTAAGGTAAGAGTTGACCATATTATTTTTGGTTAGTGTATCAAAGGATTATGGAAATAGAAAATATATGGCATGGAATCAAATACTTAAGGAAAGATAGGGGAACATAAGGCACATATCAAGGGAAATTTTGAAACAAATCATGGCCAATTGACCATGTGTTGGACGGCAATTTGGTATAGGGGGAGCCTAATTTTGAGTTAGTTTTGGCTAAGAATTTCTTTTCTCTCTTTGGTCATTCCTTGCACTTTGTGCGAATTTTATTTCCTCTCCTTTCAACTTTCATCTTGGCCGAATTTTGCAATTGGTAAAGCCAAAGTCTTTTGACCATTTGGTCACTTTTATTCATCTTGTGAATTTTCTTTTGTATTTCCCTTGCCAAATCAACCATACCAAAAACCATTCTTTTCTTTTTCTTTTGCCATGGCCGAATGCACTAACTCCTAAAAATCCATTTTTTTTCTTCTCTTCTCTTTGAAATCAAACTACCTCATCACCATCTCTTTTTCATATTTTAATTCTTTCAATCAAAGTTTCTCCATCAAACACTCTCTTGGCGAATGCTAGAGTGCCATAACCGAATCTATTTTCTCTTTTCTTTGGTTGCATAGCCAATTCTCCAACTCGACAAACACCTCTCTCAATCCTTTCTTTTCGATCGTGGATTATAGGTAAGGGATTCTTTTTCGTTTTCGTTTTATTAAAGTATTATGGCCGAATATTAATGGTGTTATGAGGGCCTTTTTGGATCGAAATAAACATTCGTTCTAATAACGTTTCTTTCGTTATTATTTAGTGCAATAACGGAAGATCGGAACTCAAGTGATCGGGAGAATCGTAGAAACGTTGGAAACGTTTTATTGTGGTAAGGAAATCCCATTCTTTAAAGCCTTTAGTACTGTTTGATACTATTTTAGATCTAACTAATATTCCTTTGATCGTGAAGACTTTCAAAATAGGGAAGAAAAGGGCGGTGGTTAGTCACGTTAAGAGGGGCGGATCTATAAATCCCCCATTTAAACGAAGAGCGATTTCGGCAGTCCGGGATTTTCCACCGGGTTGCGGACCATCTTCCGAAGGAAGTCCATTATTTGAAGTGGTACGAACTTCCGAGCCATTATACGTTGGTGGATTCGAACTAATCAATAAACGAGGAGAAGCCGAAAATCGAAGTGATTCAAAATCAAGAGGGTAAGATTTTGGATCTATTATCGATTAAGAATATTTTTACGAAATAGTAATCTAACGGATCGAAATATGTTTAGGTGCCGAGGAACGAGAAGGATTAGTACTCACGGTATTGAGTTGTGTAACTTCACACTATTTCTCGGTTGGATGTCAATTTCGGTATGGAAGTAAAAATCGTAAAAACGACTAGATCGGTAAAGACGTAAAAATTGATATTTTGATGAAAATACGTAAAAAAATGACTAAATCGTGAAAATTATGAAAACGCCCTCGAGAAATTACTTGTTATTATGTAAATTGTATGTTTCGATAAATTGGGCCAAAATACTCTAGTTCGATAAATTGGGCCAAAATACTCTAGTTCGATAAATTGGGCCAAAATACTCTAGTTCGATAAATTGGGCCAAATTACTCTAGTTCGATAAAGTGGGTCAAAATACTCTAGTTTGATAAATGGGCCAAAGTCCACTAAAGCGCTAAATGAGCAAATTGCTAAATTATTTTATGGGCCAATGAAATGTTTAATGATAAACCCACCATTGTTATGAATTAAATAAAAGAAATTATTATATGATTATATTTTGTTATATACGCATACGATTGCATGGGGTGGGCTATATGAAGAGAAGAATGGCCGATTGCCAAAATCTAGTTTGGTGGCTCGCCACAATTATGGCTTATTGCCTCTAGTTCGGTGGCCTTGCCACAAATAATCAAATGGCTTATTGCCTCTAGTTCGGTGGCTCGCCACAAATATGGCTTATCGCCTCTAGTTCGGTGGCTTTGCCACAATAATAAAAAGGCTTAATGCCACGATTGGTGTGTTGGCGGGGTGGGTTGACTTGATCCCCACAGTGTGATGGTTGGTACGGGGTGTTAGCGGATGGATATTAGGTTTGGTTGGGAAATTCATTTTACATGCATCTTTAAATTATTTTATTTTATGATATATTGAATTACGTAATTGGGCTCAAGCCCAAGATAATATCTTGACGATCCGCCCAAGAATGGTGGTAAGTGAGTTACACATCGAGTTCTAAGTAACTCACCCTTTTAATTTTTCCATCTCGTAATGGAAATTGATGTGGACTTGGGTCGAGGATGACTTCGTGGAGGCCATACCGCAAAATATGGGTTATTTAAACTCGAACTTTTTAATAATTAATTTTACTATTTTGGGATGTTGTAATAAGGGCCTCTATAAATAATATATGGATTTTATGTGTGTTTGCTTTTAAATTATACTTTGGATTTTTTAAAATATGGGTTATGATTATATTTAGTTTTGGGCTTTCAAGTATATGAAATTCATTTATAATATTTATTATTGTTAACTCTTAAATAAATTACCTAAAGGTTTTTGATAATAAAATAATGTTTTTTATACTAATGTTTTCTAATATTTATCAAATTCAAATACTCTTCAAATTTTAAAAAAATAATATTGTAGATTTCAACCTATTGCAAATTTAAAAAAATGCTCGATTTATGTAACAAACCAAATCTAGTCTCAACGCATAGACCGGGTTTGGGGTGTTACACTTTGTATGGTAGAAAATCTCAAACTCCATTGTATTGGATTGAGCTCAGTGAGAAAAACTTCACGAGGTTGATTTTATATGAGAAACCGAAGAAAAGGTTAAAGTGATTCGAGACAGTTTAAAAGCATATTCAAATTGACAAAAATCTTATGCAAATTTGAAAAGAAAATACATTGAATTTCAAGTTGGTGAAAAAGTGTTTTTAAAAGTATTTCCCTAGAAGAAAGTTCTTCGATTCAATCGTAAAGGAAAGCTAAGTCCGCAGTTTATCGGGTCGTATGAGATTATTAAAAGAATCGGGACGGTAGCTTACAGATTAGCACTGCACTCAGAGTTAGAAATTATTCACAATGTATTTCATGTGTCTATGTTACGATGATATCAATCAGATCCATCACATGTGATTTCACCAGTTGATGCTGGGATTCAGCTTGATATGACGTGCAGTGAAGACCCGATCATAATTCTAGCACGAGAGTTAAAGAATTGAGAAATAAAAGCATAACTTTAGTGAAAGTTCTTTGGAAATGGCATGGAATAGAAGAGGCTACCTGGGAGCCATAAGAAGCTATGAAAGTGTAATACTCGAACTTCTTTTCTGGTAAGATTTTTGGGACAAAAATTCCTTTAGGAGGGAGAGTTGTAACAACCCATTTTTAGTGAAAAAGGAGTAGTAGTTTTGGGACCACAAATCTTACTAGTAAATATTTAATTTATTATTTTTTTAATGTTTACAGGATGTTAGAAGGCTCGTATTAAAATTTTGTTAAGAAATTTTTACGTTTGCATGCTTAATTAAGTAAAAAGGACTAAATCGTAAAAGATGTAAATGTATAGTTCTAGTAGCTAAAGGTATTAAATGACTATAGAACTTTAATCTAAAAGGACTTAGATGGTAATTAGACCATTAATTAGGTTAGTGGATGTATATGGCTATGTATTAATGAAAATTTGAATATTTTTAAATGTTATAAAGGTATTTTAGTAAATAAAGGTTAAAACTAAATAAAACAAAAACTCACTCATCTTCTTCAAGGGCGTTCATCACCAAAAATTGAAGGTTAGAAAACCATTTAGGGTTCTTGAGCTTTCGGCAAGCTTTGGTGTGCATGTAAGTGAATTTTGAGCTCATTTTTAATTATTTTTATGTTTTTTTTCAAAATCGTTATAGCTTAATCTAGCTAGCCTAGGGACTAATTTGTAAAATTGTTAAATATTTAGGGTTCATGAATGTTATTGCATAATTTTTGATGTTTAATGAAAGATTATGGGTCCTTGTTGTTAAATAAATAACTTTTATAAAGTGATTTTTTGACGAAATTATCATTTATGAACTTATTTGTAAAAGAAGTAAAATATCATGTTAAAATTGTGAACTGATGACTTGTATTGGTTGGTATAAGTCCCTAGGTAATTCGGCTATCATGAAATGTGGATGAATTTGCATAAGTGATAATTTACGAGCTTAAGGACTAAATTGGTAAAATGCTTAAATGTTAGTGGCTAAATTGTAATTATGTAAAAGTATGAATTTTAGACTAAATTGAATATCATGTGCATTAAATAGATTGAATTTGTGTATTTAGATCAAGATAGACCTTGAACGAATTTAGACCAGGGTAAAGCTAAAGTTTTGGTTTGGTCGACTCCGTTTCTACGCCTTAATCGTCGAGGTATGTTCGTATGATTAAATATAGCTTTAATGTTATTATCAATCAATTGTTAATAGGTTAAATGTTATATAAATTGAATGGTGAAAATTCAATGATGTCATGATGTCTATCAAGCCCCGTTTGAACCTTAGGAATTCGTAGGATACAAATGACATGTTATTAGGGTTTCATGTTTCGGGTGCTGGTCTTGAATATTCTACTGATGGTTGAGGTCCTACATTTGTTGTGGATACTCCACAGCTCATGTGAGTAGCATTGTGTAGCTACATTTTGACCCACAACTCGTCTGAGTAGACCCATTTCACAGCTCATGTGAGCAATGATGTGAAGGAAAGGTTACGATTATTTGTTTAGCACACTTCTTGTGAGCTATCCCGTGTATATGATGATATTCTAAACTGTTCAACGGGCATGAGAAGGAAAGAAATGGTAAGTGTTCAAAATGAACCATGACATGTATGAAAAGAAAAGAAATGGTAAGTTTCATTAGAAGTATTCTATGTTAAGAAAATTGATGAATTCAAATTAATTATGTTCATGTATAAATGTAACGCCCAAATTTGGGCCTAGTAGATTTGGGCCTATTGGGTTGTAATGCCCCAAAATCTCATAACCCTAATTTTGTGCACTAAAGTTGGTTTGTATGAATAGCACTTAGGGTAATAATTTTAAGGTATTATCCAGGATTATTTAAAGTCTTAGAGATAGGGAAGACCATAGGAAAAAATTATTTCTTTTGCTTTAGTGGACCCTAGTCTCAGGCATTAGGCCTCTTGAGTAGATTAAGGGGAAAATAGGACACAAATGGGCTTGTGGTCCAGTGGAAAGTTGGCGTCACTTGGGGAGATACAAGGTGGCGTGAAGAGGTCCAAGGTTCGAGTAGTGGTAAGGTGTTTTTAGAGTGTTTATTTTGCATAGTGGACGGCCAGAGTTGTGTGGTATTTGGACTCTTTTGTTGAAGTGTTTGAATTGGTCTTGTGAGCTAATAAAGGAGGGAATTTCTGATGACATAAGGGAGATATCATGGAGAAAAATTAGGAGATGAGATGTGGGAAGAGTTGATGTCGAATTGGACTGTGGGGGAAGGTAGGATTCAGCTATTGGCTATAAAAAGAGGTGCCGAATTCCTGTAAGAGGTTCTTGGGTTCCATTACATTTCTTTTTCTCCCCCTTAGCTAAATTCTTCCATTCGTCGAAAAAAACCCATCATTCCTTTGCTAAAATTTTGGTTTTCTCTCTAGCTGAATTCCCCATACCTTCTCTTCTTAAATTTCTTCTCTTGTTCACCTTTAGTTCTAGCCGATCACTTCTCATCTTCTTCTCCCTATTGGTGCCAAATTGTCTCTGTCACCATACTAATCTCAAAAGCTGAATTTAGGCCGCAGAATCGAAAGTGGATTTGGTAAGTATTTGGTTAACCTTTCTTGTACGTTTTTCTAAAAGCTGAAAGGCTATCTAACTGTCTTGTTGTTAACTCTGTGATAATAAGGATAATGTTCAAAGATCGCAAGTGTGGTAAGTAAGGATCGTTAGCAAAGTGGTAAGTGTTCTCGACTCAGTTATGGTTTAGTGGATGGCCGAATGTAAGTATGGCCTATAGGGGTGACTTATGTGGAATATGAGTCACTTGTTTTGACGATATATGTTTGAGTGCAGATCTAGGGGATATTCGCGAATAGTAGCTAAGGAAGGGCTACTAGAATGTGTGGCACAGGATAATTTACGGTAAGGCTTCGGCTTTTGGTAAATATTTTGATTAAGTATGGGTGGTTGATTGAAGGTTGGTTGGTTGTAGGTTCAAGACCAAGGATAGAATAGCACGTCACAGTAACCAGGTGTGTACAAACACTACTCACGATATCAGTAACGCCGAAAATTTGAAAAGCTGAAAGTGGCTAAATGGGCCTGCCGGCCTTGTGGGCCCAAAACGACAATGGTTGATATGTGAGCATGAATAATGAGTTGGCATGAATGGCTGTATGATTGGATCGTAATTGGGCCCAATGGGCTATATGAGCTCGTAATTTGTTTGATGGGCTATATGACATGAAATGGGCTTAATGGGCCTTATGAGATTCTAGAAATATATGTTAGGGTTTAATGGACTCTAGGCCTAGTTTGACAAACTCTTGAATAACATAAAACTTTTCTAATAATTAAACATGTCCGTGAAAAAGTCGCTGGGTTAGAGTGTGGCAACGAACATATGCATGTCTAGGATTGGATCTAGGGAGAGCTTGGTACTTAAGCAGTCCTAGTGGCCCACCTCCACTTCTCTGGAATCCTACCTAGTGCATAGTGTTTGTTCGCTTTAGCTGCAAGGACTTGTTAATGGGCCAAAGTTTATAACTAAAATCCGAGAGGGATCGAATACCTTGATTTGAAAAATTACCAAAATACCCTTAGTTTGGAAAATTACCATAATACCCTCGATTTACAAAATTACCAAAATACCCTTTAGGGTAGAATTGCGATAATACCCCTATAGAGTAGAGTTATGAAAATATCCTTGATTGTGAAATGACTAAAATACCCCTATGTGATGAGTATAATTTTTATGGATGTTACTTATGTGTTTACTGCATTCATATGATATTCTGTTTAGGATGCATATGGGTGGGAATTATGGTACGGAGGAAGAATTTGAGGATAGTATAGTCGCTTGACGACCGTGGATCCACCGATGGCTTTAAGCCTATTATATGATTAGCAGCTTTGCTACAACGTTGAGTAGTGCTGCTGTGAGTGCTACCATTAGAGTGTAGCGAATGGGTGGGTTGAGCTAGAATTCCCACATGTGTATAAGGTTGGAAGGGAAATGGTGTGTGTAGTAGATGGATTTTGGGGAGGGTTTTGCATTACCTTGTTTGCATATGATATGGTATGCTATGATATGATATGAGGTCATTGTGGGCTAAGGCCAAGACCACTGATTTTGATAGGGATTAGGCCCAATGTGAATATATGTATGTTGGTTTGATTGCCAAGGGTTGTACACACTGAGTTTCAAAACTCACACCCCTTATTTAATGTTTCAAGTGATCCTCAGTAGACAGCTCGACGAGGGAGAGGACTTGGAGATGGTCACACTACGAGATGTTTAGATTTTTATTTATTTGTTTCAAAAAAACATGGTTTTAATTGCTTTACTTTAATTGGATGTAATAAGACTTTATACTCCGATTTGACTTTAGATTTTGGGTTTGTTGTTTTCAACTGTTTACTTAAGTATTAAACCTAAGTAAATTTTGTATGTTTAAACTTCGTTTCCGAAATACTTAAAATAATAAAATAGGCTTTTATCATTACTTAACAAGACTCAAGGATTTTGGGCTTTTAGGGCTTAAATTTTAACTTAACAAAATTGTTTGAAATTGTACTTTCAATGTGACATTCTTAGATTCAGGCCTAACTTCTATGCCGGGTCTGGGGTGTTACATTTAGTGGTATCAGAGCCCGGTTACAAAGCTCGAGCTGTGAAATGGGCCTTAGATTTTGTTTTTTTTTTACAAATAGATTAAAAAGTTTTTACAGGATCTTGTAATGTGGTTCACCGAGCCCTTGATGTCGAGCCAAGTAAGTTTTTTCTGTTCTTTTACTATTTAAATTACTGAACTATATTTAGATATTGGGCTACTTTAAACAATAGGTCTTTAGAGACTAAAGCTCGTGGGAAACTTAAGCCTGTAGTGGATATACGACCGCGAAACAACTTCTAAATTGTTTTTTACATAAGACATGTGCTCTAAACAGTGGAACTATGCACTGATTTCATAAAATTTTAATCCAGAAATATGCACGCAACAATAAGCACTAGAAGAAGTGCAAGAGGTTGTGGCCGAGGCCATGGAAGTGTTAGGGCTGGGTCATCGGAGTCAGGCCATATGCCCAATGTTTGAGCAGAGGAGGCTCCGGCTTCACCAGTAGCTGAAAGGGGACCATATGAATGGGCTACTGCTACAGAAGATCCAGTATCGTAGGCCATGTTAAGAATCTTAGAAAGGGTCGTTGGGACCAATAATGGTATGAAAAGTCGTGGGTTAATCGCGGAGTGACTCCGAGCTAATGGGGCAGAGATTTTCAAAGGAGTAGCGGGGGTGGCCCCGAATGTGGCAGAGTATTGGTTGGAAGCTACAGAAAGAATTATGGATGACTTGGATTGCTTGGCAGAGCAGAAGTTAAAAGGGGCGATATCTTTACTTAGGGAGAAAGCTTATCAGTGCTGGTTGACTGTAAAGGAGGGCAACCAACCGGAGTAGATCACCTGGAATTCTTCAAGTCGACATTCCAAGGGAAGTACATTGGAGTAGCCTATGTGGATGCCCGAAGGAAGGAGTTTTTGAATCTGACTTAGGGAGATAAGTCAGTAGCAGAGTATGAGGCTGAGTTTTTACGCCTCAGTCGATATGCCAAGGGGATAGTCGCAACAGGACATGAGATTTGTGTACGATTCGAGGATGGGTTAAGAGACAACCTTAGGGTACTTATAGCTCCCCAGAGGGAGCAGAACTTTGTGGTCTTGGTAGAGAAAGCAAAGATAGCGAAGGAAGTAAAGCACACAGGATGCCTCCACCGAGAAAAGGAGAAGGGCAAGAACAAACGGAACGTGGAAGCTATAGGGGTTGAATAGAAGCTTGCAAGGAGGGCTAGAGTGAATGGGCCAATTAGAGCTGAGGCCTCTATTGCTGTTGCTAATACCGGGATACCACCTTGTGTTGTGTGTGGAAAAGGGCATACGAGTGAATGTTGGAAGAGAATAGGAGCTTGTTTGATCTGTGGATCTATGGAACATAGGATTAGAGAGTGCCCGAGAAGGCCAAATCAGGAGCGAGCCAATGGCAGAGGTAATTTTCAGCCACAAAGGGGTGGTCAACAACCACCAAGGGGCCGCGGACAAGCCAGGGGCGATAATGGTAATGAACATGGTCGTGGAGCACCACGTAGAGGTATAGGTTATGCTGAGGCGACGTAGCCAGCTTTGGTCTATGCAGCACGTCGCCAAGGGGACGAAGACGCTCCAGATGTGAATAATGGTGTGTACCCTACCATAGTATACTGAGTGTTATTTTGGCTTTAGAATTAGAGTGCGCAGTGAAAGCATAGTGGTGAGACTTGGGTAGTACGATTAATAGTTAGTTGGAAATTTTGAGGATGAAATTTCTTTAAGGAGGGTAGAATTGTAATGCCCCAAATTTGGGCCTAGTAGATTTGGGCCTATTGGGTTGTAACGCCCTAAATTCCCGAAACCCTAATTTTTGTGCACTAAAGTTGATTTGTATGAGTAGCACTTAAGGTAATAGTTTTAAGGCATTATCGGGATTATTTGAAGTCTTAAAGATAGGGAAGACCATAGGAAAAAATATTTCTCTTGCTTTAGTGGACCTTAGTCTCAGGCATTAGGCCTCTTAAGTAGATTAAGGGGAAAATAGGACACAAATGGGCTTGTGACCCAGTGGCAAAGTGGCATCACTTGGGGAGCTACTAGGTGGCGTGAAGAGGTCCAAGGTTCGAGTAGTGGTAAGGTGTTTTTGGAGTGTTTATTTTGCATAGTGGACGGCCAAAGTTGTGTAGAATTTGAACTCTTTTGTTGAAGTGTTTGAATTGGTCTTGTGAGTTGATAAATGAAGGAATTTCAGATGAGATAAGGGAGATATCATGGAGAAAAATTAGGAGATGAGAGGTGGGAAGAGTTGGTGCCGAATTGGACTATGGGGGAAGGTAGGATTTGGCTATTGGCTATAAAAGGAGGTGCCGAATTCATGTGAGAGGTTCCTTGGGTTCCATTACATTTCTTTTTCTCCCCCTTAGCTGAATTCTTCCATTTGCCGAAAAAACCCATCATTCCTTTGTCAAAATTTTGGTTCTCTCTAGCCGAATTCTCCATACCTTCTCTTCTTAAATTCCTTCTCTTATTCACCTTTAGTTCTAGCCGATCAATTCTCCTCTTCTTCTCCCTATGGTGCTGAATTGTGTCTATCACTATACTAATCTCAAAAGCTGAATTTAGGCCGCAGGATCGAAAGTGGATTTGGTAAGTATTCGGTTAAGCTCTCTTGTACATTTTTCTAAAAGCCGAAAGGTTATCTAACTATCCTGTCGTTAACTCTATGATAACAAGGATAACGTTCAAAGATATCAAGTGTGGTAGGTAAGGATCATTAGCAAAGTGGTAAGTGTTCTTGACTCAATTATGGTTTAGTGGATGGCCAAATGTAAGTATGGCCTATAGGGGTGACTTCTGTGGAATATGAGTCACTTGTTTTGACGATATATGTTTGAATGCAGATCTAGGGGATATTCGCGAATAGTAGCAAAGGAAGGGCTACTAGAATGTGTGGCACGCGATAAGGTTACGGTAAGGCTTCGGCTTTTGGTAAATATTTGGATTAAGTATGGGTGGTTGATTGGAGGTTGGCTGGTTGTAGGTTCAAGACCAAGGATAGAATAGCACGTCGCAATAACCAAGTGTGTACAAACACTACACACACTATATCAGCAACGCCGAAAAGCTAAAAAGCTGATAGTGGCTAAATGGGCCTGCCAAACTTGTGGGCCCAAAATGGAAATGGTTGATATGTGAGCATGAATAATGAATTGGCATGAACAGTTGTATGATTAGATTGTAATTGAGTCCAATGGGATATATGAGCATGAAATTGGTTTGATGGGTTATATGACATGAAATTGGCTTATGATTAGTTGGATGTAATAACGCCTTGTACTCTGATTTGACTTTAGATTTTGGGTTTGTCATTTTCAACTGTTTACTTAAGTATTAAACTTAAGTAAATTTCATATGTTTAAACTTGGTTTCCGAAATGCTTAAAATAATAAAATGGGCTTTTATCATTACTTAACAAGGCTCAAGGATTTTGGGCTTTTAGGCCTTAAATTTTAACTTAGCAAAATTGTTTGAAATTGTGCTTTCAATGTGACATTCTCAAATTCGGGCCTAACTTCTAGGCTGGGTCTGAGGTGTTACAATAAAGGCATACCTATGTTAAGTTCATGGGAAATGTAACACCCCTAACCTGAATCTGTAGCTAGAATAGGGTTACAGAGTATTACCAAGGTTTACAATTTAAACAAATAGAAAATTCAAACATGTCATAACATATAGCATTCATTTCAGAAACCAATCATAATCATGCATATTGTTCCTAATACGAGCCCTCAAGGCCCAAAATACACCTTTGAAACAAATCGGGACCTAATTGGAAGCTCAAAAAAATATTTCAAAAACATTCAAAATTTTCAAAGCTGTAGGTGTCACACGACCAAGAGACATGCAAGTGTCTTAGGTCGTGTAGGCATTTGAAATAGGGACACACGACCATGTCCCAGCCCGTGTAACTTAATGACTTATGCCATGGCCAAGCGACATGCCCATATGCTAGGCCGTGTGAGCATACTGGCTTACACTCTTTAAAAGATACAAGGGACACTTGGCCGTATGTCACACATGACTGAGACACACTACTGTGTCTCTACCCGTATGGACAAATATAGGCTATTTTACAAGCCTCATTTCTCACCCAATTTGGCATCCACCCACACTCAACATTTTTCATATACGCAAATCATAAATAGGCATCCAAAACAAGCCAAAATCAAGCCTTAAACATGTAAAATCATAACATACAACCAATATGCCCTTAGGCACCTCAAATGACAACTTATAACATGTAAATCTAAACATTCAATATATCCAATTCTTTAACTAACTCATATGCATATTTGTACCAAAACTTACCATGTAGATCATTAATCAAAACATACCATTTAGTACCATTAATGTAATCTCTAGCATCAAATGGTCATGTAAGTTACTTGTAATTTGTGCACTAAAAACACCAATACAAACCATTTAAAAACTAACCTCATTATACATATGTGCTTTCAACAATAACCACTAAATCACTCCAAATTATAATACATATCAAAATGCATATTCAACTACCATTTAAATTTTCATCTACCAAACATAAATCAATTCACATATTACCTATACCAAACCACACATCAAACATGATAAGGCCATTTATATATATATAGCAAAATATACCAAAGTACAAGCCTAAACATATAGCCATAACCACAACATCACACATAAGCCAACATTAGCCAAAATAACCTATACATGCAATTATAACCAAAATTAAACAACTGAAAGTACCAAAAGAACCATAGATAGTGTGATATAGCTCCGACAAGCTTCCAACCCGAACGAGCTTTCGAATGACTATAAAACATGAAAAATAACATAGAGTAAGCATTTAAGCTTAGTAAGTTTGTTTAATAAAGAAATTAACTTACAATTTAATTACATTTAAGGTAAGCATACTGTAACATCCTGAAATTAGGCCTAGTAGGATTGAGCCCAATGGGCCTTAAGCGTAGTAGCGTTTAAAATTTGTTGGAGAATAGGAGATCGGCTTAAGTGCAAGTTAGACCTTTTAGATAAGTGATTTTGGAAGGTTAGGGGGCTTCTATGAAGTCCCGGGATCAAATATTAGCTTTGGGAAAATTTTGGTTTTAGGTGAAAAAAAAACCCTTGGAGGTTGGCGGGTAGGCCTTAAGAATAAAATGTGGAGGAAAATGACACAAGTGGTGTGTGTGGTGTAGTGGCAAAGTGACGCCACAAGGAAGGAAGGAGGTCCAAGGTTCTAGTTGTAGCATTTGCATTCCTTTTTGATTATTTTTATTAAATGAATTTAGACCTTGGCCATAGGGTTATATTTAATTGCGCATGGTTTGAGGCACAAGGAGCTAGTTGGTAAAGTGGCTAGCAGCGTGGATTATGTTATAAGGGAACTGGGTTGAATCTCATGAGAAGCAAGGAGTATTTATTTTATGAGTGGACGGTAAGAGTTTCATTGAATTTAAATTCTCTTGTGAAGGATCCCACATCGGAAAGATACAAGGAATGAAGGTGAAGAGCTAGCTATATAAAGAGCATGCCGGAGAAGGGTTAACATACCTTGGTGGGCGTTTGAGCACAGGAGTGGTCGCAGTGTGATTTAGCACCGAGTCCAATCAGTGATTCGTGAGTTTTGGATGAGGAGCCGGATGAACTCGAGGAGGCCATGCAATAAAATTTGGTTTTACATGAATTTCCAATTGGGTACTTTTTTTAAATTTGGTTTTCATATTTTTATGGATTTGTAATAAGGCCTGTTTAATTATGTTTTGGATTATTTTTATGTTTTGAATATGTTTAAAATATGGCTTTTAAATTACTTGGTTAATTTAATAATTGAGCCCAAAGTTTTCTAAACTAAAACTCGCAATGGTTTTAAAAATCTTACCATCGGGTAACATGAATAGTTCAATAGTAAAATTACAAGTTAAATGTTTTCAACAGATTAAGTGATTTCCAAAATTCAAGTTTCTATACTCAATTGCAAACGGATTTTCCAAAATGATATTTTGAATTTTCTTAAAAAGATATAAATGTTTTCTATCATATGATTTATCAACTAAGTTTTAAAGTTTTATGTAATTTCGAAGTAAATTTCAATTTTAACTTATTTTCGACAAATAAAGAATTACAAAAAGTTTTTCACAAAAATTTAATTGTTAATTCGATTCTTCCAAAAATTATTTTCCTTAGTGAAATACCAGATTCGGTCGTAGCGTATTGACCGGGTTTGGGGTGTTATAAATTGGTATCAGAGCCTAGGTTTCAAAAACTCGGCTGTGGGTTATAGGGTTCAAAAAAAGTTTGTTTGAAAATACATGTTGTTTGGAAGTATGGCACCTTGAGTCTCCGCATCCAAACTGTAAGTTCCTTATTTTATGTTTGTTAAGACAATGTTATGACTGTATTTTTGGTATTTATTTTGTGTGTGCTGGTTTGGATATAGAAATTGTATGTATAAATATCGATTTGCTTTTGTGTTTAGTTATCTAGTTATGAGAAAGAAGTTTCGAGATTTGGTTTATTAGTGTTATTAGATCGAGAGTGCATGCGTGAGCGTAGTGTGGTAGGTTAGGACGTGTGACTGTTAGTTAGTTGGAAATTTCGAGGACGAAATTTCTTTAAGGAGGGTAGATTTGTAACATCCTGAAATTAGGCCTAGTAGGATTGAGCCCAATGGGCCTTAGGCGTAGTAGCGTTTAAAATTTGTTGGAGAATAGGAGATCGGCTTAAGTGCAAGTTAGACCTTTTAGATAAGTGATTTTGAAGGTTAGGGGCTTCTATGAAGTCCCGGATCAAATATTAGCTTTGGGAAAATTTTGGTTTTAGGTGAAAAAAAACCCTTGGAGGTTGGCGGGTAGGCCTTAAGAATAAAATGTGGAGAAAATGACACAAGTGGTGTGTGTGGTGTAGTGGCAAAGTGACGCCACAAGGAAGGAAGGAGGTCCAAGGTTCTAGTTGTAGCGTTTGCATTCCTTTTAATTATTTTTATTAAATGAATTTAGACCTTGGCCATAGGGTTATATTTAATTGCATGGTTTGAGGCACAAGGAGCTAGTTGGTAAAGTGGCTAGCAGTGGATTATGTTATAAGGAACCCGGGTTCAATCTCATGAGAAGCAAGGAGTATTTATTTTATGAGTGGACGGTAAGAGTTTTAGTTGAATTTAAACTCTCTCGTGAAGGATCCCACATCGGAAAGATACAAGGAATGAAGGTGAAGAGCTAGCTATATAAAGAGCATGCCAGGAGAAGGGTTAACATACCTTGGTGGGCGTTTGGGCACAGGAGTGGTCGCAGCGCGGTTTAGCACCAGAGTCCAATCAGGTGATTCGTGAGTTTGCGGATGAGGAGCCGGATGAACTCGAGGAGGCCATGCAATAAAATTTGGTTTTACATGAATTTCCAATTGGGTACTTTTTTTTAAATTTGGTTTTCATATTTTTATGGATTTGTAATAAGGCATGTTTAATTATGTTTTGGATTATTTTTATGTTTTGAATATGTTTAAAATATGGCTTTTAAATTACTTGGTTAATTTAATAATTGAGCCCAAAGTTTTCTAAACTAAAACTCATAATGGTTTTAAAAATCTTACCATCGGGTAACATGAATAGTTCAATAGTAAAATTACAAGTTAAATGTTTTCAACAGATTAAGTGATTTCCAAAATTCAAGTTTCTATACTCAATTGCAAACGGATTTTCCAAAATGATATTTCAATTTTCTTAAAAGATATAAATGTTTTCTATCATATGATTTATCAACTAAGTTTTAAAGTTTTATGTAATTTCGAAGTAAATTTCAATTTTAACTTATTTTCGACAAATAAAGAATTACAAAGAGTTTTTCACAAAAATTTAATTGTTAATTCGATTCTTCCAAAAATTATTTTCCTTAGTGACATACCAGATTCGGTCGTAGCGTATTGACCGGGTTTGGGGTGTTACACATACAAAGCATATCCAACTCAATTTGGCAAAAAGTCTAAGCACATATCCTCATCAACCATGTTAGTCATGTAATTCATATAATATCCAGAAACCTGTATTAGCTCAACAATAATCAAACTTCCATGTACATATAATTTCCACTACGTGTATCTATATATCATGTACCAATCATTTTCATATATTTCATGTAAATACTTGTAGTAGTTCATATTGAACTCTTGTAATCTAGTAACAGAACAGTGCTCATTGAACCATTTAGAATATCATTGGATACGCGGGTAGTACACACAAGGTGTACTGAATTGTAATCCGTTAATTCATATACATGTAGGCTCATACGAGCTGTAAACGGTAAGCTCTTCCAATCTAAATAACGATAAGCTCCTCCGAGCTAAATAACGATAAGCTCATACGAGCTGAGTATCAGTAAGCTCATAAGAGTTGAAATCATTAACCCTAATAACATGTCATTTGTATCCTATGAATTCCTAAGGTTTAAACAGGGGTAGGTAATCATCGTATGTCATTGGATATGCGATCGGTATTTATATATGATGATTACACACTTCACAAACATATAATTTAATTTAAAACATACAAATGTATAATTTAATTACATGAACTTACCTCGACTAGTGTACATAGATACAGAGGTGACTAATTCGAGATTCTCTTTTCCTCGATCTAACTCCGTACAAGGTCTGACAGGATCTATATAAATGAATTTAAATCTTTCAATATAATTTATATTCAATTTAGTCTAACACATATTTTTAGAAAATTTACCATTTTGCCCCTATACTTCTAATTATTTGCAATTTAGTCTTTATCTTATAAAAATGGAAATTTGCACAATTTCATTACAACCCATCGTATCCAAATTATATACATGCTTATAACAGCCCACATTTTTCACAAATTCACAATTTTACCACACAATTTATCACATTTTTCAATTTTATCCTGAATTGATAATTTCATTAAAAATTCCTTTACAAAAGTTGTTTATCTAACAACAACCATTAATTTTCTAACATTAAAATTCAAAACCCTAACATATTCATCAATGGAAAAACTCAAATACTTTAACAATTTCACAAATTAGTCCCCGGGCTAGCTAGATTAAGCTACAACGATCCCCGAAAACATAAAATCACTAAAATCGGGTTAAAATCTATACCTAATTGGACAAAACAAGGTTCGCTAAACCTAGGTCTTCCATGGCTTCCTTTTTTCTTCTAAAATCGGTGGAAGATGATAATTAAAGGTGATAGATTTATTTTATTACTTTTAATTTATCATTTATTTACTATTTACTTATTAACCTTTAAAATTAATTCAAATTACAAAATTGTCAAGCCATTATCATCCACTAACATACTAATGGAATAATTACCATATAAGGACCTCCACATTTATAACAGTCTAATTTAGATCCTAGTTGGAATAGTAGTTTCGGGACCATAAATCTGAGTCAAAAAATATTTAAATATTATTTTTTGTGCTTGAAATATATGTTTAAGCATGTGTAAAAGTTTTGTGAATTAATTTTGTTATTTGTGTGCTTAATTTGAGAAAAGGACTAAATCGCAAAAATTGTAAAAGTAGCTTTCTATTTGATAAAGTGCCGAATTGTTGTGTCTTTATAAAGATGAGGTCCTTATGTGGTTATTTAACCATTGAATGTCTTAAATGATAAAGATGGACATATGTTAGTGGGATTTTAATGTTAATTAATAAGGATAGAAAGGTAAATTAGTTAATAAGTTATTTATAATAAAACAAAAGCTAAAATAAGCCATGTTCATCTTTTTTGCACTGAAAATAAGAGAAAGAAAGAAGGGTTTAAGCTCTGTTTTGTATTCAGCACTCATATAATCTAATTAAGGTATGTTTTGGTTTCGGTTTTTGATTATTTCTACGTTTTGTAATCGTTGCTTCGAGTACTACAAAACCCATGTCTTAATTTTGGAAGTTGATAAAGAATTTGAAATATGCCATTGATGAATGCTTGAGCTTTGTGATATTAGTTGATGAAATATGAAATATGTGTTAGGTTAACATGTTTTGTCTTTAGATTTTTGGTGAACTTGAGTATTTGGACTAAATGGTGAAAATAATATTTTGAGGGACTAAAATGTGAAATAAAGGAAATATATGGGCTTATATGAAGCATGTGAAAATTTGGCTAAGTATGGGTACAATGAAATTATGTGTAAATTGTGAATTTGTGAAATAAGGACTTAAATGTCAAAATGTGAAAATGTGAGGGCCAAATTGTAAATTGCCCTAAATGTGTGTTTTCAGATTGAATTGAATGATTTGGTGAATAAAAGAGTTAAATTTGAATATGTATAGATCAAGAACCAAAGAAAACAGATTTAGACCGAGGAAAGTTGAAAGTGATCGAGTAGTCGAATCCGTCCGTTTCTTCCGAATGCGAGGTAAGTCTATATACAAATAAATGTATTTAAGATGATTTATTCATGTTCATTTAGTATTGAATTGTGATGAATGGCTTTGGAAGATATTCATGTGAAATCCGAGAAAGTATCGACAATGTATCAAGGTCCAAAAAGTCTCGTACGAACCTTAGGAATAGATGGGATTTATATGTCATGACATAGGGTTTAAATATGTGATATCATGTAAGACCACTTTTGGGACGTTGGCATTGATTTGAGAATTATGTGTCAGACTATGTCTGGACATTGGCATTATTTTTTATTCGTGTAAGACCCTGTCTGGAACAGTGGCATCGATATTTGATTACATGTAAGACCACATCTGGGACATTGGCATTGTATGAGTATTCTGAGTTATCTGAGTATCCTATTGGAATCCTAATGGTTCAACGGGCAATTCTAAGAAATGAAAGACTATGTGAAATGTGTAACTAACTATTTTAGGTACGTTTGAAGTGTATACTATGTTCAAGCATGTAAGGTAAGTATATGTGAAATTGTAAAAGAGAGATATATGCATAGATTCAATGAGACAAAACGTGATATATCTATGAATGTGTTATGATCAAAAGAGATACTTGGAGATATGGTTTGTTGGCAAGAAATGGATAAACAAGTGAGCCAAAGAAGAATTATGAATTTGTAATTGAGATATATTAATGAACTTGTAGTTGATATGATTATGTTTGTTTATATGTTAAGTTTATTTTTATATGGCTTATTAAGCTTTTGAAAGCTTAATCTTTGTATGTTTGTATTGTCTTATAGATCGTTAAAGCTACAGAAGGCTTAGGGATCATCGAGGATCGTCACCACACTATTAAATAATATTTTGGTACCTTTTGAAAGTGTATGTTTTAAAGTATGGCATGTATAGTCTAGTGAGTTTTGATTATATTTTGAGAGGTGTAAAAATAGCCATGTGATATGGCTAGTTAATGAATATGATGAGAATGAGTAGTTCATGCTATATGATGCATAGTTTGGTATGGTTTGATGGCTAATGGTTAGACTAATGAGATGGTCAAATTTATGATAAGTTTTGTGATGCAAAGTTAGTATATTGTTGATGAAAGGTTGCCATAACGAATTGGTAAGTTTGTGGATGGATTATACTTAGAAATACTTGTGATTAGAATGAGATAATTGATACATAAGTTGGTGTGTTTGATATGCTTTTGAATGGTTAGAAAAGATGGTCATTTTGGTATGTATTGGTTACTTTTGGTGCTTGAAATGATGCTTGATTTTGCATGTAGGTTTGACCCTAAAATGGGTGGCAATTTGGCCTTGTAAATTGTCTATATTTGCCTACACGGGTGAGCACAAGGGCGTGTGGCTTGACCGTGTCATTTGAGTTTGTATTGAAAAATAAGTCAGTGTCGACCATGGGTGAGGCACACGAGCGTGTCCTCGGCCATGTGGACAAGTCAGTGTGTATGCCCTATTTTGCCATGGCTTAGACAGACGGGCGTGTCTGTGGCCGTGTGAGGCACACGGCCTGCCCACACGGGCGTGTGACCTCTGTAACTTTAAAAAACGTTTGAATTTCATAAAATTCTATATGTATTTGGTTTAGTCCCGACCCCTTTCTAATGTATGTTTAAGGTCTCGTAGACCTATATAAGGGACACTTTGATTTGAATTGTTAAAATATAATGTAAAATGTTTGTAAAAGATTTGATTTGTCCAATAATGCCTTTAACCCTAAACCAGCAATGGTTACGGGTTAGGGGTGTTACAACATTAATGTTCTATAGCTATTTAATACCTTTAGCTATTAGAACCTAACTTTTGCACTTTATGCCATTTAGTCCTTTTTATCAAATTGAACATGTAAACGGTAAAATTTCGTAACAAAATTTTTATACGGTATTTCTATCATGCTGTAGACAATAAAATAATAATAAAATGCATTTTTTGACTTCAAATTTGTGGTCCCGAAACTATTGTTCTGATTTCACTAAAAATGGGTTGTTACAGAAATCATGTTTGAATATGCTAACATGTGCTGTTGTTGGTGCTTAAGCTTGTGCCAAGCTTGTGGTTGGATTTTATAATGCTTATTATTAATGTTTATTAATGAAATGGTAAGTTATGTTTTATGTTTTTGAACTTACTAAGCATTATGTACTTACGTAGTTTTCTTTCCTATGATCTTAGATGATCGAAAGTTCATTTAGTTAAGAAGCTCGTCGGAGACCTATCACACTATCCAACACATATATTGGTAGATTTTGATGTTTTAGCCAAGGTTATAATGGCATGTATAAGTGAAATTGTGATGTATGTTAGTTGACAAGTTTGACTTGTATAAGTGTGTTATTATGGTTGGTACTCTTTTGGTGCTTATGGTATTTTGATGTGGTATGTATATATGAGTAAACTGATGCATGTTTCAATAGCTAAATTTTAGTGTGTTAGGAGATGATGACAAAGTGATTAGGTATGGAATGTTTTGAGATGCATATGAGCCAAATGAGTATGTTTTGAATATGAAAAATATGCATATATTTTGATATGTTTGATTGACTATGATTAAGGTGCCTTATTGGCATATTGGTTGAATGTCTTATTGACAAAAAAAAGTTCACCATCACCATAGTGCTTCGATTCGGGCATTGACTTGCAATATGCCCCCTTCCGAGGCATTTGAAGCACTTGATGTCCTTCGAGCAGTTGGAGAAACTCTCGACTGCCTTGCCATTGTAGATTCGGCCATGGGTTTATTCGTCTTGGCTGGTACCGTTGACTCTTTGGCTCAGTTTGGTGGAGTGTTTTTGCTAACGCCTTGGCTCTATTTGAAAGTATTCATGGTGAAATAACCTTGAGCAGCTCATTTGCACTTCAATTGCTTCTCCACCTTGATGGCCATGTGCACCATGTCCACCACTTCCACATAATGTTGCAACTCTACAATGTTAGCAATGTCTCGGTTGAGACCAGCTAGAAAATGTGCCATCATTGTCTCGCGGTCTTCTTGCACATCCGCTCGTATCATCGCGATTTCCATTTCTTTAAAATAGTCTTTGACACTTCTTGCTCATTAGGTAAGATTTTGGATCTTTTGGTAAAGCTCGCAGTGGTAATAGGATGGTATGAACCGCTGGCGCATCATCGTCTTCATTTCAGCCCACGTGCTTATCAGTTGTTCTCTATTCCTTCTTCGACTCGTGGTGAGTTGATCCCACCAAATCATCACGTAGTCGGAGAGTTCAATCACTGCCAACTTAACCTTTTTGGTCTTGGAATAGTTATGGCACTCGAACACCAACTCAATCTTTTCCTCCCACTCGAGGTAGGCTTCCAGATCTGATTTGCCTTGAAAAGGTGGGATGGAGAGTTTGATGTTTTTAAGATCGTCGTCTACGTGCCCACGTTCTCTTTGGCCTCGATTCCTTTGTTCCCGCTGCTGTTCACTATGGTTGGACCATTGGTCACTTCCGGCGTCACTAGGGCCATATAGTTCGTCTTTGTTGAATTGTTGTCGGCCTCAGTTTCTTTGTGGACTTTGAGGTATCCTCTCCCATTGGGCTCTCTCCTCGACTTGATCTAACCTATCTTGGATAGGCTCGAGTTTTCAGTCAAACAAGTGCTCCACTTCATGCAAAAGAGCTTGGAGAGTTAAATCCGATACTCCTCCTCTGGGCGCTAAGTTCCTAACGGGTTGTCGACCTCTGCCTTCCACCATATTGTGTTCTAGACTTCTAGACATAGAAACAGAGAACCTCCAAAGTCTCACGTTCATTCAAAAAGAAAGAATTAATGGCACTCACACTCGTGTTTGCACTCTTTAATTGGCTTTTGCTTCTCTCTACTGCTCTCGTGCATTTTTCCACTCATTTCTTCTCTCGTGATTTCGTAAAATGACTCGTTTAGGCTTTATCGTAATCTAGGGGTCAGCTTCAAATAGGTTAACAATGGTAATGATGTTAAGTGCTAGGTTGGCTAAAAGAAACAACTTTGGAGATGGAGTGTGGCGTGAAGGTGTTGGATGATAATAGAAGGAAATTTGTCGATTGTAATGCAAAAGAAGATGAAGACAACTCTTTAACACCTTTTTTTAAAACTTTGAATTTCTTCTTCTTTTTAAATACAATATGCTAAATACCATAGAATACCTTTTGATACACGAATTTTTTTTCACGAACCTACTTTGAGATAGCTCCAAACGTTCATACTTCTTATTTTAACCAGCTCTGATACCAAATGATGTGATCTCGCCTCGATATTATGAATTGAGTTGCCTAGTTGCCCGATCATCTAAAGAAGAAGTGTTGTTCGATTTAAGAAGTATGGTTGGGATTAGGCTCAGTTTGGAGCTGGGTAACAAAGATGGGTTCAAAAATGGTTAAGTATTGATGGTTATAGGTTCGGCTAACAAGAAGAAAAAAGGATAAATAATAACTTGTACGGTTAAGTAGGTACTTGTGGATGGATTGGAAAATAGACTTAAGATGCAAGTGTGAACCAACACTAAATATGAGTGATGAACCGAAACTTATAAAATCTTAAGGGGATTTGGGTGATGAAAGAAAAGGAACCTTGACCCATTACCTAATAAGGTAAGAACCAAAGGTATAAGTTGGATGAATGCCACACTTTAATTAGAGTGATACGTTCGAAAAGACCAAGATTGACGCCACTGACTAATAGATAAGCCAAGCTAAGTCTTTGGATGAAATTTGAGAGAAGTAAATCTAAAAAAAAAAAACATAATTTCATTCAAGTTGCCAAAAGTTCATACAAAATGAAATTAGCTAGAAGTCTAGGCTAGCCGAATAGTGAAATAGAAAACTAAATGGAAACTTTATTTTAGCTTTTTAATGAGCTGAAAATTCCAAAAAATTTCAAGAAAATTCCAGGAAGCTTCCCCAGCCTTGGAATGCCACTAGTCAGCTTCTAGATGATGATCATTCAGCTGAATTAAACTTTAAACAATTGAGAGCTGAAATGCTTTGTCTAGGTTCGGCCATAATGCTTAATGAGCTGGAATTAAGTTTCCTTGATTAGCTGGAAAGGTTGTGGTTGATTAATGAACAGCTTGAGTATTGCAATGGTCATCAAGTGTGAACTGAATTCAAACAGCCCCTTATGTGTGTGTGAAAACACAAAACTAAATAGCCTTGAAGTGTGAATGGAATGTTCGTTTGGTGTGAAAGTCTTCAAGGTTTCTTTGGGGAGCTAATTAGTTAGCTTAGGGAAGAATAATCAACAGGTTAGCTTTGGCCATTGAAGTCCACGAAGTGGTGCTTTGAAGAGCTGAACCATTAGCTCCTTGCATTTATGCCGTCCCAAACATGTACCTGAACCTAATTAATTCAGCAAATTAATCCATCTTAAGACACATTAATTCGGCAGATCAAGTCACATTAAGAACAATTTTAAAGCAAGACATATTTATAACATATATTTAAACTAAGTTACTAATTAATTTTGGCTGTAGCTAGACATATTTAAAACATGTAATAGGCTAAGACAAATTAATATCAGGTAATGAAAAACATGTATATAAATAAAAACTTTTATAAACGAAATTAATAAGTCCAAATTAAGACATATTTATGAGCTGAAGCTAATTAACTAATTTAATTAAAACATTTACTTATTCCAGAAAATAAAAACGCAAGCATTAAAATGATAGAGATGAGCTCAATTGAGCTAAGTTGAGCTGAATTAAGCTCATGGAGCTGAGCTTGAGATGAGTTCGGCTTGCAAAAGGTTGCAAGGTGATATTGGGGAGCTGGTCCAAGCTCTTTCGATGTGTCCAGCCAACGTCTAGCCCTACACTTGGTTGACTAAATTCGAAATGGCCTCTTTGAATAGCTTGGCTCGAGCTTGTATGACCTTGGGGCAGCTCCAATGGTCCTTGCTCGAGCTAGGTGCACTACGAGGCGTGGTCGTATCACTAGCTAAACCCAGAAAAATTTTGACCTCATACACATTTCTCGAAGGTTTCCAATCTGTGACAGCTAAAATTTTGCTTAGATCAACTTTGATGCCATCGGTAGGACATTCAAGACCAGCACCTGAAACATGAAACCCTAATGACATGTCGTTTGTATCCTATGAATTCATAAGGTTCAAAAGGGGCTCTATAGGCATCATGGCATCGTTGAATTTTCACCATTCAATTTATGTAACATTTAACCTATTAACATATGATTGATAATAATATTAAAGCGATATTTAATCATAGGAACTTACCTCGACGATAAAGGAGTAGAAATAGAGTCGACTAATCCGAAGCTTTAGCTTTACCTCAATCTAAGTCCGTACGATGTCTGTCTTGGTCTAACTACACAAATTCAATCTATTTAATACACATGCTATTCGATTTTGTCCAAAATTCATACTTTTACATAATTACAATTTAGCCCCTAACATTTTAACCTTTTTACAATTTAGTCCTTAAGCTTGTAAATTATCATTTATGAAAATTTATCCACATTTCATGATAGCCAAATTACCTATGGACTTATACCAACCCATAAAAATCATCAATTCATAATTTTACCATGATATTTTACTACTTTTACAAATAAGTCCCTAAATGATAATTTCATCAAAAAATCACTTTACTGAAGTTGTTTATTTAACAATAAGGACTCATAATCTTTCATTAAACATAAAAAATATTGATTTAAATTCATGGAAAGCCCTAAAACTTTAACAATTTTACAAATTAGTCCCTAAGCTAGCTAGATTAAGCTACAACGATTTTGAAAACATAAAAATTATTAAAAACGAGCTCAAAATTCACTTACATGCACACCAAAGCTTGTCGAAAGCTTAAGAACCCTAAATGGTTTTCTAACCTTTAATTTTCGATGATGAATACCCTTGAAGAAGATGAGTGAGTTTTTGTTTTATTTAATTTTAAACTTTATTTACTAAATCACCTTTATAACTTATAAAATTTTCAAAGTTTCATTAATACATAACCATATACACCCAATAACCTCATTAATGATCTAATTACCATCTAATTCCTTTTACATTTTATTTTTATAGCCATTTAATACCTTTAGCTACTAGAACTATACTTTTACACCTTTTACGATTTAGTCCTTTTACATAATTAAGCATGCAAATATAAAAATTTCTTAATGAAATTTTAATACAAGCCATCTAACATCCTGTAAACATGAAAATAATAACAAAATAAATATTTACTAGTCAAATTTGTGGTCCCAAAACCATAATTTTGATTTCACTGCAAAGCTGTTACAGGCCAATACATTCTAAAACTACCAATATTTATGTTGGATAGTGTGATAGATCTCTGACAACCTTCCAAACTGATTGAGCTTTGAATAATATATAAAACATAGGAAAGAAAACTACGTAAGCACATAATGCTTAGTACGTTCGTAGAACATGAAACATAACTTACCATTTCCTCTATTTAACATTAAGTATAAGCATAATGTAATTCAACCACAAGCTTGGCACAAGCTGAAGCATCATCATCAACAATACACAGGCTAGTGCATTATTACATAACTTACTTGAATTAAACATAAGGTAAGCCATTTCTACATGAGCATATATCATTTGATTCATTCACCTTTTCATGAGCATATGCATTATTCCATTTGGAAACTTACCTTTTCAATTCCTTCTCATGCTCGTTGAGCCATTTAAAATATCATTTGATACTCGAGAAAGCTCACACAAAGTGTGCTTAATCATATAATTGTAACATTTCTTTTACATCATTGTCACACGAGCTGTGAAATGGGCATGCTCACATGAGCTGTGGATTAGAATGTAAGCTACATGATGCTCTTCATACGAGCTGTGGAGTATCCGCAACAAATGCAGGACCTCAGCATAAGTAGGACATTCAAGACCAGCACCCAAAACATGAAATTCCTAATGACATGTCATTTTTATCCTATAAATTCCTAAGGTTCAACTGGGACACAATAACCATCAAATATGACTTACAGTGATGTCGAGATACAACCAAATATGACTTACATTGAAGAACCGATCAGAATTTTAGCTCGAGAGGTTAAAGAATTAAGAAATAAAAGCATAGCTTTAGTGAAAGTTCTCTAGCAACATCACAAAATTGAAGAGGCTACTTGGGAACCAGAATAAGCTATGAAAGTGCAATGCCAGAACGTCTTTTCTGGTAATATATTTGGGGACGAAAATTCCTTTAAGGGGGAGAGTTGTAACAACCCATTTTTAGTGAAATTAGAATAGTGGTTTTGGGACCACAAATTTGATAAGTAAATTATTATTTTAATGTCTATGGAATGTTATTAAGGTCGTATAAAAATTTCGTTAAGAAATTTTGACTTTTGCATGCTTAATTATGCGAAAAAAACTAAATCATAAAAGGTGCAAAAATGGAGTTCTATTTGTTAAGAGGGTTAAATAGCTATGAAACTTAAATGTGAGTGGAATTAGATGGTAATTATACCATTTATAATGTTAGTGGACAAAGATGGGCATGAATTAAGTGTTTTATGTAGCTAATTAATAAGGTTAGTTTGGTAAATTAATAAATAAGTTAAAGTAAAATAATACAAACAAAGATATCATCTTTTTTGCCATGAATGTTCTTGCATGATCCTGAGTGTTTTATGAAATATTGTGAGTCCTTTTTGATAAATAAACAAGTTTTGTAAAGTCATTTTTGATGAAATTGTCATTTAGGGACTTATTTGTAAAAGTAGTAAAAGTTTATGGTAAATTTGTGATATGATTGTTTGTATGGGTTCAACGGGCATGAAAAGGAAAGGAACAATAAGTGTTCAAATGAACTATATCATGTAATTATGAAAAGGATTGAAATGGTAAGCTTCAATGGAAGTATGCTTATGTTAATGAAAATCATGAATTCAATTGAAGCATGTTCATCTATAATGGATTACCCTATGTTAAATTCAAGTGAACTATGTTTGAATGTACTAACATGTGTTGTTAATGGTGCTTTGGCTTGTGCCAAGCATGTGTTTTGATTATATTATGCTTAATCTTAATGTAACACCCCAAACCCGGCCTAGAAGTTAGGCCCGAATCTGACGTGTCACATTGAGGTGTTTTTTCGAAAACCGCATTTTCATTGAAAACCCCTCTTGATATTAAAAAACTAAAGTCCCAGTTTGCGATTGTTATTATTAATCAACATTTATTAAGAAGTCATTACCTTCAAAACCTTGTTCGTTGTGGAAGCTTAATTTAAAACAACTGACTTATAAAACGTGATATTTACAACTTGGTTACGAAAATATAATGTTTTGAAAACATATATTGTTTTGGAAAAATTGCGATTCAATGTTGAGCAGATTTAAAACATAATAAACTAAAAATCCCAAACTATACTAGAATTTAAGAGAGGCCTTATTACAACCTAATAAAAACGATTAAATAAAGTAAAGTAGAATACTAAAATCCAAAACTGCTCATAGTGTGGCCACCTCTGAGTCCTCCAATACATCGAACCGCCTACTGAGGGTTACTTGGAAAAATTAAAAAAAAAGGGGCGAGTTTGCGACAACTCAGTGTGTAATTCCCCTTTCGAATAGAATTGGGCCTAAGCCCACTGAAGCAAATTGGCCGAAGCCCATATGGAAATGAATTGGGCCGGAGCCCTATTAACATGGTATAACAGATAATGAATGTAATGAAACCTAGCCCAGCCTAGTATTCCATCTGCTACACACCACCCGTATCCAACCTAACACACTTGTGGGATTTCTATAATCAACCCTCCATTCGCTACACACCTCTATGGTAGTCACGCTGCTCATCACCGAAATATGAAATGTGGCAGAGACACTGAAATACAAAATATGTGGCAGAGCCACCGAAATACACTTCCCCGATCATCAAATATCATGTCCCACGCCCATGCAACATAATAACACATGAATGCATCATACAATAATAAACATACCATAATAATCATAAATCGCATACAAGAATAACCATATAACATGTAGGGGCATTTTCGTCATCTTGCCCTTGAAGGGCATATCAGTAATTTTGCAAACTAGGGGTATTTCGATAATTTTGCAAACTAGGGGTATTTCAATAATTTTACAAACTAGGGGTATTTCGATAATTTTGCAAACCAAGGGTTTTTGGAAATTTTATAAACTAGGGGTATTTCGGTAATTTTACAAACCAGGGGTATTTTGATAATTTTTCAAACCAGGGGTATTTTTATAATTTCGTAAATTAGGACTATTTTGGTAATTTTGCAAGTTAGGGGTATTTCGGTAATTTTGCAACCTAGGGGTATTTTAGTAATTTAGCCATCGAGGGTATTTTGGTAATTTCGCATTTAACAGCTTTTCCAAAGGCCTGGTACCACCCCGAGCGACTCAAATAACCTAAATGGTCATAATGGTGTAAATAAGCCTGAGGCCCTTTATTCGGCCCACGTGAGCCCACACGCTCGTGTGGCCCATGTGGGCCCACACGCTCGTGTGGCCCATGTAGGCCCACACGCTCGTGTGGCCCACTTAGCCCAAATCTAGCCACAGATACGAGATGCCCATAGTCAATTCACTATCTACTACACAATCATACAATTTATTCATATGGGCCCACGACCCATTGGGCCCACTTGGCCCCTTTCGGCCCATCGTAGCCCAAACAGCCTAACCTCCGTCAGCAGAGTTTAAATCCATCTCAAACTCTGGCCGTCCAATTTGTAAAATACATACTCCCCTGCTTGTCATGAGATTCGAACCCAGGCTTCTTGCACCCTTAATGACGCCTTGCCGCTAGACCATTCACTTTCTTGTGTCTAACATCATGCGCAACTAAATATAAATCTATGGGCCAAAGTCCAAGTTCACTTAAAAATAAATCAAAATGAAATACCAGTGCCAAGGCCTGAACCTTGAACCCCTTACTTCCTTGTGGTGTCACCTCCTTGTCTCCCATGTGGCGTCACTTAACCACTACGCGACAAGCTCCTCTTGTGTCATTTTTCTCCACATTTTATTCTTAAAGCCTACTTACTAACTCTCAGGGTTTTATTCACCTAAAACCAAAATTTTCCTAAAGCCCAAGTTTGATCCCGAGACTTCATAAAAGCCCTTTAACCTTCCAAAATCACCTTCTTAACAGGTCCAACTTGAAATAATGTCGTTCTCATAATCCCAAAAATTTTAAAATGCTCCCATGGATAAGGCCCAATGGGCCCAACCCTACTAGGCCCAAATTTAGGGTGTTACAAATCTACTCCCCTTAAAAAGAATTTTGTCCTCGAAATTTTCAACTAACAAAACCGTCGCACACCCTAACCTCGCACACTACGCTCTCGCTACACACTCTCATCCTAATTGCAACCTAAGTAAATAGCACATTACAGATAAAGTATGTACCAGTATCTACCTACAGTATAACAGTTAAAAACAGATAAGAGAACTTACTTGGTTCGACACTAGAGACTCGGTGTACCACACAAAAATCCTCCAAAACCACTTTAAAATCATTTGTAAACATATTTAAAATAGAAACTAAAGCCCATTTTACAACCCAAGTTTTGCAATCGGGCTCTAATACCACAAGATGTAACACCCCAGACTCGGTCTAAAAGTTAGGCCCAAATCTGGTGTGTCACATTGAGGTATTTTTTTGAAAACCACATTTTCATTGAAAACCCCTCTTGATATTTAAAAGCTAAAGTCCTAGTTTGAGATTTTTATTATTAATTGACATTTATTAAGAAGTCATTACCTTCAAAACTTTGTTCATTGTGGAAGCTTAATTTAAAACAACTGACTTATAAAACGTGATATTTACAACTTGGTTGCGAAAACATAATGTTTTGAAAACATATATTATTTTGGAAAAACCGCGATTCAATGTTGAGCAGATTTAAAACATAATAAACTAAAAATCCCAAACTATACCAGAATTTAAGAGAGGCCTTATTACAACCCAATAAAAATGATTTAATAAAGTAGAATACTAAAATCCAAAACCGCTCATAGTGTGGCCACTTTTGAGTCCTCCAATACGTCGAACCGCCTTCTAAGGGTTACCTGGAAAAATTAAAAAGAGGGGGTGAGATTGCAAAAACTCATTGTGTAATTCCCTTTTCGAACAGAATTGGGCCTAAGCCCACAAAAGCAATTTGGCCGAAGCCTATACAGAAACAAATTGGGCCAGAGCCCTATCAACATGGTATAATAGATAATGAATGTAATGCAACCTAGCCCAGCCTAGTATTCCATTCGCTACACACCACCCGTATCCAACCTAACACACCTATGGGATTTCTACAATCAACCCTCCATTCGCTACACACCTCGATGGTAGTCATGCTACTCATCGCCGAAATACAAAATGTAACAGAGCCACCAAAATATGAAATATGTGGCAGAGCCACCGAAATACACTTCCCCGATCATCAAATATCGTGTCCCACTCCCATGCAACATAATAACACAAGAATGCATCATACAATAATAAACATACCATAATAATCATAAATCGCATACAAGAATAACCATATAACATGTAGGGGCATTTCCGTCATCTTGCCCTTTAGGGGCATATCGATCATTTTACCTATCGAGGGTATTTCAGTAATTTTTTCAAACCAAGGGTATTCGATAATTTTACAAACTAGGGGTATTTTGGTAATTTTGCAAATTAGGGGTATTTTGATAATTTTGCAAACCAGGGGTATTTTAATAATTTTGTAAACCAGGGGTATTTCAATAATTTTGCAAACCAGGGGTATTTTGGTCATTTCACAAACTAGGGGTATTTCGGTAATTTTACAAACCAAGGGTATTTCGATAATTTTGCAAACCAGGGGTATTTCAATAATTTTACAAACCAGGGGTATTTTTATAATTTCACAAACCAGGGATATTTCAGTAATTTTACAAAATAGGGGTATTTTAGTAATTTTGCAAACCAGGGGTATTTCGGTAATTTTGTAACCCAGGAGTATTTCGATAATTTGGCCATCGAGGGTACTTTGGTAATTTCACATTTAACAGCCTTTCCAAAGGCCTGCTGCCACCCCGAGCAACTCAGATAACCTAAATGTCATAACAGTGTAAATGGGCCTAAGGCCCCTTATTCGGCCCACATGGGCCCACATGCTTGTGTGGCCCACTTAGCCCAAATCTAGCCACAGATACGAGATTCCCATAGTCCAGTTCACTATCTACTACACAATCATACAATTTATTCATATAGGGCCACTAGGCCCCTTTTGGCCTATCGTGGCCCAAATAGCCTAAACGCACAAGAACACTCAAGCTGGCCTCAACTATCGCGTCGAAGCTCCCACACTTGCGCTCGCACACTCGTGTGGCTACCATCATCATGTGACCAGTATTTTGGCATTTGCCGCTCTACAGCTAGAGTAGAGAGAATACACACCTGATAGGAGTATAAAGCTAATCCGCACTCCGAATGCTCCTATGCCCAAATGCCCAGCAAGGTATGCTTCCTCTCTTCACAGACAGCTCCATTTATAGCCAACTTCTCACCTTCCCTTCGATGTGGGATCCCTCTGTCAGCAGAGTTTAAATCCAACTCAAACTCTGGCCGTCCAATCTGCAAAATAAATACTCCCCTACTTGCCATGAGATTCGAACCCAGGCTCCCTTGCACCCTTAATGATGCCTTGCGACTAGACCACTCACTTTCTTGTGTCTAACATCATGCACAACTAAAATAAATCTATGGGCCAAAGTCCAAGTTCACTTAAAAAATAAATCAAAATGAAATGCCAGCGCCAAGGCTTGAACCTTGGACCTGTAACATCCTTAAAGTGGGCATACGCATTTATATGATAGTCTAATATGTTAAATTGAGATTTTAAGGATCGGGCTGACTTTTTGATTAAATATTTAATTAGGGTTAAAATTAGTGCTCTGGGTAATTTAAACTGAAATATTGGGCTTTAAAAATTTAGGTTAGGTGGCTAATAAATGGTGTTAGCTTTTAATTTAAGAAGATAGTTAATTAAGTGACAAGCTGGGCTTGTGGCCCAAAGAATTAAAGTGCTTGAAGTGGGCATAAGGAGGCGTCATAAGGGGGAGGAGTTTAGGCCCTTGTGTGGCCGATTGGGCCTTAGGAGATGGGTCAAAATTCGGCACTTAAATGGGAAGAGGGTGGATGGCATGTAGGCTCCTAGTTAGGAGCTTTATTTCTCTTTATTTAAGTGATAAAAGATGATAATCAAGGAGGGAGGAGTTGGCTTTAGTGAGGGCTCTTCAAAAGGTAAGATAAGGAATGGGGTTATCAGGTGAGATGAAGGCTATCAGGAGGGAGAGAGTTGGCAGAAACTCCAACTCTATGTGTTGGGGTATGTGTACCGAATTTAATAGGGGGAAATCATCTTTTTCTCCCATTTGCTTCTCTTTCTTTCATACTTTCTCCTCTCTAGCCGAAACTCTTCTCACTTCCTTGCCTTAATTTTTCTCTTCTAGCCGAAACTCTTTAGTGTTTCTCCTCTCCTCAAAAACCCTTCTGAAAGCCGAATGCTCTTAGTGCACATCTTCTTCCTCTATAGATGAATCTACAAGGGAGATCTCTGTTTTCCCAAAGGTGTACTGTAAGCCGTATACTCCTTAGTAATCCGGTGAGTTTTGGGATTCTCCTTTTCTGCGATTCCTTTATTCTTATCAAACTCCTAATCTAAATCACTATTTCCATGGCCCTGCCGATTATACCCCTTGAAGTCGAATCTGCCCCATTAAAGTTGATTTGGTGGAAAAGTCGAAGGTAGGTAGTGGTAAGTGTGGCTGGATGGCCTTCCATGATTCTTTTTGTAACATCTTGAACTAGGGGTTGTTTGCAATTTAATTATTTTCATATGCTTGCTTGAAAAGAAATGAATACTATGATTACTTGACATGTTCTAGGGTCTAGTCATAACCCCGGGCTATGTCTAACTTAGGGTTGAAATTTCTTTTAGTGCCTAAGAGGTGGGAGCTAGGTGAGATAGGGGTTAAGAGAAAATTTTGGGAGAAGTTGGACACAAGGAATTAATTGGCATTGTGGCTTGGGGCGCTAAGGTGCAAGGGAGTGTAGGGGGGAAGAGGTTCGAGTAACGCAGGCGATCGAGACTTTTTCTTTTACGTCGAGGAAGGAAGTGGGCCAAGGAGGTCTTAAGAGATGTTATGGTGCTTTTAGACACAAAAGATGGCCTTGGTAAAGTGGCTTTCATGCGCCACTTAAGGGCCTGGAGGCGACGCCTGGAGCAGGTCTGGAGTTCGAATCATGGTGGCCGCATGGGACGTGTTTTATTTTTGGGCTTTTTGGCGTTAAAGAGGAAAGGGTAAGCTAGGAAGGCCTTAAAAATAAATGGCGAGGATTATGGACATGAAAGTCGATGTGGTAAAGTGGCTTGGGACGTTGTAAGGGGCTGCGGTAGTGAGGTCCCATGTTCGAGTAGCATGGGCAGCAATAGGTGTTTTTTTTATGCATGCTGGTGTGAAGGGAGTGAGCTAATGGCCTGCATGTGGGACTCTTAATTTGATAATGATAAGCTTAATTTTTTCTCTTAAATTCGGCTGGAAGAGTAAGTATTGTTGTTATTTTTTATATTTTATTTTTATTTGAAGAGGTGATAAAGGAGGGGACAGGAGATAAATCTTATTTTAGGTGATAATTGAAAGGCAAAGAATTATCACAATAGGGGAGATGGCCGAATGTAGGACTCCTTAGGGCAATCCACAATTGGTTTTATCACATTAGGGAGGTGCCGAAATTCATCTAAATTGCTTTTCTTTTCCTCTCCAATTTGTTGCTGGCCGAATTCTCTCTAGCCACATTGCCCAAAATTCTTCAAAAATTCCTTTCTTCTTTTGCTTCTACTTGGCCGAACCTACCACCCCTTTCTACTCAAAATTTCATCTTCCATTTGTTGCTAGCCGAATATCCCTTACCATATAGGGCATAAGCCGAATCCCCCTAAGGAAAGTGCTGTCGATTTCATAGGTTGGTAAGTGTTCTCTTTAGCATTCGGTTTCTTTTCCCTTCCTTTGGTGTGCCGAAAGCATGTGTAAAGGCTTTGGTAGGGATTGGCCGAATGTGTATAGGCCATATTAACATGTAACTTTTGTGTGTAACCGACACCCAGGGAGCATTTTGGGATTTGATTCTTCAAGGGAGCTCGACAAGACAAGTGGCAACTTCGAGATTCCGGTAAGAGTGGTAAGTGGTTTGGCATATTCGGCCAAAGGCCATTTTTGGTATCTAAAGTATAACCGATTGTGTGCCATGGATCTAGGGGCTAATCGGCCTAGGCAAACAAAGGCTTTCGGGATTTAAACTCGCTTTGGTAAGTTTCGGCCTAAGGCCATACTTCAGGTGCGATTAATCCTTCGAGATTGATAGTTTAGCCGAATGGCTATTAGATCTAAAAGTTTATGTGTTGGCCGATTGTAGGGGGAAACAACCTCTCGGGGTTTCGCTAGTATAGTTCGGGATTTGCTAGTCTCAAGAGTAAACAGGTGTGTAAACTCCTACACACTTTATTAGTTAGCATTGCTATTATGTTACGATTTAATCATTGTGGTAGTGATTTGCTTGTGGACATGAGCATGGATTCCGGGTAAGTCACTTGTGATTTAAAATCTGTTATGGATAATATGATGGGTAATATGCTATGCCATGACTTATATGCATGATTTACGATAATATGTTAAGCATGATATGAGCATGTTGGTAACGAGATTGATGAGAGGAGGGGGATTATTCTCTATGGACTGTCACCAGTGGTTTTGACCACAAGATGGGTTGGCCCCATCAGTTTAATTGTGACTTCGGTCACCAGTTGTTTTGACCACGCCGTTGATATAATTTGTGACTAAGTCCCAGTGGTTTGGTACCACTAGTGGTTTTGACCACATATTGATAATTGTGACTTATGGTCATCAGTGGTTTTGACCACAGGATGGGTTGGCCCCATCACTTGATTTGTGACTCCGGTCACCAGTGGTTTTGACCACCAGTGGTTTTGACCACACGGGGTAGTTAACGGAGTATGGATGGTTAGTTTGGGTTGCATGTTTGCATGTCTTACTAATATTTTGTGTATGAGTTGCACTTCCGGGTTGGGGAATTTATACATTGAGTCTTGGTGACTCACCCCTTCCCATAACATTTTGCAGATGAGTAGATCGCGGAGATGGAGCCGGAGAGGACTCGAGGCGGCCATGCTTGTTCCTTGGATTCGGGATTTTATTTAATACAGTTTAAGTTTGTTTACTTACTAAATTTTTTATTTGGGTTGTAATAAGGCCGCTAGTTTATTATTTTGGATGTTTACATAGTTGTTTTTACTTTACTTATACTATATTACGAATGAAACTATATAACGTTAAGTGAATCGGTTAAAAGTAACATTTTCAAATTAAGTAACTTCTACGAGTTTTCAAAGATGTTACCATCGGGTAGCAAAATTCACCAAGTCAACCATAACTTTGAAGGTTCTAAAAAAAATAAATGATCAAATGTTTTCAAAGGTTTTCAACACAACCATGTTTGAAAAATCAATCCTCCCGAGTTTTATCAAACACTTGTTTCATAACCTTAATGAGATTTTGATTTTCACCGATTAATCAAAATCTTTCAAAACGTTTTACTCGTGACATACCAGATCCGGTCAAGGCTCATGGGTCGAGTTTGGGGTGTTACATTTTGGTATCGAGCCCAGTTCAAAACTTCATTGTGGGCCCACTACCAAAAACATTTTGTAGCCTTTGTGAATTATTATGGAAATGATTTTAGTCCTAACAAAGATGGCATCGAGTCTCCGGCACCAATCGCCTGTGTAAGTACCTCTGACTATTCTGTGAATACTTGATAAGGGTAAATAGGTAACTTGGGAACGTAGAATAGAATGATAGGTACTTGAACTCTAGGACTAGTCTACCCCAACTACTACATAAGACTTAATTGCTTAATTAAACAAACCTATGTCTAAGTTGCCGAGTTAGGGTGTGGTAACCATGGTGCGCATGTCTAGGATTGGTATTCAGTGGGAGCATGGTATTTAAGCAGTCCGCGTGACTCACCTCCTCTCCACTCGAATCCTACCTAGTGCGTAGCTTCGGTTCACCCTAACCTAGAGGACTTATTCATGGGCTAAACCCTAATAACTAAAACCCGAAAGGGAACTAGCCGTATTTTCATAAAAACCCTAGTATTAAAACTCTTAAAATTTCTTTTTAATGTGTGAGAACTATTGTTTTACAACATTTTTCTGAAAAAAAAAATTTTCCAATTTGTAGAATTACTAAAATACCCTTAGTGATAAAATTACAAAAATGCCCTTGGTTTATGAAACTCCCAAAATACCCACAGTTTTAATCAAAATTTACATTACATATAAAGTGCCCAAAAACCTTAATTTGCAAAATATCGAAAATATCATAATTTTGGAAAATTACGAAATTGCCCCTAACCTATAAAATTACCCAAAATGACCCTGATTTTCAAAATTTTTGCAACACCATCAACTTGGAAAACAAATTCTCAAAAAGAACCCTCAAAATGTTGTAACATTTGGAAATACCTCGAATTATCAAACTTTACAAAGTTACCCTGGTTTATTACCAAAATACCCCCGAGCTTCAAAACCACCGAAATACCCCCGAATTTCAAAATTTTTCAAAACACTCCAGGAATTTAAAAGTTCCAAAATACTTTTTGGCAAAATCATCCCAGAACTTTTATTTTTGAAAAATTGCAAAAATACCCTTGTAGGTTAAAATTACGAAAATACCCCCAGGTAATGAAGTGACGAAAATGCCCCTACACGTTAGTTATGGTCTGTGAATGTTGTTTGTGTGATGGATGTACTTAGAACTAGGAGATAAGTCTGAAACTGGAACTATAGGTAGATTCGATTTCGAAAGAATCACTTCAAAAATTATTTCTCAGAAAATTGCTCATGGATAAACAGTGAACAATATTAATAATGCATAAAATTCTTAATCAGATAAACGCGAATGAGAAGAATGAGTACAAGAGGTTGTGGACGTCTGCTGCGTGGCCGTGGTAGGGGTAGGATGACCTTGTCGGAGCCAGCAGGGTCTGATCATGGGTCTAAAAATGTGATGCCGGATCTGTCGGCGGTGGAAATTGAGTTTCAGGATCAGACCGGTGGTAACGATGCAGTATCCCAAGCTGTACTACGAGTGTTGGAACGAGTTGCCGAGGCAGCGGCAGCAGTGCGAGGAGCCTCAGATCTGTGGTGGAATGACTCCGCCAACGTAAAGCGAGATGTGTTTAGAGGAGTTTCTGGAGTGGCACCCAGTGCGGTGGAGTATTGGTTGGAATCAACAGAGAGGATCATGGATGACTTGGATTCTGATTGAGGAAAAGTTGAAGGTATAATCTCTGCGCGGGATGAGTCATATCGGTGGTGGCTCACCGTAAGGGATGGAGCGATGGCGGAGGACCTCACATGGGAATTCATTAAGGCTGCCTACCAGAAGAAATACATAAGAACTAGCTACATGGATCGCTTGCTGGAATGCTTTCTTGAACACGGTTCGAGGTAATAAGACAAAGTGGCGAGTATGAGGTCAAATTTCTCGATTGGCGGTATGCTCGTGGTATTGTGGGTACCGAGCATGAACGCCGTGTCGATTCGATGATGGAAATGAGAGATGAGTGAGGATGATGATAGCTCCATAATAGGAACGGGAGTTCGCTGTCCTAGTGGAGAAGTCTAAGGTTGCTGAAGGGGTAAGACAGTCAGTTAGGCGGAATCAGGATAGGGGTTAGAATAAGAAGAGCTCTGGATCTTCGAGGTTTTCTGGTAATCAGCAGAAGAGGACGAGGTATGGTGGGTCAAATCAAGCTGCTAGGCCTGTTGCTGCTGTTAATCCTCAATGGCTGGCACGGTGTGCTCGGTGTGGGAAGTCTCACACGGGGGAGTGTTGGAGTGGTAATCGGGGATGCTTCGAATGTGGATCTATGGAACATTGAGTCAGGGATTGTCCAAAAAAGGTAGCTAGGCTAAGGTCGGAGGGTCAAGATCGTGCACCGAATAGGAGGGATAACCAATAGCCGCCAAGAGGTCGTGGTGTAGGAAGAGGAGGTAATGGTCTTTGGCGCAGGTCGGGGCACCGAGGGGAGGTACGGTGGTAATCGAGGCTAGGCAACCTAGTTTGGTCTATGCTGCGAGGCGTCAGGAGGAGGGCGACGCACCGTACGTCATAACCGGTATGTTTTTAATCTTTGGAGTACCTTATAGTACCTTAATCGATATTGGCTCAACTCACTCGTACATTGCTAGTAGCGTAGTGAAAACTCTGCACTTAGACTCTGAGCTTACTTCTAGGAAGATGACTGTATTAAGCCCTCTAGGTCACTCTGTAGAAGTAAGTAAACTCTATAGGAATGTACCCCTAGAACTCCAAGGGGTCGTATTCTTGGCTGACTTGATGGAACTACCATTTCGGAAGTTCGATCTAATCCTCGGGATGGATTGGCTATTAAAGTATTAGGCTAGCCTAGATTGCGCAGCTAAGCGCATGGTAATAAAGACCGTGGAATGTGATGAGGTGGTGATGATAGGTAAAAGGAGAGATTACCTATCTAATCTGGTTTCGGCATTAAAGGTAGAAAAGATGGTTAGGAAGGGTTGTGAAGCATATGTAGTGCATGTTTGTGCTTTGGAAGCTAAGGGTGCAGCTGTGAGAGATGTCCGGACCGTAAGGGATTATGTTGATGTGTTTCAGAGGAACTCCCGGGTCTACCTCCAGATCGTGAGGTTGAGTTTGGTATAGATTTATTACCCGAAATCGCGCCAGTATCTATAGCTCCGTATCGGATGGCACCAAAAGAATTGGTAGAGTTGAAGGCGCAGATCTAGGAATTGTTGGATAGAGGGTTCATCCGACCAAGTGTATCGCCTTGGGGAGCTCCAGTACTTTTTGTTAAGAAGAAGGATGGAACAATGAGATTGTGCATAGACTATCGACAGCTGAACAAGCTGACAATAAAAATAGGTATCCTTTGCCCAGGATTGATGATTTGTTCGATCAACTCAAGGGTGCATCGATGTTCTCTAAGATCGACCTTAGGTCAGGGTACCATCAGCTTAAGGTGAAGGAGGCTGATATCCATAAGACGGCATTCCGTACTCGGTATGGGCACTACGAGTTTCTGGTGATGCCTTTTGGTTTGACGAATGCACCAACCGCGTTTATGGACATGATGAACCGGGTTTTCCAACCTTATCTGGATCGGTTCGTCGTGGTGTTCATAGACGACATTTTGGTGTACTCGAAGTCAGAAGAGGAGCATGATGCCCATCTTCATGTGGTTCTGCAAGTTCTAAGGGAGAAACAGTTGTACGCCAAATTCAGCAAGTGTGAGTTCTGGCTTAAGGAGGTAACTTTTCTAGGGCATGTTATTTCAGCTGAGGGAATCAGGGTGGATCCCCGTAAGATTGAAGTAGTATTGGAATGGAAACCACCAAAGTCGGTTATGAAAATTTGAAGTTTTTTGGGGTTGGCAGGATATTATAGGAGATTCGTGGAAAATTTCTCCTTAATCGCAGCACCGTTGACTAAGCTACTGAGGAAAGGAGTTCCGTTTGTGTGGTCTGAGAAGCAGCAAGAGAGTTTCGACAAGCTAAAGAGGATTTTGACAGAAGCACCAGTCTTGATTCAGCCTGAGGCAGGAAAGGAATTCTTGTGTATTGTGATGCATCGCATCTTGGTTTAGGTGTGTGTTGATGCAAGAGGGAAGGTGGTTGCTTATCGCCACGGCGATTGAGGCCTCACGAAGGTAACTATCCGACACATGATTTGGAATTGGTTGCTGTGGTTTTTGCCTTGAAGATTTGAAGGCACTATCTGTATGGGGAAAAGTCGGTAGTGTACACATATCACAAGAGTCTGAAGTACCTCTTGACTCAGAAAGATTTAAATCTGAGGCAGCAGAGGTGGATTGAGTTGCTGAAGGACTACGACTGCTCAATCGAATACCATCCGGGTAAGGCTAACATGGTAGCTGATGCTTTGAGCCGTAAGGTGGTAGCGAAATTGCGAGCAATGTTTGCTCACCTAAGTCTCTATGAGGATGGGAGCCTTCTGGCAGAGTTGCAGGTGAAGCCGTCTTGGATTGATGAGGTCAAAGAAAGGCAGATGACCGACGAAGTTCAGAGTACTCGGAGGTTGCAAGTACAGAGCGGTGAAGCCGAAGGGTTCAGCTTGGGTAGTGATGGAGTGTTGTATTTTCAGGGGAGAGTATGTATGCCTAAGGACGATGATTTGAGGCGTGAATCCTTAAAAAGCTCATAGCGATCCGTCACGCTATGCACCCGGAAGTAGCAAGATGTATCGGATTTAAGGAGCAATTTTGGTGGCGGGTCTTAAGCGGAAATAACCGAAGTTAGTGGGCAAGTGTCGACATGCCGCCAAGTTAAGGTGAGCATCAATTGCCATCGTTATTGCGGTCGGTAAAGATCCACAGTGGAAGTGGGAGGAGATTACTATGGATTTCGTAAGTGGGCTTCCCCTTACACCCAGTAAGAAAGATGCAGTTTGGGTGATAGTAAACCGGTTGACCAAGTCGGCCCATTTCATGCCGGTAAGGGTTGACTACTCGCTTCAAAGGTTAGCCAAGTTGCATATCACGGAGATAGTGCGGTTGCATGGAGTACCGATGCCCATTATCTCAGATCGGGATCCTCGGTTTACGTCGAGATTCTGGAAGGCCTTACATCAGGAGTTAGGCACGAAGTTGAATTTCAGCACGGGTTTTCATCCACAATCTGATGGACAATCTGAGAGGGTAATCCAAGTGTTGGAATATATGTTAAGGGGCTGTGTTTTGGACCTCCGTGGTAGTTGGGAGGAGTACCTACCTTTGGTAGAATTCGCTTATAATAATAGTTATCAAGCGAGTATTCAGATGGCACCGTATGAGGCACTGTATGGTCGAAAATGCCGTACTCCTACGTGTTGACAGAGCTGAGAGAACGTCAGATGTTGGGTGGCAGAGACAGAAGATAAGGTCAGAGTAATTCGGGCTCGTCTTAAGGAGGCATCGGACGGCAGAAATCCTACGCCGATCTTAAGCGCAGAGAGGTTGAATATGTAGTGGGTGATAAAGTCTTCCTGTAGGTATCACCTTGGAAGAAGGTGCTGAGGTTTGGCCGGAAGGGCAAGCTAAGCCCTAGATTCATCGGGCCGTACACAGTGTTGAAACGTGTGGGACCGGTAGCTTATCAGCTTGAGTTGCCAGTGGAGTTGAGCCAGATCTACGACGTCTTCCATGTTTCGATACTGAGGAGCTATCGGTCAGAGCCATCCCACGTAGTGCCGGTTGCGAAAATTGAAGTGAACTCAGACTTATCTTTTGAGGAAGAGCCGGTACAGATTTTGGATCGAGATGTCAAGGTTTTGAGGAGGAAGTCAGTACCTTTGGTAAAAGTGCTATGGTGAAACCATGGTACGGAGGAGGCCAATGGGAACCCGAGGATGTGATGCGGCAAAGAATACCCCAACTCTTGATCGAGGTAATTTCGAGGCCAAAATTATTTTTAAGAAGCGAATCAGTAACATCCTGAATTAGGGGTTGTTTGCAATTTAATTATTTTCATGTGCTTGCTTGAAAAGAAATGAATACTATGATTACTTGACATGTTCTAGGGTCTAGTCATAACCCCGGGCTAGGTCTGACTTAGGGTTGAAATTTCTTTTAGTGCCTAAGAGGTGGGAGCTAGGTGAGATAGGGGTTAAGAGAAAATTTTGGGAGAAGTTGGACACAAGGAATTAATCAGCATTGTGGCTTGGGGCGCTAAGGTGCAAGGGAGTGTAGGGGGAAGAGGTTCGAGTAACGCAGGGCACATCAGAGACTTTTTCTTTTTGCGTCAAGAAGGGAAGTGGGCCAAGGAGGTCTTAAGAGATGTTGCGGGTGCTTTTAGACACAAAAGATGGCATTGGTAAAGTGGCTTTCATGCGCCACTTAAGGGCCTGGAGGCGACGCCTTGAGCAGGTCTGGAGTTTGAATCATAGTGGCCGTATGGGACGTGTTTTATTTTTGGGCTTTTTGGCGTTAAAGAGGAAGGGGGTAAGCTAGGAAGGCCTTAAAAATAAATGGCGAGGATTATGGACATGAAAGTTGATGTGGTAAAGTGGCTTGGGACGTTGTAAGGGGCTGCGGCAGTGAGGTCCCATGTTCGAGTAGCATGGGCAGCAATAGGTGTTTTTTTTTATGCATGTTGGCGTGAAGGGAGTGAGCTAATGGCCTGCATGTGGGACTCTTAATTTGATAAGGATAAGCTTAATTTTTGCTCTTAAATTCGGCTGGAAGAGTAAGTATTGTTGTTATTTTTTATATTTTATTTTTATTTGAAGAGGTGATAAATGAGGGGATAGGAGATAAATCTTGTTTTGGGTGATAATTGAAAGGCAAAGAATTATCACAAAAGGGGAGATGGCCGAATGTAGGACTCCTTAGGGCCATCCACAGTCGGTTTTATCACATTAAGGAGGTGCCAAAATTCATCTAAATTGCTTTTCTTTTCCTTTCCAATTTGTTGCTGGCCGAATTCTCTCTAGCCACATTGCCCAAAATTCTTCAAAAATTCCTTTCTTCTTTTGCTTCTACTTGGCCGAACCTACCACCCCTTTCTACTCAAAATTTCATCTTCCATTTGTTGCTAGCCGAATATCCCTTACCATATAGGGCATAAGCCGAATCCCCCCAAGGAAAGTGCTGTCAATTTCATAGGTTGGTAAGTGTTCTCTTTAGCATTCGGTTTCTTTTCCCTTCCTTTGGTGTGCCGAAAGCATGTGTAGAGGTTTTGGTAGGGATTGGCCGAATGTGTATAGGCCATATTAACATGTAACTTTTGTGTGTAGCCGACACCAGGAAGCATTTCGGGATTTGATTCTTCAAGGGAGCTCGACAAGACAAGTGGCAACTTCGAGATTCCGGTAAGAGTGGTAAGTGGTTAGGCATATTCGGCCAAAGGCCATTTTTGGTATCTAAAGGATAACCGATTGTGTGCCATGGATCTAGAGGCTAATCGGCCTAGGCAAACAAAGGCTTCCGGGATTTAAACTCGCTTTGGTAAGTTTCGGCCTAAGGTCATACTTCGAGTGCGATTAATCCTTCGGGATTGATAGTTTAGTCGAATGGCTATTAGATCTAAAAGTTTATGTGTTGGCCGATTGTAGGGGGAAACAACCTTTCGGGGTTTCGCTAGTATAGTTTGGGATTTGCTAGTCTCACGAGTAAACAGGTGTGTAAACTCCTACACACTTTATTAGTTAGCATTGCTATTATGTTATGATTTAATCATTGTGGTAGTGATTTGCTTGTGGACATGAGCATGGATTCCGGGTAAGTCACTTGTGATTTAAAATCTGTTATGGATAATATGATGGGTAATATGCTATGCCATGACTTATATGCATGATTTACGATAATATGTTAAGCATGATATGAGCATGTTGGTAACGAGATTGATGAGAGGAGGGGGATTATTCTCTATGGACTGTCACCAGTGGTTTTGACCACAAGATGTGTTGGCCCCATCAGTTTAATTGTGACTTCGGTCACCAGTGGTTTTGACCACACCGTTGATATAATTTGTGACTAAGTCCCAGTGGTTTGGTACCACCAGTGGTTTTGACCACATATTGATAATTGTGACTTATGGTCATCAGTGGTTTTGACCACACGATGGGTTGGCCCCATCACTTGACTTGTGACTCCGGTCACCAGTGGTTTTGACCACCAGTAGTTTTGACCACACGGGGTAGTTAACGGAGTATGGATGGTTAGTTTAGGTTGCATGTTTGCATGTCTTACTAATATTTTGTGTATGAGTTGCACTTCCGGGTTGGGGAATTTATACACTGAGTCTTGGTGACTCACCCCTTACCATAACATTTTATAGATGAGTAGATCACGGAGATGGAGCCGGAGAGGACTCGAGGCGGCCATGCTTGTTTCTTGGATTCGAGATTTTATTTAATACAGTTTAAGTTTGTTTACTTACTAAATTTTTGATTTGGGTTGTAATAAGGCTGCTAGTTTATTATTTTGGATGTTTACATAGTTGTTTTTACTTTACTTATACTATATTACGAATGAAACTATATAAAGTTAAGTGAATCGGTTACAAGTAACATTTTCAAATTAAGTAACTTCTACGAGTTTTCAAAGATGTTACCATCGGGTAGCAAAATTCACCAAGTCAACCATAACTTTGAAGGTTCTAAAAAAAAAATGATCAAATGTTTTCAAAGGTTTTCAACACAACCATGTTTGAAAAATCAATCCCTCCTGAGTTTTATCAAACACTGTTTCATAACCTTAACAGTATTTTCAGATTTTCACCAGTTAATCAGAATCTTTCAAAACGTTTTACTCTGTGACATACCAGATCCGGTCAAGGCTCATGGGCCGGGTTTGGGGTGTTACACTTTTTGCTTTGGTCGAATACTATTTGGGGTTAGGTTGATTGTGTGTATCGGTTGGTTTGATATTTGGAGGATGGCCGAATGTAGGAAGGTTGGTGGCGACAATTTCTCAAAGATATTCGGGATTCGGCTAACTAGGTAAGTGTTCATTTTAAGGGTTACATTTAACAAATGAGTTAGATCTCATCATTTATTTGGTTTAGTGATTAAAAGATTGTTATGGACTCAACTAACAGTAAAGCAGAGAAGGTTGGATCTATAAAACCGTCACCCAAATTCAAGAAGCGATCTGTTTCGATAGTGCGAGATTGGCCAACGGGGTGTGGGCCGAAATCGAAGGCAGATCGTGGGCCAATAGTAGTTGTTTCAAGTGATAGTAGCGTAGACATAGTGAAAGCCTTAGTACGCGAATCAGGTGTGTAATACTTCCCCATCAACTAGATCTGATTAATTATATATATATGTTCATAAGTTGTATATGTTAAAAGCCAAAATCTCGAATTTAAACAATGGACCCTCAGGTTAGTAAATAATCTGACTATATGTTACAAGTAAACTGTTGTACATGTTTTAAATTATTGTGCATGTTGCATGGGTTGGGTGATGAATGGAGGAAGTTATATGTATATGTATATGTGTAACGATTTTTACCGTGAATTACTATAGTGGCTAATGCCGTGATTTGTTATACGGGCTTCGGCCAATATATGTTGATGAGCAGCATGACTGCCATCTTGGAGTGTGGCGGTGTGGGTTGATTGTAGAAATCCCCAATGGTGTGTTGGTTGGTACGGGGGCGTGTAGCGGATGGAAACCTAAGCAAATGGGTTGGGCTTTGCATATTACTTGTTATCCATGTAAATAAATTGTTGTTATGTTTTATGAGGCCCAATTTTAGTGGTGGATGAGGGTTGCACACTGAGTCTCGTGACTCACCCAATTAAACTAATCTTTCAGGTGACAATTAGTGCATCAGATCGGGCCGGAGTGAAGCGCAAGGTGGCCATGCAAAATAGGTGGATCCGGCGACAAGTTCCCCATATTAGTTTTTTTTAAAAGTATTTTATTTGATGGATTTAAACTACGTTGTAATAAGGCCATGGGCCATTAGTTTACATTTTAGTTTTATTATGGGCCTTTATTATTTATTCTCGTTTTAATTTCTTTCAAGGACATGTAATCCAGTTTTGGGCTTTTGATTATTAAGGCACATTTTATGTAATTTTATTTGGGCTTTACGTAAACACGATTTGTTTTACAAAAATTTTCTTAGTGACACACGCATCCTAGTAGTGTTTGGGTAGGGTTTGGGTGTTACAATTGGTATCGAGCCCGATTCAAAACTCGACTTTAGGATTTTGGACCCAAAAGATTTTCTAAAAATGGGTTTTTAAAACATGGATTTTTCTTAGCAAAGACTTATTAGTTCAGCATGACACCTGCGTCTCCGGCCAAGTTTGCCAGGTAAGTACTCATAAATGTGGGCTTAACGGGCTTATGGGACGTAGACTATTTAGGTTTGAACTTGATGGACTCTAGGCTTAGACAAACAAACTCTTAAAAATCCATAAGACTTAACTTCATTAAACAAAACACGTAAACAAGTCACAAGACTAAAGTGTGGTATGAGCATATGCATGTCTAGGAGTAGATTCTAAGAGCTTGGTATTTAAGCGGTCGAGTGACTCACCTCCTCTTCGCAGAATCTCACAGTGCATAGTGATTGTTCACTTTAGCCATGACAGGGTGTGGCAATAAGCATAAGCATGTCTAGGAGTGGATTTAGGGAAAGCTTGGTACTTAAGCAGTCCTAGTGACTCACCTCCTTTCCACTAGAATCCTACCTAGTGCGTAGTGACTATTCACCCTAGTTATGAGTAAGTGTTGACAGGCCAAAACTACAATTAAAACCCGAAAGGGACCAGCCACCTGTTTTTCTCACAAAAATTATTAGAATATCCTTACTTTGAAAAAAAAAACCTATAATTTGCGAATATACCCCGATTTACAAAGTCAACAGAATTTTTCCATAGAAAACAAAAACAACAACAACAACAACATCAAAATATTCTTGAATTGTAAAATTACCAAATTACCCCTGAGTTGTAAATGACCAAGACACCCCTGATTTACAAAATGACCAAAATACCCATGATTGGCAAAATTACTGAAACACCCCAAATTTTCAAAATTACTGAAATAACCCCAGATTTTATAAATTATCAAAATATCTTGGATTTGCAAAATTACCGACATACCCCTAAATTTGTGAAATTACTGAAATACCCCTGAGTTGGAAAATTACCAAAATACCCTTATTTCACCAAATCACCTGGAACCTTATTTTGGAAAATTACGAAAATACCCTTGTAGGATAAAATTACGAAAATACCCCTGGGTAGCAAAATGACGAAAATACCCTTAGGTAATAAATGTTACTTGTATGAACGTTGTGTGTGCATAATTCCTAGAATAGGAAGACTGAAAACTATAGATAGGTTTGAATTCGAAGGAATCACTTTTAAAACTATGTTTTATAAGATTGTTCGAGGATAATTAGTGGAAACAATTAATAACTCATAAAATTTTTAAATCAGATAAATGCAAACCAGAAGAATGAGTACAAGAGGTCGAGGCGTCCACCACGAGACGCCTTGAGAGGTAGGATGACCGTATCGAACCCGTAGGATCGGTCATGGGTCCGTAAGTGAGATCTGGGCCCACCAATTGCTGAGGTGGAATTCCAGGACCAGACAGGAGGAGAGGATGTGGTGTCTCAGGCTGTACTGAGGGTTTTAGAAAGAGTGGCTGAGGCTGGTATGGGCATAGGAGCCAGAAAATCGTGCTGAAAGGTTGAGGAACAATGGGGCTTAAGTATTTAGGGAGTCTCGGTGTATCCCGAGTTTATTGAATATTGGTTGGAAGCGGTGGAACGATAATGGATGACCTAGACTTCACGGTGGAGGAGAAGTCAAGGGGTCATGTCTCTTCTTGAGACGAGGCCTACCAATGGTGGCTCACGTTGAAAAGGGTACGGTAGCGGACCTAATTGGTCGGGAATTCTTTAAGGAGTTATTCGAGGGAAATACGTTGGGGCTAGTTATATGGATGCTCAAAGGAAAGCATTCACGAATTTGGTGCAGGGAGTAAGTCTGTGGTGAGTATGATTTGAGTTTCTATGCCGAGTTGTTACGCCCGGGAATGGTGTCAGCAGTATGAACGATGCGTTCGGTTCGAGGATGGGCTAAGAAATGAGCTAAGGGTTTTGATCGCGCCACAACGAGAGAGAATTTTTGCGGTTCTAGTGGATAAAGTTAAAATAGCTGAGGAAGTGAAATGGGTGGAGAGACAAGAGAAGGATAAGGATCAGGGCAGGAGTAAGAGAAGTTTTGGACCCTCCAAAACAACTGGAAATTTTCAAAAGAGGCCTAGAACTGATGGGCTAGCTCGTGCTCCATCGGGCCAGAGTCAAGCATGTTCTATATGTGGGAGAACCCATTATGGGGAGTGTAGAGTGAAAACCAGTGGATGATTTAGGTGTGGATCCACAAAACATTTGATGAGGGACTGTCCTCAGGTGGATCATGGGCAGCCAACGGGTCGAGGTTCTGATCAGGCTCGGAGGGGTGATCAGCTTGGACCAAGGGGTAGAGGTGCAGCTAGAGGAAGAAATAGACCCAGTCGGGGTCGTGGAGCATTTGGCAGAGATACAGGTAATACGGATGCAAGGCAGTCGGGTTTAGTTTATACGACTCACCAAAGGGAGGACGGTAATGCATCGGATGTTATAACTGGTACATTTTTTATCGCTGATAACCGTTTTCTTGCTTTAATTGATATTGGATCAACCCACTCCTATGTTGCATGCTTAGTATCTGAGACTCTAAGTATAGATTATGAGATAACCACTAGGAAGATGACCGTGGTTAGTCCCCTAGGACAATCTAGGGTAGTGGACAAGCTGTTTAGGGACGTACCTTTAGAGACTCAAGGGGTAGTGTTCCCAGCAGACTTGATGGAATTGCCATTTGGAGAGTTTGACCTCATATTGGGAATGGATTGGTTAGCTAAGCATCGTGCCAAGTTGGACTGTGAGAACAAGCGTATGATGTTGGGTACCCTAGAAGGCGGAAAGGTGGTTGTGTTAGGAGAAAGGAAGAATTACTTGTCCAACATGATATCCTTCTTAAAAGCTATTAAGATGATTCGGAAGGGATGTAGTGCATATCTGGCTTTTATTAGTGCGTTGGATGCTAAGGAGGTGACTGTTAATGAGGTCCGAACAGTCAAGGATTTCGTGGATGTCTTTCCGAAAGAATTGCCAGGATTACCCCCGGATCGCGAGGTGGAATTTGGAATAGACTTATTTGTGGGTACAGCTCCAGTATCTATTGCTCCTTATAGAATGGCACCAAAGGAATTGATGGAGCTCAAGGCCCAGATTCAGGAACTATTAGATCGTGGGTTCATTCGACCGAGTGTGTCTCCATGGGGAGCGCCGGTCCTGTTCATGAAGAAGAAAGATGAATCCATGCGTATGTACGTGGACTATCATCAATTGAACAAGTTGACGATCAAAAATAAGTATCCGTTACCGAGGATCGACGACCTGTTCGATCAGCTCAAAGGAGCATCGGTCTTTTCTAAGATTGACTTAAGGTCTGGATACTATCAATTAAAAGTTAAACAAGGGGACATTCATAAGGCGGTGTTTCAGACTCGGTACGGGCATTATGAGTTCTTGGTAATGCCGTTCGGGTTGACGAACACACCAGCGGCCTTTATGGATATGATGAAGTGGGTGTTTCAGCCATATCTTGATCGGTTCGTTGTGGTGTTCATCGACGATATCCTGGTTTACTCTAAGTCAGAGGAGGAGCATGACGAACATCTTCGCGTGAGGGAGAAGCAGCTGTTTGCAAAGTTCAGTAAGTGTGAGTTCTGGCTGAAGGAAGTGACTTTCTTAGGACATGTGGTTTTGGCCGAGGGAATCAGGGTGGACCCTCGAAATATAGAGGCTGTATTGGATTGGAAACCACCAAAATTGGTGGCAAAAGTTTAGAGTTTCTTAGGTTTGGCAGGGTATTACCGAAGGTACATTGAAGGGTTTTCTCTAATAGCAGCTCCTCTAACTAAGTTGTTGAGGAAGGGAGTATTGTTTGTATGGACCGACAAACAGCAAGAGAGCTTTGAGAAGTTAAAGAGAATCCTGACGGAAGTGCCAGTATTAATTCAGTCGAAGGTAGGAAAGGAATTTACCGTCTATTGTGATGCATCACACACGGGTTTAGGGTGTGTGCTGATGCAAGAAGGAAAGGTGATGGCGTATGCGTCTCGACAGTTGAGACCGCATGAGTTAAACTACCCTACGCATGATTTGGAGTTGGCAGCGGTAGTGTTTGCCTTAAAGATTTGGAGGCACTACTTATATGGGGAGAAGTCGGTAATTTACACCGACCATAAAAGTCTGAAGTACCTCTTTACCCAGAAGGAGCTGAATTTGAGTCAACGTAGGTGGATCGAGCTCCTGAAGGATTATGATTGTTCGATCGAATATCACCCTGGAAAGGAGAATATGGTAGCAGATGCGTTAAGCCGTAAGGTAGTATCGGAGTTAAGAGCCATGTTCGCTTATCTGAGTCTATTCGACGACAGGAGTGTGCTGGCAGAGTTGCAAGTAAAGCCAACATGGGTAAGCCAGGTTAAGGACAAACAATTAGTGGATGATGTTCTGAGTGCTCGACTTTTGCATGTGAGGGATGGTGAAATGGAGGACTATAGTCTGAACAAGGATGGAGTTTTGTGTTACCGTGAGAAGATTTGCATGCCTAAGGATGATGAGCTAAGACAGAAGATTCTTCGGGAATCGCATAATAGCCCCTATGCTATGCATCCTGGAGGAATCAAGATGTATCGTGATTTGCAAGAGCAATTTTGGTGGCCAAGTCTGAAGAAAGAGGTAACAGAAGTCGTAGGAAAATGTTTGACGTGTCCGCAGGTCAAAGCTGAACACCAAGTGCCATCGGGATTGTTGCAGCCGTGAAGATTCCCCAATAGAAATGGGAGAGAATCACGATGGATTCTGTTAGTGGATTACCCCTTACACCCACTAAGAAGGATTCAATTTGGGTGATTGTTGACCGACTGACAAAGTTTGCTCACTTTATACCGGTTCAGGTGGACTTTTCTTTACAAAAGCTGGCTAAATTGTATGTGGCTGAGGCTGTAAGATTGCATGATATGCCAGTGTTGATCATATCAGATAGGGACCCTAGGTTCACGTCACGATTTTGGAAGGCTCTTCATCAAGCAATAGGAACAAGGTTAGACTTTAATACTGCCTTTCACCTGGTGATCGATGGTCAGGAGGTAATTCAAATCTTGGAAGATATGCTAAGGGGTTGTATCATCGACTTTAGGGTAGTTGGGAAGAGTATTTGCCCTTGGCAGAATTTGCGTATAATAATAGTTATCAAGCTAGCATTCAGATGGCACCTTATGAAGCATTATATGGAAGGAGATGTCATACTCCAACATGTTGGACGGAGTTGGGTGAACGTAAGGTGTTAGGTCCAGAGTTAGTTTTAGAAACCGAGGAGAAAGTGGGCCTACGCATTTATATGATAGTCTAATATGTTAAACTGAGATTTTAAGGATCGGGCTGACTTTTTGATTAAATATTTGAATTAGGGTTAAAATTAGTGTTCTGGGTAATTTAAAGTGAAATATTGGGCTTTAAAAGTTTAGGTTAGGTGGCTAATAAATGGTGTTAGCTTATAATTTAAGAAGATAGTTAATTAAGTAACAAGCTGGGCTTGTGGCCCAAAGAATTAAAGTGCTTTAAGTGGGTATAAGGAGGCGTCATAAGGGGGAGGAGTTTGGGCCCTTGTGTGGCCAATTGGGCCTTAGGAGATGGGTCAAAATTTGGCACTTAAATGGGAAGGGGGTGGACGGCATGTAGGCTACTAGTTAGGAGCTTTATTTCTCTTTATTTAAGTGATAAAAGATGATAATCAAGGAGGGAGGAGTTGGCTTTAGTGAGGGCTCTTCAAAAGGTAAGATAAGGATTGGGGTTATCAGGTGAGATGAAGGCTATCAAGAGGGAGAGAGTTGGCAGAGACTCCAACTCTATGTGTTAGTGTATGTGTGCCGAATTTAATAAGGGGAAATCATCTTTTTCTCCCATTTGCTTCTCTTTCTTTCATACTTTTTCCTCTCTAGCCGAAACTCTTCTCACTCACTTGCCTTAATTTTTCTCTTCTAGCCGAAACTCCTTAGTGTTTCTCCTCTCCTCAAAAACCCTTCTGAAAGCCGAATGCTCTTAGTGCACATCTTCTTCCTCTATAGTCGAATCTACAAGGGAGATCTCTGTTTTCTCGAAGGTGCACTGTAAGTCATATACTCCTTAGTAATCCGGTGAGTTTCGGGATTTCTCCTTTTATGTGATTCCTTTATTCTTATCAAACTCCTAATCTAAATCATTATTTCCAAGGCCCTGCCGATTATACCCCTTGAATTCAAATCTGTCCCATTAAAGCCGATTTGGTGGAAAAGTCGAAGGTAGGTAATGGTAAGTGTGGTCGAATGGCCTTCCATGATTCTTTTTGCTTTGGCCGAATACTATTTGGGGTTAGGTTGATTGTGTGTATTTGTTGGTTTGATATTTGGAGGATGGCCGAATGTAGGAAGGTTGGTGGTGACAATTTCTCAAAGATATTCGGGATTCGGCTAACTAGTTAAGTGTTCATTTTAAGGGTTACATTTAACTAATGAGTTAGATCTCATCGTTTATTTGGTTTAGTGGTTAAGGGATTGTTATGGACTCAACTAATAGTCAAGCAGAGAAGGTTGGATCTGTAAAACCATCGCCCAAATTCGAGAAGCGATCTGGTTCGGTAGTGCGAGATTGGCCAACGGGGTGTGGGCCGAAATCGAAGGCAGATCGTGGGCCAATAGTAGTTGTTTCAAGTGATAGTAGCGTAGACATAGCGAAAGCCTTAGTATGCGAATCAGGTGTGTAATACTTCCCCACCGACTAGATCTGATTAATTATATATATATGTTCATAAGTTGTATATGTTAAAAGCTGAAATCTTGGATTTAAACAACGGACCCTCAGGTTTGTAAATAATCTAACTATATGTTACAAGTAAACTGTTGTACATGTTTTAAATTATTGTGCATGTTGCATGGGTTGGGTGATGAAAGGAGGAAGTTATATGTATATGTATATGTGTAACGATTTTTACCGTGAATTACTGTAGCGGCTAATGCCGTGATTTGTTATCTGAGCTTCGCCAATATATGTTGATGAGCTGATGACCGCCATCTTGGAGTGTAGCGGTGTGGGTTGATTGTAGAAATCCCAAATGGTGTGTTGGTTGGTACGGGGGCGTGTAGCGGATGGAAACCTAGGCAAATGGGTTGGGCTTTGCATATTACTTGTTATCCATGTAAATAAAATTGTTGTTATGTTTTATGAGGCCCAAATCTAGTGGTGCATGAGGGTTGCACACTGAGTCTCGTGACTCACCCAATTAAACTAACCTTTTAGGTGACAATTAGTGCATCGAACCGGGCCGGGGTGAAGCGCAAGGTGGCCATGCAAAAGAAGGTGGATCCGACGACAAGTTCCCCATATTAGTTTTTTTTAAAAGTATTTTATATGATGGATTTAAACTACGTTGTAATAAGGCCATGGGCCATTAGTTTACATTTTAGTTTTATTATGGGCCTTTATTATTTATTCTCGTTTTAATTTCTTTCAAGGACATGTAATCTAGTTTTGGGCTTTTGATTATTAAGGCACATTTTATGTAATTCTTATTTGGGCTTTCTGTCGACACGATTGGTTTTACAAAAATTTTCTTAGTGACATACCAGATCCGGTAGTAGTGTTTGGGCCGGGTTTGGGGTGTTACATGGCCCCTTACTTCCTTGTGGCGTCATCTCCTTGTCTCCCATGTGGCGTCACCTCCTTGTCTCCCATGTGGCGTCATTTAGCCACTACACCACAAGCTCCTCTTGTGTTATTTTTCTCCACATTTTATTCTTAAAGCCTACTTACTAACTCTCAGGGTTTTATTCACCTAAAACCAAAATTTCCTAAAGCTCAAGTTTGATCCCGGGACTTCATAGAAGCCCCCTAACCTTCCAAAATCACCTTCCTAATAGGTCCAACTTGAAATAATGCCGTTCTCATAATCCCAAAAATTTTAAGATGCTCCCATGGCCAAGACCTAATGGGCCCAATCCTACTAGGCCCAAATTCAAGGTGTTATACTTAATGTTATGTATTGAAATGGTAAGTTATGTTCATGTTTTATGAACTTACTAAGCATTAAGTGCTTACGTAGTTTACTTTCCTATGTTTAATAGTTAATCGGGAGTTCAATTGATTTGGAAGCTCATCGGAGATCTATCACACTTTACTGCGAATATATCAATAGCTTTTGATGTTTTGGCCAAGGTTATAATGGCATGTATAGGTGGACTTGTGTTTGATGTTAGTTGAATGTTGGTTGCTGATTGTGGCATGTATAAGTTGTTTTGGCACCATGCGATGTTGGTTGGTTTGTGTCATCTTGGTATTTAGATGCCTTATTAGTATATGTTAATGTAGCAATGATTTGATGCATGTTTCAATGGCTAATATGGTATGTGATGGATTAGTTTCAATATGGTCAAGACAAGGTATGTTTTGAAAAGGTATTGGACTGAATGTGTATGATTGAAATGTGGAAATGTATACATGTTTGGGTAAAGTTTGAATGAATGCATTTGAGGTGCCTTAAATGGCATATTGGTTGGATGGTTTTAAACTATTGAATTGGTCATTCAATGTTGGTTTTGGTCTTGTTTTGATGCTTTTATTAGGTGTTTTTAAAGGCCTTTAGATGGTTGCTTGAATTGGTGATGGAAATGGCTTATTTTTCGACAAATTCATGTCCACACGGCCTGAGACACGGGCATGTGACTCAGTCGTATGTTACACATGACAAAGCGACATGGCTGTGTGTCCCCTATAAGTTTTAATGCATGCAAGTTAGGATGTTACATGGCCTAGCACATGGCTTGGCACACGGGCGTGTGTCTCAGCTGTGTGAGGCACATGGCTTAGCTACAAGGCCTTGTGATCCCATCAGTTCAATTTTCCTAAATTTTTCTTATACTTTTTGATTGTTTCCAATTTGGTCCCGGATTGTTTCCAAGGTATTTCTGAGGCCTCGAAGGCTCGGTTAAGGGACGTTATATTTGTGATTGAATGTAATTAGATTATGTTTGCATTAATTAATGAAATAAATGATTTAATGTTCCATAACCCTATTCCAGTGATGGATACGAGTTAGGGGTGTTACATAAATAGAAAAATTTAATCCATTAAATATCCCTAGTATTCAATTAGTCCACATTTCATATTTATGCAAAATTACTATTTTACGCCTAACATTTTAACTTTCCACAATTTAGTCCTTAAGCTCATAAATTGAAATTTTAGCATTTTAATCCTCTTCTCAAGCTAATCAATTTCTCTAGGGACTTAAACCAATCCATACAAACCATCATTTCACAAATTTAATATGAGCTTTTACCATTTTTACAAACAAGTCCCTAAATGCCATTATCATCAAAAATCACTTTACAAAACTTGTTTATTTATCAACAAGGATTCATAATCTATCATTAAACATCAAGAATCATACAAAAGCATTCATGGTACAACCCCAAATCTTTAACAGTTTTACAAATTTATCCCCGGGCTAGCTAGATTAAGCTAAAACAACATCAAAAAATAGAAATCATTAAAAACAGAGTTAAAATTCATACCATGTAATCAAAAGAGCTCAATTGAACCCTCAAGCTTTAAAAATGCAATTTCCTATGCCTAATTTTGGTAGAGATGAAAATTAAAAAAGATGATACTATAACACCTCTCACCCGTATTCAATCTGGAATAGGGTTGCGGAGTATTAACAGACTTCTAACACATATAACTATACTTTTGTCAATCATTTGATCAATTTAAATAATCATTATTTAATCTCAATCATTTTGTCCCTTATAATAGCCTTCAAAGCCTTAAACATACTTTAGGAGCGGTTCGAAACTAAACCGATAACTTATAAAAATTTTGGAAACTTAGAAAAAAATTCAAACATACAGGGGTCACACGCCCGTGTGAATAGACCATGTGCCTTGCACGGCTCCAGAGACGCTCGTGTCTCAGGCCATGTGAAAACAGGGCATATATACTGACTTGGGTCACACAACCGACCACAAGCTCGTGTATTTAGCCCGTGTGCCCTTCGAAATGGCCACACACGCCAGTGTGCCAGACCGTGCTAAACATGTAGGGTATACTGACTTATGCCACACTGTAACACCTCAACCCCGGCCTAGACATTATGGCCGAATCTGGCGATGTCACATGATAGTGCTTTAGAAGACACAAATACGATAAGACCATTTTGTTATCTTGCTACCTTCACAAGTGTGTCGCTTGTTTCAATCATCATCCATTTTCAAAACGTTATACTTTTTCCAAAATATTTATATTTCGCGGAAGCATTTAAATCAATTTGCATAATCGTGGTGTTTTGGTAAAACATTTGTTTATTTTGAAAACTCGAACTTTCCTACTACTAACGGTAAAACCATAAGCGTTGCACATCTCAATTAAACAAAATACGTAAAGGCCATATTACATAAAACTTTCCCAAATATAAGCAAAACCATAAAATAAGTATAAAACCACAAGGCAAAAGCAGTAGTCATCATCGAGTCCTCCACTGCACCGATCCGTCTACAGCTGGGGATTACCTGAATAGAGTAAACAAAAAAGGGTGAGTTATCGCAACTCAGTGTGTAATCCCCATAGAAAACAAGTACACAGCAATATCAGAAAATAGTCACATATTCACAGTTCGGGTCTGGGCCCATTACAGAATCAGTGTGGATCTTAGCCCACTTAGATATAGAATCAGATACATTTTAGGGCTTTAGTCCATTTCAGATATAATATGTAGAACAAAACAGAATAACATAGTCCTACCCACCAACCTCTACACACCAACTCTGTCCAACCCTACACACCATGTGGATATAAAATCAACCCACCCATCCCTATACACCATGCGGTACTGAAATACGACACATAATCAGATAATTGCAGCTGAACTACTAGATAAAAAGCTTAAGAGCCTTTCAGATACTTCTTCCAAATATCATCAACCCACCCGATGCAAAGCAACATTCAAAGAATGTCAAGCTATTATGCAATTAAAAATACATACATTCAGACATCATAATTTATGCTCGGAATAGAAATCAGACAGACAGATCCCTCATATAGGGGTCTAAGTATTGCTTACCGACCCTACGGTAGGTCCATAGTCGTCTTGGATGACCCGTGCAACCTTACAGATCATTTAAGAAATACGGGCTCATAGGCCTATATGGCCCTCAAGACCCAAATTGGCCTTGGCCGTGTGGATCACACAGCCTGGCCCAGAATCCCACATGCCCGTGTGGCCCACATGGCCCATTTGGTCGAGCTTGTGTCTCGCACACAGCCTCGCTCGGCCATCACATGGCCGTGTTGCCTGTGCACGGCCTAGCTTGTCGATCACACGGCCATGCTGTGGCTCACATCCTTGCACACAGCCTACCACACGGCCGTGTGGCATTGACAGAAAGATTTTCAGCTTTTACCGAAAATGCATTTTCTACTTTTTTTTAAAAATGCATTTTCTTACGATTCGGGTAAACACCTAGTTTCGATTGAAGCTAAGACGAAACCCGAGCCTTCTCAAACCCCTAACGCTTCACAATCAGTTTGTTAGTGAAGCAGTATGCGAAGAGTCTTTATTACAAAGATATGATGTTGCAAAGA